>CM019063.1:114000200-114600200 GCA_009667805.1 Leptobrachium leishanense
CTGTGCTGAACTTCTGAGGTGTTAATCATAAGATGTGTCTCTTGAGGGTTCAGAGGAGTGGAGTAAAAATTTCGGCCTTGGGACCGGGTTGGGAAAAGCCATTGGATATAATCATGATTGAGTTCTAATAGTTCATAATCATTGTGCCATTTGTGCAGAATAATTTCAATAAATTCGCCTAATAAATTTGCATAATACTGACAACACTTGGTTTCCATACAGCTTCTAGGAGGGCTGTTATTTCAGCTGCATACTTGATTTGTTGTCCTGAGGAAGTAAGTAGGCCTCTTTCTTTGTAGAGTGCACCATGTGCATGGACAGTCATAAAGGCATATTTGGAGTCAGTGTAGATATTCATTCTTTTGCCTTCGGAAAGTTGTAGAGCCCTGGTTAGGGCTGTTATTTCAGCCAGTTGTGCAGATGTATGGCCTGGTAGAGAATTTGCTTCAATAATCTCTTCTGCTGAGACGACTGCATAGCCGGAGACTTTCTTCCAATCATCCATATAACTGCTACCATCAGTGAATAGCTGTAGATCGTATTTGTCTAGGGGTACGTCTTTCAAATCTGGCCTGCTACTGAACACTTCTTCCATGACTTGGAGGCATTCATGATCTGGATCCTCTTCACGGTCAGGCAGTAAAGTAGCAGGGTTCAAGGTAGCGATGAGGTCCAAATGAACCCGTGGATTCTCACACATTATAGCTTGGTACTTCGTCATCCGGCTGTTGCTGAACCAGTAACTACCTTTTACATCAAGCAGGGCTTTGACAGCATGGGCACCTTGACATGAAGAACTTGTCCAAGGGTAAGCTTGTCTGCTTCTGCTATTAGCATTGCGGTGGCTGCCACAGCTTTCAGGCATGGGGGTAGGCCGCAGGCCACAGGATCAAGTTGCTTGGAGAGATAGGCCACAGGCCTTGGCCAGGAGCCAAAATTCTGAATCAGCACTCCTGTAGCTGTTTGATTGTGTTCATGCACGTACAGCTGAAAAGGCTTGCTGTGATCCGGCAGTCCCAGCGCAGGAGCCTCCATTAAGAGAGTCTTTAATTTCAGGAAAGCTGCTGTTTGCTCTTCTTCCCAGAGGAAGGGGTCATGCTCTCCTCCTTTGGTGGCTTGATGGAGAGGCTTAGCAATATCTGCGAAGTTGGGGATCCACAGGTGGCAGAAACCTGCAGCTCCCAGGAATTGATGGACTTGTCTCCTTGTCTTTGGTTGGGGTATTCGGCATACTGCTTCTTTTCTCTCTGCCCCCAGTGCACGCTTGGTACCTGTTAATTGAAAACCTAAATATTTCGGGGGAGTGGCTAGCCGGCAACACGAGCAGCCGCATGTTCTGAGAGCTCTGTGTGCGGCGCTCGGTTTTCCCAATCCAGCGGCTACTACAAGGGGCATCCCAACCTCAATTTACCTCCCTCGGGGTCCTAACACTCTCCTGAAGCAGGATGGCCCCTCCAAAGGCCCAGCGGCAACTCGAAGGGACCCGGACCAGCCGATCTGAAAAAGGCCGCAAAATCCAAGATGGCGGCTCCCCGATCTCGGGCTCCTCTATCTCTGGCCTTGACTTAGAGGAACAGGATGCGGATCTCCTCTCTAACACGTCCCCAGCATCTGAGAGGGCAATGCATGATATGCTCCAGGGACTCCGCGCTACCCTCCAGTCTGACTTCAAAGAGGCGCTGCAGGAGCTGCGCCGCGATGTTCAGGATCTAGGTGAGCGCACTGACAATCTTGAGACCAAATCGGACGATATTTGCCTGGCTCATAATGACCTTGTGGACAGACACCAGAATCTGCAAATAGCTCATGACATGCTGGCTACAAAAGTTGCTGACTTAGAGGACCGCTCGCGCAGAAACAACATGCGGATCCGTGGTGTCCCGGAGGCGGTGGTCCTGGCTGACCTTCTGGCATATCTCATGGAGGTTTTCCAACTTCAACTCCCCTCAGCCTCCCTCCAGGACTTACTCCTAGACCGCGCTCATCGACTGCCCAAAGCGAAACATCTTTCACCGGATGTTCCCCGAGATGTTATTGTACGAGTTCACTTTTATCATATTAAGGAGTCCTTAATGTCTGCGGCTAGAAAAAGCCCAACCTTGCCTGCTCCGTATGCTACCTTGCTATTGTTTGCGGATCTATCAGCGACGACCCTAGCGAAAAGGCGTGAATTCCTTCCCTTGACGAAGCTCCTGAGGAACCACGAGGTGGCTTACAGATGGGGTTTCCCGACCAAATTGCTGATATGGAGAGAAGGGAGGCTTATCAACATCCCGGCGGGCATGCAACTCCTGCAGGAATGGGGGTTTGTGAAGGAGTACACCCCTCCTCACGTGGTAACGACATCTCCACTTAAGGTTTAGCCAGAGTGGCACCGCGTCAAGCCAAAATGAACGGCGGCCCTGTGTCTGGGCCTACATCGTTCTCCTCTGCCCAGTTGGTCCTGGCTGATTTCAGCTTCTTCTTCGCTGTTGGGAAGACCCACTACTTAATAGAGAACCGAGCTCCCTCACCCCCTGTTGGTGGCTCATACTTGACACGATCTTATTGATCTGGATATTTTCCTTCCCTGGTACGCCAGGGATACCCCCTGTGGGTGTTTACTCCCCTGAGTTTCTACCTCGCATTTTTCTTTTTTTTTTTTGTATTCAAAGCTTTTATTAAGATTTGTAACAGATAACATTCCAGTGTGCAAGAATAACAGCTTTCAACAGATATAGTAAGAAAAAGCATAATGTAGTTGCGATAACAAATAACACGGTTCAATACATGTCATAATGTGTAAGTCAAATGAGCAGCGAATAACGTTATTTTCATTGTGAATATGCTCTATAAAGGGTGGTTGCGTCATGTATTTCTCCGCATAGGTTCGGTAAGAGTACTCCCATTGTAAGGGGGGGTGAGTGTGTAGAGCTGGAGGGGTCAAGAAAAAAGGTGAGAAGTAAGATAGAACTGAAGTTAGAAGAGGGAGAAGACAGGAGAGAGCAAGAAGAGAGAAAGTGTAAGGAGAAGAAAGAGGGGGGAAGAGGGGTAGGGGGGAAGAGTGGGGAGAAAAAAAAAGGGGGGAAATGGTTCTAGGTACCTTAAGTACCCACGAGGGGAGGAGGCGGCACGCCACTAGTCCCTCCTAATCATGTGGCAAGTGTGTCATGGTTCATCAGATTCAGGAGTGGTTGTACCCTGGGGGGTGGTCTCCGCACGGGGACTGAGGGAAGAGGTCCGGTCCGCGTTGTCTCTAGGTAAGAGACGTTGGCGGAACGCAGAAGAAGTGCGGAACCTGTCTCAATAGTACCATTTCGTTAGATGTTCTGGGTTCCGGTTCTCAGACTGTCGTGCCGCTAGGTCATCGACTGTCCGCAAATGCTCAACTGCTTCCGCCCAGTCCCTAATGGAGGGAATCGCTAAAGATCGCCAGCGAGCTGGGATGAGGCGTCTTGCGGCTAAAATAAGGTGGAGCGCCACTGAGTTACGTAGGGCATTTTGCGTGCCAGGTAGATGTAAAAGAAGGTACACCTCTGGTGTAAAGGGTAGGATGAGATCCGTGACCTCTGCCACCACCTCCCCTATCATACACCAGTACAGTGCAATTTTTGTGCAGGACCACCATATATGTAAGTTCCAGTTTGCAATCCGCAGCGCCAGCAAATTGAGTCACATGAAAGCGAGAAATGAGCAGTTTGATGAGGAGTGTAGTACCAAAACGTCAATAGTTTATATGAAGTCTCAGTCACCTTAAACGCTCGGGAGCCGTACAGTGTAAGGTACAAGGTCTTGTACCAAGTTTCAGGGGTAAACTCAAGTCCCAAAATCGTTTCCCATCGTCCACATAGAGGCGGTAATGAAGTATCGTTTTTTTGGAGTAGGGCATAGATGGTTGAAATGCTCCTTGATAGTGGCAAGGCCAATCTACAGAAATTTTCGAAGGGTGTAAGTTGGCGCAGAGGGCGAAAACCCCTCGGGAGAGAGTTCACGAAATGGCGCAGTCTGTGGAGAGCAAAGTTTTCTCCAAAGGATAGTTCGGTCGTGTCTTCACTATGTCCTGGTAATCCTACTACATCGTCTTGGAGTACTTGGAATAGGAATAGTCTGGATCCGTCTGTAAATCTTCTTATTAGTTTAGTCTCCAGTCCAGGAGAGAATTCCGGGTGGTGCTGAAGAGGTACGAGTGGCGATAAGGAGGGAGAGAGACCAAAAAGGCCTCTGATCCTCCACCATACCGAAAGGGTGTCCCCATACAGACTAGAGGGAGGCAATTCATGTCTCAGAAGTTGCGTGGGTAGCCACGGCGCTGTCCAGAGTGGTCTGCGTGCCTGCTGCTCCTCCAGGTCTAACCATAGTTTGTCCGATTTCTCGGTCATCCAATCCAACATGCGTGTCAGTTGTGCTGCGTAGAAATAGAGTTTTGCGTCTGGAAGTGCCAGTCCGCCCTCCAGTCGAGGACGACGAAGAAGGCGTATTTTGACCCTCGGGCGACCCTTGGGCCATATAAATGCGAGGAAGATAGAGTCAAGTTCCTTTAAAAACGAACGCGGTAGTAATATGGGAAGTGCTTGTAATGTGTATAGAAGACAGGGCATCACGTTCAGCTTAAGTACGCCGACTCTGCCTAACCACGAAATGGGGAGGTGAGTCCATGAGGACAGGTTTAAGCGGAAGTCTTGTAACAATTGTCCATAATTGTGTTTATATGTACCTTCCTGAGTGTGCGATATCCAGATACCTAAGTATTTCAGCCGGGATGTGCACCACTGGAAGGGAAAGCGAGATCGGATGAAAGAAACGTCCGTTGAAGACATATCAAGGCTCAGCATGTTGGATTTGTCGTTGTTGATTTTATAGCCGGACAATTCCCCAAAGATCTTAAAGTGTTCTAAAAGATGCGGCATGGAAGTTCATGGGTGCGGAAGAAGGAACAGCAGATCATCTGCGTATGCCGATACTTTGTGTGTGTGTTTCACGCCCTGTATGCCTTGAATTCTATCATCTCGTCGAATAGCTTCTAAGAAGGGCTCCAGGAATAGGGCAAATAGGAGAGGAGACAGGGGGCAGCCCTGTCTAGTCCCATTAGAAATAGGGAAGGATACCGACAAGGCTCCGTTGACCCTAACTCGTGCCGTGGGAGAATCATATAGGGAACGTATCCAGTGCAAAAAGTGTGCGGGGAGACCGAAAGCTTCCAATGTCTGGAAAAGGAAAGGCCAGCCAACCCTATCGAAAGCCTTCTCCGCGTCCGTAGACAGCAGGAGAAGGCCTTGCCCCTTCCTGAGGACAGCGCAATAGCGTTCAGGACTCTCGACGTCGCGTCTCTCGCTTCTCTGCCTGGGACAAAACCCACCTGGTCAGCTCTAATCAGGGTCGGTAAGAGTTTTTTAAGTCGGTCAGCAAGGATCCTGGCCAAGATCTTAACATCGCCGTTTAAGAGTGAGATGGGTCTAAAATGTTTGCACTCCGTTAAGTCTTTATCTGGCTTAGGGATCACTGCAATGGTGGCAGCCAGCGTGTGGCGGGAAAATTTTGAGCCTTCTCGTGTCGCGTTGAACATTCTAAGCATAGGGGAGGAAAGAGTTTTAGCAAAAGTTTTAGAATATTCGGCCGGAAAGCCATCCGGTCCAGGGCATTTATTATTCTTAATGCGTTTAAGTGTTACCGCAAGTTCCTCCTGGTGGATAGGATCCTCCAAGGACGCAGCCTGGGCCTCCGAGAGGCGACGAGCCACATTGTCCTTCAAATAATCAGCGATGCGAGGCAAGAGATCTGGGGGTGGCATCTCATCCCTACCGTTATACAGGTCTGTGTAGTAGCGGACAAATTCCTGTAGTATTTTGTCAGGTCTGGCAGTCAGGGTGTTATCTCTAAGTTTAACATGTGGTACATAGGATTGTTCTTGGCGTTTGCGCAGGAGTCTCGCCAGCAACCGGCCGGGCTTATTCTCCTGAAGAGCAAAAAAGGCACGGGTTTTGACTGCCTTAAATCGGATGTCTGCCTGTAGCAAGTCATTAAGTCGTTTTCTGCTGTCAAGAAGTTGTTGATATAGTAGTGCTGACTGATCAGTCTTGTGAGAGGTTTCCAGGATTTGTATCTCGTCCAGCAGAGAAGTGATTTCAGTCTTTCTGTCTCGCTTTCGAGCAGTCGCTTTCGCGATGAGCAGGCCCCGTATTGTGGCTTTGTGGGCTTCCCAGATCGTGTGGGGTGAGACCTCAGGGGTGGTGTTGATCTCAAAATACTGTTTGACTGCCTCGTCTATTTCAGCTCGGAGCATTGGGTCCGTGAGGAGAGATGTGTTAAGGCGCCATGTGTGTTCTCGCGGTCTGTAAAGAGGGGAGGTCAGGGTCATGACTACTGGTGCGTGGTCTGACCACGTTTGTGTACCGATATATGTGTTGGTCACCATGTGCAATTGATGTTGAGGGAGAAAGAAAAGATCGAGTCTGGAATAGCTTTGGTGGACCCCCGAGAAATACGAGTAATCTCTCTCGCCGGCGTGGTATGCTCGCCAAACATCTACCAATCTATATGAGTGAAGGGACCTTTTGATATGTCGAAGAATGTTAGGAGGGATCGAAGAGGATCCCCTTGATGTGTCTATTTTAGGGTCTAAGGACACATTAAAGTCGCCAGCGAGGATCAGAATCCCCTCCTGAAAAACGTCGAGCTGGCGCAGGATAGAGGCTATACATTTATGTTGGCGCGTATTCGATATGTAGGCAGATGCAAAGGTGTATGTTGTGCCCGCTATGGTGCCCTTCAGGAAAAGGAAGCGGCCGTGGGGGTCGGTAATTAGACCTGTTTGTGTAAATGGGACGTCTCGCGCTATGAGGATGGCGGCTCCTCTGGATTTTGATTCAGTGTAATTACTAAAATACCCCACTGGGAATTGTTTGTCTCGGAGGGTTGGTCCGTCTCGATCACGGAAGTGCGTTTCCTGAATAAATGCGATAGAAGCACGGTGGGCATAGAGCTCTCGAAGTAATCTGGAGCGCTTTTCAGGGGCGTTAAGGCCCCTAGCGTTGTAATAGACTATGCGGAGCTGTTTATTGGCAAACATCTCAACGTCCCCTCGTGGGTTGCCCAAAAGGGGAGTGAGGGAAAGAAAAAAAAAAAAGGGGGGGTTATGTGTAGAAGAAGGAACAGAGAAAGACAGAGAGATAATATAAATGCAATAGGTGCAAGAAAAAAGAGACAAGAGCTATAGAGGAGGGTGTGAGTGAGCGTAATCTAAGATATGAGATCAAAAGACGTCAGAGGGAGGAGGGTAAGCACCTCTTCCTCCCGCTCAGGAACTGTGACGTCAGAATCTCAGGGGGGTGAAAAGAAATAATAGTTGGGAGATAAGTAGAAATATATGAACCAGAGTGAGTCCCCAACCAGTGCCACCCGTCAGTGGCATCATAGAATATATTGAACCATGAGGAAGTATTATACATGGGAGATAAACATTCTCATCAAGGGAGAGGAGGGGAAGATAACCGGGTTTACATAATATTATGAGAAAAACGATATAGTGACAAGGTCGAAGACCAGTACTATCCCACAATCCACCTGAAATATCCAGCTTTGTTCATAACCATACATTCGTTCTCGTCGATAACCATATATACAAGTATGAGTCAGTATGAGAGAAGCCAAGTAAGTGAAGTAGGGTCACTACCCTCGGCCACTGCCCGTCCCTCATCCACCCCCTCGTGCTTTTTTTTTTTCTCTCTTTTTTTTTTGTTGTTTTTTTTTTTTTCCCCTCCCCTCTTCCCCCCTCCCCATTTCCTTTTTCTTCTTCTTCCCGTTTTCCCCCCCTTTCTCCCTCCCTCTCTATATCCCTGTCATCTTGTTTCCCCCTTCCCCTCCCCCCTCTTTCGACCCCTTCCACCTGACATCCCTTGCCGTGATCCCCCGTCCTGTCCAGATCGGTGTTCCAGTTTGTGCATACCATAGGCTAATGTAGGTACAGGTATATATATATATTTTTTTTATATATCCTCCCCCCTTTCCCTTTTTTCCTCCCTTCCCCCCTCCCCTCCCCTCCCTCCCGATCGTCGACCCCCCTTCCATCATCCCCATCCCATTCTTCTCTGTCCCTTCCCTCCCCCTTCCCCCCGCCATTCCGTCCCGCCCTCCCTCCCCAAACCTGTTGAGTAGCCGCTCTGTGCTACGTGTAGTTGTAGTTAGTGCTGTCCTTGAGCGGTGGTGGGATGAGAACACCATGTCTTCCGTGTTGATGCTTGTGTCGGAAGTAGCGCATAAAGTCAGAATTAAAATTAGGTGTTGCAATGTTCCGGCGCTAGTGTTGTAGTCGTTCAGAGAGGCCACGGCATGAGGCGAGAAGAAGTCGTAGTCCTAAAGAAGGGTGGCCACAACAATGGCTCTCTCACTGTATCGAAAATAAAGCGTGGTTATGGTAGTAGGTACGTGATCTGACAATAGGTCCCTTCAGTCAGGTAAGGCCACCAAAGGCCAAGAGTCAGTATTGAAAAGTGTGCCGTAGGGTAGTGTTAGGACAGCGTCTCATCAAATAAAGGACGAGGTGAAATCTCGTGACAGGTGGTGGATTCCGGCAAACCCAGCTCCAAAAACCAAGTCATGTGCGGTGCATTACTGGTCAGGTGCGGCGTCGAATTCCATCTCTTCCCGGAGGCGTCTTCGATTGCCCTGTCGCTGTAAGAGTGGTGCGGAGTCGCCATCCGGAAAGCCCCAGGATTGTAGCAGCATGGGCTCCCAGTTTTCTAAGTGGAGTGTGGGGAGGCCCACTGCCTCCAGGAACCCAGGGAGGTCACCGTAACCACGCAGAGTAATGGGCCGGTTTTGAATTGACACAATGAGAGCCATCAGGAAGCCCCATCGATAGGGGATCTGCACATCTCGGAGAGCCGTTGTGATAGGTTTAATAGCGCGTCTTGCTTGTAGAGTGAAGCGGGATAGGTCCTGGTATAAGGAGATCTCAGACCCCTCAAAAAGCCAAACACGGGAGGAGCGCGCCGATAATAAAAGTTCCTCTTTCAATGTAAAGTCAGTAAGATGGCATAGTACATCTCTCGGAGGGTCGTTTGGTTTTCTAGGAAACCGGCCACGGTCCCTGTGTGCTCTGTCCACGTGTTGGAGAGTGATTCGGGGCCCCCGCAGAATATGATTAAAGAGTCGCACAATAAAGCCACGGAGGTCTAGGGCAGAGTCTGCTACCCCTCGTATGCAGACGTTTTGTCTCCTCGATCTATTTTCAAGATCATCAATCTTGCGCGCCACTGTGTATAGCTGGTCCGGGGTTCCTGCCTGAGTTGTGCAAGCTGCGGCGGCTGGTCTCGCTGCGGCCTCTTCCAACTGCGCCACGCGGTCCGACATTGCCGCCATTTCCGCACGTACCTCCGTAATGTCCTTGCGGAGGTCTTCCCGGACTGCTCCGATGAGGTGCTGTATGTCCTCTCGTGTTGGGAAGGCAGCCACCATCTCCTCGATCCGGCGTGTTCTGGCATCACTATCCAGCCAGGATTCCTCCGAGTCGGCCTGGGAAGGTGGGGCCGCCATTTCCGGCTCCGCAGCTCTCTCTCGTGGGGCGCATAAATAGCGGTCCAGAGTCCCCGACGAAGGTTGTCTCGGGGTGTCGGGGAGAGCCGGGTCCTCCGTCCTTCTCCTCATCTTCCCCATAATTCAAAAGGCTGTTTAATAAAGCGTTTTTCGGGCGGTCTGGTCGGGAGCTACAGGGTTATGCGGCCATCTTCTTTCAGCGCTAGACCACGCCCCCCTACCTCGCATTTTTCACCACCGCGAGTTACACCTCTTCACACTGCAGACTCGCAGTGTTTTTTTTTTTGTTACTGTATTTTTCTAATTTTTTCCTATTTCGTCCTCTCTTTTTTCCTTTTTTTTTTTTTTGGTTCGTCTGGTCCATTATTCCCTCCAGTTCTCCTGTTGTACGGGTCCCTTGGAGGACGTAAGCTTCTTACAAATGGGGGACTACCTGCATTGTGGGGGTGGGAAGGGACGGAGACGCTCACCAACTGGTGTTTCCCAATGTATGTCATCTTTAAATTTGATTGAGTTCCCCTGAACTGAAATTTTTCTCCTTAAATGTTAGAGGTTTGAATGTTTGAATGTCTCCATCCTCTTCCATAGAGATTGGTTGTTTCAGGTTGCATCTCAACACCAGGACAAGGAGGGGAGAATGTTGATATTGACTGGCTCTTTAAATGATGTTCCGGTGACTATTGTTAATTTGTATTTCCCGAATGTTAACCAGTTGCAGTTCCTCAGGAAAGCCCATAAAAAAATTCAGTCTCTTAGCCAAGGCGCTGTGTATATCTGTGGCGACTTTAATATGACTCCCTGCCCCATGGTTGATTGCCAGTCCTCTGGAGGTCGCCTCCCCTCTCAAAAAGTGAAGTCTCTTGGCTGACGCTGCACTGATTTCCTGCAATCTGTTGACCTGTATGATGTCTGGCGTATCTCCCACCCCCAGACTAGAGATTACACTTTTTTTTCCCAGGTGCACTCCTCCTATAGCAGAATTGATTTATGCCTTATACACCGGACCATGGTCCACCATCTCTTAGATGCTCAAATAGGACCCATGACATGGTCTGACCATGCACCTTTGATTCTTTCCTTCCGTGCTCACTTTCCGGCTCGAGGTATGGGCTTGTGGCGTTTAAATGATTCGTTAATTGTGGACCCGGCTGGGAGGGATGGGGCCGCATCGGTTCTTGAGGATTACTTCAGATTGAACACTGCGGAGGAGGTGGCGATTTCCTCTGTGTGGTCAGCCCACAAAGTGGTTATCAGGGGCCACTTCATTAAACAGGGGGCTTATAGAAAGAAACAGTGTACTCTTAAAACATCAACTCTCTTACAACAAATCTCCTCCTTAGAATCCCAAAATAAGAATAAGCCGACCCCATCGATTGCTTCTCAATTGCTTTCCTTGCGGAGGGAGTTGGAGCACTTAAACCTACAGGCTATGGAACGATCCCTATGCAAACTAAATTACACTTCCTATACCCAGGGTAACAAGGCGGGAAAGTTACTGGCCTCTAAACTCAGGGCTAGACGCGTTCAAACTAAAATCACCCATATTGAAAGCTTAGGGGGACAAACGGTGCGTAATCCAGCGCTGATTGTCTCGGAATTTGCCGACTATTATAGCTCCCTTTACAATCTCAAACTTGACTCGGCCATTTCACCACCCTGCTCAGCAGAAATATCCACCTTCTTAGCAGAAGCGCATTTGCCGACATTACTGCCCCATCAGCAAGCTGACTTGCTGGACCCTTTCTCTGAGGAAGACGTCTACAAAGCGATCCGAGCTCTCCCGAAAGGTAAAGCGCCAGGCCCTGATGGCTTATCTAATCTTTATTATCAAAACTTCGCTTCCCTCCTGGTCCCTACTCTGACAGCCTTATTTAAGAACATTAAAACCACTGGCCAAGTTCCCCCAGAGATGCTCCTGGCCACCGTAGTCACACTCCCTAAACCTGGCAAGCCCCCCACTCATTGCGTGAATTTTCGCCCCATCTCCCTACTAAATGTTGATATTAAACTTTATGCAAAATTATTGGCCTCGCGCGTCGCGCCCCTGCTCCCTAAATTGATTCACCCGGATCAGACAGGATTTGTACAGGGGAGGCAGACGTGTGATAATACACGTCGCTTGTTCGATATAATAGACCTAGCTAATCGTTCTGGGACCCCCGGGCTCCTACTGTCTTTAGATTCAGAAAAAGCATTTGATCGCATGCACTGGGGCTTCATGCGCCAAACATTGGAGGCCTTTCGATTTCCCGCCTTGTTTATCCAAAGTGTTATCGCTCTGTATTCCACCCCCTCGGCAAAGGTGTTAAGCATGGGATTTTCGTCCCCTACTTTTCCAATTACGAACGGCACTCATCAAGGTTGCCCCTTATCCCCGCTAATTTTTGTCTTGGCTTTGGAACCGTTGGCATCTCATATTAGATTGAACACATTTATATCAGGTTTGCCTACAACAGCAAGCGAACAGAAACTCGCTCTATTCGCAGATGATATTCTCCTATACTTATCCACCCGAGAAACCTCCCTCTCCCCTCTTTTTAATTTACTTGAGAAATATGGTCGGCTATCCTACTATAAAAATAATGTTGGTAAGACTCAGGCCCTCCCTTTGCATATTCCTGGTCCCTCACTGGTTGATCTTAAAACTCAATACTCGTTTGATTGGCGTTCGGAATCTATTAAATATTTAGGTATTTTCCTAACGAAAAATAGGAGCTCCATCATTAAGCATAATTATCTCCCTATCCTGCAATCTATTGAAAAACAACTGCAATCATGGCACTCGGTGGAACTGTCCTGGCTGGGCCGCATGGCCTCCTTAAAAATGTCAATCCTTCCGCAAATCCTTTATTATTTTCGCAATGTTCCGATCTTTCTCCCAGCACATATCCTCCTACTTCTGCAGAAAATGCTATTTGCCCACATCTGGAAATGCAAGCCCCTAGAGTTTCGGCTACTACGATTACAACTCCGAGAGAGATGGGTGGCTTTGGCTTCCCTGACTTGTTGAGATTTTATAGAGCTTCCCTATTAGCCCAATTATTAGCTGCGCTGCACTCCTCAGAACCTCCCTTATGGCTGTGCCTGGAAAATGCCGTTATCGCTCCTAATTCTATTGATGACTTTATGTGGTATGACCCTCTCCCTAGAAGTAAACTGGAAGGGAACTTTAAGTAGATTGTCCCCTGACCTAAACCTTGCCTCCTGGACGCTTCAGGGAGTGACCCTTGTCCAAAACCTTCTCGCTCCAACCTCTATTAAACCGTTCCCAGACTTGGTACAAGAATTTGGTATCCCCCTAAACGAACTCTTTACCTACCTTCGTATTAAACATATATTGTTAACGCACAGGGTCGGGGCGATACCAGACAAAGATATGACAGCTTTCCACAGGCTATGCTTGGGTAAAAAAAACTTACGGAAACCATTGTCTCTATGTTACCGATGCTTAGTGTCACCTAATAAGGAACATAAATTGCCATATATGTTGAGATGGGAAAAGGACCTAAATTTATCATTCTCGCGAGAGGACTGGTTTTATGCCACGTCATCGGTGTATCGCCTATCTAAAAGCACCCGCATGAGAGAAGCACATCTTAAATTATTATACCGCTGGTACCTTACCCCTGCTCAACTGCACCATATCTCCAAGGGTACTAACATATGCTGGCGTTGTTCAACAGACAAGGGTTCGTTGCTTCATGTTTTTTGGTCTTGCCCGAAAATTAGCCCTTACTGGGCCGACATCCATGGCCTGGTCAAACTATGTACCTCGTTGGATATTCCTCTCCAGCCCGAAACTTACCTGTTACACTTCATCCCCATTACCATTCAAATACCACCCAGAGGGTTGATATCGGCAATATTCGGGGTTGCCAAATTAGTGTTGGCTAGTTACTGGAACTCTGCTTCCACCCCCTCACTCTCAGAAGTCCTGACCCGTTTAGATCGTATCTGTAAATATGAGGAAATGTTCTCTTCGGCCCATAACACCCTTCCACAGTACCAGGCTACCTGGGAAGGTTGGGTATCCTATAGATCCTCTTAAAATTCCTCTTAAAATTGCTTTCAACCTGTCGAACCGCACTTTTCATTCTTTGTTTTCCGCTTTCTTTTTCTTTTTCTTTTTCTCTTTCTCCTTCGTCTATGCTTATTTAACTACTGTATTGTTAAATTGTTAAATTTTACGAATGTAAAATGTACCGTAAAATGTTGACGACAACCTACCTGCACATATGTGACTTATATCACTGACAGGCCCTGCGCGGCCTCTGTTGTCCTTATCATATCTTTGTATTTCAACTTCTGATGGTACTCAATAAAAAACTTTATATTGAAAAAAGAAAACCTAAATATTTCACAGTCTGTTTACAGATTTGTTCTTTCTTTTTGGACACTCTGTAACCTGCAAGACATAGCAGATGTAGCAGGGCTTTTGTGGCAGAGAGACAGTCTTTTTCTGTGGGAGAAGCCAGTAATAAATCATCCACATACTGTAGTAAAACAACTTTGTCTGGCTGAGCGTTGAAGGACAGGAGGTCCTGGCTGAGCGCGCACCCAAAAATCGTGGGCGAGTTCTTGAAACCTTGAGGGAGGTGTGTCCAGGTCATTTGATGGCGCGCCCCCGTGGTAGATTCCTCCCACTGAAATGCAAAAAGGGGCTGGCTTGCTGGAGCCAGGCGGATGCAAAAGAAAGCGTCTTTTAAATCAAGCACCGTGTAATATTTTGTGTCTCCGGGAATTAATGCCAATAAATTGTATGGGTTGGGAACCACAGGGTGTAAGGTTACTGTGGCTTCGTTGACAGCTCGTAAATCTTGGACTGTGCGGTACTCCTGTGTGCCCTCTTTCAGTACTGGCAACAGGGGTGTGTTCCACGGTGACACGCAAAATTTCAATATGCCGTGGTCTTTAAGTCTCTGCAAATGTGTCTGGATATTTTGCTTGGCTTTTTGTGGGATATGATATTGTCTTAAAGCCACAGGTGTTGCACCAGGTTTTAAATCGACGTACACTGGAGGGATATTTACAGCTAGTCCGGGTGGGTTTTCCTCCGCCCACACTCCGGGGATGCCCAGAAGTAGTGTGTACGGGTCTGGGTCGGCTGGCGGGGTTGGTGCCGAGCGCCATTCTTCTTCTCTTGGCATAATTACTGCAATTTTGACAGGTTGGGTGTGCTGGCTGGCTGGGCTGTACTTCCGTGTAGAGCTGCCACTCTCAGGCAGGTCTAATCTAGCGTGACCCCCGGGGAGAAACGTAATTTGGGCTTGCAATTTGCAAAGGAGATCCCGCCCCAGAAGTTGGATGGGACATTCGGGCATATACAGAAATTCATGTTCAACATTATGCCCACCCACACTACATTTTCGTGAAGCAAGGAAGGGGTACTTAGCAGACACCCCCATTGCTCCCACAATATCAACTTCATTTCCCATTGGGGTGCAATTTGTTGTGTTACGACAGAATATTCGGCACCGGTGTCAACCATAAAAATTTCATCTTTATTTCCCACCCCCATGTGACCGTGGGCTCGTGATTACCGAGCGGGATGGGCCCAGGTCCGTGTCAATATGTACCTTGCCCTTCAAATGACGTTCCCGCCAGACCAACAAACCCTGCACCGGCACCATCATTTCTCTCATATCTGCCGTTTGTTACCTGACCATTGGAGGCCTGACCTCCCGATTCCCCAGCCTCCCCCTGTACCCCAAATTTAGCCAAAAATGCCGGACAATTATTTTTCCAGTGACCTTCGCCCCGGCACCAAGCGCACTGATTGGGTCCCAGGGGTTCCCTAGAGGTTCCCTAGGGGTTCCCCTACCTCTGCCTCCCTGACCCCTCGCTCTCCCTCTGGCCGGGGCACCTCTTCCTCCATTTCCCATATATCCGACCACCCCTGTATGCCATTTTTGTCTCTTTATCTCCTCCCGCTTTTCTTCCAAATCCCGGTTATGATACACTTTATTAGCAATTTCCACTAATTCACTAATACCTTTACCCAAAAACCCATCTTGTCTCTGTATTTTATTCCGTATGTCCCGATGTGACTGACCCACAAAGGAAGAATTAATTAACCTCTGATTCTCCACTGCCTCAGGGTCAATAGGACTGTATATCCTATATGCTTCTAGTAATCTTTCTAGAAATGCACTTGGGGTTTCTTTAGAATCTTGCACAATATCCGCTATTTTCCCCATGTTTGTGGGTTTCTTCCCTCCCGCTTTAACACCCATTATTACCACTGTATGGTACGTCTGCAGGTGTGCAATACCTGCAGCGGTATTGTACGGCCACTTGGGATCTGTTTTGGGGTAGTGTTCCTCTTCCCACTCTTCTGGCTGGGCTCTGGCATCTTCTACGGCTTGGGCAAGTAGAATTTTTCGCGCGCTACTATTTATTCGGGCTCTTTCCTCAGTGGTGAACATTGTCAGCATTAGTTGTAGACAATCTGCCCATGTGGGGTTATGTGTGAGCATGACTGACTCTATCATACTGGACACCGCTGCGGCGTTATTGGAATACAGTGGTGTGTGTGTTTTCCAATTGAACAGATCTGTTGTCGTAAATGGGACATATGTGTATTGCACTGGCCCAGGTTCTCCGTTTTACACTACAGGGCCTGGCACCTCCCGTAGGGGCATTTGCATCTTACTTTTACTGGGATTGTGCTGATATGGGTCTCGGGGTTTATATATATTGTTCGATGCGCGAGTGGTTGCACCTTGCTTTGCATCTTCACCCTCATCATCGCTGTCCTCTTGGGTTACTAGTTTATATACGTTCCCATCGGGCATTTCAATCTTTCCTGGTGGGACCTCTCTGTCTCCTCCACCCGCTGCCCCCTCATCTTCTTCCGCAATACCGCCTGCCGGAGCGGAGGCAGCCGGCGGAGCAGCAGCAGCCACCCGCTCCCCCCCTCCGCCAGCGCAACCGCGGCACGCAAAGCTTCTCTCGCTGCCCCATAATATGATGGATAGGGCGGGGACAGGGAATCAATCTCCTCCGGTTGTACTACTAACACCGGTTTCCTTTTCTTATTATTTTCTCTATTTGGGGGTACCTGCTTCTTGTTACGTCCCGCCATCATTATAAAATGACTTTTATCTTTTACAAAATACCTCCATATATCTATATATGGGTACTGTTCAGGATGTCCGCATTTCCCGGTTACTTGGGAATGCACTTTCTGTATTAGCACCGGGTCCATTGACCCCTGCTCTGGCCAATCTGGAACTAGCAGTGGCCATACAAGTGTACACATTCCTGTTAATTTCTCTTTAGTTGACTCTACACCATAATCATGTGTTGTGTATAGTGCTTCAAAATTCCACACCATATACCCTAAGGGCGTCTCACCCTTCTTCACCTTGTTGGGCTTGGATGACCCGTTACCCATTGTTACTCTTAACCACTTCAATGCTGAGGACGCGCTCAGCGCGTCCTCAGCATTACCGCTGGTATGCGGAGGACGCGCTGAGCGCGTCCTCCCATTGGGGTCAGCGTTCGGCCGGGTTCCGGACGATCACTGGCCCCCCCCGGTGCGGGCTGACATCCTCGATGTCAGCCCAGCATCCGGGACCGCAGCCGCCGGAATTAGGTGTCATCGCGGCAGCGCGATGACACCTAATTCAGGCGCCCCCCCCCCGCATGTGCGGAGGAGGCGCCTGAAAGGGAGGGGGAGGTCCTTCGGACCTCTCTCCCTCCCGATCGGCGGCTCTGCGGGAGTTAACCCAGGCATCATTTGGAAGGGCACAGCCTGCCCTTCCAAATGGTGCCTGGCATTAACCCCTGGGGAGCTGGATCGCGAATCGGCGCTGAAAAGCGCCGGTTCGCGATCCTTTCCCGGAGCTGGCCGACATCTTGGATGTCGGCCAAGCCTCCGGGAACTCCCCCTGAGGACTGGCGTCATCGTGCGTAGCACGATGACGCCAGTCCTGGACTTAACCCCTAACTGCCACCAACGGTGGAGATAGGGAGTTCATTGGAACTCCCTATCTCCCGATCCGTGGCAGCTAGGGGTTAAAGTTTGGTATGGTTGGATCGGCCAGAGCATGGCCGTTCCAACGATACCAAACACTACTGTGAAAAATTTTGTCAAAAAAAAAAAAAATGAAAAATAAAAATAAAAAAAAATTAAGAAGAAAATTATAAAAAAAAAATAAACACTTTTTCTTTATTTTTTTTGGTTTGTTAATGCAGCAATATTGTTCCCATTTCAATTATAATGTGAACAATGATGCTGCACTAACGATTTTTGTATGCGGTGCGTTTGTTAAAAATAGTGTAATTTTCCCCAAAAAAAATGTAACGAGACCCCCATCTCTAATTTTTTTAACAAGCGCACCCCATACAAAATATAACCGCAATTGCTCGCATGTTAAAATGTGAAAAAAAACACTTTACACATTGTAAATTATTGAAAATACATATTTTATTGCATTTTTTGTTATAATATACAGACATGACATAACGTATACATATAATAATGACATATTATGAATCTACTGAGTCTGACGGAAAGAACGATATATAATATGTCTGGGTAATATACTAAAATAAGCCTTCAAAACACGTTTAAACATGATGAGCAAAACTGGTGAAAATGACCTCAGCACAGGGGCGGGAAAAGCCTCAGCAGCGAAAGGGTTAAGGGCAGTAACCTTTTTACGATACAGATATTACTTTTTAGCAAAAACACTTGAAATTTACTGTCTGGTACTTCAGTCAACAATTCATATATATCGGATTCGCTTCCTCCGTCAGTAGCCGGACTGCAGTCGCCTGAGCCGGAAACGTACCTTGGGAGTCCACTCTCAAGTTTGCTTTCTCGCTAGGCGAGTAGGCGCACAATCACTCACAGCAGTCTCAGCAATCATTCACAACCCATACTGTACCAGATACTTTCAGCACAAAACCGTACATAAACAATTCAACTCTTTCTACTAGCCGAGGGCACACCGTCCCTCCTTTTGGCTCCTTATACCCCGTTAATTGAACTCTAACTCTTGTCTGCTTGTGACTATGTGCACCCCGTTCTATAACTACACTCCTGTCTGCATTTCCAATTTGCCTATGGGTAATCTACACACCCGGCACCACTATCTCTGCAGCTACCGCTGGCCCCAATGAGCCCTCTTCACTACACGACGTACACACTAGCACTGACTCAGGGCTCTCAGCCCAGTCACAGAAAACTCTCCTCCTTTCCTTTTGTCCACGTGTAGAAGCTTTATTTACAAAAACTGACTACGACTATGCAACTCCACATGGCTCCCTTCTCCCTCACATACAGACTCTACCCTTTAGTTAACATCCGATCCCCCGGGTCCAGACACGCGCTAGCCACTCTGGCTCCTTTGCTTGTCCGTGCTTTTTGCGGCAGGTTCGGTATGTCAACGAGACCGTGACCGCGGGTCTCCTTATCCGACTATGGCTGGACATTTCTCTTTATACCGGTATTTCTATTAAACATACAAACATAGAAGACACTTTACCTATCGCTGCGCTGTTCGTTGTTTCCTCGGACTCGGTGGTGTCCCAGCTTCCCGGGCCGGGGGTCCGTTTGGGAAGAGACGAGGTCCACTGAACAGGAAATCCTGCTTGGCACCTGCAGATGTCAGCTCACCTTCAACAGACGCCCAACCAGTGGGATTACTCGCACCTGCAGTCAACCGCTACAGTGTCCAGCAGTCGTTGACGTGCCGGCAAAGGGCCTTGTATCCCGGCTATCGAGCCCCCAGAAATGTTACCGGAATCCACTTGGTTCACTCTGGACGAGGCCGGACCGGACACGAGTAAGGATTGTCTGGACACGAGTCTCTTCAGGAAAGGCAAACTTTATTGTGACGTCACAGAAGATTCTCAGACAGGATTGAATTGCAAAGACTGAGCCCCGAGTTCCCCCCGACAAGGGGTTTTATACCCCGAATACATAATTAGGTACATCCCAATTAGCCCACCTCCCGGTGACACTATCCCACCCCACGTGGGTTAATACCTCCCTTAGTCTAATACAAAGACATTCTATTAAATTGGCCATAAATTGGCAAACTTCATGTTAGTTTCAACAGATCATGATTAGCTACTTCATCCAGTCTGGGCTGTGCTCGCCTCCCAAGCGCCTGTGCTCATTTGTTGCGGGTAGCACCTGGTCTATCTTCTATGCTTCCCTTTGTCTTGCTGGGGCCTCTGTGACCTTGATGTATCCACTCCTCATTCTATCCCTTCGTGCTAGGAACAGCCTCGATCTTTCTCAGGTTTTAATTGCTTTTCTGCTAATCTAACACATTCCTAAATTTCTACGTATGCTTCATTCTAGTTTCAGCTAAAACCTACCTAGTTATTTTCAAGTGAAACAATATTCTGAACAAGATGGCCGCCTGGCTTATAATGGCGGCCAGCTTCCAGCCTGATTCCACTTCAGTAGGAGGTGTAATGAAAAGCTCTCTCATTCCCTTCCCTTTAGAGCTTTAAACCCATGCATAGATTCTCCCAAAACGGTTTTTGTGTATAAATTTAACCCTTATGCATGTGTAGTTATGTTAGTTCCTCTAGGAGGTTCATGTGTACAGAATAAAACCGCTCTAGTGTTTAGAACAGGGCTTTGAGTGTAAATATCAGCACAACAAGTGATAACCTGTGTTAATCCTATGCTAGGTTTGGTGTCTGTAGGGGGAAATCACTGAGGATATTCTCATTGCCGTGTTTTATATATGTTTTATTCAGGTATGATTTGTTTTATTCCCATTTTTATGTTTTATTTGTATTTTCCTGTTGAATTTATGTATTTTCTTTTTGTATATATGTATATATTTATTGTATTGTATTGTAATGTGATTATATACTCAGCCTTGAGACCACGAGGCAGCTGATGAGGTGGAAATCACTGAGGATATTCTCATTGCCGTGTTTTATATATGTTTTATTCAGATTAAAATCGCATGTTCCCAGCGATCCAGTTGCCGGTCTCATCCCTAATGCTCAACAACACCACAAAACACAACTCAGAGTCCATACGAACGGGCAGTGAGGGTGTAGGCCGGTTACATCAGCGTTAGGATTACAAAGTCCTAACACTGATTAACATCCAGCTCAGGTTAGCGGAAAGTTAACCAGAGCCAGGACTTGGTGTTAAAGGATTCCACTTCTGTGGAATCCGTTAACACCAGCCTAAAAAATAAAAAATAGCATTGCATACTCACCTCCTGTCCTGCGGCGAGGACCGTGGCTCCAACCGCCTCCTCCGTCCAGCGGGAACAGGGAAAGACTGGGGGAAAAAGTCCCCCAGTCTATCCCTGCGTATCACTATGCCGACCGGCCGGATCTTGCGAGGCGAGATCCGGCTGGTCATGTGACCGGCAGGGGGAACTCAATGGAGTCCTATGACTCCATTGAGTGGATGCTCATGGCTGCGATCAACGCTGCTGCGAGCATCCCGTCCCGTAGCGCGTGGTAACAATGCAGGCAGCTTTTTAAACACATGCATTGTAATTCCACGCTAAAACGGGGGCGGTAGGTGAAAAACTGCGGGTGCAATTTTTCTCCCTACTGCCCCCATTTTAGCGTGGAGATCGTAATGTAGCCCAGTGTGTATGAGCACCACAGCAATGAAACTCACAGTAATGCACGGTGTATGAGTTCCACAGCAATAGAACTCCA
The DNA here is from genome assembly GCA_009667805.1 of Leptobrachium leishanense. Taxonomy (NCBI): domain Eukaryota; kingdom Metazoa; phylum Chordata; class Amphibia; order Anura; family Megophryidae; genus Leptobrachium; species Leptobrachium leishanense. Next base: position 114,021,369 of record CM019063.1, read on the forward strand.
CTATCCACCAAGTACTGTTTGAATAATATTGGGGGACTCCAATGAGCAGGGTGTTTGACCTTGAGAACTCCCTCACATGGTGGTAACAGCAGGACCAGGTGAACATACCTGTGTTGCCAGAGCTGATATTTTTAAATGCTGTTTTGAAGTGTATTTGGAAGTAGTGATGGGTAGAGTGCCCTCCAAGAGGGCATATATGCAAGATATTGGCCATAAAGGTGTATGGGGGTCCGGGTAGTGCCCTGGGGGACAGGAAACAAGGAAAAAAGATTTAAAAAAAACTTTTTAAAGGAACAGTGATTTTTCCATGACATAAAGGTTAAGAATAAAAACGAAAAATTCCTTCAACTATCGTGCCTAGGAAGTCCACATAACCTGCCCATGAAGTGGCAGATTTGTAGGATGTATAGAAACATTTAAAGAGAAAAAAAAATGACATTTCAAATGACGATAAATGGTTTTCCCTTTAATCTATTCATAAACAACTACTTGGAGCGGCAGCCTGCATGAAAAGAGGAGACGTTTTAGGACACACACAACAAGTTTAGTGATTTTTTTGGCTAAATTGTGGTGAAACTTATGCAGTCTTTGGATGAAAGAAACAACAGGTGCATTAAAATTGGACCTTTAGTGCCAGCTAGTGCCTTCACACCGTAACCCCTCTGGGGTATTGTGGAAGAGTGCAGTGGTGGAGGTTTTGGGAATGCAGAAGAGATCCCCAATCTATTCAATTACATCAGCATCTGGGGAGTGATAGCTGCTTATCCAGGACTGATTCATTTTTATAAATGTCAGCCGGTCTACAGAGTCGGTGGAGAGATGCACTCTTTTCTCTGTGACAAAACCTCCAGCGGCACTGAACGTCCTTTCAGAAAGCACACTGGATGAAGGGCAACCTAGTAGCTGCATAGCATATTGGCTAAGTTCTGGCCAGTGATCCAATCTCAACAACCAGTAAGCTAGTGGATCATCTGCTGTAAAGGTATCCAGGTCTGCCCTTGCCCAGGTAGTCCTGCACCATATTATGAAGACGCTGGCAATGGGTGCCTACATTTGACGTCCCTGGGCGTCGTGGACTAAAAAAATTGGAAAAGGCATCAGTCAGGCGGCCCCTTCACCGCTCTTCCTCTGATCAACCACAGCCTCACAAGCACCTGTGTCATCAGTTGGTAACCTACCAGTGCCTGGAAAGGTGTTACACAAGTGTCACTTAAGAGCGTCCTCAAGTTGTTTCATCCAGTCCTCCCTCTGTGAGGGCAGGATGAGCTCTGCAACCTTACCCTTGTATCGTGGATCAAGAAGGGTTGCCAACCAGTAATGATCCATCTCCTTGATAGCACGAATCCTGGAGTCCTTTACCAGGCTTTGCAGGATAAGGGAGCCCATGCAGCGTAGGTTGGAGGTGGCATTAGCTTCCGAGTCTTCCTGGTTGCTGAGGATGACCGTATCGTACACTACCTCCTCCCAGCCACCTACTAGTCCTTGGGTTTCTGGGGACACAAAACCCTCCCTTGAGGTATCCCCACCTTCAATACCCCCACAACTTAAATATTCCTCCTCCTCATCCTCCTCCTGTCTGATCTGAGGACCCGCAGGAATGCTATCTGCGTAAAACTGGGGCCTTGAGAGCTAGGGAAGTCCTCCTCTTCCTCCCACTGCTCTGCCTCTAGTGCCACATCTATAATTCCCCACAGAGTACGCTCCAGCAGGAACACTAAAGGAATTGTGTCACTGATGCATGCACTGTCCCTGCTCACCATCCTCGTTGCCTCCTCAAATGGTGACAGTACAGTGCATGCATCCTTGATCAGCCACTGCGGGGGGGGACCAAGTTGACCTGAACCGGTCCCAGTGCCATATTCACACAGGTACTCATTGATGGCCCTCTGCTGCTTGTGCAGATGCTGCAGCATTGCCAATGTCGAGTTCCACCTGGTGGGCATGTCACAGATCAGACGGTTTGTCGGCAGGTGGAATTCTCTTTGAATTTCTGCCAGGTGAACACTTGCTGGGAATGACCGTCTGAAGTGGCTGCAGACTTTTCTGGTCTGGCTGAGAAGCTCTGCCAGCCCTGGGTACCTGGTTAGGAAACGCTGTACCACCAGATTTAGGACGTGTGCTAGGCATGGTACATGTGTCAACTTACCAAGGCGTAGGGCGGAGAGAATGTTGCTGCCATTATCACAGACGACCATTTCCAGCTCAAGCTGGCATAGTGTTAACCATCTCTACGCCTGCCCCTGCAGAGCTGACAGAATTTCTGGCCCGGTGTGGCTCCTGTGCCCTAAACAAACCAGCTCAAGCACAGTAGGGCATCTTTTGCTTGAGCCATTGCGTAGCCCCTGCCACGCGTCGGTTTAACTGCCACTTCGCCAGAGACAGAGGAGGAAGAGGAAGAGGTGGCGGAGCAGACAGACCTCATATAAGCATCTTTCTGGAGGCGAGGTGGATGAACATGCTCCAGCACAGAGCCCCATCCTGGATCCCTCCCAGCTGCAAGCAGAGTTACCCAATGGACCTCGGGCCTAAAGTAATGTGCACCTTGCTGCTGACTGCCTTTCCCAATGACTCGATAATATTGTCTTCCACGTGCTGGTATAGTGCTGGAATGGCCTTCCGTGAAAAGAACTGGCATTTTGGAACCTGCCACTGTGGTACAGCACATTCGGCAAATTCACAGAAGGAGGCAGAGTCCACCACCTGAAAAGGCAGCAGCTGTAATGCGAGTAATTTTGCCAAGCTGGCATTTAGAGGCTGTGCAAGGGGATGGTTGGGACTATATTTTTTTCTTACGCTGCAGCAGCTGGGGCATTGAAATCTGACTGTGTAAATCTGCAGCTGATGGGATGCTGTCACATTCTGAGGAAGGACATGGTACACCCATTACTGTAGCATCATCCCTGTCAGTGTAGATTTTAGGCAATGACATGGCAGGACATATAGTGGGGGTAGAGACAGATTAGGAGGAGGACCTATGTAAAGTGTTGTGCCAACGGGATGCGTTGCAGGTGGTCATAGGTCTTATCGAGCACTTGGTACCCAAGTGTGTGATGTTTTTCCCATGCTTGATCCTCTTCAGACATTGCTGCACATTTTGTGAAGAACTCCCAGACAGCAGATTTCCTGCACATGTGCTTTGAGACAACAGCGCTCTGCACCTGAGGTGCTCTGACTTCTGATGCCTTTGACTGACTATGGTTGCTCATAGAGGACGTTGTGCCTCATTTTTGTTGGGCCTCCTCCTCACTTGACTCCTCTGTTCGATCAGGCACCCAGGTGGAGTCAGTGACCTCATCATCACTGTCATCACCCCCTATCTCTTTGTCACGACTGGAGCCAACCTGGCAATATGCTGCAGCTGCTGGGGGAACATGAGTGCCAGTTCTTTGTGTGTCACTGGCACCCTGTCCGTCTAGGCTGATTTTACTCCCTTCCTCAACCTCAGAGTTTGAATCCGAGCACTGGAGTTGCTGCGCATCCTCAAGCAGCATGTCACTGTCATTGTAGTCAAACAATTCAGCTGACTCCTCCGTGTATGATGGTGAGGCTACGGCAGGAGTAGCTGTGGACATGGAGGCTGAATTAGATGTTTTGGCAGCTGAGGTGGACTGTAAATAACTACAAGCCTGGCTGGCAGAGGACTCAGAGGATGAGGATGGCCTGGTTAGCCAATCCTGCAAATCCTCTGTATGTTGCTGCTGCTTAAGACGGCCAGCACCAGTTACAAAGGAGAAGTGTGCCCCTGCAGAGGATGCACCACGTCCACCACGACCAGAGGCACAGCCTCCCGACACAGAGGCTGCTTGCCCTCTTATCTGTGTCTGGGAGCATCTGCCTGTCCTTTTTGGTCTTTCTGACATGGTGAGTGATATATAGATTAAAGATATGCAGACCTCTGATTCAACTGTGTTATCTAGATTAAAGATATTCAGAACTATGCTATAACTCAGTGATACACCCTGTCCCTGATACCTGGCAGTGCCAAGACACAGATTCAAATTCCCAGAACTCTGGTATAAGTCAGTGATACAGCCTGATATGCAACAATCTCCGCTCCTCTCTGATTCACTCCTGCAACAAACATACGCTGGGGCTGCGGGGAAACCTTATATAGTGTGCTGCGGGACTTAGCTCTGTGAGCCCATGATTGGGCAAAATTTGCCCAATCAGGACTCTGAGCCCTGATTGGCATAGTCTAGCACCTGTCTTTGTCTTGCACCTGACCTGTGGTCAGGTGCAAGGCTGTAGCCAATTACAAGCTTCAGGCCAGTGGAAAAGTGCATTGTGGTGCATTGTGGTGCATTGTGGGTGAACACGCGGCAAACACGTGGAAATGTTCGCTGTTCGACGAATGGTCAATGTTCGAATCGAACCGCCAGCCCATCCCTATTTGGAAGCAGCTTATTTTCTTTGTGCTGAGTCCTGCCTGTCACTGAGTCCCTGCAGAGCAATGCAGCCAGGACTTAAATTTCCACCTTCTCACCTTCCAGGGTGCATCACACACTGTGTGGAACTGCTGGGGAGGCTGGGGGAAGACCAGCAGTGTAGAAGTCTTTTGGCATGCCCTCCTCTTGACAACATCAGAAGGGGCCAGACACCAGCAAGGAGAAAGAGAGTCTGGACCAGGAAGAGAGAGCGCGCAGGCTTCCGTATCCAGCACTGCGTGGGGGGGTTGCCTCTCTGACGTGGCAGATACAATGCAAGTCGCTGGGCACCGTCTGCATCTTAGAGGAGGAGCAGCAGGGACACAGCGCCAGGCAGATAGTTTACTGTAAAAATTTGGGTCCCTGTCAAGGCAAGTGACCAGGAATTCAAATTTTTTTGAACCCCCTCCTGGCCTTGTGGTCTTAGGCGGCCACCTGTACTGCCTTACAGTGCCAGATTCTCTGATCACACCGCTTGCCTGACAATCCGCAGCTCTGGCAGATGTGTGTAAATATGCCGCTCCCCATGCTGTTCAAAGTTTCAATGGCTGCAGAGAGAGGGGGTGTAGCATGTTTACACACATCTGCCAGAGCTGGGGCACTGAAGAAACAGGGGAGATTTTACTTAACCAGCTCTCCCTTGTCACTTACTGGGAGAAGAGGGGGGTAATCGGTCCTTACACTACTGACAATTGGAAGCATTCAGGAACAATATGAGCTGCTGAGAGCTTCCGATTCTCTGCCTGCCACTGCAGGAGGAGAGAGGAGCATAATGCTCTCTCCTGTTAGTTTGGGCAGGTGGTGAGGTGCTGGTACCGAGTGGTGAGGTGCTGGTACTGAGTACTGGCGAGTATCCCCTGAAAAAAAGCCCTTAATAAAACCCACCATTTTTGCCTCTTAGCTGAAAAACAGCAAGAAAGTGTGCAGCTGCTCAGAGGAGCGGCTTTTGGCTACATTGGTTAGGTACTCACTCTACCAAGAGCTGCCATGATGGGGCGAGTGACCTTACACTTCAATGGCCATTTGAGGAAACTAAGACCTCTAATTGTGTTTTGTTGCACATGGAATTGTATAGAGACAAGCTTAGATTACATATTTTTTCTTGCTATATGCGTTTTTTGTTTAGTCTGTGTGGTCGACACACCAATACATTGAACCCTTAACTTGCAGTGCCCCTACTGTAAAATCCCTTATTTTACAGTAATCCCGTAACTCACATCCATGATTCTATTATTAGGCACCCATCAGTCATTTTTTACTAACATGTATTTTTCTTGACTAAGTAGATGACTCACAGTGCAGATTTCAAATCATCGCACTTACATGTCCTCCGATGGGCGTATAAAGGGCATTCCTCCTATACGTCACTGCAAGCATGTGAGAAACTCAAAGTCACAAAAGTGTGCATGTTTGACGGAAAGGGTTTTCACGTCAGTCAAGTTTCACAACTTAAAAGATGGTGACGAGCTCCCCTGTATCTCGGAAACCACATTTCATTCATCTACGTGTTTAACAATATTGTGTGTGTGTTGGAAAAAGTCTTTGAGGACTATTGGTTTTATTATATGCAACTTTAAATCCTTTATTTTATATCAAAATTACCCGCTTTGTGGAGAATAAGGGTTCCTTTTAGTGAAATCGGCATGTAAAGTTCGCATCACCAAGCTCCTGTACTTATAATGGGTGATATCTTCCATGTCCATTGAGTGGGATTAAAAGTTATTGACTAAGGCAAGTTTTCTGAAACCAAGATTATCTGCAGGTTAGTTTAGACTGCCCAGAGAATCACTGTCACTGAGCCAAACAAAATGTAAATTAGACAAGTGTTCTTTAACCCCTTTACTTCTAAATAATTTTCCATAAAATCAATGTCAAGAAGCAGTGGCATTATGGAAAATAACTTTGCATTAGCACATCAAGTATACTCGACATCAGGTACCAGCATACTAAATTATGATAGTGAAGGGGTTAAAAAATAAATTATGATCAGTGCTTTAAACAGTAAAAAAATCTAACGATGTTCTTAAAAATATATATGCAGTGCTGATGCTGAATACAAATAGGGGAATGCAAATTATTCTATGACTGATCCTCACCATACACTCCTCAAGGTTATCTTTAAATATTTAAGACCTCTTCTGTACATCAGCCCCTTGGTGCATTTAATATTCCTACTGTATGTGAAAATTAATGGAACAAGCTACCAAAAGAAATGCAACATTTCACCACAAACTGTTTAGCAAGGTCTAACCCCAGGGCTACATTTTCTTATCAATTAAAATCTCACTTTAAATTCCTGCACATTTTTATTCATTTTATGTATTAGCACAATGTGAAGATCATGAATACCCTACATAAGACATAATTATATAATCTGAAAACAGCTTACTAATGCTAGGCTTTTGTACATTTTTATCTTACTCGTTTAAACAGGAAGGTGAGATCTTCTGATTTTTAATTATTTTTCAAGGACCTATAAATAGGGATGAGCCAAACATCCCCGAGTTCGGTTCGCATTCGAACTCTTCAAAAGTTCGAATTCGAACTCGAACACGTCAATGGGACTCAAAGTTCAATTTTTAGAGTGCCCTGCAAGAGGGCATATACAGTCAGGTCCAGAAATGTTGGGACATTGACACAATTCTAACATTTTTGGCTCTATACACCACCACAATGGAGTTGGAATGAAACAAACACAATGTGCTTTAACTGCAGACTGTCAGTTTTAATTTGAGGGTATGTACATCCAACTCAGGTGAACGGTGTAGGACTTACAGCAGTTTGCAGATGTGCCTCCCACTTGTTAAGGGACCAAAAGTAATGGGACAGAATAATAATCATAAATCAAACTTTCCCTTCTTAATACTTGGTTGCAAATCCTTTGCAGTCAATTACAGCCTGAAGTCTGGAACGCATAGACATCACCAGACGCTGGGTTTCATCCCTGGTGATGCTCTACCAGGCCTCTACTGCAACTGTCTTCAGTTCCTGCTTGTTCTTGGGGCATTTTCCCTTCAGTTTTGTCTTCAGCAAGTGAAATGCATGCTTAATGGGATTCAGGTCAGGTGATTGACTTGGCCATTGCATAACATTCCACTTCTGTCCCTTCAAAAACTCTTTGGTTGCTTTTGCAGTATGCTTTGAGTCATTGTCCATCTGCACTGTGAAGTGCCGTCCAATGAGTTCTGCAGCATTTGGCTGAATGTGAGCAGATAATATTGCCCGAAACACTCCAGAATTCATCCTGCTGCTTTTGTCAGAAGTCACATCATCAATAAATACAAGAGAACCAGTTCCATTGGCAGCCATACATGCCCACGCAATGTCACTACCACCACCATGCTTCACTGATGAGGTGGTATGCTTAGGATAATGAGCAGTTCCTTTCCTTCTCCATACTCTTCTCTTCCCATCACTCTGGTACAAGTTGATCTTGGTCTCATCTGTCCATAGGATCTTGTTCCAGAACTGTGAAGGCTTTGTTAGGTGTTGTTTGGCAAACTCTAATCTGGCCTTCCTGTTTTTAAAGCTCACCAATGGTTTACATCTTGTGGTGAACCCTCTGTATTCACTCTGGTGAAGTCTTCTCTTGATTGTTGACTTTGACACACATACACCTACCTCCCGTAGAGTTTTCTTGATCTGGCCAACTGTTGTGAAGGGTGTTTTCTTCACCAGGGAAAGAATTCTTCGGTCATCCACCACAGTTGTTTTCCGTGGTCTCCTGTGTCTTTTGGTGTTGCTGAGCTCACCGGTGTGTTCTTCAGCCTAATGATGGCTTGCTTCACTGATAGTGACAGCTCTTTGGATCTTATCTTGAGAGTTTACAGCAACAGATTCCAAATGCAAATAGCACATTTGAAATGAACTCTGGGCCTTTTATCTGCACATTGTAATTGGGGTAATGAGGGAATGTCACACACCTGGCCATGGAACAGCTGAGAAGCCAATTGTCCCATTACTTTTGGTCCCTTAACAAGTGGGAGGCACATCTGCAAACTACTGTAAGTCCTACACCGTTCACCTGATGTACATACCCTCAAATTAAAGCTGACAGTCTGCAGTTAAAGCACATTGTGTTTGTTTCATTCCAACTCCATTGTGGTGGTGTATAGAGCCAAAGATGTTAGAATTGTGTTGATGTCCCAATCTTTCTGGACCTGACTGTATGCTAGATATTTGCCATAAAAGGTGTATGGGGGTCTGGGTAGTGCCCCGGGGGACAGGAAACAAGGACAAAAAGTTAAAACTTTTTAAAGGGACAGTGAGTTTTCCATGAAATAAGGTTTAAAAATAAAAGTGAAAAATTCCTTCAAATATCGTGCCTAGGAGGTCCCCATAACCTGCCCGTGAAGTGGCGGATTTGTAGGATGTACAGAAACATTTAAAAACAATGTCCGGGTCCGGGTAGTGCCCTGGGGGACAGGAAACAAGGACAAAAAGGACAAAAAGTTAAAAAAAAAGACGTTTTTAACCCCTTCACTGCTGACGACACGTCATCAGCTTTGCGGGACCCCCGGCGGAGATACTCACCTCTCTGTCCGGGGTCCCGCAGCGTTCTGACTTCAGCGTCATCAGACGCTGAAGTCAAGCTCCTCCTGATGTAAATGAAGTCATCGCGCCATGCGTGGTGAAGTCATTTCCAGGCGACCCCCGGCAATGCCGGGAGATCACCTGGAAGGGAGGGGGTGATCCGTTCGGATCCCTCTCCCTCCCGATCGGGAGGTCCCACAAAAAAAGCCAGGCACCGCTTAAAAGGGGAGAGTCTCCCCTTTTAAGCGGTGCCTGGCTTTAACCCCTTAGGCACCGGGTCGCACTTCGGCACCTTGTGGCGCTGAAGTGCGGCCTAGCTCCGGTGGGGGCCGCCATCTTGGATGGCGGCTCCACCCCTGGGTCCCCCCTCACTGCCTGACGGCCTCACACATAGCGTGATGACGTCAGATAGCCGGGGAACCCCTAGCTGCCCGGAATCCCCTGGTGGAGATAGGGGGTTCATTTGAGTGTGGCTCCCCATCCACTGCAGAATTAAGTTCAAAATCCTTATCCTTACCTACAAAACCCTCACTAACTCAGCTCCCCACTACCTGTCCTCACTAATCACCAAATACACCCCAGCCCGCTCCCTAAGGTCAAACAGTGACCTGCGCCTAGCTTCTCCCCGCATCACCTCTTCCCATGATAGACTGCAGGATTTCTCACGCGCAGCCCCCACTCTCTGGAACGCTCTCCCTCGTACTGTCAGACCTTCCCCTAACTTCTCTTCCTTCAAACGCTCCCTTAAAACGTTCCTATTTAGGGAAGCCTACCACCCAACTCACTGACGCAACCATCAATCACTCTCACCTTACAGTCCTCTCCTCCTGTTTCCAACCCCAACCCTCCTAGATTGTGAGTTCCTGCGGGAATAGGGCCCTCATCTCCTCCTGTACTGTTTGTCAAATGTTGTTCAATGTATTGTAACCCTGTCTATACTGTGCCTATTGTACAGCGCTGCGGAATATGCTGGCGCTTTATAAATAAAGAATAATAATAATAAAGTGTGTTATTGTTATTAATGCAGCAATATTGTTCACATTTCAATTATAATGTGAACAATGATGGTGCACTAATGATTTTTTTCTATGGTGTGCGTTTGCTAAAAATCACATAATTCCCCCCAAAAAATTGAATAAGTCCCCATTTCTAATTTTTGTACAAGCGCACTCCATAGAAAATATAACCGCAAATGTTCATGTGATAAAAGGTGAAAAAAACACTTTACACGCTGCAGATGATTAAAAATTCAAGTTTTATTGCATTTTTTGTTATAATATACAGGCAGAACATGACGTATACATATAAAAATGATATATTATGAATCTGCCGAGTCTGCTGGAAAGAACGAAATATAATATGTCTGGGTCGTATAATAAAATGTAGCTTCAAATCGCGTTTAAACATGATGAGCGAAAGCGGTAAAAATTAGCTCAGCACACAGTGGTGAAATGCCTCAGCAGTGAAAGGGTTAAAGGAACAGTGAGTTTTCCATAAAATAAGGGTTAAAAATAATAATGAAAAATTCCTTCAAATATAGTGCCTAGGAAGTCCCCATAACCTGCCCGTGAAGTGGCGGATTTGTAGGATATATGGAAACATCGCCATCACAGTCCCACACGCGACACCTAGCACTCCCAGTCTGCATACAATGCATCAAATTCATGAGACTGGACTAATTAGAAGGACATGTTATTTCCAAACACTAATTAAACACCTGTTGTTTACGCCGTTTGAGAGCACAGGTCATTTAGAGGTGAGAATCTTTGCACCTAGACATTAGTTTTTAATTCAATAACTAATAAACCATTGCTTATAATATTCTGCAGTAAAGAGTCTCTTTACTTCTAGATTTTTTAAGCATTTTTTATACTTTTTTCTTTTAAAAAAAATTGAACTCGAACCGAACACGCCAAAAAGTTCGAAGTTTGCGAACTTTCGAACTGCCAATGTTTTAATCGAACTCCGAATTGATAGAACCAAACCGCTCATCCCTACCTATAAAGGATTATGTGAAATAATTATTACATGTGCTACTATTCACCTTGTTTGTGCATATGATTTGAAATTGCTTTTGGTTACCACTGAAGAGATCTGTGAGTAATAAGGCATTTTATCGTGTAAACACCATACAGAATTATTGCTATTGCTAAAATACATATAAAGCAAACTACTGTATAAAGGAAAAATAAATATAAAGAAATATAATATATAACAAGTATTAGTGTATGCATGTTAAACCCTTCACTACCAAAATCGAGCGTACTCAAACTTCATAGCACCTGCTGGTAACCCGATATGTAGTATATTCAATTAGGTCTAATTTTGCAGCATTGCAAACTAAATTCATTTGCCATTTGCCTCCAGAATGTGCCCAAATGTTTTAGCACCTCAGCATGGCAGTTGAGGTGCTAAAACAGGCTGAACAGCTAGCATCCTCAGCACCAAGACCATTTTTAGGTCGGGAGATGGCATTATCTGCCTTGCCCAACACTACGGTGCAAATAAAAAAAAAAATACGACGAGAAAATTCCCAATTATTTTTTACTGAATACTGTAATTAATGAAACAGTGATTTAAAAAAAAAACACTGGTATCTGACAGTGGTTTTATGGAAAATCACTTGATAATATAGAATACATTTTCTTTTAAGCTTACAACTGTTTAAGCTCATTGCAACTTCAAACGAGAACTAAACAAATCAAATATTATACTATGAAAACACCAGAAAGAGAGTGGTGAGTTTACAAGTTTGACCAGGTTTGTTAACACAGTTGTTACAAATAATAGCACTTGTCAGCTTCCAGACACACGATACACTCAATGGTTTGTGACATCTGTCATTAATATGAGAAAATACGATAATAGAATTGGAAAGAAACCAGAAACTAGGCTGGCTCGTGGATCAAGTGTGCAGATGCCCCCTGAGTCGTCCCGGTTAAAGAGTATAGGCCAACACCAGTTGCTCTTATAAACAAATCTATAATTTCTGTTATTGGCCACAAAGGACACCTGGAATAATATGATGCAAGTAAATTTATAGTTAATATGAACTTGTAGTACAATGGAGGTCTCTGTGAAGCAGCTTACAATGAAGGGTTATGGGAGTTAAACAGTATTTTATATTATGAAAATATTTACATCATGTGGTTACACACTTTAAGCATAAACACATCTAAATATGCCATTTACTTGTTTCCATTAAGCTCAAAAGATAAAATATCATTATGGTACCTCTCTACTATGTATTAAAAATGTAACAGTTAATGTTTTTGTTACAAATGGAATTTACTAGTATTAAAATAGCATAATACAATCTGTTGTTAAGTTCAAACCTTGAATCATCTAAAAATTTGTATTCTGTTATCTGAGCAGTTTTACCACAACATATATATAAGGAAAGTCTGGACTGACTGACTCATCAATGCCCACCTCAAACTGTTTAACATTGGAACGTGAAATTTTGAAGGTGCATTGTTTTTATGATGTAGACACCCACTAAGGAAGGATTTTTAGAAATTCCACCCCTAAGGCTGTAGAAAAGGGGGTGAATTTCTAAAACAGGATACCTATGTTTCAAAAACCGAAGCTGTTACAGGCGTGAAAATTGGTATTTACAATCTTATTGAATTTTTTTTAAAAAAACCATGTGTTTTACCATTTTCCAAAAATCCAAGTGGGGGTTAAAAAAGGGGGTGAATATTTTAAACAGGATACTTATATCTCAAAACCAGAAGCTGTTACAGAAGTGAAAATTGGTGTTTAGATTTGTCTTGAAATATTTTTTTTAAAAAAAAACAGTATTTTACCATTTTCTGAAAATCCAGTGGGAGGGTGAAAAAGGGGGGTTGATTATTTTAGACAGGATACCTCTATTTCAAAAACCAAAGATGTTACAGATGTGAAAATTGTCATTTACAATCTTCTTGAAGAATAAAAAACACGTGTTCTACCATTTTCCAAAAATCCAGTAAGGGGTGTGGGTAAAAAAAAAGAGGGGTGAATACTTTTATCGGTACACCTATATTTCAAAAACCAAATATTTTACAGATGTGAAGATTGGTATTTACAATCTTCTTCAAACATAAAAAACGTGTTTTACCATTTTCCAAAAATCCAAGTGGGGGTGAAAAAGGAGGGTGTATGTTTTAGACCAGATACATATATCTCAAAAACAGAAGATGTTACAGACATGAAAACTGGTCTTTAGATTCTTTATTCTTTAGATTCTCTGCAGTAATTATACTGCAGAGAGGAGCTGCCCTGCAGTGTACAGATTTATATGCCGCATTAATTATACTGCAGATAGGCGCTTCCCAGAAGTGTGCAGATTCATATGCTGCATTAATTATACTGCAGAGAGGTGCTGCCCCGCAGTGTGTGAATTCATATGCTGCATTAATTAGGCACTTCCCAGAAGTGTGTGGATTCTTATGCTGCAGTAATTATACTGCAGAGAGGTGCTGCTCCGCAGTGTGTGGATTCATATGCTGCATTGAAACCTATGGGTTAAAAAGCCTTCTTTCTTTTAAAAAAGTTAGGAAACATAAAATTTCACCCAAAAAATGCCAAAAAAATAAATAAGTAAAGAAACTCATTCTATTGGTACTAGTAATCTACTTCCCATTCTTAAATAAGCAATAGCAAAACAAAATAACTCACAAAAAACAGAAAACCAACTGATCCGAATCGATCCAAATCACTGAATCACCGAAATGAAACTAAACAAAAAACTGTCCGAAATGACCCAAAATGAAAAAAAAAACTGGAAAAAAAAAGAAGCTAAATGAAAAGAAAAATCATGCACATCCCTAGCCTCATACACTCCCTTATGCTCCAGCATGTCTGCTTCCTTCTCACAGCTAGGCCTCACACACACACTAGATGCTCCAGCGTGGGGGAGCCTGTGACATTATTGCAGAACCTCAACCCACCTAAGCTCTGTAATGGCACCAAATTGCAAGTAAAAACACTCCACAAAAATGTAATTGAGACTATGGTGCTAACCGGTTCTGGCCTGGGGAGTCGGTGTTCATACCACGAATACCTCTTATACCTTCATAATATCCAGTTCCAATACAAAAGACTTCAGTTCATCCTAAAGGTTTGTTTCACGATGACCATCAACAAGTCTCAGAGACAGACTTTGAAGGTAGTGGGGATTGACTTAAGAGAAGTCTGCTTCTCACATGGACAGCTTTTCGTTGCTCGTTCCAGAGTGAGCTCACCTAAATCTCTGCTGATCCAAGCACCTGAAAGAAGAACCATTAAGTGTAGTTTACAATGAAGCACAGAATTTTTCCAGATGCCAAAAAGCAAAATAGTTTTTGTCTGTCTCAATGTCTTTTTGTATTTACAACACGAAAAAAAAATTCATGGACGAATATGAGTGAAACAACTTTGTTTTTAGGCCAATACGCCCTGACTCACGTTTGCAATAAACAATACTTATTACTTTAAGACATCAAGTTGCAGAGAGTTAGTTAATATTTTCACGTTTAAAATAAGGCAATAGCTCTGCAAAGGTTGTATTGATGGTATAAAGAAAGGAAATAATGTTGTATGGTTCCTGAAGGGGAAAATGAAGAGGGAGGAGGCAGGAGGGCAAAGTACTCATTATTGTAGGATGATAATAGATAGTGGAATAGAAAAGTATAAATTACCAGAACAGGATAAAAAGACGAAAATGTGGGATACATCTGACATGAGTCTGATAAAAGCAGCATCCAGTCTAAACATGAAATACACTGTCAGGGTAATTCAAAGAGATCCGAATTGCTTGAGAAAGGTAACCGAACGCTGAAAATCAGCATACGGTTACCTTTCTTGGCCATTCGGCTATCCAGAGAGCAGGTAATTCGCCAAATCCAATTTTTTTTTTATTTATTTCTTATAAGTTTACTTATTTTTTCTGTAACAGTCCTTTTTATTATCATTCCTTGGACCTCATATGTAAATTTCAGACATTTTTGCTCAGTAGTTTCTTTGCAAACAGCGTTTCACTTTTCAAACATTCATGCAAACTGTTTTGCTAATTTATTCACTTCACTCGTCTGCGGTGTTGGCATTTACCGGCGGCTGAGCTGCATGTGATCGGCTCCTGCTCGGGTTTTTCCGTGGTTTTCGGTGGGTTAATTCAGATGTTTTTGCGGGTTTTCGGTGTGCATTCGCCGGGTTTTGCGGTTAGTTTTCGTTGGGTTTGCGGCAGCCTTTCCCTGCAATTCAGGGACCCTGTGGTGCTTGCTGAATACACCGCAGGGTCACCAAAATGGGATCGGCAAAACAAACCGAATTGAAGAGAACGAAAAGTCACCGAACGTGCGGTGACTTTTCGAATCTCTTTGAATAACCCTGTATGTGAAGAGAGGCGAAAAAAAAATCCAGCAAATGGAAATCGTTTGTCTTTTGGTCAATTTGTCACAATGTCCTTTCCCTGATTCACATTTCAGACAGATAGAAAAATTGGGCAAAATTCATATGAATATCAGTTTGTCTGAAAGTGAATGCATAGCTCTACTGAGAACTGTAAGACAAAGCTGTAAAATAAAACAAACAACATTAATAAACACTCTTTAATGATTGGATATCTATTTATATTGATGCTGCATTTAAACCGACTCAAATGCTTTTCAGAAAATGTATGTTAAATAGACATACAGTACTGTCAAGCAGTTTTAACTTGAAGTTGCTACATAGCCGTACAAAAAATTATTTTGGTATATGCACAACAATCTGGGGGTTGCAGCCTAATAGCAAGCCTTATGGAGCTATCCTCACACTACCAAATAAAAAAAAAATCTTCTGCAGTGTTTTATTTACTCGCTATTGGCAAAAATTAGTAGAATCTATGCAATTTTTTAAACTTGCTCTGCACATTACAGTTTCATCTTAATTTCTAGAGCTTGACCTTGGCAATGGCCAATAAATAATTAATTTCCAATAGATTCTCAAGAATCCGCGGAATTTCCACAGTGCATTACCCTGAAATTGGTCATTATTAAGAAAACATTCTTTGTGGGCTAGAGCACAAAATGCATGCATATTTCCTTTTTCTTAATGCTGCTTAGAACCAACTTAAGCAGGTTAAAATAATGGGTTTTGAGGGATAACATGGTTTGGGGTAAAAGGGAATCTAACAAATGCTCAAGACGGCTATTGAATACGGAGATGTAGTGTATGCAGCTGCCCCGCAAACGCACCTTCAGAAACTTACTACATTGTATAACTCATTCTGCCTCTTTGTGCTACAATGTAACTACATGACCCACCATTGTGACATGTTAACAGAGCTAAACTGTCCGTCGCTGGAATCTAGATAAACACCAGGTTGGAAAGGTGAAGGGTGTAAGAGATTTTCTGAAAAGCTACCACCCTAGCTGAATAGACTGCTTCCCCCAGCAATTCCCTCATCCTATAACCTCTGATCCAGGAACCGCACCTTACTTGCAATACCACAATACAAAACGAAAGTGGCTTGATCCTCCTTTTCCTACAGAGCACCACAATTATGGAATAACCTCCCAGATGCCATCAAATCTTCCCCAGTCTTAAGTCACTTAAGAGCTCCCTATTAACATATCTCAATACAGAATCCACCTGTAAACATGTAGCATAATGACTATTTCCTACATATTTATTTTCTGTGTTAATCTGTGTATTTGTGTTTTGTTTTTAATAACTTGCATGTATTACTATGTATTTATGCAACAACTGTAACATTTCAATGTTCTTGAACCCACGACATGCTTGAAAACTAAAGAAATCTGAATGTATCTGTCAGGTATATTATAATGGAAAAATTTAAATGGATGCCTGTAGCCATCTTGTTTTAATGTAAAGTCTTTCTTTTTCAATTTTCCCTAGTTTTAGAAATGGACAGAGATTTTTTTTTAAATAGTTCATGGCTAGGTAAACCTTAAGAGTTATGTTTTTTTCTATAAATGCCAGACATGATGTTATATTATTATTATTATTATTATTATTCTTTATTTATAAAGCGCCAGCATATTCCGCAGCGCTGTACAATAAGCACAGTATAGACAGGGTTACAATACATTGAACAACATTTGACAAACAGTACAGGAGGAGATGAGGGCCCTATTCCCGTAGGAACTTACAATCTAGGAGGGTTGGGGTTGGAAACAGGAGGAGAGGACTGTAAGGTGAGAGTAATTGATGGTTGCGTCAGTGAGTTGGGTGGTAGGCTTCCCTAAATAGGAAAGTTTTAAGGGAGCGTTTGAAGGAAGAGAAGTTAGGGGAAAGTCTGACAGTACGAGGGAGAGCGTTCCAGAGAGTGGGGGCTGCGCGTGAGAAATCCTGCAGTCTATCATGGGAAGAGGTGATGCGGGGAGAAGCTAGGCGCAGGTCACTGTTTGACCTTAGGGAGTGGGATGGGGTGTATTTGGTGATTAGTGAGGACAGGTAGCGGGGATCTGAGTTAGTGAGGGTTTTGTAGGTAAGGATAAGGATTTTGAACTTAATTCTGCAGTGGATGGGGAGCCAGTGAAGGGACTCGCAGAGGGGAACGGCAAAGACAGAGCGGCGGGTGAGGTGAATTAGCCTGGCGGAGGCGTTTAGGTTGGATTGTAGGGGGGAGAGGCGGGACAGAGGGAGGCCAGATAAGAGATTATTGCAATAGTCGAGTCGGGAGATTACCAGGGCGTGTATGAGTTGTTTTGTGGTGACAGCGGTAAGAAATGGCCGAATTCTGGAAATATTACGCAGTTGGTATCGGCAGGAGGAGGAAAGAGACTTGATGTTTGGGGATGAAGGAAAGAGCAGAGTCAAGTGTAACTCCAAGACAGCGAACTTGGTTTGATGGGGAGATGGTGATACCCTCCACCGTGATAGAGAAGTCAGGAGGTGGGGAGGCATTGGAGGGAGGAATAAGTAGGAGCTCAGTCTTTGACATGTTGATCTTTAGGTGGTGGGAGGCCATCCAAGAGGAGATGCCAGATAAACAGTCACTGACTTTTGAAAGGACAGGGGGAGAGAGATCAGGGGTAGAGAGGTAGATCTGAGTGTCATCAGCGTAGAGGTGGTAATTAAAGCCAAAGCTGTTGATGATTTTGCCCAGGGAGGAGGTGTAGATGGAAAAGAGCAGAAGACCAAGGACAGAGCCTTGGAGGTACACCAACGGATAGAGGCAATGAGGAGGAGGAGTTACCAGCAAAGGACACACAGAAGGACCTGTTGGATAAATAGGAGTCAACCCAAGCAAGCGCAGTGTCACCGAGACCCAGAGAGTTGAGGGTCTGTAGAAGGAGGGGGTGGTCAACAGTGTCAAAAGCAGCTAAGAGGTCAAGCAGGATGAGAATAGAATAGTGGCCGTGTTTCTTAGCAGTTAGGAGGTCGTTGGTGACTTTGGTGAGGGCAGTTTCAGTTGAGTGTAGGGGACGGAAGCCAGATTGCAGGGGGTCAAGTAGGGAATTGGAGGACAGGAAGATGGAGAAGACTAGTTTTTCTAAGAGCTTTGATGTGAAGGGAAGCAGGGATACAGGGCGGTAGTTGGATGGAGAGTTGGGATCTAGGGATGGTTTCTTTAGTAAAGGGGTAACTAGCGCGTGTTTGAAGGCGGATGGAAAGGAGCCAGTGGAGAGAGATAGGTTGAAGATGGGTGTGAGAGCAGGGGTGAGGGAGGAGGAGAGGGGAGGAATTAGATGTGAGGGAATGGGGTCGAGCGGGCACGTGGTGAGATGTGAGGAGGACAATAAGGAATTGACTTCCTCCTCAGTAGCTGGGAGGAAGCGGCAGAGGGTGGCAGAGGGGACCTGTGGGAGTGGAGGTGGCAGATAACTATCTTGTGTTGGGATGTTGCTTCTGATAGTTAGAGTTTTACTGAGGAGGTAGTCTGCCAGGTCTTGAGCGCTGAAGGCAGCTGTGGGGGGAGGTGCAGGTGGGTAGAGGAGGGTGTTGAAGGTGGACCAGAGCCATTTAGGGTTGGAGGACAGCGAAGATATAAGAGATGAGAAGAAGGATTGTTTGGCCAAGTGGAGGGCAGAGGTGTATGACCGGAGAATAAATTTGAAGTGAACAAAATCAGCTTCAGAGCGGGATTTCCTCCAGGCAGGCTCTGCAGTGTGGGAGCATCTTTGCAGGTAGCGAGTCTGGAGGGTGTGCCAGGGCTGAAGCTGGCGGCGTGGGGCCTTACAGAGTCGAAGAGGAGCAAGAGTGTCTAGAGCAGAGATAAGCGTAGTGTTGTAGTGATTAGTGGCAGCATCAGGGCAGGTGAAGGATGAGGTATGAGGGAGGTGGTGAAGTAGGTTGGAGAATTGATGGGGGTCCACAGCATGTAGATTTCTGCGAGTGTGTGTGCGGGGTGGGGGAGCAGGGTGTTTAGGAAGTCCAGATAGGTTGAAAGAGAGAAGGTGGTGGTCAGAGATGGGGAAAGGGCGACAGTTGAACTCAGAAATGGAGCAGAGGTTGGAAAAGACAAGGTCAATAGCGTGACCATTGCGGTGGGTAGGGAGGAGGGAGGATTGTGTGAGTCCAAGGGAGGACGTGAGTGAAAGAAGTTTGGAGGCAGCAGGGGCGGAAGAATCATCTATGGGAATGTTGAAGTCCCCGAGAACTAGGCATGGAAGATTAGAAGACAGGAAGTGTCAAAGTCAGGTAGCAAAGTGGTCAAAGAACTGGGAGGTTGGTTCCGGTGGGCGGTAGATGACTGCCACCCTGAGGGCCAGAGGAGAGAACAGGCGGATGCAGTGTGTCTCGAAGGAGGAGAAGGAGAGGGATGGGGGTGGAGGGAGATGCTGGTAGGTGCAGGTGGGAGAGAGCAGGATTCCGACCCCGCCACCATTTCTCTCACCCGGTCTGGGGGTATGGCTCAAGTGTAGACCGCCATGTGAGAGCGCAGCAACGGAGGCCGTGTCAGAGGGAGTTAGCCAGGTTTCAGTTAAAGCTAGGAGGTTGAAGGAGTTTGAAAGGAAGAGGTCATGGACAGCTGTGAGTTTGCTGCACACAGAGCGAGCGTTCCAGAGGGCGCAGGAGAAAGAGGATAGGTGCTGAGGGATTATGGGAATGAGGTTGCTGGGCTTGCAGGGAGGTGATTTATGTGCGATGGAGATAGGATGAGAGGGAAGTATTGGATGTGTTGTGGGGCCAGGGATAGACGATAAAATGTCTTTATTTGATTTAATGCTGAGCTAAGTGCCAGACATGTCATATTTAAATTTATTGGTTTTGTCACGGAAGGGACATAGGGGCTCTGCGCAGCGAGACCCAGGACTCAAACCCAAGACATTTTTAAAAGGACCTTGTGTTCCTTTGAACGTTTGCAGTGTGCGTTTCAACGTATGAACAGTTTATTTTCCTTGCTAGATGTGGTTTTACTTGATGTGCTGTAATAAGATGTACCCTGTGTGATTTTAAATATACTTTACATCGTTTGGTTTTAGTTTATTTAGTTTAGTGAAATGACATAGCTTTGGTTTTAAAATACTATATCCCTGTAGGTAAATGTGTCTTTGTATATACAGTAAACAAGCTTTGCTGTTGTGTAAATTATGCGTCAGGGATTTTCCCCATTATCTAAGTACATGTTTAATTTAAGGGATCTCTGATAGAGTGTGTGTTTAATCTGATGTGCTGGAACAATAGATGTAGAAATGTTATGTGGACTGAAGGCTAAGAGAATGTGAAGAATGTTGATTGTAAATAACTGCCATACCTCATTGTATGGGTAGGCTCCTAATTAGTATGGGTATGCAAATTATGACTGCTATACTTCAGCATAAATAGTGGCGTTGTTTCATTAAAGGATTCAGTTCATCTGAGTGTTTGAAACATACAGCTCTGCCTGGTGTTTTCATTTCACGTCGGCTACATATCACCACCACCCAGGAACGGGTCCCTCTAACTTTGCGGCAGAACCTCGATTCGCCGCGCCGTTGCGCCACCTATTTTGGGATACCGCAACCACCCAGAATTGGGACCTCGACTCAGCACCGTGCCAGCATCGTCAAGGAGACTCTACTGAACCGCGGTTCGCCACGCAGACCGTCTCCAGCCTTTCAATGGTCAGTAGATCCGCTGCTCGAGACGCCGAGTGCCGTGCCACTCGGTAGTCGGGCGGATTTCCACCGTGGGTGCCCCATCTACTCTCCAGATCTACACCGCCACATAGGCTTCTACCCAAGCCGCTTGAGACGCCGGGTGCCGTGCCACTCGGTTAGTCGGGCTTGGCAACACCAACGAGGGGGTCAGATAGAGCCGGACCGCAGGCGGATACTCCATTCCGTCATACTGGTGGCAGCGGTGGGATCGCTCTCTGCAGACCCCTAGGAGACTTACGCCATGGCGGTGTACAACCCCTACGACAGGGACACCCTGCGTGGGATGTTGGAGAACCGGGGAGGAACGCCGGGTAACAAAAAGAGGAAGACCCTGATCAAGGAACTGACCAGGATGGATCAGGACGAGGCGATGATGCCCGGCCCCAGCCCTGTCCGCGCAGAGGTGGAGGAAGATGCTGGCCTCAGGGAG
The DNA here is from genome assembly GCA_009667805.1 of Leptobrachium leishanense. Taxonomy (NCBI): domain Eukaryota; kingdom Metazoa; phylum Chordata; class Amphibia; order Anura; family Megophryidae; genus Leptobrachium; species Leptobrachium leishanense. The sequence goes on from CM019063.1 coordinate 114,042,809, forward strand.
TTGCGGCGTCGGATTGCCCTGCTCGGTGATGCCCCGGCGGAGGGGGCCAGATATCAAGTGATTCGGGAATTCTACCGGGAAGTTGAGCAGGAGAAGGAACGCCAGCACGAGCTGCGGTTGGCAGAGCTCCGCGGAGCAGAGACTGATTATGTTGACCCCGAACCCTACCCTGTGGAACCCTGGGTCGAGGCTCACAGCTCGACTGGAGCTTCACCTGGGGAATCTGCAACCCCCAGTGACTACGCTTGCGGGACTCTCAGCTCGCCTGGAGCCTGTACTGAGGACGTCACTTATCCCGCGACCCTCGGATGAAGACTCACAGCCCGCCTGGAGCTGCATCCGAGGACGCCCCATTCCCCGTTGAGGAGCGGTGCTCCTGTGCTGGCACCTTCGCCGACATGAAGGTCGGTTTGGCAAGAGAGCTGCAGGAGGGCCTGGAGCAGGACCAGAGGTCCACAGAGGAACTGTGGTACGAGGCCCTGGACCATGAGCGGGACTGCCATGGCGTGTACATTCCCTCCGACGCTGTCGTCCATCGGGTGCAGTACGATGTGCGAGCAGCGTTCCTGCAAGGTCGGGCCCCAGAGGAGTGGGAGGCCGAGCTCCGGGGCTGGTGCAGCAGGAGATCGCACTGGACGCCGAGTACCGCGCGCTCCGGTGGCTAACCGCCGCTCCGACAGTGCGCCCTACTGGAGGCAGTTCCACGGCAGGGCCTCGCTACGGGGGTACGGGGCTGCTCTACGAGGGCATGGCCGCCGACCCCGAGTTTGGAGAGGAGACCGAGGAGCGGATGGAAGACATCCTGGAGCGACGGGAACTGGAGATCCCGTCAGACAGCAGGGACTCGGTGTTTGAGGAGCTGGAGTCCCTAGCCGAGCGAGAGTGGGAGCTCGAGGTGGCTTACCGAAAACTGTTGGACGGCGTTCCGCAGTCGAGCCTGAGCTCCCCGTGGTGGGACGGGTCGGCGGAGGAAGTCGACAGTCCCCAGGTTTGGGACCTATGGGAGGCCGAGGCGGACCCATGGGTGCCCGTGGGGGTTCCGGCAGAGGAAGTTACCCCCTTCACCCCGCAAGAGGACAGGGTGGCTGAGGCCACGGGTCCAGTGGGGGAGGAGACGGATGGTCTCCCGGGATGGGTTGTGCGCAACCATTGTTTGCCCCGGGGGGTGAAGTGACCATCCTTCCCCAAGGAGATCTTCAACCAGCGGAAGAGCTGGCTACGGGGCAGAGTGCCGCTGGCCTCTGCCCACTGCTTACAGTCCGCCAGGAGAAGCAGACAGATGGTTCCCCCGGGATGGGTTGTGCGCAACCATTGTTTGCCCCGGGGGGTGAAGTGACCATCCTTCCCCAAGGAGATCTCCAACCAGCGGAAGAGCTGGCTACGGGGCAGAGTGTCGCTGGCCTCTGCCCACTGCTTACAGTCTGCCAGGAGGAGCAGACAGATGGTTCCCTCGGGATGGGTTGTGCGCCACCATTGATTTGCCCGGGGGGGGAAGAAATCATCCTCCCGCAAGGAGATCCTCACCCAGCTGAAGAGCTGGCCACGGGGCAGAGCGCCGCTGGCCTCTGCCCACTACCCACGGTCTGCCAGGTGGAGCAGACAGATGGTCCCTCCGGGCTGGGTTGTGCGCAACCGCTGATGGCCCCGGGGGGGAAAGAAACCATCCTCCCGCAAGGAGATCCCCACCCAGCGGAAGAGCTGACGCCAGGGCAGAGCGCCGCTGGCCTCTGCCCGTTTCTCCCAACTTGCCCCGCGGGGCAGAGCGAGGATGACCCCGTGCAACTGCTGTTGCATCCATTTGTCCCCTTCGTCGGCTGCAGGGAAGAGCAGCCAGGTTGGGCTCTATTTGCTCCTCCGGTTGCCGTGTCCGTACTTGGCCATCCAGCCGAAGAGCTGGCCACGGGGCAGAGTGCCGCTGGCCTCTGCCCATCTCCCACCCTCTGCCCCGAGGAGCAGAAAGGGGATACCCTCGCGCTGCTGATCCCGCAGCCCTTGACCCCATCTAACCCCCTGGACTTTGTTCCGGTACCCACCTCCCCAGCAGAAGAGCTGGCAACGGGGCAGAGTGCCGCTGGCCTCTGCCCACTCTCCGTCGTCTGCCCTGAGGAACAGCAGAATTTACCCGAGCTGCTTAGCCCGCAGCCGTTGACCCCATCTGACCCCCTGGACGTTGTTCCTGTGCCCACTCCCCAGCAGAAGAGCTGGCAACGGAGAGAGGGCCGCTGGTCTCTGCCCATCTCCACAACCCTTTGGCCGGAGGCCCCATGCAGCCACTGTTTTCCCCAACGGCTGACCAGGACACTCGGGGCGCGTGCACTTGGCACCCGTTTTTCCCGGGTGCACGGTACCACTGGAGACGGCACAGGTGGTACCTCTCCCCAACCACGGGACACTTATTCTGGAGGGGGTACCCCGAAGGACTTACAACCTGCCAGGCACGGCCGCGAGCACCACTGGAGAAGCCTGGCGGCTCGCCTCTTGCCCACGGACTATGGGCCGCAGAGACTGCACCGACTCCCCCTATACGACCCGTGTGGGTCCAACCGGGCTCGTCGGACTTTGGAAAGGGGAGGAGTGTCACGGAAGGGACATAGGGGCTCTGCGCAGCGAGACCCAGGACTCAAACCCAAGACATTTTTAAAAGGACCTTGTGTTCCTTTGAACGTTTGCAGTGTGCGTTTCAACGTATGAACAGTTTATTTTCCTTGCTAGATGTGGTTTTACTTGATGTGCTGTAATAAGATGTACCCTGTGTGATTTTAAATATACTTTACATCGTTTGGTTTTAGTTTAATTTAGTTTAGTGAAATGACATAGCTTTGGTTTTAAAAACTAATATCCCTGTAGGTAAATGTGTCTTTGTATATACAGTAAACAAGCTTTGCTGTTGTGTAAATTATGCGTCAGGGATTTTCCCCATTATCTAAGTACATGTTTAATTTAAGGGATCTCTGATAGAGTGTGTGTTTAATCTGATGTGCTGGAACAATAGATGTAGAAATGTTATGTGGACTGAAGGCTAAGAGAATGTGAAGAATGTTGATTGTAAATAACTGCCATACCTCATTGTATGGGTAGGCTCCTAATTAGTATGGGTATGCAAATTATGACTGCTATACTTCAGCATAAATAGTGGCGTTGTTTCATTAAAGGATTCAGTTCATCTGAGTGTTTGAAACATACAGCTCTGCCTGGTGTTTTCATTTCACGTCGGCTACATATCACCACCACCCAGGAACGGGTCCCTCTAACTTTGCGGCAGAACCTCGATTCGCCGCGCCGTTGCGCCACCTATTTTGGGATACCGCAACCACCCAGAATTGGGACCTCGACTCAGCACCGTGCCAGCATCGTCAAGGAGACTCTACTGAACCGCGGTTCGCCACGCAGACCGTCTCCAGCCTTTCAATGGTCAGTAGATCCGCTGCTCGAGACGCCGAGTGCCGTGCCACTCGGTAGTCGGGCGGATTTCCACCGTGGGTGCCCCATCTACTCTCCAGATCTACACCGCCACGTAGGCTTCTACCCAAGCCGCTTGAGACGCCGGGTGCCGTGCCACTCGGTAGTCGGGCTTGGCAACACCAACGAGGGGGTCAGATAGAGCCGGACCGCAGGCGGATACTCCATTCCGTCATAGGTTTGTTTTAACAAGTCCTTAAAAAAAAAGGATATTTGTTTTTTGGGTATAGGAGCAAATTTAAAATCTCTTTGCAAGCGTATAATTATATTCACGAAATATATTTTTATAAATCAATATATATTTTATTATATTTACAGTAGGAAATAGATGTTCCAAATATCTGTAGAGTATAATTGGTAAACGGTATAATTACTGAAGAATAGAATTTTTGTTGATTTTAACTAGAAAGGAATTTAGTTGATTAAGAGACTCAGTAAAAATCTTGAGAGGAGTAGAGATATTAATTTAATTTTGACAGGAGAGACCCAAAGTCTAGGATTGAATATAGGGTCTTTGTTAAGACAGATTGATCTTTGACCTGAGATAAGATATATTAAAATTAAATTGTGGAATTAATTTGAAGAGCAACACTGCCCTCTTGAGGCATAGTAAATATTATATTAATATAGAGAATGTAATATTTAAATGAGAGGGGTAGATTGGAGCTGTACTGTTCATTGCAGAGCATTCAGATTTCCAGGACATAATGCATTCAGATCATACCAAGACACGATAGGCATTCAGACCATCCCAGGACAATGCACTTCAGATCATCCCTAGACACGATCATGCATTGATTCAGATTGCAGATCATTCCAACACCCAATACATTCAAGATATTACATATCACTTAATTAGGTCCACACCTCTAACTCACATGCATTGATTATCTGATATTGATAATTTTCACATATTCCAAAAACAATATATTAAATAAAGAATATTCAAAGGCTGTAACTCATTAAATCCAGAATGCAGAGGTAATGTATGTAATGTAATTATATATATCTGGAGTATTTCTTGCAACAGATAGATCCAGAGTCTTCAAAATATTTCTAAATCTGCAGATAGAGATATGAAGAAGAATCGGATATAAGGATTTTATCCTGCAGAAATTGTTGCAAAGTGAATTACAAAGATAGATAGATATAGATATATAGATATATATATATATATATATATATTGAATTTGGAAATTACTGTGATTGAAATTAATAAGCAAGGAATTATATAACTACAATATAAAAAGCAAAAGATTAGAAGTTTAATTCTCGATATTAGGGGAGGATTCACTAAATAAGTTTTATTACTTATCATTCCAGAAATAGAATAAGTGATAGCTCATCTTTTGTTGATCCATGTAGCATAGATATATATATATATATATATATATATATAAGATCTAGCTTGTTAAACATTGGTTTGCTGGGAAATAAATGTTAATTGTTTTCGTTAAGCAGAAATGTTTATTAACCATTTGTGTATAGTTACTAACTGATAAAGTAGATGATATTAATCATATATGCAGTTACTAACAGGAGATACATATATTGATAAGCTAGTGTCTATGTGCTGATGGATGGAAATGTTGTTTATAAATCTTTGTTTATGATATGAGATTTGAAACTTTTTTGTATACGTAATAAATATATATATGTTTTTATCCGATTAGTGTATTCTTCAAAGCAAAACACAGACAATTAAAAGAATTTAGGAGAATTTCTAGGAAATATAAACTAATGATATTTGTATCTCGTACAAGTTTCTTATTGAATATAAATCTCGAGATATCCTTCCTGGTAAAATACTTTGCAAATAAATAAATAAACAACATAATAAAGTGACTAATCATTGTCAGGAAAACAATGAGCAACAACAGTAAACAAGTGTTACCCAAAACCTAGAACAATAATAGAGCAAATAAAATATTAGAAATCCTATTAGAAACAATGGCAGGACATATAAAGAGCAGAGGTGAAAGCATTAAGTCAGATTATAGTTCCAGTTTATGCATACATCTTGTCACGGTCATGGTGCAGGTGTTGGGGACACAAAGTGGTCAGACAGGTTGCGGTGCAAGTAAGTAACAGGTCTGTTTACTTACAAGGAGCAGGTTAAATAACACAGATCAGGGAGGGAAGTGAAAATAAAACTAAAAGCAACGTGGGGCAGGATAAACATAAAGGACAGATGTCTAGCCATGAATGAAGATGTCAAGGCATCTCACACTATGGGCGGCTGCGGCTCCCTTATGTAGGAAGTTCACAAGTTAGTTAGGGAGTGCCTGAGGTCTCCCTCAGGTCAGGCGAGGCAGGTGGCAAATAAGAAATGGATATGCAGCATGAAAAGTGCTGCCACAGGTCAATCCACTGGCTTTGCGACAGGTCTTTTTTCGGACCCTGCAAGTCTCTGGATCTGGTGCGTGACACATATATACCGAATTTACTGATATGATGGAGATGTAGCAGTAAAGCATTAGAATTGATCTGCCAATGGTGGAATACCCGATAAAAGTGCCACCTGCGTGTCAGATGAGCCTGAACTATTGGCAGACTCCCCAGAGGGTGAGTTTAAGCCTTTATTATATACTAAGTAAGCTGATTGGTATATGTTACACTATGAGAGCTCTCTCTCTGTCTCTATGTGCCCTACTGAAGTTACCTAGACCAGAGAAGGAAGAGATGTGTCACTCTATATTTGACAAAAGCCGTTATTACCTAGAGTCGGCATTTGCCATGGCTCTATAAGATGTGAGTTTCTCTTATATATATATATATATACTTGTTTGGGACTAGTTATGGTTTGCCATCTGCACAATCGTGCTCTTTTGTTGTCTTTCTCTCTTTCTTTGGAAGTAATCGAGCAACCGGAGGAACTATCCTATTTGTCGATAAGTATCATATTTTTCTTTGATTTATGTCACGACGTGAGCGCAAATTGGTACCGCACTTGCGGGTGTGTAAAAATGATCACGATTTTAAACCAGTTTTATTGGTGCACTATTATATATCTATATTATTCATATTTTTATTCTCCATATGGACTATTCACATATATTGCCACTGTATGCATACACGTATACCTAATTTACTGATATGATGAAGATGTCATAGGAGTAAAGCATTACAATTGCTCTGCCAATGGTGGAAATACCATACAGACAACCAACGTTAATTTGTGTACTCAAACAGGAATCTACAGGGTTATTCAAAAAGAATTGAAAAGTCACTGTACGTTCGATGACTTTTCGTTTCCTGCACTGCGGGTCGATTCGGCGATCCGATTTCACCAACCCTGCGGTGTATGCAGCAAACACCGCAGGGCCCCCATAGTGCAGGGAAAACCCGCAGCAAACCCGAACACTCACCGCAAACAAGCCGAACACTCACCGAAACCCACAGAAAACAGCTGGATTAACCCCGCCGAACATGCCGGAGAAACCCGACTAGTCGCCGATCACAGCGCAGAGCAACTGCTGGAAAAAACAGACACCAAATGAATGAGGTGGAAAAAAAAAATCAGTATTCTTGAAAGTTTGAAATTTGAAACGCTGTTTTCAAAAAAACTACCAAACGAAAATGTCTGGAATCTACATATAAGATCCAATGAATGATAATAAAAAGGGCAAATACAGTAAAAAGAAAAGTCGATGAAAAAAAAAAAAGGGGAAAAATATTTTGCCCAAAAAAATCCGGACAAATGTCTAAAAGATCCTAAAAAAATCTACAAATAAAGAGACTTTTTACTGCAGAATATAATTTTAAATGGTTTATTAGATATTGAATTAAAACGGGAATATTTTTAACATTGAAGCCTATGGGATTCGCCTGAACGAATCTGTCGAATGAGACCACCGAACAGCAGGGTATTTCGACAACTTTTCTCTGCTGGTTTATGCTTTCTGAATAGACGAAGCATTGCTTCTCTATGGGGGATTTCACTGCCCGCGAACAGGCACCGTATGTGCAGGCAATTCGCCAATATTTGGCGAACTGCCTGCTCTCTGAATAGCCAAATGGCCAGGAAAGGTATCCGTACGTTGAATTTCAGTGTTCGGTTACCTTTCGGGGCCAGATCGGCTCTCTTTGAATAACCCTGCTAGCGTTATATATATGAGTACATTAAGGGCACTATCATCTGCCTAGAGCTAAAGCAGGGACACTAAGGGGAAAAATTTGGGCTCATAAATTTCCCCTTAGCATCCCCATTTTACCAGTGGATTACGAGGCAGGAACAGAATCCAGCAGACTGCACCGCAGCTAACGCACCATCGCAAGCATCTCCATGGAAACCATATCCATGGAGGCTTCTGCTGCCGTGTCAAATGACTTGCAGGATCTCGCATCTCCGAGATCCTGCAGGTCAGCGGAGTGATTGCAGAGGGAGACTGGGGACTTTTTTTCCCCCAGACTCACTCTGTTCCCGGCGGCCAGAAGCAGGTTGTGTCGCCGTTCGCCGTAAAGTGCAGTATGCTCACACTTATAACGATGCGCTAACGGAATTTTAACCCGTTAGCATGCCGCACAGATCACCTCCCAGTCGCTATCACATCAATTAATCTAGCACTAAAGCTCATTTATATGAGCGCTAGCGTTAAGGAGGTTATAGGGCCCTAATTGTGCATGTTAAAGTCAAATCCATCTCGGCTATCTATAGTCTGACACTCAGAAAGGCAGATCATAAGACTAAATGAAAGCAAGTGCAAGCCAACATATGCTGACGTTGTAAAGCAGCAGTCACCAGCCTTGACCCTCCAGTGTTTTGCAACTACATTTCCAAAGAGTGTCTGCCAACCAGGTGAATGGCTTTGCATCAGTGGAGATGGAGTTCCAAAACACCTGGAGGGCCAGGTTTGCTGACCCCCTGATGGAGCGTAACACTGGGATCTATTTGTTCCTAACGTTCTGCTGCATGTAGCCAGATGAGGCTTCTTCACAACTTGACCACAGCTACGTAAGGGATTTTTTTTGGCTTGTTTATTTTTCACTGTTGACGTTTTTTGGCAAAAACAAAATCATTCAGTACCAGGTTGTGAGAACCAGTATTCTATGCAAAATACTGGCTAAAGTCTGGAACGGCAAGCTACTATGCAATAGCTAGCTGTTCTCTTGCTGAGCCATTATTAACTGCTCCTATACAATGTATAAAAGCATAAATATACAGAAATATGCCACTGATTAGAAGCCACGCGCCAAACTTGAATCAATGTCAGAATAGCAGCTTAAGCCACTAATTTAACAGTAGGGTTGGAATAGGACCTCTGGTTGAAAAGTCAGAATGGAAGATATGTACAAATTCTTTATTTTGATGATGAACCGCCTTGTATAGATAAATGTAGGATCAGTATTAGTTCGAAGACGTAGCCTATGTATGCAGTAAAAACAATCTCTTTAGTGAATTTGTAACTGGAGTAAATAAATTGAATTTGAAATACTACATTTTTAAGATTTGTTGGTGGTCTCTTCAACATTTAAATAAAGTGAAAGATTAGAGTTAGAGCCACAAATGCATCTGGATATAATTTAGATCAGACATGCCAGAGGTGAAATCCGTGTAACATGATGCATTTTCTCTCACTGCTTGTGGTTATATCTGAGAATTTGGGTTTTGGCATTGCAACAGTTTGTAAGTAAATCTGGCATGGTAATGATTTCCTGTGTTACCCGTTCATTATTAAGCTTAGCAGAGGATGCAAGATATGCAATAAGTAACCGTACATTTAAAAAAAAGCAGAAAGGTTAATTAACCCATTTGTATCAGTACTAATGTCTTTTAGTACAAGTTTTAAAACTTTAAGATGGCTTTAAGATTATTTCCAGACAGAGGAAAGACAAAACAGAGACATAAGCAAATTTTTTTTAAATTTAAATATACAAAGTCTATTTTAGCTCTTCTTCACAGAAAGTGAAGAGATATCCATTTAATGTGTATTTTTATAATATCTTAGGTTATTGTAAAATCAGGGAATTTTGCGAATACAAAAGCAGTTAAATATATTTATGGATGTATCCAAACTTGTGGCATTACTGAAGTTATGATATTTTACTGATATTACGAAGTTACTGATATTTTATTACAATAAATGTTGCCATTACCAGTATTTTTCTAGATGGAGCATCTATAAGCATTTTTACATTCCTCGTAGTTATTCTTTATTCATTTATCTATTTATAAATTATTTTACCAGGAAGGATACATTGAGATTTCTCTCGTTTTCAAGTATGTCCTGGGTTCAAGAACATTGCATTTCTGTACCTACTGTAACAATTCAAAGTAATAAAATGCAAGATATTAAAAAAAAACAGCACAAATATACATATTAACAGAAAATAAATATATTCACTATCATGGTTATTCAAAGAGAGCCGATCTGGCCCCGAAATGTAACCGGCACTGAAATTCAGCGTATGGTGTCATTTTCTGGCCATTCGACTATTCAGAGAGCAGGCAGTTCACCAAATGTTGGCGAATTGCCTGCACGTACGGTGCAGGGGCGGATCCAGAGACTAGTCTCGGGAGGGGCACTGACAGAAAATAAGGTGTTTTAGCAGAGAGTCCGACTCACGAGAATTTACAGAGGGCCCGGCTCACAGGAGCTTACAATCTAGAGGAGCAGAGGGCCCGGCTCATAGGAGCTTACAATCTAGAGGAGCAGAGGGCCCGGCTCACAGGAGTTTACAATCTAGAAAAGCAGAGGGCACCCAGGAGCTTACAATCTAGAGGAGGAGAGGGCACCCAGGAGTTTACAATCTAGAGGAGCAGAGGGCACCCAGGAGCTTACAATCTAGAGGAGCAGAGGGCACCCAGGAGTTTACAATCTAGAGGAGCAGAGGGCACCCAGGAGTTTACAATCTAGAGGAGCAGAGGGCACCCAGGAGTTTACAATCTAGAGGAGCAGAGAGCCCCCAGCTCACACATGGATTTGCCCCCAGCTCATGGATTTGCCCCAGCTCATGGATTTACCCCCAGCTCATGGATTTGCCCAGGTCATGGATTTGCCCCCAGCTCATGGATTTGCCCCCAGCTCATGGATTTGCCCCCAGGTCATGGATTTGCCCAGCTCATGGATTTGCCCCCAGGTCATGGATTTGCCCCCTGCTCATGGATTTGCCCCCTGGTCATGGATTTGCCCCCAGCTAATGGATTTGCCCCCAGCTCATGGATTTACCCCCAGCTCATGGATTTGCCCCCTGCTCATGGATTTGCCCCAGCTCATGGATTTGCCCCCAGCTTATGGATTTGCCCAGCTCATGGATTTACCCCCAGCTCATGGATTTGCCCAGCTCATGGATTTACCCCCAGCTCATGGATTTGCCCAGCTCATGGATTTACCCCCAGCTCATGGATTTACCCCCAGCTCATGGATTTGCCCCCAGCTCATGGATTTACCCCCAGCTCATGGATTTGCCCCCAGCTCATGGATTTGCCCCCAGCTCATGGATTTGCCCAGCTCATGGATTTACCCCCAGCTCATGGATTTGCCCAGCTCATGGATTTGCCCAGCTCATGGATTTACCCCCAGCTCATGGATTTACCCCCAGCTCATGGATTTACCCCCAGCTCATGGATTTGCCCAGCTCTCATCTGGATATTGCTCCAGGCCTCCAGCTCCAGTGTTCAGGGGACCCAGATGCCGCCGGGCAGCGCAGGAGCGCCTGCCCGGTCCTGAAGAGTGCGTCCTTGTAAAGGGGAGGCGGCTGCGTGCGTGCGCAGGTCACGCGGTCCGGCCAGTCAGGTGGTACAGAGACTCAGTACCACCTGATTAGCCGGACCACGTGACCGGCTGCGCCTGCACGCAGCCGCATCCCCTTTACAAGGACGCACTCTTCAGGACCGGGCAGGCGCTCCTGCGCTGCCCGGCGGCATCTGGGTCCCCGGCTCAAATCTCGGGGGGGCAATTGCCCCGTTGCCCCCCCCTGGATCCGCCCCTGGTACGGTGCCTGTTCGAGGACAGTGAAAGTCCCATAGAGAAGCAATGCTTCGTCTATTCAGAGAACACAAAACAGCAGGGAAAAGTTGCCGAAATGCCCTGCTGTTCGGTGGTTTCATTCAACGGGTTTATTGAGGAGAATCCCATAGGCTTCAATGTTAAAAATATTTCAGTTTTAATTCAATAGATAATAAACCGTTTATTATTATATTATGCAGTAAAAAGTCTCTTTATTCATTTCATAGATTTTTTAGAATCTTTTAGGCATTTTTTGGCAAACTTTTTTTCGTTTTTTTACATCGATTTTTCTTTTTTCTATAACAGCCCTTTTTATTATCATTCATAGGATCTTATATGTAAATACCAGATATTTTTGTTCCGTAGTTTTTTTGCAAACAGCGTTTCAAGTTTCAAACTTTCAAGCGTACGGTTTTCCTTTTTTTTTTTTCACCTCGTTTGTCTGCGTGTCGGATTTTTCTGGCGACTGCTCTGCGCTGTGGACGGCGGCTAGTCGGGTTTCTCTGTTTTCGGCATGGTTAATCCAGCTGTTTCTGCGGGTTTCGGTAAGTGTTCGGCAGGTTTGCGGTGAGTGTTCAGTGTGTTTGCGGCACGTTTTCCCTGCACTATGGGGAGCCCTGACATGCTTGCTGAATGCACCGCAGGGACGGCGAACTAGGATTGCCGAATCACCCGGAAGTGCGGGAATGAAAAGTCACTGAACGTGCGGTGACTTTTCGAATCTCTTTGAATAACACTGTATGTTACATGTTTACAGGTGCATTCTGTATTGAGGTATATTAACAGAGATCTCTTAAGAGACGTTAGACTGGGGGAAGATTTGATGGCGTCTGGGAGGTTAGTCCATAATTGCGATACTCTGTAGGAAAATGAGGATCGAGACACTTTCTTTTTGTATCGTGGTATTGCAAGTAAGGTGCTGGTCCTGGATCGAAGGTTATAGGATGAGGGAACTGCTGGGGGAAGCAATCTATTCAGGTAGGGTGGTAGCTTCCCAGAAAAGCTCTTAAACACCAGGTTGGAAAGGTGAGGGGTGCGTCTAGATTCCAGCGACGGACAGTTTATCTCTTTTAACATGTCACAATGGTGGGTCATGTAGTTACATTGTAGCACAAAGTGGCAGAATGAGTTATACAATGCAGTAAGTTTATGAAGGTGCGTTTGTGGGGCAGCTGCATACACTACATCTCCGTATTCAATAGCCGGCATAAGCATTTGTTGTACAATCTGCTTTCTTACTGCGGGGCTCAGGCAGAATTTGTTTCTGTACAGAGCTCCTAGTTTAGGATAAAGTTTAGATGAGAGTTTTTCGATGTGGGGGCCAAAGGATAGGTTTGGGTCTAACCACATACCTTGATATTTGAGAGAAGTGACTGTGGTCAGCGTGCAATTTGATTTTGTCCTGACACAAAGATGGGGAGTTTGCAATTTATGTAGTTTAGGTGCTGTTCCAAATAGCATCGTAACAGTTTTGGCAGTATTTAGAAAAAGTTTGTTTTATGCAATCCACTTTTCTACCTCTGTGATATGTTCTTGCAGCATTGCCTCCAGCTTGCTGTTGAGAGCCAAAGGTTCTTCCAGGCTATGCTTCTGTTACTGGACATCCCTAAGCAACTGCACCATCTCTAGACACTGGAAAATGTAAAATGTAAATTGTGATAACTCTCGATCATTGCCGGCTTGAGTTTGCAGTGTTTTATGGGGTTATTCATGAAGACTCAATATATGGCGTTGTTGCAACCACAACAAATGTCGGTGTTTCTTAATAGTGAAATTCAAACAGAGGCAGGAGAAGCTTCACTGATGATGCCTATATTGCGGTTTGAATTTTTCTTTTTCACTTGCTGAAATTTGCTGCAGTTACAGTTACAAATTTTGCCATTATTTCCAATTACAGCAAACACTCTATTCTTTGTGAATAACCCACTTAGGGCACTATTCCGTGCCTGGAGCTGAAATGGGGATGCTAATGGGGAAAACCTGCGCCTGCAGGAAGGTGTGCCATAAGACATCTTGAGGCCCCATACTCAACCACCGGTCAGGCCCCCTTCCCACAGCTACCTATATCCATAAACTAATTAAAAATAAATACAATTTTTAGGAGGCAGGAAGCTGCCTGATTAGGGTGTGCCAAGGCACACCCTGTGTGCACGCCTATGCTCTGCATGTTAAGCATAGAAAGCATAGTACAGTAAGGTCCCGCAAGCTAGTGCAATTACCAAAGCGCTAATTGTTTTTTTTAACCTGTTAGGGTTAGGAATGTAATATGGGGGGCATGCAGTAGTCACTTATCCTGACGTTAACGCTTACTCACCCGAACGCTACAGTTAGCGTTCACTAGGGAATAGGGCCCTTAGTGTTTTCAGAATTATTTTGATTTAATATATGTTTCATAATATATTAATGTTCTAACAATTTATAATGTGAAGTTTTTGGGCTCACTGGAAGTTGGTTTAATTTAACAGGGAATTACTCCAAACACATGTGTTAACATACTTTTACTACAGAGGGGGGGAGCACATTTTGTTATAAGTGCCCAAAATCCTTTGCTTAGCCTACAATGAGATTTTTGGTTACTTTTAATGGCCATTAGAAGTGTAAACCCATCAGCCAGCAACAAGGCATACTGGTTTGGCCATACTTTTCATATACCTGTTACTTTTAAGGTGTGGTAGCTGGTTGGCTGAGCTGAACCCACTCATGAGTTTAAGGTCCTTTACTTGCAATGACATTAGGAACACAGCTTTCATTTTAACTCCTTGGCTGCGGAAGACATGTGGGGGATGTTATGGGAATTCCCCGAAGCATGTGGAGGATGTGACGGAACCGTTCTCTTCCACCTGTCCTGACTCTCCAGACACCCCTTCGTTGCGGTCAGCCCGGATACTGGGAGCGCTGTCCTCAGCGCCTCGAGCAGCTTGACCCGCCTGCTTCTGTTTCTCTGCCCTGGAGCCGTTAGGAATTTCCAGAAGGCCACTCTGTGCCTTCTGAGGTTGAGTGTGTAGTGTAGCGTAGCTGAAGGAGACACCAGACACGGCTGTATGTCCCAACAGGATTCTCTCTCTGTCTGAGATCTTTAATGAACAAAAACGCCACAATTTATGCTGAGATCCAAAAGCCATAATTTGCATAAATGACCCACATTGACCTACTAAAATGCTAATTACATTATGTCAGATATTTACAATAAACATTCCTCTTTCTTCATATCACACATCATTTACATAATCTATTGTAAAGGAAATCAGTTAGGTTTTGGCTGAGACAATGGCGACTCCCAACCTTTGAGACATGTAAACAGATAGCAGATGAACAAAGAGAAAACCCTTTTTCCTAATCACAAGTTACTCAAACCTATTTTACAATCTATAAGAAAGAAAGCATTTGAACTCGCTGCAGGTAGTATCTTTAAAAAAAAAAAAACATTTTTACCTAAAGAAATATAAGTATATTTAAAACTAAAGCGACGCAATTTTACACTAAACTAATTTAAACTAAAACCAAACAATGTAAAATATATTTAAAATCACACGATATAAATGAACATAAAGTCTCTTGGGGTTTGAAGCGTGGAGCGCTACGTCAGTTCCATGACAGAGGACATCCCCCACACTTCATGGATTCCCCGCAGCCTTGGGGGAGACCGCAATGGGTTTTGTTGGAATCCCGGGCTGGCCTGACTTCCTGGAAGTCAGACTACAACTTGGGACCTCCCCCTACCATCAACGCGCATGGCCGTGATGATGTCATAAAAGGGACCTCCCTCAAGCCGGGCAGGGAAATCCCTATACAGGAGGTAGACGGGTCATTTGGACCCCATATGTTCTGGACCATAAAACATACCAAGGCCATGCTTGATATCATTAGAAAGGCTAGAGCATGGCCTTTCCAATGATACCAAACATGATCAGGTTTGGTGTAAATGAAAAATAAAAAAATTATATTATTATTATAATGCAGCATTGTTGTTCACTTTTCAATTATAAAAAGTGAGCTTTGATGCTGCAGTAACTCCCCTTCTCATTTCCCACGATGCCAGCAAATGTGGAGGTGATGGCATAATGCATTTACACATTGCTCCAACAAAAACCTAAACCGGCGCACTGCTGCGAGGTGCATAGGGGGTCCTTTGGCACCATGACCATGTAATATGTAGAATATTTAAAAAAAAGAAAACCGTAAATTCAAAATTTACTTTTTGTTTCTTTCTCATTTCTAAGGCGGTGGCAATATATGCTTTTACTTATAAAGCAAAAAAATGCCACTTTCCTAACGCATCTTGTCATTTCCCACGCCAGGACCAAATGTGGAGGTGATGGCGCAAAGCATTATTACACATTGGTCCATCTAAAACATGAGCGTCTTCACCGCTGCAAGGACATCGGACATCCTTTGGACCACTGTATTTCCATTTTTTACACCCCACAAAGTGATGTTATGTGTCATTGGACAGGTCAGATTCTGGCCTTTCTAATGATACCAAACAGGACCAGGTTAAAAAAACAACAACTCACACAAACAAACAAAAAATAATTCTTTATTTATTTATTGTTTGTTTGTTCCATAGCGATGGCATTGTCCATTTGTCACCAATAAAATGAGCAATACTACTGCTGTTACTAATACTCACCTTCTCATTCCCCACGCCGCGAGCAAGTTCAGTGTTTTATATAGAGTTATATTAGTCATAAAACACGATGTGGTAAAATACAAGTGAAAAATTTCATTTATTTCAGTTTTAGCTACAATTGTGTATTTTTCTGAAAAATGCAGTAACAGGTTGCCATTTCGAATTTCTTTTAACAAGATTACCCCATAGAATATATAACTGCAAAGGCTTGGATGATAAAATGTGAAAAAAATTATATTACACGCTGTAGATGATTGAAATTTGAATGGAAATTCACATTTATTTACATTTTTTATGTTATAGATATTCTGGCATGACATGACGTATACATATAAAAATGATATATTATGAATCTGTTGAGTCTGATGAAAATAAGGATATATAATTTGTCTGGGTTCTACAAAACATGACTTCAAATCGCGTTTAAACATGATGAGCACAAAACAGTCAAAATGTGTCAGCACGCAGGAGTGAAAATAGCTCAGCGGTTTAAAGGGTTAATTGACCTTGGCTACAGTGATAATGCTCTCACCTTCTCAGCTGGTGTGCTATTCATCAAACTCAGCAGTTAAGGGGTTAAGTCATATATCTTACTAAATATTTTGGCTTTCAAACTGCTATTTCTTCTCAGGAACTCCCAACTCAGTTCTAAAACTTTTATTGATAAATAGCTTATCTTGGCAAATATCTCATCTAAATGCAAATATATATTTTTTTCTTCTAATGTATTGTCATCATACAACTTAACCAGTGTATTATTTGCTGTTATATTTTTAAAAGAAGTGTTATACATATTCATACAATTTATAGCTATTTTTCTTGCAAGGACTATTCACATTTCACTTGTCTGTTATTTTTAAGGATATAAAACCTGGGGCTATATTCAAAGTCACCTGTAATGGTTTAAGGTAATTTGAGATTTTTATGGTGCTTGTAATACTGAGGAATATATTGCTTTCAAAATAATTGTATATTATTTTTGACAGTCTGTTTGGCATTTCAATAGTATAAAAGTGTGCAAATACTGCATTTAATTCATAGCGAGACAATCCTTGAACACCGTTAACTTAGTGAAAACTTATTAGAAAACAACAGGAATCTAAATCAGGATGAGCAAGGCACCTTTCTTAACCCCTTCACTACTGAGAGTGAGATAACACGGGCTTCAAAGGCACCATCTGGTGCCCCGATATCGACATCTCGATTTGGTGATCTACAGCCCAAAAGCTAATTAAATTTGCTTGCAGCAAACAAATTTTGTTTGCTTTTGGGCTGCAGAAGGTGCCCCTAAAGTTTTAGCCCTGTGGGCATAATGCCCAAAGAGCTAAAACTGTAAAATCATCTCATGATGCCCT
Organism: Leptobrachium leishanense; assembly: GCA_009667805.1. NCBI lineage: Eukaryota > Metazoa > Chordata > Amphibia > Anura > Megophryidae > Leptobrachium > Leptobrachium leishanense. The sequence goes on from CM019063.1 coordinate 114,060,202, forward strand.
GACATCGTGCATTCAGCAGCCAATGCAGAAAAAAATGTAACTTAATTTGGCAGTACATGGCACCACCTACTGGTCAAAATAGGTTATTTATAGTAAGAAATACAATGGGTATAAGCTCAAATATTAATTTTAAATGATTTTTCAAAAAACCACTGGTTTCTGACCATTGTTTTTTGGAAAATCACTTGGTAGTGAAAGGGTTAAAATCCACACTAGTTTAAAATGATGTGTGTCTACTAGAAAGATTTGCCATACCTTTTCAAACTCACTTGTGGGTCTTTCAGGGTGATTCAAAGAGATCAGAATTGCTTGAGAAAGGTAACCGAACGCTGATATTCAGCGAGCAGGCAATTCGCCAAATCCTGGCGAATTGCCTGCACATACGGTGCCTGTTCGATGCCTGTTCGAGGGCAGTGAAATCCCCATGAAAAAGCACTGCTTCGGCTATTCAGAGAACACAAACCAGCAGTGAAAGGTTCCCCTAATGCCCTGCCATTCGGTTGTTTCATGCGGTAGATTAAATCAGGAGAATCCCATAGGCTTCAATGTTAAAAATATTCTGGTTTTAATTCAATATCTAATAAACCATTCATTATAAAATTCTGCAGTAAAGAGTCTCTTTATAGATTTTTTAGGATATTTTAAGCATTTTTCTGTATTTTTTTTTTTTTTTAAGTTTACTTATTTTTTCTGTAACAGCCCTTTTTATTATCATTCCTTGGACCTCATATGTAAATTTCAGAAATTTTCGCTCAGTAGTTTCTTTGCAAACAGCGTTTCACTTTTCACACATTCATGCAAACTATTTTTCTAATTTATTCACTGCCTTCATCTGTGGTGTCGGCTTTTTCCGGCGGCTGCGCTGCGTGTGATCGGCTCCTGCTCGGGTGTTTCTGTGGTTTTCGCCGGGTTAATCCAGATGTTTTTGCGGGTTTTGAGCGTACATTCGCCGGATTTTGCGGTTAGTTTTCGTCGGGTTTGCGGCAGCCTTTCCCTGCAATTCGGGGACCCTGTGGTGCTTGCTGAATACACCGCAGGGTCACCGAAATGGGATCGGCAAAACGAACCGAATTGGAGAGAACGAAAAGTCACCGAACCTGCGGTGACTTTTCGAATCTCTTTGAATTACCCTGTTTGTGTGTACACCTTCTCCAATGTTCACTATGGTTTATTAACATTAACAACATCAATGCTTCAAATGTATAATTTTACAATGTATTATTAAATGTATATTATACTTATGTACATTTGATGTCAGGCAAAGTGCAATTCGTCCAAATTTGTGTGTGAATTCCAACTAAATTAACCACCACATCCACAAAAAACAAATGAGAAAAAAGAAAAAAGTGTGAAGGATGATTTTCGACCATCTGCTCTTTTTTTCCATCACTTTACTCCTAATGCCAAAACAGGGAAGGGAAGGAGAAGTTCCCAATTTCCACAATTTCTTTCTCCCTATCATTCAGCACCTCACTTTGCTGTGATGTACAAGAGGTCTGTCCAATGATGTGGCCTATATCCCGGTCCAGAAAATGTTGATGTTTGTCACAGGAAAACTGACCAATTGAGATAAAAAAATTCAGGACAATAAATCTATAAAAGTAACTGTATTATTTATTTAACCCTTCGCTACCAAGCTATTTTTGTTGATTTTATTTTACTGTAACATTTATGTAAAACACAGGATGCGAAGCTAACAATTAAATGTAGCACAAAATAGAAATTTTTTACAGAAATTGCTTTTCTGAGAATTAAAATAATTTAAAATTTGTTCATTTTTAATTTTTCTTGTACTCGTTTATCCATTACAGTAATATTGTTGGAATGAAAGATTCTGAACTAAAGATGGTGTCCCTTTTCTTACACAATTTGACATGGAGTCACAATCTTAGCATACAGGCAGAAATGGCCTTTGTGTCAAATACTGTTACTGTGATAAAAGATAAATAATAAAAATGGTCAGATCTCCTGCTTTTGGGAATTTGTAGTAGAGATGTGCATGCGTTTTTTTTCGTTTCGTTTTGGCACGTTCGGTTTTTCAAAAGTTTTGTTTCAGATAGTTTTGGCCCATTTTCGTTTCGGCTCATTGCTTTGTATTGATTTTTGTTTCGTGAAATCGGGGAATTTCGGGCATTCGGATCGTCTGTTCTCTTCGTTTCAAAGGGTCAATCCTCGGATTTTCGTTTAGACGTATGGTATTTCGGATGCTCTGATATTTCGGTTGAAACGGTAATCCTGCGGATTCGTTCCTATGGATGTATCGTTTTTTATGAAAGATACTTTTTTTCTTATGAATATGCAATGCACAACTTTACTTAATCATATAAAATATCAATATATTGTACTGTTAGACTGGGGATTTAGGGAAAAGCTAATTAAATATTTCAAATAAATATATTACTGATGCAGAAAGAAGCACTGGAACAAGTGAAAAAAGTGACTGATACGAAATTACGAAATCAGCAATGGAACCAAAACGGACTTGAAACGATACAAAAATACGTTGTCCAAAATTAACCAAAACGGAACCGAAATCGCGAATAGAACGAAAATGACTTGCGATTTTACAAATTTCATGTCCGTACGAAATAACGTAATTTTTTTCGTTTCATATTGGGAAATATTTCGGATGGTGTGTATTTCATTGCCGGTCCAGTTCGGAACATCGGACGAATCCAAAGCACCGAATCGGCCGGTTTCGTGAGTAAAACGAATCGGTACGAAACTAAACGCACATCCCTAATTTGTAGTGATTATAATGAGATTATTAGCAATGTAGCTTCCAAAAAATACGAGTACAATATTAAAAATAATATCTGTATGTGGCATAATGCCTCTGTATGGAAATTACAGTAACACCTTGCATCTGTACTGTACAGGAATTTTCAGTCATTATAACCCCCTGCATTTTATCCCTGTACAACAATGAGTGACCCCAGAGACCTCCCTGTATTCTGCTCTCTAACTGGCTGTTGTACTGCATCAGTAATGTGTTTGAACTTTTTGTTACAGTGAGGTTTGGGACTGCTATATGCACCTTGTTATATCTTTCTACAGAGTGCCTTGAGGAAGATAATACCGTGTTTCTTCACAGGAGGCACACGAATCTGGCTTTAAAAAGGTATAAAAATTGGGTTTGGATATGCAAATGAGTGCTTTTAAATGTATTACAATAAAAATCGAGATAACTCGACTTTGGGAGTGAAGGGGTTACTGTATTAGATTATTATCTCTAATATTAAGTTATTTAACTTAGTAAAATATCATAAAAGGACTCATTTTTAGCATTCAATTCATTCACTAAGTAGTTATAAAAGTTGAGCGTTAATGCAATTTTACTCAATCATAAAAAAAATATAACTATATTACTTTATGATATAAAGTAAAATGTTATATGTTCAATAAAATTGTTCATAAATTCAATTGCTATTGCAGGCAAAGGGAGCATTACAAAGGAGAAAAAAACCCAAAAAGATAGAAATGGAGGAAAAGGCGTATGGCCTTGCTCATGTGTCAGATTCGTTCCCAGTGCACTAACAATATGATGGGAGTCACTTTGAACTTGGGGTACATGGATCTAGCTATGAATTTGGGAAGTGCAGGCTAGTGATGGGCCGAACACCCCCGTGTTCGGTTTGTATTCGTACCGAACATTTCAAAAAGTTCGGATTCGAACTCGAACACGATTCAAACTCAATGCAAGTCAATGGGACTCGAACGTTCGATTTTTAGAGTGCCCTCCAAGAGGGCATATATGCAAGATATTGGCCATAAAAGGTGTATGGGGGTCCAGGTAGTGCCCTGGGGGACAGGAAACAAGGAAAAAAAAGTTTTTAAAGGAGCAGGGATTGTTTCATGAAATAAAGGTTAAGAATAAAAACAAAAAATTCCTTCAAATATCGTGCCTAGGAGGTCCCCATAACCTGGCCGTGAAATGGCGGATTTGTCGGATGTATAGAAACATTTAAAAAGAAAAAAATGTCATTTCAATTGACGGTATATGTTTTTCCTTTTAGGCTGGGGTCAGACCAGCGCACTTTTAACGTGCGTTCTGGCGCACATAATTACGGCCGCACTAGCAGCAGATGACGGGCAATGACGGCCAATATACGATGTGCGGCCGCACAAAAGTCCGGCCATGCAACGCAAGTGGAATTTGAACGCATTTTTCTGAGAACGCTGAACCGCTAGTACTGACGTACTGAGTGTGCAGCTGCGGCAAAGCGGCGTGTGTGTGTGCTTAGGAGATGTCAGACGCTGCTTATGTCCAGCCTACACAACGTCCAGACGCAAAAAGAGTTTTATTGACGATCCGTACAAAATCACGACCGACAATGCGCGTCGTCTGACCGTTTTTGCGCATTCCGTGAAAAAATACGTCAATGCGTTCGGACGCACTTTTTCGCGTTCGCGGGGAAAAATGCTTTCGTCTGACCCTAGCCTTAATCTATTCATAAACAACTGCTTGGGGCGGCAGCCTGTGTGAAAAGAGGAGACGTTTTAGGACACGCAGAACAATTTTTTACTGTGTATGAGCATATCAGAGCAACCCAGTAATAAATCCACAGAAACGTGCGCTGTGTAGGAGTGTATCAGAGAAACACCGCAATAAACCCACAGAAACGCGTGCTGTGCATGTTTATCACAGAGCAACAGAGCAATAAACCCACAGAAAGGTGAACTGTGCATGTTTATCACAGAGCAACACACTAATAAACATGCACAGTGCGCGTTTCTGTGGGTTTATTGCGGTGTTCCTCTGTGCTGTGGGGATTATAGTGAGGGATGCTGCCTGCTGTGGGGATTATAGTGAGGTGGTGCTGTGTGCTGTGGGAGATTATAGTGAGGGGTGCTGCCTGCCTGCTGTGGCAGATTATAGTGAGGGTGCTGCCTGCTGTGGGTGATTATAGTGAGGGGGTGCTGCCTGCCTGCTGTTAGGGATTATAGTGAGGGGGCTGCCTGCTGTGGGGGATTATAGTGAGGGAGTGCTGCGTGCTGTGGGGATTATCGTGAGGGGGTGCTGCCTGCTGTGGGGGATTATTGTGAAGGGGTGCTGCGTGCTGTGGGGGATTATAGTGAGGGGGCTGCCTGCCATGGGGGATTATAGTGAGGGGGCTGCCTGCCGTGGGGGATTATAGTGAGGGGGCTGCCTACCTGCTCCCCCTGCCCCCCCAATTGTCTTCCAAGTTCCCCCACTTTAAATCTCACAATCTAACACAGACACAGTGGGTCATCACTCACTACCAGCATCACCTCCAAATTGATATCGCCGGTCTCTCTTCTCTATCCGCTCCCCTCCTCCGGGTCCTTGCAGGCTGGCAGTGAGCAGGGCTGGACTGGGACAAAAAATTGGCCCTGGACTTCATTGATGACAGTGGCCCACTCCACTTATGTGAACATGCAGGGTCGCATTAAGATCTCTGTGGGCAGAGCTAAAGATTTTGTTTGTATTTTTTGACATTTAAATGAAAATATATATTTTTTTATTTTATATTGTGTGCAATTTCAGTGCTTTGCGTTTCCCTGCATTTCAGCGCTATTCGGTGATTCCATTTTGCCAAATACAGGAAATTCACTATTTAATGAAAATTCCCTGTGTTTAGTCAAAAATGGAATCACCAAAACAGTATGCCCCAATTCATATTAATAACCCTCTCAATCACCCCAAAACATACTTGCCCCTCTATCACCCCAATTCATATTAATGACCCCCTCTAATGGCTCAATTCATATTAATAGCCCCCCATATCACCCCAATTCATATTAATAGCCCCCAATTCATATTAGTAGCCCACCACATTGCTCCAATTCATATTAATAGCCTCCCCTATTACCCCAATTATTCATATTAATAGTCCACTATCGCCCCAATTCCTATTAATAGCCCCCATCGCCCCAATTCATATTAATAGTCCACTATCGCCCCAATTCATATTAATAGCCCCCAATTCATATTAATGCCCCCCCTGGCCCAATTCATATTAATAGCCTCCCATATTACCCCAATTATTCATATTAATAGCCCCCATCGCCCCAATTCATATTAACCTCCCTGGCGCTCTAATTTTTTCAAAATTTTGTGTCTAAAAGTTTCTTAATTTTTTTTTAAAGGAAACGTGTTTTTGTACATAGTTAGCCTGTAATAATTAGGAATCACGCACTGAAATTCGTGAAATCAAGAGTCCTTACTGGTAAAATCCTTTATAAATAAATAAATTAATTAATTTTAAAAAAATAGTAAATACACGGAGTCCGATAAAGTTTGAAACACGACATAATAATTTATTATCCCAAAAATAATTGTCCAAAATAATGCAAATAACTGATGTACAATAAAATACAACAAAAAACACTGAAATCTGTCTGAGAACAAGGGTGAGACGAGGTATGGTCTATTTCTTATCCTGTACTGCCACCTAGTGGCCGTTCATAAACTTTTCCATTTCTATTCAGTGAGTATTATGAATGAAATTTGCTGCGGTCCAGCCCCCCTGCATCATGTGACTCGCAGGGAGCCATCCAGGAAGCAGCTCGCCGCGATCACACTGCAGGGACAGCGAGGGAGCCAGGAGGAGGTGAGTATGTATCCAGCCCGAGTGTGGCTCGGGGTTACCGTTCGTGGTAGTGAAATTTAACCCCGAGTCACACTCGGGAATACCGCCAGGGAGGTTAATAGCCCCCCAATTCATATTAATGCCCCCCCCCGGCCCAATTCATATTGAGAGCCCCTTTGATTGGAAGCAGATCACAGAATGTACATGATGCCAGGCAGACCTCAATGTGCAGGCTGGTTTACAGATTGGGCACAGAAAGTATGAGTCATAAGTCATAGCATGGACAGGCACAGGCAGGAGGTCTGGTTTAAGTGCCTGTCTCTCCACATCCGTTTTCCAAGCAGAGAGCCCAGCTCTGACCTGTATCTCCCCTTTGACCATCCTCCCCTCCTCTTACTTGCCGAGCAGGTTGAAGGCTGAGCTGCCTCTCACAGCTGCAGAAAGGGATGTGGGGCCGAGCATCTCAGCTGCCTGACTTCCCAGCTCTCTAGATCCATCATGTGCCCAGATCTACACATCTAATTGTCCAGGCTCCACAGGTTAGGACAATTCAAGTGTGTGTGTGCAGTCAGCAAGGAGTAGGGTAGTGTGAGTGAGAAGAGTGGGGGGGGACTGTTTGACATTGCCAGAGAGTGAGCGGGGGGGCTGTTTCTGCGCTGCCAGAGAGTGAGAGGAGCAGGTGGGTGCTTGGCGCTGTGAGAGAATGTGAGTTGGGAGAAGCTGCCTCACTCACCTGAAAACCCCCGAGCTGCCTGCCAGCCACTACAGATCCGATGGCCGGGTCGGGCTGGCCACCCATGCAGTGCACGTGCTACCATTCTCCTGCTCCTGCAGTCACCTTCTTCCCCGACACATGGCGCTGGCACGCTGGACACGTGACACATCAGCGTCAAATGAGTCAGCACAGGAACAAAAAAGCAGCAGCTCCTGTAGCGTGCCATGCCTCTGGATACAAAGTGGGAGGCACCTACCCCTGACACATTCTGACATCGCGGCCGCCGGGGATAAACAAACCGGCGGCCACTGATCACACTGAGCGGCAGGAGGCAGGCAGGGGGGCCCTTTTTAGTGCGGAGGGAGGGTTTTTTTTGTGCCAAAGTGCCGCCCACTAAAAGTGCCGCCCTAGGCCTAGGCCTAGGCCTAGTTGGTCTAGGCCAAAATACATGCCTGACTAGGACCCCTCCTGCCACGGTGTATATTTAGTACTAACGTCAATATCTGCACGCTTACTCATTTATGGAGAATTTTATCACAGCGCTTTCAGTGTACCCATCCTTAAGCTTCGGCTAAGGGCTTGAGAAAGGCACAAAAGATTTCATGTGAGAGAATGGGGGTCCGGCAAGGGAGAGGCATTAGCAGATGTGACCCAGTTGGGGTACGGAGATCTGTTACAAAAAACATTTGGACTAATCAAATAAACCAGGTTGTCTGAATTACTTTGTATGAACCAAATCAACAATTGTGACATACCCGCTAATAAATACTGTATGAAATCTTAAATTTGAATTCAGTATTTGTAATTCTGGGATTAAAGAGTACCAGATGTTTTGCATAAAATTCTGTAAAAATAGTAAAGTTAAAAGGTTTAATGTTTTACCTATGCAATAACTGTACTAACAAAAGTAATATATACAAAAGGTGTATCCATGAACACTCTAATACTGGCAAAAGTGGTCCAGCATGACTCCCGTTTATGACCATGCTTACACATTTTAGATGTTCCATATCTGTTTCAAGATAAAAAAGCATGAACTATGACAGTTTATCCTCATACTAACGGTACATACTTGCCACCCAGGACATACTTGAAAACGAGAGAACTCTCAATGTATCCCTCCTGGAAAAATACTTTCTCAAAAAAAAAAAAAATGTACAGTTATTGCTAAGCAAACATGGGCCAAAGCGACCATGAACTCATGGGAACGCAGTTACTATACTAGTTTAAAAAGGGAATTTTAGTTCCCATTTGACTTGTCTTCTGATGCTACCCCGTTAGTAACCCGTTTGCTCATCGGAGTTTGCGCTAGCTTCGGCGAGCTTACTGTACTTTGCACTTACTATACCTGTAATGGGGAGCGCAAGCCTACATTGAAGTATTCCATAGTGCTAATTAAAGAATCATGTAGCACCCCCTAAAAACCCTCCCCAATAAATCTGATACTCACTTCTCAACTCGCAGCGAGAATGGTGGCCCAATCCGTTGTGTCTTCTGGCCGCCTGGAGCAGAGTGAGACTGGGAGAGAGAGAGCTTGTGAACCCTTCTAAGTGCAATCCTTCCAAGTGAGGCGCTTAGAGATATTCTGGTGAGTGATTTTGATTTTTGTTTAAAACAGATCTTTTCTATTCATCTTAAGGTTTTAAGTTAGGTCTGGTGAGTAAATTAGGTTAGGCTGGCAACTCAATTTTCTTACTGATTAGCACAAAGTTGGTAATCAATTGGGTGCTATTTTCTAAGGAGGTTAAGCTTGTCCACGCCTTGCTGGGGGAGGTGTTCTTAGGTGACTATATAAAGACTGGTGATATTAGCTTGTCTAATAGAGCTTGTGAAGCCTTCTAAGTGCAATCCTTCCAAGTGAGGCACTTAGAGATATTCTGGAGGTAGTCTGAGGTTAGACAGGAGGTAGAAAACCTACAAAAAGGTAAGATTTGCTTGTTTTAAATCCATTCTTTCATTTTATAATGGCAGGCTTGGTCCAGTGTAATAGCTGTCATGCATTTGTTTTTAGATCCAATTTTTGGAGGTTTGGAGGGTGCCTGCTATGTAGGCAGTTCTCTTTATTGCAGCAGGAAATTGCCTGTATGAAGTCTGAAATTTGTAAATTATCTGTTAGACAAACTCAGGCTATGACTGTTACAAAGCCACTGCCACAGAGGCCTCCTAGGAGTAGCAGATGGACTACTGTAGGATCTGGTAGACCTAGAGTTGTGGATAGAAGGTTGTGTCTCTTCTTAATTCTTCTGAGGCACTTTCAGAGTGTAGTGGTAATGCGGAAGTAGGCTCAGACACCAAAGTTGAGGAACCACCATCCCCTATGCCTAAGGTATGCAAAACTGCAACCAAGGACAAAAAGGAAAAGGTGGGACTTGATAGAAGGCAATTGTTGCTGGGTGATTCTATCATAAGAGGGGCTGAACTGGAGAGTAGTGGTTTGGTGAGATGTCTTCCTGGGGCTACTGCTCATAGAGACAGGAAACGTATTCTCAATATTGTCAAACAAGCAATGCAGGAAGGGGAAGTGGACGTTCTAGTCCATCTAGGGACAAATGACTTGGCTAGCAATGAGGTTTCTGAGATTAAGGAAGATTTTTGTGTTCTTGGAGGTGAAATACAGCAGATTGCGTCCACTGTGTCATTCTCTGAAGTTTTGCCTGTGCATAACATTCAAGATAGGAAGATGCGCAATAGGGAATTCAATTTGTGGCTTCGGGAATGGTGTCGGGAGCAAGGATTTGACTTTGTGTCCCATGATAGCTCTAATTGGAGCAGAAAGGAACTTTATAAAAAAGATGGTTTGCATCTTACTCATAGGGGAACATATGTTCTCAGTAAGAAGTTCAAAAGGTTTCACAAAGGAATATTTAAACTAGGAGGGGGGACAAAAGGGTAAAAAACAATCTGCCCGATTGTCCCCCAAAACTAAATCTGAGGGTGCAAGCAACATGCAGGGTAAAAAATAACAAGCTCAGAGTCGTGTCTATAAATGCTCGCAGTTTAGTCAATAAAATCAATGAACTGGAGTAAATGATGGCAGCTGAAAAAGTAGATTTAGTGACGGTTACTGAGACATGGTTCAGTGAGAAAAATAACTGGGACGTAACAATACCAGCATACTCTTCATATAGAAAAGACAGAGAAGGTAGGAAAAGAGGAGGAGTGGCCCTGTATGTAAAAAACAACATAAAAACGAACCAAATAAAAGTGAGTGAGGTGAACAGAGTCAGTTTGGGTCACGCTAACATTTGGTAATGATACAGTAGCTCGAGTAGGTGTGATCTATAGACCCCCGGACAAGTAGAAGAGCTAGATAATCTGCTGTTTGAGGAAATAGCCAAAATGGCAATGAAGGGGGAAGTTATTATCATGGGGGACTTTAATCTTCCTGATGTGAATTGGAAAACCAAAATAGCTGGGGGCACCAGCAATACAAATATTCTAAACTCCCTACTGGGATTATCTCTAACACAAGTAGTGAGGCCATATTGGATTTAATACTCACAAATGGAGGTTTGGTATTAGACATTGTTGTAGGTAAAAATTTGGGATTCAGTGATCACCAGTCAGTGTGGTTTAATATAAGAACAGGGATGGAGCCGCACCACACAAAAACAAAAGTTTTAGACTTTAAAAAAAACAGATTTTTCTAAAATGAGATGGTGTGTGAATGAGTCATTATCAGACTGGATGAGTTTAAAGGGAGTCCAGGAGAAATGGGATTATTTAAAGGAGGCGTTATTGAAGGCCATAGGCAATTGCATTCGGCTTGTTAGCAAAAACAAAAAAGGGAAGAAACCACTGTGGTACTCCTCTGCAGCAGTGGCCAAAATAGTGAAGAACAAAAAGATAGCATTCAATAATTATAAAAAAACTCAGGCAAACCTATAAGATTAGGCAGAAAGAGGCAAAGCAATTTATAAGGGCTTCCAAAGCACACGCAGAAGAGAAAATAGCTCAGTCAGTAAAAAAGGGGGACAAACATTTTTTAGATACATAAACGAGAAAAGAAAAGCAAAACGAGGATTAGTTAGATTAAAAACAAAGGAAGGAAGGTATGTAGAAGAGGAGAAAAGTCTCGCTGACTGACTCAACGAATATTTTTGTTCAGTCTTTGCAGTAGAAAAGGAAGGAAAGGGACCTCAGGAGGAAACACTAAAGAGACATTTACATATGAGTTTACAGAGGAGGAGGTTCTACAGCAGCTGTCTAAAGTAAAGTCAAATAAGTCAATGGGGCCTGATGGGATCCACCCTAAATTATAAAGAGCTCAGTGATGTAATAGCAAAACCGTTAACGGGAGTCGTCCCAGAAGACTGGAAATTAGCAAATGTTGTGCCCATTCACGAGAAGGATAGTAGGGAGGAATCGGGGAACTATAGGCCAGTTAGTCTTACGTCAGTAGTGGGGAAATTAATGGAAACCATGTTAAAGGAAAGGATTGTTGAACATCTAAAAACACATAGATTACAGGATCAGAAACAACATGGGTTTACCTCAGGGAGATCATGCCAAACTAATCTTATTGATTTTTTTGATTGGGTAACAAAAATAATAGACACAGGTGGTGCAGTAGACATTGCTTATTTAGATTTCAGTAAGGCTTTTGATACTGTTCCGCATAGAAGGCATCGATAAATTGCAATCTTTGAGCTTGGATTCCAATATTGTTGAATGGATTAGGCAGTGGCTGAGTGACAGGCAACAGAGGGTTGTGGTAAATGGAGTTTATTCAGCGCAAGGTCTTGTTACCAGTGGGGTACCTCAGGGGTCAGTACTTGGACACATTCTCTTTAATATTTTTATTTGTGATATTGCAGAAGGTATTAATGGAAAAGTATGTCTTTTTGCTGATGACACAAAGATTTGCAACAGGGTTGAGGTTCCTGGAGGGATCAGCCAAATGACAAATGATTTAGGTAAACAAAAAAATGGTCGGAGCTGTGGCAATTGAGTTTTAATCTGGATAAGTGCAAGATAATGCACCTGGGGCATAAAAACCCAAGGGCTGAATATAGAATATTTGATACAGTCCTAACCTCAACATCTGAGGAAAGGGATTTACAGTAGGGGTTATTATTAGGGATGCGCCGAACACTCCGAGTTCGGTTCGGGACCGAAACCGAACTCGAACTCCATGCAAATCAATGGGGCTGAAAATTAGTTTGTTTAGAGTGCCCTCCAAGAGGGCATATATGCTACATATTTGCCATAAAAGGTGTATGGGGGTCCGGGTAGTGCCCTGGGGGACAGGAAACAAGGACAAAAAGTAAAAAAAAAACGTTTTTAAAAGGGACAGTGAGTTTTCCATGAAATAAGGGTTAAAAATAAAAACCAAAAATTCCTTCAAATATCGTGCCTAGGAGGTCCCCATAACCTGCCCGTGAAGTGGCGGATTTCTAGGATGTATAGAAACACTTAAAAACCAAAAAATTACGTTTCATATGACGGTAAATGCTTTTCCTTTAATCTATCCCTAAACAACTGCTTGGGGCGGCATGCCTGTATGAAAAGACATTTTAGGACGCGCAGAAAACGTTTAGTGATTTTTTTGGCTAAATTATTGTGAAACTTATGCAGGCTTTGGATGAAAGTAACAATAGGTGCTTTAAAATTGGGCTTTTAGCGTCGGCAACAGTGCCGTCACACCGTAACCCCTCTGAGGATATGAATCTGATACAGGCGTCAGTGGCAGTGCACCCAGATATTGTGCCTTTAGTGCCAGGCCTGCAAGTACTATCATACAGTAACCCCTCTGTGGTATTGTGGAAGAATGCAGGGGTGGACCATACGGTCCTATATTAAAAAGATATGAATCTGGGAATGGGCGTCAGTGCACCCAGATATTGTGCCTTTAATGCCAGGCCAGCAGGTATCATCATACAGTAACCCCTCTGTGTTATTGTGGAAGAGTGCAGGGGTGAACCTTGCGGTCCTATATTAAAAAGATATGCATCTGGTTAAGGCGTCAGTGCACCCAGATATTCTGCCTTTGGTGCAAGACTGCCAGGCCAGCAAGTATCATCATACAGTAAGGCTGGGGTCAGACGAACGCAGTGTTAATGTCCGTGTTGCCCGCACATAAGTACGTCCGTGATATCATACAATTGTGTTAAATGGAGCCCCCCACACGAAGTACGTCCGCACAGAAGTGCGGGGGCTGACGGACGCTGCAAACGGACGCAGGTTAGGCAAGAACGTAATACTGCTAGAACGGACGTGCAGAGTGCGCCACGTCCACAACGTCCGCATAGCTTTGTGTGTGAGTGATGCAACAAGGTCAGACGGACTGCATTTATACGTCCAGCAATTTTGACGTACAGAATGTTCTTTCATTGTAATTTATTTTCCTTGCTACATCAGTCAAAAAAATACGTCAGTGAAAAAAACCAGACTGTGTGGCCACTACCTTGTCGTCAGTCAGTAAGAACGTCCGTACTGCACGGACGCACAGTCCGTAGAAAATGCGCTCATCTGACCCTAGCCTAACCCCTCTGTGGTATTGTGGAAGAGTGCAGGGGTGGACCATGTGGTCCTATATTGAAAAGTGTTTTTTTTTATCTGTTAATGGGCGTCAGTGCACCCAGATATTGTGCCTTTAATGCCAGGCCATCAAGTATCATCATACAGTAGCCCCTCTGTGTTATGGTGGAAGAGTGCAGGGGTGGACCTTGCGGTCCTATATTAAAAAGATATGCATCTGGTTAAGGCGTCAGTGCACCCAGATATTCTGCCTTTGGTGCAAGACTGCCAGGGCAGCAAGTATCATCATACAGTAACCCCTCTGTGGTATGGTGGAAGAGTGCAGGGGTGGACCATGTGGTCCTATTTTGAACATTTTTTGATCTGGTAATGGGCATCAGTGCACCCAGATATTGTGCCTTTAATGCCAGGCCAGCAAGTATCATCATACAGTAACCACTCTATGGTATTGTTTGCAGAGTGCAAAAAATAAAATGATATAAATCTGGCACAGGCGTCAGTGCAGCCAAATATTGTGCCTTTCATGGCAGCAAGTGCCTTCACACTGTAAACCTTTTGTGGTATTGTGGAATAGTTCAGTGCTGGAGGTTTTGTGAATGCAGAAGAGGACATCCCCTATCTATTCCATTGCTTCAGCATCAGGGGATTGATAGCTGCTGATCCAGGACTGATTCATTTTTATAAATGTCAGCCGGTCTACAGAGTCGGTGGACAGACGCACTCTTTTGTCTGTGACAAAACCTCCAGCGGCACTGAATGTCCTTTCGGAAAGCACGCTATCTGAAGGGCAACCTAGTAGCTGCATAGCATATTGGCTAAGTTCTGGCCAGTGATCCAATCTCAACACCCAGTAAGCCAGTGGATCATCTGCTGGAAAGTAGACATGTGCATTCGTTTTAGTACTAAAACGATTTAGTCCGAATTTTGGGATAATTTAGTTTTAGTATGACTCAAGAGAAACGAAACTGCTCAGTACAAAAAACGAAAGAAACTAAAATAAAATGCACTACATTTTAGTTTCAGTCCTTTTTGTGATATTACATTGAGTGAAGGAGACCAGCAATGAAGAGCGCAACATCCGAAGTTCTGCACCCTCCACATGCCAATGCAATAGGATGTTCTATACAGAGAGGGGCATTAATTAATGCAGGAGGATGTTCTATACATTATACAGAGAGGGGTATTAATGCAGGAGGATGTTATATACATTATACAGAGAAAGGTATAAATTGAGGATGATGTTCTATACAGAGAAGGACATTAATTAATTCAGGAGGATGTTCTATATATTATACAGAGAGGGGTATTAATGCAGGTGGATGTTGCATACATTATACAGAGAGGGGTATTAATTAATGCAGGAGGATGTTCTAAACATTATACAGAGAGGATCCTTTTTTTCAGCCCTTTAAATCCAGTGTTTGTGCGCGCTGAGATCGGCTGCTTGTTATATTATCTCAGTACAATGTATCAGGTACAGTTGTTACAGTAACTGACTGTAACAGCGCTCAGAGTTTCAGTTAAACAAGGAAATAATATTGTTCTAACCTCTTATATATAAAAATATTATTTACTAGTTTTACTGAAACTCTAAGCGCTGTGATTACTGTAACAGCTTTGCCTGACACTGGGCAGTATTGCAATGTTGGTGCTAACTTAACCAGAGCTGTTGTAAACTGAAAACCTTCATAGGCTATAATGGCTCTGGGAAGTTTACAACAGCTCTGGTTATGTTAGCACCAACTATGTAATATGGCCCACATTGTGCTGAGAGTGAGAGATACTGTAACAAGCAGCAATCTCAGCCCTCTGAGGAGCCACTACAATAGTAATTGTATCCATTGGTTTTCGGATGAATGAAATTAGTTTTCATACTAAAGAACTGAAAACGAATTTCTTTAGTAACTAAATAAATTGCATTTTAGGACTAATCCATTAGTTCAAAACGAAATTTTGTGCTGTGCACATGTCTACTGGAAAGGT
Organism: Leptobrachium leishanense; assembly: GCA_009667805.1. NCBI lineage: Eukaryota > Metazoa > Chordata > Amphibia > Anura > Megophryidae > Leptobrachium > Leptobrachium leishanense. The sequence goes on from CM019063.1 coordinate 114,075,934, forward strand.
ATCCAGATCTGCCCTTGCCCCTAGGTAGTCCTGCACCATATGGTGAAGACGCTGGCAATGGGTGCCTACATTTGACGTCCTTGGGCGTCGTGGACTAAAAAAATTTAAAAAAGCATCAGTCAAGCGGCCCTGGCCTTCACCGCTATTCCTCTGATCACCCGCAGCCTCAGAGGCACGTGTGTCAGCACTTGGTAATCTACCAGTGCCTGGAAAGGTGTTACACAAGTGTCGCTTTAGAGCGCCCTCAAGTTTTTTCATCCTGTGCTCCCTCTGTGCAGGCAGGATGAGCTCTGCAACTTTCCCCTTGTATCGTGGATCAAGAAGGGTTGCCAACCAGTAATGATCCCTCTCCTTGATAGCACGAATCCTGGGGTCCTTTACCAGGGTTTGCATCATTAGGGAGCCCATGCAGCGTAGGTTGGAGGTGGCATTAGCTTCCGAGTCTTCCTGGTCAATGAGGATGACCGTATCGTGCACTTCCTCCTCCCAGCCTTGCACAAGCCCTTCTGTTTCTGGGCACACAAAACCCTGCCTTGAGGAATCCCCACCTTCAATGCCCCCACTACTTAAATAGTCCTCCTCCTCCTCATCCTCCTCCTGTCTGATCTGAGTAGGACCCGCTGGAATGCTGTCTGCGGAAAGACTGGGGCCTTGAGAGCTAGGGAAGGCCTCCTCTTCCTCCCACTGCTCTGCCTCTAGAGCCACATCTATAATTCCCTGCAGAGTGTGCTCCAGCAGGAACACTAAAGGAATTGTGTCACTGATGCATGCACTGTCCTTCCTCAAATGGTGACAGTACAGTGCATGCATCCTTGATCATCAGCCACTGCAGGGGGGAAAAAAAACCAAGTTGACCTGAACCTGTCCTTGTGCCATACTCACACAGGTACTCGTTGATGGCCCTCTGCTGCTTGTGCAGACGCTGCAGCATTGCTAATGTCGAGTTCCACCTGGTGGGCATGTCACAGATCAGACGGTTTGTGGGAAGGTGGAATGCTCTTTGAATTTCTGCCAGGCGAACGCTTGCTGGGAATGACCGTCTGAAGTGGCTGCAGACTTTTCTGGCCTGGATGAGAAGCTCTGGCAGCCCTGGGTACTTGGTTAGGAAACGCTGTACCACCAGATTTAGGACGTGTGCTAGGCATGGTACATGCATCAATTTACCCTTGCGTAGGGCAGAGAGAAGGTTTCTGCCATTATCGCAGACGATCATTCCCTGCTCAAGCTGGTGTGGTGTTAACCATCTCTGCACCTGCCTCCTGTGCCCTAAACAAACCAGCTCAAGCACAGTATGGCATCTTTTTGCTTGAGCCATTGCGTAGACCCTGTCAGGTGTCGGTTTAACTGCCACTTCGCCAGAGAAGGAGGAGGAGGAGGAGGAAGGGGTGGTTGTGGTGGAGCAGACAGACCTCATACAAGCAATTTTCTGGAGGCGTGGTGGATGAACAAGCTCCAGCACAGAGCCCCGTCTTGGATCACTCCCAGCTGCAATCAGAGTTACCCAGTGTGCCGTGAAGGAAATGTAATGACCCTGTCCATGCTTGCTGGACCACGTGTCTAAAGTCACATGCACCTTGCTGTTGACTGCCTTTCCCAATGACTGGATAACATTGTCTTCCACGTGCTGGAATGGCCTTGCGTGAAAAGTAATGGCGTTTTGGAACCTGCCACTGTAGTACAGCACATGCAGCAAATTCACGGAAGGGAGCAGAGTCCACCAGCTGGAAAGGCAGCAGCTGCAATGCGAGTAATTTTGCTAAGCTGGCATTTACATGCTGTGCTTGGGGATGGTTGGGACTATATTTTTTATTTCGCTGCAGTAGCTGCGGCAATGTAATCTGACTGCGTAAATCCTCAGCTACTGGGATGATGTCACATTGTGAGGAAGGACCTGGTACATCCATTACTGTAGCATCATCCCTGTCGGTGGAGGTTGTAGGCAATGACATGGCAGGACATACAGTGTGGGTAGAGACAGATGAAGAGGAGGAGGACCTACACAAAGTTTTGCACCAACGGGATGTGTGGCACTTGTTCATATGTCACCTCAAGCACGTGGTACCCAAGTGTCCGGTGATTATCCCACGCTTCAGCCTCATCTGACATAGATTACAAATAGCAACGGTGGGGTCTGCTGCACATTTCTTAAAGAACTCCCAGACAGCAGAGTTCCTGCATGTGTTCTTTGAGACAACAGCGCTCTGCACCGGAGCAGCTCTGACATGTGATGCCTTGGACTGGCTAGTGCTACGGTTGGTCACAGAGGATGTTGTGCCTCGTGTTTGCTGTGCCTCCTCCTCCCCCTCTTCCTCACTTGATTCCTCAGTTCGATCTGGCACCCAGGTGGAGTCAGTGACCTCATCATCAATGTCATCTTCACCCCCTATCTCCTCGTCACTGGAGCCAACTTGGCAGTATGCTGCAGCTGCTAGGGCAACATGAGTGCCAGTTATTTGTGTGTCATCACTGGCACCCCTTCCTCTAGGTTGATTATATTCCCTTGCTCAACCTCAGAGATTGAATCAGAGCACTGTACTTGCTGCGCATCCTCAAGCAGCATGTCACTCTCATTGTAGTCAAACAATTCAGCTGACTCCTCTGTGTGTGATAGCGAGGCTACGGCAGGAGTAGCTGTGGACATGGAGGCTGCATTAGATGCTTTGGCAGCTGAGGTGGACTGTAACGCACTAGAAGCCTGGCTGGCAGAGGACTCGGAGGATGAGGATGGCCTGGTTAGCCAATCCACCAAGTCCTCTGTATGTTGCTGCTGCTTAAGACGGCCAGCACCAGTTAGAAAGGACAAGCGTGCCCCTGCAGAGGATGCACCACGTCCACCACGACCAGAGGCACAGCCTCCCAACACAGGGGCTGCTTGCCCTCTTATCTGTGTCTGGGAGCGTCTGCCTGTCCTTTCTGTTCTTTCAGACATGGTGTGTGATATATAGATTAATATATACAGAACTCCGATTCAGCTCTGGTATAACTCAGTGAGACACACTGATAGCTGGCAGCCAGTGACGAGACACAGATCACCTCAATTCACAAATGTTTTGTAGAAATTTGTGACCCCCAAAATACTGCGTGGTACTGGCTGTGTGACAAGACACAGATCACCTCAATTCACAAATGTTTTAAAGAAATTAGTGAGCCCCAAAAAGATTTGCTGGCACAGTGACAAGACCCAGAAGATCACCTCAATTCACAAATATTTTAAAGAAAGTTGTAAACCCCAAAAAAACTTGCTGGCACAGTGACAAGACACACATCACCTAAATTCCCTGATATTTGGTAGAAATGAGACCCCCCAGTAGCGTGGCAGACCGGCAGTAACAAGACACAACTATCTCCTTTGAAATCTCCTCTGAAATGCGTGCAGAATCGGCGCGTTGAAACGTTATATAGTGTGCTGCGGGACTTAGCTCTGTGAGCCCATGATTGAGCGGTGATTGGCATAGTGTTGAACCAGTCTTGCACCAGACCTGTGGTCAGGTGCAAGGCTGTAGCCAATTACGAGCTTCAGGCCAGTGGGAAAATGCATTGTGGTCCATTGTGGTCGAACATGCGGCGAACACCCGGAAATGTTTGGTGTTCGCGATCTACTCGAACAGGCTAAGTTCGGGTCGAACCCCGAACCGCTCATCCCTAGTTATTATTGCAGAGGATCTAAGGGTAAGTAGTCAATGTTATAGAGCAGCAGGAAATGCTAGCAGAATGCTTGGTTGTGTAGGGAGAGGTATTAGCAGTAGGAAAAGGGAAGTGCTCATGCCACTGTACAGAGCACTGGTGAGACCTCACTAGGAGTACTGTGTGCAGTACTGGAGACCGTATCTCCAGAAGGATATAGACATCTTAGAGAGAGTTCAGAGAAGAGCTACTAAAATGGTGTACGGCTTGAAGGAGAAAAGTTACCAGGAAAGGCTTAATGATCTTAACATGTACAGCTTGGAAAAAAGACGAGACAGAGGAGATATGATAGAAACATTTAAATACGTAAAGGAAATCCACAAAGTAGGAGGAAGGGAGTATATTTAAAAGGAAACAAAGTAGCAAAACAAGAGGACATAGTCTTAGATTAGAGGGGCAAAGGTTTAAAAGTAACATCAGGAAGCATTATTTTACTGAGAGGGTGGTGGATACATGGAACAGCCTTCCAGTAGAAGTGGTAGAGGCCAAAACAGTGATTGAATTTAAGCAGGCATGGGATAGGCATAAGGCTATCCTAAACAAAAGATAAATCCAGGTAAAGTATCCATGTAATTGGGCAGACTAGATGGGCCGAAAGGTTCTTATCTGCCGACATTTTCTATGTTTCTATGTTTCTCCCTCTGCGATCTCTCCACAGCACTGCGTGATCATGTGAGAGCGAGATCGTGCAGCACCACGGAGTGATCACGGATGGAGACTTGGAACTATTTGTTCCCAGCCTCACTCTGCTCGTTGCAGGAAGATGCAGCTGATCAGGCCACCCCTCTCGCTGCGGGATGAGGGTGAGTATGGGATTTAATGGCGGGGTTTCGGGGGTGCTAAATGATTTTGAATTGCAGAATCCTTTAACACCAGCTTTTAGGAGGTGTTAACTTTTGGCTCTCTGCATCTTGTTGCTAATTTGTGCCTACACTTTGTTATACCTCAGTTATCAAAATGTTAATTAATTATTGTGCTCCCCATGTTAAGTATAGGATGCGCAAAGTACAGTACGCTCATGCAAGCTGCGAGGCAGTAATGGATTTCACCCCAGTGTACAGTCAGGAATGTAATATGAATGCCATGCGTTCAGCTAGCTTATCCTAGCACTAAGGCTTACATGTAAACACGCTACATATTTAGCACCAGCTATGGAATAGAGCCCAGTATTTTTAATCTCAATCGGTTCATGGCATTTTTTTTAAGCTCCATTGGTTTCACTAAGTGGCAGCTGTTTTGTCATCATTTCATGCTCAACTTTACTTTTAATGGATTGAATTTTGTTAAGCACTGACCATAAGGTTTTCTGTGTCACCTAGTGACACTAGCTTTATTATTCTCACTTATTGGAGTAGTAGACTGGTTTTCTTTAAGAAAATAATGCTAATTCACAAAGGAAGTGCTTTTTCTTTAATAACTATTTCATGATGGCTGATTTTTTGTATACAAGGGAAAAGGCTCCATAGAGAAATAATGTTCAAGTTCCCAAATGAAATATTTCCAGAATGTTCATTTTTACATTGTTATGTATTGTCAATAGCATGTCATCAATACTGTAGCAAAAACAGGCTCGGAGGTTGCCTCGATTTTTTTTTTTAATGTTTACAAATATACACAACCCGAAAAAAATATATTACATGGATAATTTTTTTTAATTTCCAGCTCTTTTTAACTTTATTTAATATCATCAACTAGTTCTGTTTTCTTTGACGACAACTCCTCTTTTTCCTCTATATTTTCTTCTACCTTTGAGGCAATATGTATTAACATGTACACAGACATGCAAACAAATGGAAACCCAAATATTTCAGTGGTTATTACATTTTGTAGCGTTGTTGCAAACAACAGTGAAAATTTCCTATGCTGCAACAATGTTAAAAGGCCACTAGCACCAGAAAATGAAATTATCTTACGGTGTTTATTTTATGTTGCTAATATCTTACGTGTACTTTGTTTCTCTCGTGTTTTTAGTAAAGAAAATATTTTACTCTATATGTGTCACTGTGTGCATCCATTGTGTGATATTTTGTGTTTGTGTAAACTGCCCCCCACATCTTTACATCACGTGATCCTCACTCTATGGTAATGGCCATAGAATGGAGTAAATAGGTCAATCAAATTATTGTGTTGTGTGGGATGTATTCAAAGGACGTCAACAGGTGGTAGATTAGAAGCCGTTTAAGCTCCCTGTTTTACCTCACTCATCTGCCATCTCTTATCTCAGATAGCCCAGAGAACAATAGCCTCTTGCTGCCTTATCTAAACATTCCTTCCTCGGTCTCATTAACTGTTAAATACTGTGGATTAAATAAACAACAGCCACAAAGTAAAACTTTTGTATAGATTTTGGTAAATGTTGCATCATGGAAAAAGTCCACAAAATGGAAACAGGAGATAAAAAACTTAAAATGTTTTCTTTTTCCATGCAATTATTTCAAACAATGGATAAAACAACAGCATGTGTTTTATAATGTGTTTTTATTTGCAATGCACAAGTAATCTAGTTACAGCTTATGTAAGTGGCAATGTCCCTTAAAGCTAATACCAGACGAACGCATTCTGAGCACACTGTGCGTCCGTGCACAATGACGTACTTTTTGACTGATGATACTGTAGACACCACCCGGTCCGTTTTTTTTTTGACTGATGTAGATGGGAAATAAAATTAATATGTAAAATGAAAAAAATTGATAGATATGAAAAACCATTTTTTCCATCAAAAATGCTGGACGTCAAAAATGCAGTCCGTCTGACTACGTTCCATTACTCACACAAAGCTACACGGACGTGGCGCACTCTGTGCACCCGTCCCAGCGGTTTGACGTTCTTGCCTAACTTGTGTCCGTTGCCACGTGCGTTGTGCGTCCGCACTTCTGTGCGAACGTACTTTATGTGTGGGTCTCTATTGATCATAATTTTATGCTATGACGGACGTTAAAATGTGCGGCAACACGGACGTGATCACTGCGTTCGTCTGACACGGGCCTTAAACTTTGGTGATGCTGAGAGGGTAAAACAACAAACAGCAGAGGTAAAAGCTTCAAAAGTTACATCTTTCCCTGCCATTCTTTGATTTTTTTCCTCTTGGGATCAATGTTTAAGCTGGTTGCAACAATGGCAAATTTTGTCATTGTCTGCAACGTTAAAAACCTGCATTTTGTGAATCACCCTCTAAGAATGTCCTTCAAATTTCAAGGCGAACGTGGAAGACACACTGGAAAAATGGATTCCAGAATTTGAGGAAGGTATGGGAGCGTTCAACTAATAACAACTCATTCCTTCATCTCAATTGTAATTGCGGATTATAAAAAGGAAGCAATAAAATTACATGTATGCTTGAAGAGAGAGTCTATTAGGAGATTGACACCGCAAGGGATACCAAACGATTCTACCATCTGTTATTCATGTTCATCTTAGGAAATGCAGGTCAATATAGTATAGCTAAGAATTTGTTTCAGATACCCAAGTGCCTCAGGCCCGAATCACTAATTCCCCGATTAAGAGGATTTAGTCTCGCTTAGATGTATCAGTCCTCACTTGGACAATGGAAGGAAATAACTATTTAATTCAACTCATCTGCTTTTTGACTTATCTTCTGATCTTTTCAGCTACATCATCTAGATGCAATGATAAGTATAGCTATTGACACAAACCCACTGTGCTAATGAATTTTCATATTGGAGATTTTGAGCTAATGTTGTTGAACAAACACTATAATTTTTTCCCTATAAAGAATAGTGTTGGTCTCATGTCATTATTCTTTCTAGATTATATTTTAATAGAAAGTTAGGTCTCTTTTAACCTCTTCTCTACCTAGTGATGTTCCAAACATCCACTGTCAGGAACCAGTGTTATCTTTGGAAAATATTTTTTAATTGTACAATAAGAAATATTTGGGAATATTCCCAGTGTATTTCTTACTGTGATAACCTATTTGGCAGGGAGATGTCACCATCTGCTGGCCTGTAGAGTTAATGCTAGTAAAGCTGCAGCTCCCGTCTGTGTCGACTGGGGGATGTCCAGTATGTCAGGGCAGTGCTTAGCTGACTATAACCAGTTTTATAACTTTGGGCATTATTCCAACACAACATAATTTTGGAGGGCACCTCCTGCCCTAAAGCAAATAAAAGGTGTTTGCAACAGGTAGTGTTAACACGATTTTGGGCTGCTGTGTCTGCTACCGCTGATCATTTATACACAATTACAGTAGTGTAGGGGCTAAAGTTACAAAATGCTTTACCTATCTGTCCTTCTCATAAAACTCTCGGCATGCTCCTACAGTAAATGTAGCAACAACCCCCACACCATTCATATCTCTCCCTCTCTTCTCTCATCCCCAGTGCTGACCTCCCATGAAGTGTTTAATTTCCTCAGGAACCTTTACCCATCGATCTCTCGTATCCCAAACTCCACGTACTCCTATAAGGCCCAGTCTCACCTATGCTTACTCACACTATGATTACTGCTCGTGGCTGGTAACATCAATCCTAATCCTAGCTCTATGACAATCCCCAAACTTTCCAGGCCTCGCTTACTTTCTCGCAGCAAAACCTCCAGATCTCATTCACCCCATCTTATTTCTATTAAACCACAGCCGTCATTCCCTTTCTCCTGCATCCTCTGGAATGCTTGCTCAGTCCGCAATGATCTCACAACTGTCCATGACATGTTCCTCTCAAACTCTTTCAATCTTCTAGCAGTTACTGAAACCTGGCTCTCCTCCTCTGACACTGCCTCCATTGCTGCCCTCAAACATGGTGGTCTCCACTTTAGTCATACTCCAAACCTGGGTGATAAGCATAGAGGTCATGTGGAGATAGTACCTGCCCCCGCTCTGTCTTTCTCCTCCTTTGAAGCTCACTGTATACGCCTGTTCTCCCCTCTCTCAGAATTGCTGTTATTATTATTTATTAAGCACCAGCACATTCCGCAGCGCTGTACAAGGTGCAATGGGTAAAGACAGGACAATTCTACAATACATTTAAGAGATAGGTCAGTATCCCTGCCAGCAGATACAGGAGGACATGAGGGCACTATTCCTGTGGGAATTTACAATCTAGATGGGTGAGGGGATTAGAAACAGGAGGGGGGACCTCCCGGACCAGCCTCACAGCTCCTCAACAATTTTGCAGTCTAGATATATCACTTATCACCTATCTCCCATTGACAACCCTTCTGCCCTTGCCACTGCTAAACTTATTTTTATTACATCCTCCTTTGAACTCTATCATAGAACCCCGTGCTCAGAGACTGTGGGCTGTACTAAAACCTCGCTCCTCGAGTGTAGCGCTGTTTTAAAAACCACTGTATTCTGGTGCATTGAACTATTGCTGCCACCAGAGGGAGACAGACATTGTTAGACTATGCTGGACAAAACTGAACTACATGTACCATCATCCTATGCGTGAGGACAGGAAAGAGGTGGTACAGGAAGAGGAAAGAGATCAGCAGCCTCGTGCAAGGCAGAAGCAGAGTGAGCGGAGCAGTGAAAGGTGGAGAACGCACGTTAGAGCTGTCAGGGATCGCAACCAGGCCGGAGTACAGACGATGTCTTACGGGTGCTGGAGATCGGGACAGTAATCGCGTTGAGACCTACCTGTGCAGCGCTGAGAGGTCTGGAGGAAAAAAGCTAGTTCCAGCAGGACCCCGTGTTAGGAGGCTGCGCTGATCGATTGGGAGTGCAGGCAGTGGATCGGTGTTCCAGTTGAGGAGATTGGGCAAGCTGAGAGCAGATTCAGCAGCACGGAGTCCCAGTACACAGCGGAGAAGATCTTGGGGCCGAGGTATCGAGAGCTGGACAGTTTTGTTCATCGGATTGGTGAGAGGCCGCCAGGCCACAGTTCCAATACAGAAAACGCACGCTGCAATATTGTTTAAATTCACAGGGCCCCAACGGTGACTAGTCAAAGATTGTTTTGTTTCATTCACTGGCCAGTTGAACACAGTACCCGGGTACCCGAGACAACACACATATATATTTTTTGAGCAATTATTCACGGGACTTACACTCCAGAACTGAGGGGGTTAACCATTTCTTTTACCGCTGCATGTTTTTCCCGCGTTACGAATTCTTGTCATTCAAATACCGTATATGCGTAATATATGCTGCTTTATTGGGTTCAGTAAAGAATATAATATATAAAAATCCACAACAGTGCTGGTGTATAGTTATTTCCTAGTGCGGTGAGACTAACCCGAGGTTTATTCAGCGGCTCCTCCGGGAGTGAGCGCTACACCACTATTCCCTGATTTAAACTATTGGTCTGTTTATCTTTTCATGTTAAAAGTGGTGTTTTTGTGACTTTTCCTCCATCAGAACATAATCGAAATACCTTTAAGCCTGTCCCTCATGTTCCCTATGTTCCCTGACACAAAGGGAAGCCTGATTTTCAAACTCCAGCCAATCACCATCCCGGAGCCTGGTTTGAAACCCCAGCTAATCACTATCCAGGAGTCAGATGTGCCAACCAATCCCAGTCAAGGACCACACAACATTCACTTTAAAGGAAACCTCTGCAGAAACTTTAGACCCTAGTGCCCCAAAAACCCTATGCCCCAGCAGGGCATTCTTTTTGGGTTAGGGTCCCCTTCATGGGACTTGCATTTGGGGTGATTTTCAGGAGGCAGCTCCACCGGAAACCCAAGATTCTGAGTCTTTCTTGGCCCCAGGTGCTCCGGCAGCAGCAGCCATGTGGCGTCACCTGGGGTAACTTCCCCACGCTGCCACTCTGGCCTCCGCCTGCAGATCTGGGCGCTTTTTGGACTGTGACACCATAGGGGCCCGAGCTATCAAACAGTACCCACGGATTGCCGCTGCTCCCATGAAATCCCCAAACAAGGACCCTTGCTCTGTATGACTGCAGTTACAGGTATTTATAAAGTGCCACCAAGTTCCGTAGAACTGTACACTGGGAGAGATAGAATAACAAATTACAAACAAGTTAAACACATAGAACAGTAGAAGAGAGGACCCTGCTCAAGAGATTACAATCTGTGAGGAGGGACTGATAGAGACCAGGGTGAACTGCGGTGCCGGGATGTCTGGGTGGGCTGGGATGTTAACTGTTCTTATCTGACTCTGTATCAAACAAAAAGAGGCCTGCTGAAATGACCAGCAAGTCTGCTTAACCCAATATGAACAGTGTCGTCTGCTTTATTGGGAAAAATTAAGAACGGACATTGATTCAGTGCTGCTTGCTGAGGGAAGAATCCCAGAACTACCGGAGGAAAACGAGTCATGACGGCCGAGGGAAAATATTTGACCATGGCTCTCGTAACAGTCTCTTACAGTCTACGGTTTTCTCTACTCTCCGTGATGGACACTCTATTGACTTGATGTTTTCTTATCTCTGCACTGTTTCAGACTTCACCAATCAGCCATTCCCCATTTCTGACCACCAACTGCTCTCCTTTAATATCAACCCATCAATGGAACCAACATCCTCTCCATCACATCCCCACACCTGGAGCAAGCTCCAGGCCTTGGATCCTCTGCAATTCTCCAATCTCATACAAAGTCCCTTATCACACACTAACAGTACACCATAACCTGTCCTGATCGTGTAACTTCCCACTATAATAACACTCTCTCTTCTGCTCTAGACTCTCTTGCTCCAAAACAGCTGCACAAAATTCCACATCGCCAGTTTCAGCCCTGGCACTCTAAGCAGACGCGCTACTTGCAGATTTGCTCCCGCACTGCTGAGTGTGCCTGGAGGAAATCTCAATCTGAAGCTATCTTCATCAACTACAAGTTCCTTCTTCGCTCATACACAACTGTCCTTCACCTCGCCAAACAAACTTACTTCTCTCTTCCTCAATATCCTCAATTTCTTCCAACCCTAAAAAACTGTTCTCAACGTTTAACTCGCTCCTCTACCCGCCTGCACCACCTCCCCATCTGACCTCAGCACTCAAGATCTCACTGACTATTTCATAAAGAAAACACTCACAATTCGTAACAATATCCCAGCACAAGCATATAGCTCTCCTCCCCCAGTTAACTCCACCTCGACTCTCAGCCTCTTTTGCCCCAACCACAAAGGATAAAGTCCATTCTCTACCATCTTCCTCATGCCCCACTACCTGCCCGTTAGACCCTATCCACTGACAACTACTATCTTCTTTGTTCTCATCTATCACTCCTGCTCTTACTCACATTTTCAACATGTCCCACTCTTCTGCCTCATTCCATCTCCTTTCAAGCATGCCACCATCACACCCATTCTCAAGAAACCCTCCATTGACCCAAATTCTCCTGGAAACTACCGTCCAGTTTCACTACTTCCACTAGCGTCAAAACTGCTAAAAAGACTAGTCTATGACCATTTTACCCTCTTCCTATCCTCCAACTCCTTTGCTTGACCCCCTGCAATCTGGCTTTCACTAAAAAACACTCAACAGAAAACACTCCCACCAAGGTTACTATCGACCTTCTCTCTGCTAAATACAATACTGATCCTACTTGACCTCTCAGCTGCCTTTGATACAGTCGACCATCCTCCTCCTAAAGATCCCCTTCTCTCTCGGTCTCTGTGATACCACCCTTTCATGGCTAAAATATTACCTCTCCAATAGATCCTTTTCAGTATTCCTTGCTGGCAATTCCTCCTCTTCAATGCCTCCGTCAGTCGGTGTACCCCAAGGTTCAGTCCTAGGTCCTCTGCTCTTCTCTATATGTCTGGGATCTCTGCCTGTATGGCGTCCCACTACCTGAAGATCAATAGGTCCAAGACTGAGCTCCTTCTAATTCCCCCTCTAACTCTAGTCAGATCTCTGACTTTACTATAAGTATTGATGGTATCACCATCCTTCCTTCAGCCCAAGTCTGCTGCCTTGGAGTGACTCTTGACTTCAATCTTTCTATCAGCCCCTACATCCAATCACTCTCCTCATCTTGCCACAATCACCGCTGCAATATCGGCAAAATTTCGTCCATTTCTGACACCACCAAGCAACTTATACACTCACTTTTTATCTTCAGCCTCTACTACTTCAACAACCTCCTGACTGGCCTTCCTTTCTCCCGCCTCTCCCCCTGCACTCCATCCTGAACACATCAGCCCGGCTTATCCATCTCACCCATTGCTCGGTCTCTACCACTCTGTGAATCCCTACACTGGCTCCCAATTCACAGCAGAATCAAATTCAAACTGCTCACCTTGACCTACAAAACCCTCACTAACTCCACTCCTCACTAATCACAAAATACACCCGAGCCTGTCCCCTAAGATCCAACAATGGCCTGTTCCTGGCATCCTCCATCATTACCTCTTCACATGCCAGACTGCAAGACTTTTCTCATGTGGCGTCGACCCTATGGAATGCACTTCCTCGCAATATCAGACTGTCCCCAAAGCTGGCTTCATTTAAACATTCTCTAAAGACCCTTCTGTTTAGGGAAGCCTACACCTAACTCCGTAACAAGATATCTGACCGACCCAAAAACGGTCCTCACCTCTCCCTGCATTAGCAAATCCTCACTGCATTCCTCCCCTCCCGTTTCTCACCCTCACCTATCTAGATTGTAAGTTCCCACAGGTATAGGGCCCTCATATCCTCCTGTATCTGTTGGCAGGAATACAGACCTGCCTCCTTTATGTTTTGTACAATTGTCTTGACTTTACCCTTGCACAGCGCTGTGGAATGTCGGGTGCTGATTATATATATTATATTTTGTTTATGAACTAAAAGCAGCTTGATAACAACCTTGTGATATTAAACTATATAAATATTTAGAAGCAAAATATCAACAGCTCTAGAATCTGAAACACTAATGTAGCACTTGATTAGATTCTGATCACTGGAAAACCGAACGGTAATCAAATGCTTGGAAGAGTTTGGGGCTGAGCGGTAAGAACATGTATCCCATAGAAAAAACACATGGGTATCAGACAGAAAATATTTTCAAAGAGTCCAAAAAACTAAACAGAGAGGCCTGCTTCAAATACAATGGTGGATGCCAGGTTCATTTCACAGTCTTGCTGGCATCACGGTTTGTTTGTTCTTTATGTATATATACACCCATTTTTGTTTTACACACTTTTACCTTGGCACTAGTGGGACAGTAGATTCATCAAAAGCTCCTGGTAGTAAAAATGTGGGGGGGGGGGTATAAATAGGCATGAATGCAAAGGAGACGTGTATCTGGATGGCATCAGCAAATATAATCTTGCCTAGAGAGTTCCTGATAAGAGAAAGGAGAGAAGGCCAAGAACTAATTCTTGAGACACTTCTATAGAGACAAGCTGCGGGGATGCGGCAATGTCAGCAAAGGTGACACCAGAGGAACATTGGAACAGATCTAGACCAGGAGAAATCTACTTCCCTGAAGACCAATATAGTAAATGGTGTTTAAATAAAAAGGTGATGAAGCATTATTAGAGCATTGGGGCCTAACGATTTAGCAGCAGTTACATCATTGGTTATTTTTGTATATATATATATATATATATATATATATATGTATATATATACAGATCCAGACCCAGGATGCATAAAAGTGGGACAGATGTCATTTGCATATCCTACCCAGAATTCCTTGCTGCATATGGGGATTGTGGCACAGGAGCTCTGGGATGTAATTCATCGAATTGCTGTGATGTGCAAGTGGCTTCTGCAATAATAAACACAAATATATATATCTCACAGTCAGGTCCAGAAATATTGGGACATCGACACAATTTTAACATCTTTGGCTCTATACTCCACCACAATGGAGTTGGAATGAAACAAACACAATGTGCTTTAACTGCAGACTGTCAGCTTTAATTTGAGGGTATGTACATCCAACGCAGGTGAACGGTGTAGGACTTACATCTGCAAACTGCTGTGCCTCCCACTTGTTAAGGGACCAAAGGTAAAGGGACAGAATAATAATCATAAATCAAACTTTCCCTTCTTAATACTTGGTTGCAAATTCTTTGCAGTCAATCACAGCCTGAAGTCTGGAACGCATAGACATCAGACGCTGGGTTTCATCCCTGGTGATGCTCTGCCAGGCCTCTACTGCAACTGTCTTCAGTTCCTGCTTGTTTTTGGAGCATTTTCCCTTCAGTTTTGTCTTCAGCAAGTGAAATGCATGCTCAATGGGATTCAGGTCAGGTGATTGACTTGGCCATTGCATAACATTCCACTTCTGTCCCTTCAAAAACTCTTTGGTTGCTTTTGCAGTATGCTGTGAGTCATTGTCCATCTGCACTGTGAAGCGCGTCCAATGAGTTCTGCAGCATTTGGCTGAATGTGAGCAGATAAGATTGCCCGAAACACTTCAGAATTCATCCTGCTGCTTTTGTCAGCAGTCACATCATCAATAAATACAAGAGAACCAGTTCCATTGGCAGCCATACATGCCCACGCCATGACACTACCACCACCATGTTTCACTGATGAGGTGGTATGCTTAAGATCATGAGCAGTTCCTTTCCTTCTCCATACTCTTCCCATCACTCTGGTACAAGTTGATCTTGGTCTCATCTGTCCATAGGATCTTATTCCAAAACTGTGAAGGCGTTGTTTGGCAAGCTCTAATCTGGCCTTCATGTTTTTGAGGCTCACCAATGGTTTACATCTTGTGGTGAACCCTCTGTATTCACTCTGGTGAAGTCTTCTCTTGATTGTTGACTTTGACACACATACACCTACCTCCCGTAGAGTGTTCTTGATCTGGCCAACTGTTGTGAAGGGTGTTTTCTTCACCAGGGAAAGAATTCTTCGGTCATCCACCACAGTAGTTTTCCGTGGTCTCCCGTGTCTTTTGGTGTTGCTGAGCTCACCGGTACGTTCCTTCTTTTTGAGAATGTTCCAAACAGTTGTTTTGGCCACACCTAATGTTCTTGCTCGCTCTCTGATGGGTTTGTTTTGTTTCTTCAACCTAATGATGGCTTGCTTCACTGATAGTGACAGCTCCTTGGATCTCATCTTGAGAGTTGACAGCAACAGATTCCAAATGCAAATAGCACACTTGAAATGAACTCTGGGCCTTTTATCTGCACATTTTAAATTGGGGTAATGAGGGAATATCACACACCTGGCCATGGACCAGCTGAGAAGCCAATTGTCCCATTACGTTTGGTACCTTAACAAGTGGGAGGCACATCTGCAAACTGCTGTAAGTCCTACACCGTTCACCTGAGTTGGATGGTACATACCCTCAAATTAAAGCTGACAGTCTGCAGTTAAAGGACATTGTGTTTGTTTCATTCCAACTCCATTGTGGTGGTGTATAGTGCCAAAGATGTTAGAATTGTGTCAATGTCCCAATATTTCTGGACATATATATATATGTATATATATATATACACACACACACACACACGGGGAGGGGTAGCACTCAACTTGAACTAAGCTTTCAGTGAGGGTGCGGCTCAAAAATAAACCAGGGAGAGCGCACTCCAGTCAACACATTCATAAACCAGCAACAACAGCTTCATGCATGGGTAGTGGGTACATTATACCAGATTTTACCGCATGTTGAAAAATTCTTAAATCTAAGCTTTGTTGAATAAAATGGTGGAAATTTAGTTTGCAAACTAAATTTCCACCATTTTATTCAACAAAGCTTAGATTTAAGAATTTTTCAACATGTGGTAAAATCTGGTATAATGTACCCATGCATGAAGCTATTGTTGCGGATTTTTGAATGTGTTGACTGGAGTGCGCTCTCCCTGGTTTGATATATATATTATATACACACAAACAATTATAAACTTAATAAAATGACAGTTAATCTAATATCAATTGAGTGGACACGGAAAGTGCTTAATTTGGTTTGTGTGCCCAATTAAGAATAGGAAATATTTCCGTTTGGCACTAAAAGGGTGAGTCAGGGGTATGGAAAGTTACTGATATGACTATTTAGTAGATGTTATTGGTGCTAGTTAGATCAATTTTCAGGGGTAACTAATCAATTTAGGAGTCCGTAGAAGTCCTTATTGGGCAAGTGGGTGGTCAGGGGTTTAGACTAGGATGTCCTGTGGGAGTGGGCATGTCTGTGGATTGCAGCGATAGCCATCGATGAGATGGTGATGTCCAATAAACTGTACAATGGGCAATTTCCGAATGAATATTGAGTTCATAATGGTTGAATTTAACAATTTTCATGCTGGGAGGTTAAAGTTGTCAAAGTCAGTAAATATTGTGATATTGCGGCTCACTTACATCTGCACTACCAATGGGTAGTGAATACTGTGAGAACATCTGCTTGGAATTTGGTCATATCAATAATAATGAGAGCTTTATTTTAAGAACAGGTGGTGTGAATGTGAATCAGTAGGTTGGCTTTTGAAAAACACTAAATTTAAAGATATAACAACCGCACAATAAATCATTTAGCACAAAGGAACTCAGCAGGCAAGCAGGCGTATTGGAAATTATGCTAACTGTGTCAAAACAGATAAAAGAAAGTGATGGTACAATTTTTGAAGCCTACATGTTACACTAGTTTACAGGAGTAAAAAAAGATAAAAGAAATGGAACAAGCAATTAAAATGAAAATAAACATTAAAAAATGGTTCATTTAATATTGAAGATTTAGTTTGCAGTTTAATTATATTAAATGCAAGCTTGTATCTTCAAAAGAACACATTTCATCGAAATATATATTAATCACAGCTGCCTTACCTTGCCTGAATAATTCATGCTTGACAAATAAAAATAGTTTCAGCTAAATTAAATGTAGCAAAATTGGAAATTCATTTCAAGTGTGCCTCTATTAAGTGTTTAATTTAACTATTTTTATTTAGAAATGAATAGCTGTTTACTAAGAAACTGAAGCTATATGTCACAGGTTATTATACTGTATGTGTGCAGAGTTTAAGATTTCTCAAAGCAATTTATAAACATATATACTGTACGCAGATTTCTATTCATATGTTATTTATTCTTAACCCTTTCATTAGCATCATCATGTATACACGATCAGCAGCAGCAGACACAGCAACTCGAGATCATGTTAACAGGATCTGTGGCTATGCTGTATCATTGGGAAAAGAAATTAGCTCGTTACAAATGTATTTCATTTGCATTTGGGCTCCACAACATGCCCCCAAAGCTTTAGCACCATGGGGTTGTTGTCTGAGGTGATAAAAGGTTTTAAACCAGCTGGGAAACGGACATTTCCACAGCTGATTCTGAATGGAGCCCATAATCATAATAACTCCTTTTGGCCAGTAGATGGCGGAATCTGCCTAGCTAATAGGTTATTATAGTATGTGTCACGTTTCCACCGGTTACAGCTGTGCCCCCTGGTGGTGGAAGCAATCCGGGCCGGCTCTTCCCTGTCTGGGTTTAGCTATTCTGCCCTGTGCCACTCCTGGGTTTCGCTGTGGCTGTTCAGGTCTGGGATCACATGTCCAAATTTCCCAGACCTGTTCTTTATTTAAATGATAGCTGCACAGAGGCCCATTGCTCTGGCATGAGTTCTGGTTCCTGTGGGTTCAGGTTCCTGTGTTGTTGCATTCCTGCAAATGTATCTTGGATTCTCTGGTGTATTGATTTTGGCTTTCCTGACTACTCTGTCTGCTCCCTGTAATCTGTATATTTGATGTGTACCGTACCCTGCTAGTCTGACGTTCCTTCCTGATTCTTATTCCTTGGCTCCAGTCCTGACTATTCTTGTCTATTCCTTGTTTCACGTGTTTTGTGTTCTTATTTATAGAGGCCAGTATAAGGACCTCTCTTCAGTTTAGGGCTTCCTGCATATCTGTCTTGTTTAACCCTTGCCCTTCCTGTTCTCCTATCTCTGTTATTCTTTGTGAGGTTTCCATAGATAGAAGACCATTTAACGATCTTTCCCCAGTGTTTAGGGATTCCTTTAGAATTCTTCTGAACCCTCCTGCTCCTCTTGTTACAGTCCTGATTTATCCTGTCTGGTATCTGTGTATCTTTGTGTGCTGTGTTATGTTCCTGTAGCCAGCAGCTAACCTGCCTCAAGGGCTTCTTTCCTTCCTGAACCAAGGCCACATGGCCCAAGCCAAGGGTCAGAATGACAGTAAGAAACACATTGGAAATATTCCCAAATATTTCTTACTGCATAATTCTAATATTAACTCTGAAAGGCTCTAGGATTTTACCCCCAACCCCACTGCAGTACAAACATTCAAATGGATTGTAGAGGTTGGCGAGGCTGGGATCCTGGATGGGTGCTATGTTTCACCCCTATTTGGGTTGTGGTCCCTTTAAGAACAACCATAGGGTTAACCTTCCTGTCCAGGAAGGGATTTACAGGGTGGCAACTCCCAGAGAGAATTGTGGGAGTTGAGGAAAAGCGGTCAGCTGTGGAGGCTGGGGGCCATGCCTTGCCAGCTGGAGCTGTGCTGAATCAGGAGGCTCAGAGTGGTGTTGCTGTGCCTTGCTGGTAAGGACTTATATTTTCTGGGAAAGGATTCCCCGGGTTTGGGACTTTTGTTCAAGTTGGTGAGCCACACTTGTTTTATATTTTTGTGCTGAAGAGCTGGACTTTAATTGCGCTGGAGATAAGCATGCATTTCATGTTTAAAGTTTTGGCTGCCCTGAAAGGAGAAATAAAGTTGATTTGTTGCATCCAAGACGTCGTGCGAGCGCTCTGTGGGCTCCAACATCACAGGATATATATGCAGCTGTAATCAAAACTATTCAATCCCCATTGCAAGTCAGGTTTATTGTCAAAATTTACAGACTTTCTGCAGCTGTTTTTAACAAACAAATCAAGCAAAGGCAATTGAAATAACATGCAAATAATTCACGTGGTTTCCAAAAAAATTCAACTGAAAATGCAACTTTTAACCTCCCTAGCATTCCAGTTCTGACATATTTTATATGTCAGAATCAAACAAATTATTTGGCCCCTAGCGGTATCAGAGTGTGGCATGGGGTTAAATGCATTGCACAAAGCGTTAACCCTGAGCCACACTCAGGGTGCCGCTGGATACTTGCATGTCCCTGCACTCCCTCGCGACATCCTATTTCCTGGTTCCCTTCTCGCGAGAAGGGAACCAGGAAGCAAAACACCGCGATCGCTGGTGGAGAATGTGATCATGGAGGTCAGCGAGGGAGTGCAGGACAGGTACGTATACAGCACGAGTGTGGCTCAGGGTTACCGCTTTCGGCAATGAGAGTTAACCCCGAGCCACTCGGGAATACCGTCAGGGGGTTTATTAATTATGCAGTCTCAAAATGAGTCAACCCCGGAACAGAATCCCTCACAACAGCACAAATATGCAAAACAGGCGTTTTCTCAAGCACACCTGATGCCCCTACTCAAGGGCTTTATTCGTTGCACTAGGTGTGCTAGGACACCTAAAATACCTGAATTGGCTAGGGATTTGTTGAGTGCCACGTTTGACTGCATGCTAGAAACATGGCTAAGGCAAAAAGAATGGTAAAAAAAGTTAAGAGATCATCACCCTTCACAAACAAGGAACAGGATGCAAAAACCATAGCAAAGACACGGAGTGTTCCTACACACATCGGAAACACACTTTGCAAGTTCAATGGTAAAGTAACAGTGGCCACACTACTTGGATGGGCAGAAAAAGGAAGCTATCAATGACTGCAACCAAATTTCTGAGAAGGTAGGTTGACAAAAACCCTCTAGTGACAGCTAAAGACCTGCAGTAAGCCTTGTTGGCATCAGGCACTGAGGTTTCAGTTTGTACAATAAGACATGTATTAAAACGCAGATTGTTTCCATGCCAGAACTCCAAGACATACACCACTACTGACCCAAACGTACAAAAAATATTGTCCAATATGTTGGGAAAATTCTGTGAACTATCTACTTTTATGTACTGAAAATCAACATGCAAGCTTAATGAATGTACAGGGTGTCCATAAACTCTTTACAATTAAATTTTTTTTATTACAAAGGCAAATGAAGTCAGATATTTAAGGGTTTTTTGCCTCATTTAATGCACCTCTATATGGGCACCATTAGTTGCACGAAGCACATCAAGACAGTACTCGAATTCTCTCCATGTTCGCTTTAGCATACCGTCAATGGTGGCAATGGCTTCAGTGATCGTCTGCTTTGGATTATTGATGTCCCGCACATTTGTTCAATAAACAATATCTTTAATAGGGATGAGCCGAACACCCGAGTTCGGTTCGGGCCTGAACCCGAACTTCCCATTTGTTCGGGTCCGAACCCGAACCCCCAAGCAAGTCAATGGGGCTGAAAATTCGGTTTTTTAGAGTGCCCTCCAAGAGGGCATATATGCTACATATTTGCCATAAAAGGTGTATGGGGGGTCCGGGTAGTGCCCTGGGGGACAGGAAACAAGGACAAAAGTAAAAAAAAAAAAAAAGATTTTAAAGGGACAGTGAGTTTTCCATGAAATAAGGGTTAAAATTAAAAACCAAAAATGCCTTCAAATATCGTGCCTAGGAGGTCCCCATAACCTGCCTGTGAAGTGGTGGATTTCCAGGATGTATAGAAATATGTAAAAACCAAAAAATGACATTTTAAATGACGGTAAATGCTTTTCCTTTAATCTATCCATAAACAACTGCTTGGGGCGGCAGTCTGTAAGAAAAGAGGAGACATTTTCGGACACGCAGAAAAAGTTTACTGATTTTTTGGCGGTGAAAAGCAGGAGAAGGACTCGAGAATGGAAAATTCTAGACCAAATAGCCGATTTGGAAAGTGAGATAAACCGGAGAATTTTTCTGGTTTGGCTATTTTGACCTAGAATTTTCCATTCTCCAGTCATTCTCCTGAGTTTCACCTTCTCTGAATAACCCTGTCAGGGTTATTCAGAGAGCGGTGAAGAGCAGGAGAATGGAAAATTCTAGGTCAAAATAGCCAAACCAGAAAAATTCTCCCATTTAGGCTGGGGTCAGACTAGCAAATTTTTAACGTGCGTTTAGGCGCACTTAATCACGGCCACACTAGCAGCAAATGACGGGCAATGACGGCCAATATACAAAAGTACGGTCGCACGAAAGTCCGGCTGCGCAACGCAAGTGGAAAATGAACGCATTTTTTCAAGAACCGCTAGAACGGACGAACAGAGTGCGCTGCGTCCACTAGCGGCGTGTGTGCGTGATTTGGAGATGTCAGACCCTGCTCATGTCCAGCCAACATAACGTCCAAACACCCAAAGTTTCCTGGTTTGGATCCATAAAAAAAAATCATGCACAAAAATGCGCATCGTATGACCGTTTTTGCGCAAGCCGTGAAAAAGTACAGCAATGCATTCGGACGCACTTTTTGACGGTCGCTGAGAAAAATGCGTTAGTCTGACCCTAGCCTTATCTCACTTTCCAAATCGGCTATTTGGTCCAGATTGTTCTCTTTTCCTGCCTTTCTCTGAACAACCGAGAGAGGTGAAAGCCAGGAGAAGAGAACAATCTAGACCAAATAGCCAATTTGGAAAGTGAGTTAAATGGGAGAATTTTTCTGGTTTGGCTATTTTGACCTTGAATTTTCACTTCTCCAGTTATTCTCCTGCTTTTCATCGCTCTCTGAATAACCCTGTGAATGTTTAATCCCGTGGTGAAAAATAACATTGCTTTAGATTTTTTTTCAAACACCAGTTAACCACTTGGCTGCTATGGAAGCGTCCAGCCAAGTCCAGCTGAGCGCGTCCAGCCAAGTGGTTCTCCTGGGCTATGGACGCGCTGAGCGCGTCCATGCACAGGACGCAGCAATCCGCCGGATTCCGGCGGATTGCTGCACCCCCCGGTGCGGGCTGACATCTTGGATGTCAGCCCAGCACTCCGGGACCCCGGCGGAGCAATTAGATGTCATCGCGGCGGCGCGACGACATCTAATTCAGGCCCCCCCCCCACATGTGCGGAGGAAGCGCCTGAAAGGGAGGGGGGGTGATGTCCTTCGGACCTCTCTCCCTCCCGATCGCCGGGGGGCAGTGTTAATCCAGGCACCGTTTGGAAGGGCACAGCCTGCCCTTCCAAAACGGTGGCTGTGATTAACCCCTGGGGAGCCGGATCACGAATCAGCGCTGAAAAGCACCAGATCGTGATCCTCTCCTGGAGCTGGCCGACATCTTGGATGTCGGCCAAGCCTCCAGGAACTCCCCCTGAGGACTGGCGTCATCATGCATAGCACGATGACGCCAGTCCTGGAGTTAACCCCTAGCTGCCACCAATGGTGGAGATAGGGGGTTCCAATGAACCCCCTATCTCCCGATCCGTGGCAGCTAGGGGTTAATGTTTGATATCGTTGGATCGGCCAGAGCATGGCCTTTCCAAGGATAAACATGAGCATGAAAAATGTTTTTTTTTAAAAAAATAAAAATTCTAAATAAATAAAAAACTTTTTGTTTGTTTATGCAGCAATATTGTTCCCATTTCAATTATAATGTGAACAATAATGCTGCACTAACGATTTTTGTATGCGGTGCGTTTGTTAAAAAAAGCGAAATTTTCCTCAAAAAAAAAAAAATAGAAATGGGGTCTCGTTACATTTTTTTTTTTAACAAGCGCACCCCATACAAAATATAACCGCAAACGATCGCATGTTAAAATGTGAAAAAAAAACACTTTACACATAATAAATTGAAAATTCGAATTTTATTGCATTTTTTGTTATAATATACAGACATGACATAACGTATACATATAATGACACATTATGAATCTGCCAAGTCTGCCGGAAAGAACGATATGGCTACAAAACGCGGTTAAACATGATGAGTGAAAGCGGTAAAAATTACCTCAGCACAGAGGTGTGAAAAGCCTCAGCAGCGAAAGGGTTAAATGCAGCATATTAGGAGGTTTTAGGAGGGAAATTAATTCTCAAATCTCAATCAGAAACAGACAACACCCCACCCTCAATATAGTGTACAATGTATCAAATTGATTACCAGACTAAAAACACCTGCAGGGTTATCCAAAGAGATTCGAAAAGTCACCCACGTTCGGTGACTTTTCGTTCTTTCAATTCGGTTCCTTTTGCCGATTGCATTTCGGTGACCCTGCGGTGTATTCAGCAAACACCACAGGGTCCCCGAATTGCAGGGAAAAGCTGCCGAAAACCTGACGAAAACTAACCGAATGCACTATGAAAACAAGCAAAAACTTCTGGATTAACCTTCGAAGAGGAGCCGAACAGGAGCCGAACAGGAGCCGAAAAGGAGCCGAATCACACAGAGCCGAAGCAGCTGTGACGTAGAGGAGCAGTGAATAAATTAGGAAAAACCATTTGTATGAATCTGGGAAAAGAAACGCTGTTTGCAAAGAAACTACTGAGCGAAAATGTCTGAAATTTTCACAGGAGGTCCAGGGAATGATAATAAAGAGGGCTGTTACAAAAAAATAAGCAAACTGAAAAAAAAAAAAAAAAACAAATCGGACTTTTAATTTTTTTTAAAAATTCAGAAAAATGCTTAAAGTATCCTAAAAAATCTATAAATAAAGAGACTTTTTGCTGCAGAATTTTATAATGAACGGTTTATTAGATATTGAATTAAAACGGGAATATTTTTAACATTGAAACCTATGGGATTCTCCTGAATAAATTTGCCGAATTAAACCACCGAATGGCAGGGCATTAGGGGAACCTTTCACTGCTGGTTTGTGTTCTCTGAATAGCCGAAGCAGTGCTTTTTGATGGGATTTCACTGCCCTCGAACAGGCACCGAACAGGCACCGTATGTGCAGGCAATTCGACAGGATTTGGCGAATTGCCTGCTCTCTGGATAGCCGAATGGCCAGGAAAGGTAACCGAACACTGATTTTCAGCGTTCGGTTACCTTTCTCAAGCAATTCGAATCTCTTTGGATAACCCTGTAGGTGTTATGCCCGTTTGTGAACAGAGGTCATTTAGAGTTGATAATCTTTCCACGTACACATTAGTTTTTAATTCAATATCTAATAAACCGTTGCTTATAATATTCTACAGTAAAGAGTCTATTTCTAGATTTTTTAGTATTTTTTTAGCATTTTCTAAAAAAAAATTCGAACCCAACACGCCCAAAAAGTTCGAAATTCGCAAACTTGCGAACTGCCAAAGTTCGGGTCGAACTCTGAACCGAACAGCTCATCCCTAATCTTTAACATAACCCCATAGAGAGAAGTCAAGGGGAGTGATATCTGAACGAGATGGCCAGGGAATTGGGTCACCCCTTCTAATCCACTGTTCTGGAAATGTTTTTTTTATTTAGGAACCCACGAACATGCAGTCCCCAATGTGGAGGTGCACCATCTTGCAGGAAAAATGATGGTTGGTTGAAGGTCATGTAGTTGTGGCGCCACGTATTCGGTCAAGAGATCAAGGTAAACATATGCAGTAATTGATGTCTCGAAGAAAAACGGACCAATGATTCGATGGCACATGATCCCACACCGCACATTCATCTAAAGCAGAGGCTCACTGATGCCATTGCCACCATTGATGAGGGTATGCTACAGCGAAGATGGAAAAAAAAAAAATCTAGTACCACCTTGCTGTGCTTCATGCAACTAATGGTGCCCATGTAGAGGTGTATTGAATGAGGCAAAAAAACAACTTAAATATATAATTTTCACTTTTCTGTCTTTTCATTTGCCTTTGTAATACATTTTTTAAATTGTAAAGAGACTTTATGGACACCCTGTATTGCTTATTTTTACGATCTGCTAACATTATGTAAATTTATGAAGTAAAGAGTATAAGGATATAAAAGAACATTTTCTTCATGGTAAAACAAATAATCTCACAAAAATAGAGTAACACATCTCTTTGGACGGTTTTAAAAAATGCAGTAAAGTATGGTGTCCTTCCAAAATTCTTTTGATTTTTTTTTCATCTTTTTTAAATTCTGTTTTAGTATAATTTTTGCAAACATTATTTTCAAATATTCACAATTACATTACAGCATAAAACCCATCATTCCATATCCCAAACCTATTCATCTACAGCAATCACCTATTTTACAATGATAGCTATCACAACCTGAAAACGGATAGAATGGAGTTGCATCATCACATATTTTCCTTTTCCTTTGCTTTGAACTAGGCTCATTAGCCTAAATGTTATAATTTTTCTTACTGATGGCAAAGCTTAGCAAACGCATTAAGGATAAATTGTCAACTTGGGCTAGCTATTGCATTTTCAAGTAGTACACAGTGATAAAAAAATGCAAAATCAAAAGAGATGAAACAGAAAATGTGCTCCATTTTTAAGAATTGTTGCATATCAGCTTTGCTGGATTATTATCAGTCATGTAATGTATATTATGGCAAACGTATCAATGATGAACAGCATAAAAACTAACTGGATCTGTGATTATAGGTTTGTTATTTCTACTGACAAATCTGCATTTTCGGCCAAATCCTCTAAACATAAGTTTTCAGTTAACCCTGTCGCTGCCGAGCCATTTCACCCCTGTGTGCTGAGCTCATTTTTACTGATTTCGTTCATCATGTTTAAACGTGATTTGAAGTCACATTTTATTATACAATCCAGACAAATTATATATCGTTCTTTCCAGCAGACTCGGTAGATTCATAATATATCCTATGTTGTGGGGGTATAGCTCAAACGGAGGTTACCTTTGCTGGGAAAAAGGTAGTCCAGGCGTAAAAGTTCCTTTAAATCTGTCCAGCAGACAGTATTTATTTAAATGGTTGCAATAAAACAGAAATGAAAACAGAAAATAAACCCTTACCG
The DNA here is from genome assembly GCA_009667805.1 of Leptobrachium leishanense. Lineage (NCBI taxonomy): Eukaryota > Metazoa > Chordata > Amphibia > Anura > Megophryidae > Leptobrachium > Leptobrachium leishanense. The sequence continues at coordinate 114,102,206 of CM019063.1, forward strand.
CTCAGGCTCTTACTAAACCGTTAGATTCCCTATATAGCAAATGGTGAGCTAACCTCAGCCACCTTAAATGAACAAAATTACTTTAAGCAACCTTTTTCACACACCTTCACCTTGCAGCTCCCTTAGAAGGCTTTCTGAGTCCCAGGCCAGAGCAACTTTCTGGTTTAGCCTCCCCTCTTTTATCTCCCCTGATAATAAACATCAATCAAGTAATTAATAATCCTGGGGAGAGACACAAAACCCGGAAATGCAGACACTACATGCAGCCTGAAAACCTGGTCTGGATTCACTACTTCTGCATATATGACAGAAACCAAGGGGAAATGTATCGCCCCTCAATGACCTTCCCTTATGTCACATATCCCCCACCCTCTGCTCAAGCCCCTGCGGTTGAGCAACTGTAACAGAGAGGCAGTGGACACGCGAGAGGGCATCAGCATTGGTTTGGAGCTTCCCTACTCTGTGCTCCACTGTAAACTTAAAAGCTTGCAAAGCCAAGAACCACCTCGTAACTCGACTGTTCCTTTCTTTATTCTCACACATCCACTTCAGTGGGCTATGGTCAGTGACTAGTCTAAATTGTCTACCCAAAAGGTAATACTTGAGGGCGTCCAGGGCCCATTTGATAGCCAAACATTCCTTCTCAACAATGGCATAATTTTTCTCGTGTTTATTAAGCTTCCTGCTGAGATAGACCACAGGGTGCTCCTCCCCATCTCTGATTTGGGATAGTACAGCGCCCAGACCCACATCAGAGGCATCTGTCTGTACTACAAACTCATTCGTGAAATCTGGGGTCACAAGCACCAGTTGAGCACACAAAGCTTGTTTCAACCTCTGAAATGCCTCATTTGCCTCAGAATTCCACGTGATCATGACTGACCCTTTACCCTTCGTCAAATCAGTCATTGGCGCCGCAATGTTGGCAAAATTGGGGATGAAGCGCCGATAATAACCCGTGATCCCAAGAAATGCCCTCACTTGCTTTTTATTCATAGGCTGGGGCCACTTTTGAATCGCCTCAACCTTATTGATTTGAGGCTTAACCAAACCCTGACCTATGGTATACCACAATGTATACGTCATGTCCTATCTGAATATTATAACAAAAAATGCAATAAAATTAGAATTTTCAATCATCTACAGTGTGTAAAGTGTTTTTTTCTCATTTTATCATGCGAGCCTTTGTGGTTATATTTTCTATGGGTTGCGCTTGTTAAAAAAATTGAAATGAGGACTCGTTACATTTTTTTGGGGGAAATTATGTGATTTTTAGCAAACGCCCCCATAGAAAAAATTGTTAGTACAGCATCATTGTTCACATTATAATTGAAATGGGAACAATATTGCTGCATTAATAAAACAAAAAAGTTTTTTTTAATTTTATTTTATTTACATTTTACAAGGTCATGTTTGGTATCATTGGAAAGGCCATGCTATGGCCGTTCCAATGATTTCAAACATTAAGCCCTAGCTGCCACGGATCATTGGAACCCCCTATCTCCACCATAGGTGGCAGCTAGGGGTTAACCGGGCAATGACGCCAGTAGGCAGGGGGAGATCCCGGAAGCTTGGCGACATCTAAGATGTCGGCCAGCTCCGGGAGGGGACCGTGATCCGGCGCCTGTTGGCACCAAATCGCGATCAAGCCCCCAAGGGGTTAAAGGCAGCCACCGCTTGGAAGGGCAGGTAAAATAGGTAAAAGGTAAAATACTTTATAAATAAATAAATACTCATCTGATACTTAAATTCAAGATTTGGTGGGTTTTTTCTGACAACCGGTAACTGCTTCAGCGACTCAAATTTTCGCAAATTACAGTGACCATTCGCTAAATAGGGAATTCACCATATTTTCAGCAAAAGGGATTCTTCCCCGAAATGTGAGGAAAAGCAAAGGATCTAAAGGTGAATAGACCTAACTAAAGGTGAATAGACTTTAACTTCAATAATAACCCCTCAAATGCCATAAACACAGTGAAATACAATAAAAATAATAAACAGTGTGACATGTAGCCTACCCATTAACCCCTAAAATGCCATTAATCAAAGAAAAAATAAAATGTATACTGTGTGGTATGAAACCTACCCATTAATCCTTAACATACAACTAAACCAAGGCAAAACAAAAGTAACACACAAGATGATATATAGTCTGACTGTTAACCCCTTCACTGCTGAGCCATTTCAACCATGTGAAAGGAATCGTTACGTTTTTATTTTAATTGTACACTGAATATGGTCATGTTGGGTATCATTGCAAGGGCCAGTCTCTGCCCTTTCCAATGACACCTTGATCAGGGAAGGAAAAACAGCAGTCCAAATAAGTGGGGGAAGCTGGATGCTGATCCTTGGGGGGGGGTACATGGGGCAAAGTATAACCGAGGGGGCAATTCCCCCCCTGCCTGGCCCCCATGTAGGCACGCCTATGATTAAAATGCTTTGTTCATGCAAACGATTAACTGCTTATTTTTTTTTACATGTTTCAGAAATTTTGAAAAGGTATAGCTACCCTGAATGGTTTTATTTTGTTTAGGGACTGAAAGTCATCAAATGCATTGCTTAACATGTTCACGTTGCATAAAAAATTTTTTGGACTGCATCAATCTGGACATCAAATATTTTATGAATTTTCCATTTACATCTCATGATAATCAAAAAATAGTAATTTTTCTTTAAAATGAAGTTAGATGCTGTAAAAAGATTAACTCATAATGTATAACAATCAGAAGCTGCAATAAATTATTTAATAATATTTAATATGCAACCTGTGGCCTTGATATGTTTTTGATGCCTGATGATTTTCAGGATATTGTGCAGGATCCAAGATGGCGCATCATTCCATCCTTGTTAGAGATTAATTTCTGTACATTTGTTGTTACCTTTCGTGAACTACATCCAATTTCTACTTATTTTTATTAAGTCCAAACTTTGCTTTATCATAACATTTTTTTGCTAGGGAGTAATCTGATGTTTTGAGTCCTGCAAAATAACATGGCATAATTCATTGACTCGTATCTTTGATATCACCAGCCTGCAGAATCCTTAGCAGATAGGACTTATAAATTATATATCATTCTTTTTTAAAATGCCCTTGGTAAGAGTAAAGAGTAAAAAGAAGAAAAAAAAAGGCTGCGGCACTAAATCTGACACTTCGCTGAATCTACGAGATTAGAAATAGTTGACATTAATGGCAATTTCATATACTTTAACATTTTTCCTATTCAAAACTTTAAAGATTTTCTTTTAAAGATGAGAGATTTGAATCGCTATTCATAGTTTTCAACCTTCTAATTCTGACCTTTATTTATTATGACAATTACGGTCAGTAGTAAATATTCACTTTGTGTCCTATCTCTATGATGACCTTTCCTTGAAAAGTGAAATACCGTGATGACCTATAAATAGTGCTGCGTTATTAGGATAAACCATTTGATTTTGTGTAATTATTGGAAACGTTATATATTAAGACTAAAAACTGTAACAATGAATATAAGTGATTGTACGAGGATGATATGACCCTATATATAGGTTATTCATATAACCACTCATAACTCCTATAGTTATGCATTATGGCATAACTAGGGTCTTATGCAGAGAGTTATTTTTATTATGTTTTATTGTAAAAATGTATAACTAAATTAAAGGAACTGTTTCTATGGTAACCATAACCATTTCAGAAATACTGATCTCATGATCTCTTTGAAGGACAACAAAGTCTACAAAAGGATACAAGGATTGGATTTTGAGTGAGAATAAAGGAACCATAAGGGTGATTGTAGTTCCATGGTGAACTACAATTGTAGCATTGCCAATAAATGAAATAAATCTTTTAAACATCATGTAACCCTTTCACTACCCAGTGCTTTTTGTTGGAAAAATACTGCAACTTTTATTTGAAACATGAGCTGCAGAGTCAATGCTTAAAGGCTGGATAACAGAAATTTTGAATACAGGTTGTTACGCTGACATAATTAAAATAAAATAAATATGCTTGCATTTAATTCGTCATGCGTACTTATACTTTACATAAATATTGCTGCGATGAAAGGTTCTGAAGTCTAGATGGTGTCCCTTATTTTGCACACTTTTACATGGGGTCTGCATTATTAGCATACAGACAGAAATGACCTGTGTGTCAAATACATTAGATGTGATAAATATAGATAATAAAAATGGTCTGATATCCTGTTTACGAAGATTTGCGACCATAATGAAATTAATGCAATGCAGCTAACTAGCAAATAAAAATAATATATGTATGTGTCAGAATGCCTGTATATGGAAATTACCATCATATCTTGTATCTGTACTGTACTGGGATGTTCAGTAATTTGAAAGACAGGTTTTTCTGAATTTCTTTTAAAGCTGAATAACTGCAAATAACATACTTTAGCTAGAAATTAAAATATAACAAAGTATTCAACTGGGGTCAGACGAGCGCACTTTTTGCGTCCGTCTGACCGCACTGTTTGCTGTCCGATGTAGCTTTTCGAAGAAGTCAATAGAGAACACATGAAGTACGTGCGCACTTTTTCATGCGTGGGCAACGCATGTTGCAACAGACATCAAAATGGCATTGACAGGAAAAAGCTAGATGGATGTAGAGAAACCCCTGCATACAGCTTTTTTTCTTTTTCTCAACATCAGTCAAAACTAACTGATACAATGTAACCACAATCACATCCATTATAAAGTGCGTCTGTTACTGTGCCTAGTCAGTGCGCTCGTCTGACCCCAGCCTACAAGTTTAGACACTTCTATTGAAGATTTACTGGTATTACTGGTTTACTGACAAAAATGCAACATTCCAGTGCTTGAAATGTGGTAGAATCGTTGAAAACACTATAATTTGTTAGATTACTATACAGCCCCATCCCTCATGAGAAAATAATACATTTTTAAGTGGATTTAATAAATTATTATATACTCAGTGTCATTATTTGTACATTGTGTACTCAACCCCTTCACTACCAAGTGATTTTCCAAAAAACATTGTCAGGAACCCATGATTTTTTGAAAAATAATTTGTAATTAATTATACAATAAGAAATATTTCGAAATATTCCCAATATATCTCTTACTGTACTAATATATTTGTCCAGTAGATGGTGCCAAATTGAACAGTGATCTACGGGCTGCAACAGTATTAACTTGCTGAATGTCCGAACTTGTCTGAATGTGATTTTACACAGTTTTAGCTCTTTGGGCATTATGTCCACAGGGCTAAAATGTTGGGGGAACATTCTGCAGCCCAAAAGCAAATGAAATTTGTTTGCAGCAGCTCATTTGCTTTTGGACTGCAGAGTTGCAGACATCGGGGCAAAGGATGGTGCCTTTGAAGCCCAAGATATCTCGTTCACGGTAGTGAAGGGGTCAAATGATCCCCTACAGTAACTTTTATGGTTGACTAGTGACATCATCCTGCTCCCCAAAACTCCTTAGCAGAGGTAAGTATACTACAGTTCATGTTGCAGGGTAGAACACCTGATCTGTGTAGGAATGGAGGGGTAAATGGTCCCATAGGAAAACTACATGATGCCAATGTCCTTGATATGGAAAGTTCATTACAGTCTGCATTTTAGATAGAATGCAGATACACCACCAAAAGAGTTAATCATTTCACTTTTGGCAGAACAGTATTACCGCAAAAGACTGCATGCCAATGATGCACGTTTTGCGCACGTCTCCATGGATTCCTATGGACTCCAGGATGCAGGATAGGATAACAGCTGCAGCATCCTATATCACCACTCGATTAAGAGCTGAGCTGCTAATATCTTTTTGTGACTGTGTTTTGGTTTACATTATTTGTGTGTTTTAATATCAAGGTCTGTCTAAAGGCTTTAATTGCATTGGAAAACGCGTTTACAAACGTTTTACAATGTATTTGCAGGGTTTGTTTGTGTAGGTGTGTGTGTGTATATGTTTGGAATATTGTAGTTTTGTGTGTGTATGTGTAGTGATGTTATGGATAAGGAGCAATTTTTTCCATAAGACTACTGGTTCCTGTCAATGGTTTTATGGAAAACCACTTGTAGTTAATGGGTTTAAATTGTCTTTTGAAGACTTTAACTCTTTCCTGCCGTGGGACGTACTATGTCTTCCCCATGCGGGTGGGCCTTGAAGCTGCAGGATGGCATAGTACACCCCACTAGCTTCAATGAGCCTTCTTCGCCCCACCCATCAGTCCGGCACTGTTGGCTGTCGCGGGACCGCCTGAACTCAGGCAGTCCCCCTGCAGCCAATGACAAGCGATGCGCGTGCTGCATAGGCAGGCTGGAGGAGAGTCCCACTGCAGCAGCCGGCAAGCAGGGTGTATTAGTACACCCCGTTGCCGGGCACAAGGGCAAAGGGTTGACCTTGAAGTTGTTGGTGGAGTGACTTGTCTGGGAAAAGTGATGTGCAGATACAATATTTACTTTTCTGAAGGTGTTTGACATAATGTCTGTGCATATTCTTTATGAGTTGCAGTGTGAGGATGTTTCTCCACTCTAAGGAGTCCTTACCAAACACTACGCTCAGCTGTCACCTATATTTATTTATTTATAAAGTATTTTACCAGGAGGGACACATTGGGATTTCTCTTGTTTTCAAGTATGTCCTGGGTTCAAGAACATTGAGTTGTTACAGTGGGTACAGAAATACAAAGTAATAAAATGCAAGAATTCAAAAAAGCAACACAAATATACAGATTAACAGAAAATAAATATGTAAGAATTATATTCACTATGTTACATGTACAGGTGCATTCTGTATTGAGGTATGTTAATTATCGAGGTATGTTACAGTTTGCATAGGGACTTGCTGCAGGGTATGGTCAGCAGCGTTTACTTCTAAAACGAACAAAAATATTATACAATAGACTATTTTACTATTTTCTAATGTAAGAATAAACTATTCTTACATTACAACAAAAATAAACTCTATTTTAGCAAGCAATGATTCTTAAAAAATAAAAAGGCTTCAACTTTTAGGAACATAGAATGGCACAACTTATGACTGCTCTCTTTCTGTGCAATATAGATAGCTTTAATAATATTGTCCTATTAAAAGGTAATGGGGAGTAAAAGGAGAATTTTATCATGATTTAGGTATATATTTTTTTTCATTAAAAAGACATTAAGAGCATTTTCTAGGAAGTGGACAATTGGTTCTTTTTTTTAAGAAAGAGCCTAATTAGACTTCATTGTTAAAATACAGATTCGATGTACCTTAACAGCTAAGAAAACATGCAATCTACTGTAATGACCAAATTTCTATATGCTATTTGCACATTTTTAGTAGAACCATGATGCTCCGTCTTGCAATGTAATATTTGTATTTACGGGATTGTCTTGGCCCATTTTTCAGATTACTTGTAGTGCGCACGTATAAAAGTGCCCAGCTGGCAACTTTGCTTCTGATTTATAGGAAAGGTCAGTTAATCCCAAGAAGACAGTTTGCTAAATATCAAGCTATCTCCCCATGTGTTTTCTCTGCCTATTTAGCTAAAGATCAAATAAAAGTAGTAGTAAATGAATTAGGAAAATTCAGAGAGCAAGATGAAGTGCACATCTTATTTAATCAAGATTTCTAAAGGTAATTGCTATTCAGAATTTAAAATAACAAGTTAAATTTATGGTGTATTGCATGTGTAAACACGTACGTTTTCAACTCTAATAACAAGATGGAATGAAAGAAAATTAAATGATATTTATCTGGAGAGATACACACATGTTTTCATTATTTTTTATTATAACAATTTTAATTAAGTTTCAAAAAATATATGGATATGAAAAAGTAGTAAGTATAAACATATATATATATATAAATAGATACATACATTAATTTGACAATCACAGGTGAGATCATATTTAGAATAAAATATAACAGAACAGAATTGATGATAATAATAAACATACTAATGCAACAGTATTCATAGATGGCTTACTAAGGTATTCAAACTAAGGAGTGCGTGCCCCCATGAATACCTATGGGTGTGTCTAGGTCTAGGGGATGTTGAAAGCCAAGTGAATAAATCTCAGAAGGATTATTTCAGTTAAACACATGAATGTCTTCATGTAGGATTTGAAAAGTTAGATATCTGGCTCAACAATTCAGAAATTTTAAGGCATGTCCACCTAATGTGTAATGTTGGGAAGAGTAGAGGTAGCATCCCTGCTTTGTAACTGGGAGAACACAGGGGGGACTCACCATTGCCATGTTAGTGCTGGGGTGCTGCACCGTAAGCCTGATTAAAGCACTTCGCCGAAATGTTGCTTGAATCCAGTGTCCGTTCCAAAATAAATATATATTTTTATATTGTTAAGTTCCTGGTGGTTTTTGGCCACTGATTATTTTGAATGTTTGAATCCTAATCAGATCAAACCTAGTGCAAGACACCTAATGATACATGCTTGCCTGCCCCACAATATCAGCTGCGCAACATAACGGTAATGCATCTGATTGGGATTCAATCCTGTGCTCCCAAGGTTGCCAAACAAAACATGGTCCTCCTCTGAAGAAACAGTTCTCTGTCTTACAACTGTGGAAAAGGAGGTTCAAACTCACCACCGTGTCTCTGCTCTACAACAATGGAAAGGAAACTCCTCTCTTAAAATAGCATTACTGGAAAGATCAGACAATATTCTTTGAGCCATATTCTTTTATTGGTGATAAAATGGAGATGCTAATGGTAAAAACCTGCGTCTGTAGATTTCCCCGTAGCGTCTCCATTTTAGCACCATCTTTCGGGGCAGGCACTAATTAAGCAGCCTGTCCCAGAAAGCAACGCTATCCTGGGGGACACTTGTGGTAGCACTTCTGCACTGCAGCGAGTATCGACTTTGTAATACCTTACTTATCCTAATGCTAATTTCTGATTGTGTCAAGTATTTATCTAATTTGCTACCGGATGAGTAGCAACCGTGCAGGTATGAGTCTGGTATGTGGTAATATAAAGAACACAACTGAGGACTATAGGCAGGGCGTGAAGTAGTCTGACCAGACTGGATAGTGGGACACATAGATATCACAACAGGAACACAGGAGAGGTTACCAGGAGGCTTGGAGGGTATGAGGGTCTTGAGTACAGCGTACACATTAACGCTTACTCACCTGAATAGTCATGGTTTCATATCATTGGAAAGGCCAGACTCTGGCCCACAAAATGTGGGGTAACAATCCCAATGATATACATATGTTGTCTATACTAATTTTCAATAAAGTTAATCATTTGCTTTTACACAAATCCGCTTATTGTCCTGCGGATTAGGCAATACAGCCTGCCAGCCATCGGGGTGGCATAGTACACCTGGTGGTGTGAAGAGTTAACATCTACCTATTTATTGGAAATCCCACTCCCTGTAAACCATGTAATATTGTTATCTACCTTAGCTCTGCTGTGACAAAAGGTCTCATCTATCCCCAAACCACAGCCACAAAATTGTTATGGGTGGGTGGGGCGATGACTGCTTCCTCAAAATGGTCTGAGAACAGGCCTTGGCAACCAGCCAAGTGTCCCCCTTTGCTGGCTCCTCTCATTTCTCCCTCTCCCTACATGCAAATCCCTGGTCAGGTGAAGGGACCACTTCAAGGCCCCATATGGCTGACGAATTCAAGGCATCAGTTTTACTAGGAGGGATTTTTGTGGTCTCTAGTATTTTTAATTTGAATTGTGAGTGCGGTCTTTAATACAATTTGATTGTTATGCCAGAAAATAAAGTAATAGGAATTAATAATAATTTAAGATATAATATTAACTGAACTAATTTAGTACCTTACTTTTTAATGTAAGATGTGAAAAGGTTAATTAAAACCATTGACAAGGACTGACAAGCCTGTAAGTAAGGAGATGTATGTATCCTGGACATTGTGCATGCATTGTCTCTGTGGGGATTGTAACCTCACATTAAATATAATCAAAGTATTAGGAAATTACATAAGCAACCCATAGACATCTCTGGAACCCATCATTACAGAAATTCTTCATATGGAACTTAAACATCATATATGTCAATCAATACCTCATTGTTGGAAATCACATATCAAAGTGTTACTACAGGAAAATTACACGTGGGACTCGCACACCTCACACATGTTAATCAAAGCCTCACTGTAGGAAATTACGAATGCATTGAGCTTCCAATGTAAATGGTGTGAGCATTTCTTTAGTATCAACAAAAATTTAAACATAGATGGTAATAAACTCTAGTTAGCAATAATGACTACATACGTTTAAATGATATTAGCTTCTGGTCTACAATAATAAAGTGTAAATGATATTAGATTCTAATTAATAGGAGTGGTAACTCAAAACATAATATCACAATACAAAGAATATATCACTGAAAAAGTCTTTATCTTTGTCAAAACCTTGGTTGGGAAGCTGCTATGGTCATGTAGGAGCCTCGTTCGGAAAACAGATCTGAGAAGTGTGTCCACTCTCAGGTCTGAGACTTCTCTCTGTCCACACAGTCTCCCACCTTTTTATATCATCGCTAAATAAAAAAAAGTGCATTTTCCGTTGCTGGTCAGACATTCAACAGCTGCAAAGGATGAATGATGAAGTCCAACTCTAGCTGTTGGATGTGCTCCTAATACGTATTTCTGATACAGTTACAAATCATCTTACTATCATATATTAATATGAACACAAAGTTATTTACATTCTCGTTTAGATCAACACACACACGGTCAAGTTTCGTTCACTTTCCCATACAATCATGCTAACTGCTGAAAGGCACTATATGGAAAAAGTCTGGATTGAATGTGCACCATGACTAGAAATACTTCATGTTATCCGTTAATCATGAGAAACAATAGTCAGTACGCCTAGTCCCACCAGTCATATCTTCATACACAGGCCTGAATGGCAAAAGGTATCGTAGCATGCCTCGCAGAGTTCTGGTAACTCCTACAGCCAGCCACCCTTCCCTGCAACTGATCAACGTCATTGGCCGCAAGCGACCTGCCTGAGTTTAGGCATTATCGATGCAGCCAATATGTTTACATAAAAGCAATTCAAAGAATTGCATCCCAAAGCTGTGGCACAGGAGCTCTGGGATGCAATTCTTTGAATTGCTTTTATGTGCAAGTGGTTTCTGCAATAATAAACAAACTAATTATAGCGTGGAGGCGTTTTATCTCACTTATTGTCCTCCACCACAACCCTTGTAAGTACTGATTTACCCTACGGGTCCAAGCATCCACTGCAACTGGTCATGCCTAGCTCCTAGCTGATGAGGGTCCAATAAACCCGAAACAGTGCTGTCCTATTAGTGGCTTTGACCAGTTACATAAACCTTATCTCTGCTAGAAAGCCATAGTTTGGCATAGCATTGATTTTAGGGTTCTGTGTAATAACAGACCCAGGATGCATAAAAGTGAGACATATCCTACCCAGAATTCCTTGCTGCATATGGGGAATGTGGCACAGGAGCTCTGGGATGCAATTCTTTGAATTGCTTTTATGTGCAAGTTGCGTCTGCAATAATAAGCAATATATATATATATATATATATATATATCACTATTAGCAGTAACCTCTGTTCTTGAACCCAGGACATACTTGAAAACGAGAAAAATCTCAATGTATCCTTTCTAGTAAAATACTTTATAAATAAATAAATAAACCTAATACAGCCCGTATACAAAATCCATGTCTCTATTCATGATTCGATGGAGTCTCGGCTGTAAAATGAAGCATGACTACAAGGTAGTGGAGACCTATAGCCATCTGTTTAATACCACTTGCACTTAATCAAAACTGACAACTGGAGATGAGGAGTGAAAGCTCTGATAAAGAGCTAACAACAGAAAACCATTATGTGGTCATAGCATGTTCAAAGTGATCGCACTTCTAATGAGTTAATAATTTTTTTTTTTTTCATGAAATAAACCTTTACGGAGCCAGGGCCAATTCATTTGGTCAGGGTACAATTCTCCACACATTTCCATGTGCAATTAATTTTCCCATTTAAATGTAATCAGATTGGTATCTTGCCACAGAAAAGAATTGGATAATGGTTTGAATTTCTGTAATTGTTAGAGGTCTCAAGTCGTTATGTCTTGCAGGACTGCTGTAATTTGAGAATTCACAATTCAGACTACAATTTCTGTACATAGTCAATACTACTTTCAATGGGGTCTTGTGGTTAATACTATAAAGAATGATTATATATATTTCTAAAATGATGACCTTTCTTTCCCTCCAACAAGGAAAAATAGTAAGCTCATGGAAGAGACCTTTTTTTAAAAAAAGACAAAAAAGGGACTGATAACTTGTGAACAGCAGCTCTGTGAATTACCTTTCCTAGAAAATCACTTATCCTTATACACAGAGCTAAGGTTACTATCACTTCTAGTGGTATACAGGACAGAGTCCATGCAGTTCTTAGGAGTTAATTAAGTGTAACACATGAATACCAAGACATTTCAGAGATCTGGAGGGAGACAACGAGGAGCTGTTTGATCTTACTGTCCTTCCACTAGTACTCAAAATTTCCAGTAAGCTACTATTCAGTTTGAAACGTTACTGTCCACAGATCCCGAACCCAGCAGACAGAGACACACCTGTTCAAGCCACATCCATCTTCTATAAAGTCTGACTTCACATCTATTTATTCTTTGCACCAGTGTGCACACACCATGTTCCCTGATCTGTGTATCATCCTTATTTTACTGGAGTTTCCACTCCCACTGCCCCACACTGTTAGTAAACACCATTCCCTCTCCCATGCCACTAACCAAATTCCTTAAGTGTCGACTCCATCTCTAATAGTAATCTGTTTCTTTATTTGCAATTATTGCGAACCCTCACAAAAAAATGCAGCGCGAGCATGAAAATTTATTTCCTCATTGACAACACATTTTTTCTTTTTTACAATGATTTTCTTTTGATATAGCCCCAAGATTTACTAAAATAAGGATAAATATTATGTGTAACCGCTTAATGTATATTCTGTTTGAGTTAAGTTAGCGCAGTGCACTACTTTAGGGAGATTGTATTTGTTTACTTATATGATAGGTTGATTGCAGGCCATTACCAAATAAATCACTTTTGATTTCTATTGAATGACCACAATCAGGGTTGCTTTAGTACTGAGATCTGGCATTTTAAGGGCTAATTGTCATGGTGGTGTGCCAGGGTATACAGGGAAGAGCATAGGATGCAGGACTAATAGTAACAAGGCAAACGGTAATATAGAACAGGGGTTTTATTTGAAAAGGGCAAATGACACTGGTTACAGGGTTGGATAAACTATGGGCACACTGAAGAACACTGGAAGCAGGGCACGCTGGAGGCACGACATGCTGCAGGACACGCTGAAGGACAAGGGAGGCAGGACATGCTGGAGGACACAGGAAGCAAGGACCACTGGAGTACACTGGAAGCAGGGACCACTGGAAGAAGGAACCACTGGTGGCAGGGAAGATGGTTGTAGGCACCGGGGTCTCCTTGGAATCAGGGTACACTGGGACAAGGTACCAGAAGGAGAAGGAATAAGGGGCGCGAGGTACCTGGGTGATCAGACGGGGAACAGGAACCAGTCTTGTAGCAGACAACCAAGGAACAGAGAGAAGCACATCCACCATGACAAGTAAACAATGCAAGGCATTGTAGACTTGTGGTTACACCCCTTTATGGGATGTCCAGGTGACTAAGGCATGGTGAAAACCCAGAATTGGAAGATCCCAGATAATGCTCCCATACAGACGAGGCACACAAGAAAGTCTGAGATGGAACCGGAATCTCCAGATTCAATGGGCCATATTACATTGTTGTGGACAAGAATATATATCTGCTTTTATAATATTCAAAGGCCTAGAAAAAGGCCTAGAAAAATGCTCATTTAGGTTAAGTTTGCTATGGCTTTAAGACGAAATTAATATAACGGTCTTTTCAGATAAAACCAAAATGTATCTTGCGTAATTTCGCCGTCTCTGCAGAAATAATGAACCACAAGCAGGTGGCCCTGCAAAAAACAATTGACCACACGCAGGAAGAAGGACTCATGTTTTGTGTTTTGCATCCTGTTACAGAACATTACCAGACATCACAAGGTCACCCAGGATGCAGAGAACACTGCTGACTTTGCAGATGACGAAATGATACTTTGACCTTTGGAAATAGCTGATATTTGATTTTCATTTAATTAATAAATAAACTGTATGTCCGCAATTTTATGCTGAAGTCAATCAAAATGTTAAATTGACTCCCACCTGCTTACGTACTGTATAGACGTGCTATAAAATATATCAAAACCTATTAAACAGATTCAGAGGAATCATTGGCTTTGACCAGAGAGGCTACATAGACTTCCTCGTTGTCTGTGTGATTTCTTTATGCGCGCATATAACTTACCTGATTTCTCCACCAAATTAGACCAGAGCCTGGCATCCGAGGAAGGACTATATTGTCCACTTCAACATAGTTGGTGCTAACTTAACCAGAGCTGTTGTAAACTTACCAGAACCATTATAGCCTATGGAGGTTTTAAGTTTACAACAGCTCTGGTTAAGTTAGCACCAACATTGTAATACTGCCCAATGTATGGTAGATCCAACATGTGTGCAGGTCTTGTAGCTTCTAAAGGTTCTGGGCCCAGTGCCATGACACTAATGACCAGGTCTGCCCCCTGCAGAGAGCAAATAAATAACTACAATAACTTCCAGCCAGGTGGGAAGGCACAGAGCAGTAACAGAAGAGACAGCTCTATTCACTTCTAACTTGCCTTGCCAAACACACAATCACACGCACTATCCTATCTCAAGCAACCAAACACAATCACATCTCAGCTACACAAACACATCTATCTCACTTGTACAATCACAATCCACACCCTCATTCTAGTCAGCCCCTCTTTTCCATTCATTCCCATGCAGGGGTCTAGTCCTAGTATAGATGAGAATCGAGAGTAACTGTGAAATTATTTGTTACTCTCCAGCTTCGTCTACATTTGCACTTCTGTGTATAGCAGTGTTTCCCAAACCTGTCCTGGGGATCCTCAACTAGGCCAGATTTTGCAGATCATCTTCAGGAAATGCAGACTGAATCCTGCAATCCCTGACCAGCAAATGATATCACCTGTGCTGTGCTTAAGATATCTGTCAAACGTGTCGTGTCAGCGGGTCCTGGGGACAGGTTTGGGAAACACTGGTGTATAAGAAGAACATACATACAGTAAGCAGCCATAGCAGTTAACCATCTCAGGGTGTGCTGCTTGGCTGGAATAGGATGAAAGTAGCTAGCATTAACAAATGTGGCTGGTATATAATGAGTCACTCGTTAATTTTACCAGCTTGGCCAGAACAGGGCTTTTGATATCTTGCTCTTTGCCAGTTATCAAAATTATCATGTTCCCTACTGGTCCATTGACTTCGCCACTTTTGGATTACCCTGCTTTGGATGTGTTTTGTTTTCTCTCCCCTTCCCCCTCTTTTGTCTTTTCTTTTCCCCCCCTAAAGCTGAGATTTGCTGTTTACTGTGTTTACGCATTACAGAGGACTTATTTTATATTCTATGGAAAGATTCTGCTCGATGAGACTGCTTCCCCCCGTCTCGCCCACCCGTTCCTCCCCTTTTTTTTTTTGTTAATGTTATTTTCTCCTCCCTTGGGCACTTTTGGGCTATCTCGAGGTATACCCTCAAGTGCCCTGGCCTCGTGACTAATTCCCTCCTTGGCCTCACACGGCCCCTTGGGCTACAGGGTTGGCACCAGGAATGTCAAATTTTTGGCCTTTGCCATGTTGTTTCTCTCCCACCACCCACCCCCATTTTTTTTCTCTTACTCTTCACCCCTAATGTCATCCCTCCCCCCCTCATATGCTGCATTTTTTCCTTTCTGATGAGGCCCCCCCACCTGGGGATGTCCCCCCTCCCCCACCAGATTTTTTATGCGCTGAGGACTTGCTGTTCTTGTTTTGGCAGACTTTATGCTGAGGTTCCCTTTTTCGTTTAAGATGACACTTTTTGCTGTCCTTTTTACACTTGATGTGCTATCGCTGCTGTAATATATGCCATTTTGCTTTTGTTACCCGTTATATGCATGACGTGTTGCTGACACTATCTCACAATAAAAAAAATTGAATACAATTTTTTTTAAAAAAAATTATCATGTTCCCAGCGAGCGATGATTAAATTAAAACCAGTTTAAGAGAAAAGTAATGTAGCTTCTACAGATTTAGATATCAATGATTATCTTATATTTTCCATATTAGAAACACGATAATGTACAGCAGCTATGGGCCTCTTACATTTCATGGGTCAGTCATTTAAAAATTATATTTTATCTTTTTCATCAGAGAAAGCTAAAACGGGTTCCTGAATTCTGCAGATAACACTAGTCAATCAAGTTTCCTCTGAAGATTTGAGGATTACAGCTGCTTGGAGTTTCTTGTTATATATGTTATTTTTCATTGTTTATTTATTTGAGATTTTAGCATTCCAAAACATTATTAATGTTGTTAACAAGGATTTAACTGCCAGCTGTGGGGTTTTTTGTTTTTTCTTTTAGAAAAAAATGTGATCACAAAAAGCCTGTGTTTCCAGGTGTCCCTTAATTGACCTAGATTTGAATCATTATATTGTGGATGGCCAGGTGGCTTGATCTGCTCAGATGGCCCCATGAGTGTAGTGTGTTCAAGACATTATTTGGCAGGTAAAGTGTGAAGCTGGATGATATCATTCCACAAATGAGTTTGCTTCTTGTGTGAATTGTTGAATTTGTTTCAAGTTACACATTTTTCTAAAATATTTACAGCTTAAGATATCCACGGTGCAATGATTGTCAAAACTGAGGCGATACTAAGATAAAACTCTTTTAAATATGGCTAACACATTTTATATTTTTAAACAATGTACAACATTCTGGTATTGAGTGAAAATTCTGCCGTCCAAGTATGTTTGGAACAAAAAAAATGGAGAGGCAGTAAAATGTTCCCTGAACAAAATATTTCAGTTCTTGCCAAGCACTTTACTAATCAGTAATTTCAAGCTAAAAGAGAAAGATTTATTATAGAGTGCTCAAAACACACATTAACAAGACGTTACTGATCACTAGTTTTATAGGAGTGAATTTATGTTGGGAAATAGTTCCCTACTAAAATACTTATATTATTGAGAATATGTTCTATTTTCAATGTAGCTTGTCTGCTATACATGGGGTACACAGTCCAGGATTTTATAAATCAAATGATTATATTAATTTGAGCATATCTTGTGTTTATTTGCTAAATGCCTATTCCTATGTGATAACGAGCCTCAAAGTGTTGTGCCAAGATGGGTGGCCATTTTGAATTCAATGTTAAAGGAACATTCTAGGCACCATGACAACTTCAGATAACTGAAGTATAGGTTGTAATGACAAATTCTCTGCAGTCACAGCTTTTAACACCATGTATATTTGTTTCCTTCAAAGTTGATCTTGTGTTCCAGAAGAATGACAGAGTTAGGTAATTAAATTTCCTGCTCTACAACCAAATAGGTCACTGAAGTGACAGGAGCCTATGCAACGTCAAGTAGAACAAACCGTCTCCTATAATGTTCTTTTATTCTAATTTTGAATGTCTAATTATAAGGCAAATAAGACTTACTTTTATAGATTTTTCAATTAGTTTAGGTTTCAACAAAAGCACTGATCTTAAGACATCAGAAATGTTTGATTCAGAATGGGTTTTGCAAAGCAGAGGAAAACCCCGGTTCCGGATTATAATATATACGCATTTGTTTTTTTTGTAAAGTAGTTATACTCAATATTATATATTGATAATGACCTACAAAGATGAGAAAATTGTGACTTTTGTTTCCAAGTATGTAAGTAAGGAACACTGACTTTCTTTGAAATACTGTTCATTAAAACCCATAGTATGATGTTGAACCTCACATCCTATATAAACGCAATACTCTATTCCATCATTGCCCTGCTGTAGTTTCTGCCATGTGAAGCCCAACAGCACTTAGTTTCTGTGTTCATGACTTCTTGTATTTGATTTTCAAAGAAGAAGGAACCAACTAGGGTTGGATCTGGTAGCATAAGAAAAGATAACCTTTATTAATCAGTAGTCACGAACAATACAACACGTCAAAAACATGAAAAAGCCAATGTGTAGCCTGAAAAATTCCCTCTATAAGCCTAACAATTATTGCATAGATGGCACAGCAGTAATGGAAATCCAAAGAGATATACTCTGTATAGGAAAGATTGAACTGAATCTTCACAACAATTAAAGGAGCACACCAGCTAGCACTCAACCTCATACCAATATGTACCAACAAATTGAAATTAAATACTTAGGGTCCTAGACCACAGCCCATATGTCATTCTCATAAGATTAATATGTCAATTTGCCATTGTAGAGAGCAATAGGTGTAGGTCTTGGAAGAGGAGAGTAACTATACCTCGGTGGTTTGAGCCACCTACCAATTGTTAAAATAAGTATAGGAGGGATTCAGGTTAGAAAAGGAAAAGCTGCTAAAAGGACATGACACTCGACGCATTTCGCCACTGAATGTGGCTTTATCAAGAGTGAGGAGCCCCCCATAACTCTACCTGTATTTATATCAGTAACCGTCAAATGATTACGTTGTGCGTGTTACTCATTTCATTTCTGGGTATGCGCGCGCATTTGCCGGCATCTTAGGGGATGTACCAATGTAGCGAATTAGCATATTGTTGCTAAGAGGTCCGACACAACATATATTGGAATGGAGGGTCATAAAGGGAGAATATGTATGTCAAACAAGCCGAAGGATAAACTGACTGTTTTAGTCATAATAAGAGAGACCCGTTATGTGCAAGAAACCCTCCCGATGGATACATAAAAAGACGTAAATTGCGAACATTATGGAAAATACATAATAACCATAAAGCTATCATATTGTATATTTGTTTCAAGTTACTCGTCCTGGCACTAGACCACTAGGGGTACCGTCATAACAATATGGTCATATGGATCCACTAAGGTGTACACTTTAGTAAGTCACATTTGGGTCTAGGCTATATAGAATCAGTTGTTTAATAACATGAACCGGAAGAATATTTACAAGAAGGGAAAAAATGCACACGGAAAAATTATATATAGGATGAATTAGGTTCGGAATGGGGACATCAATTTATGTCACAAAAGGAATTTGTATAAAATCACAAAAAAAGGTCGGTTGTAGTTGGAGCCTACAATTATAACTAGGGATGAGCCGAACACCACCGTGTTCGGTTCGCATTCGAACTCGAACAATTTCAAAAGTTCGAGTTCGAACTCGAACTCAATGCAGGTCAATGGGACTCAAAAGTTCGATGTTTAGAGTGCCCTCCAAGAGGGCATATATGCAAGATATTTGCCATAAAAGGTGTATGGGGGTCTGGGTAGTGCCCTGGGGGACAGGAAACAAGGACAAAAAGTAAAAAAAAGACGTTTTTAAAGGAACAGTGAGTTTTCCATAAAATAAGGGTTAAAAATAAAATCAAAAAATTCCTTCAAATATCCTGCCTAGGAGGTCCCCATAACCTGCCCGTGAAGTGGCGGATTTGTAGGATGTATAGAAACATTGCCATCAGAGACCCACACACGACACCTAGCCACCCTAAAGGGGTTAAAATGCACAGGGACTGGCTACTATCCTGTTAGATGAGGGAATATATTGTATGTATAAAGCAAGGTATATATGACAATGGATAGTCAGAGACTCTAGGGACTTAGCTTGTACGCTTTATGATAGACATTTCTAACACAATAATAATTGTATGCTCACATAGGCCCTTACGTTTAAGTCTGAGTGTGATAAAGATTTTATTAAGCCCTTTATGACAAATGAAGTAACATCTACATCATTAATGATTGTCTTTACAGAGCCCTGGTCCTTAAGGGGTTAAACAGCATATCAGAGAGGATCATATAGTAGAAATGAACACTTCTTAGAATTCAAAACAAGCACAGTGTTTGTTCATACATCTGCAGGAGCCCCCATCCAGTCTGCAGGCAATGTATCAAATTCTAATTGCTAATTAGAAGCACATGTTATTTCCAAACACTAATTAAACACCTGTTGTTTACGCCGTTTGAGAGCACAGGTCATTTAGAGGTGAGAATCTTTGCACCTAGACATTAGGTAGTTTTTTAATTCAATATCTCATAAACCGTTGCTTATAATATTCTGCAGTAAAGAGTCTCTTTATTTCTACATGTTTTAGTATTTTTTAAGCATTTTTTTATACTTTTTTCAAAATGTTTTTTTTTTAACTCGAACCGAACACGCCAAAAAGTTCGGAGTTCGCGAACTTTCGAACTGCCAATGTTCGAGTCGAACTCTGAACTGATCGAACCGAACAGCTCATCCCTAATTATAACATCATGATAGTTTATATCAAATAAATGGGGTGAAGGTAAAACCTTCGTTTAGACCATTAGGATACAGAATGTTCAATTTATAAATCCAGAACGTTTCTCGTCTTTTAAGTTTAGTATCTAGGTCACCTTTTCGGGGGCCTAATTTGACTTGCTCAATGACAAGAAATTTCAAATTTGTAGTAGAGCCACCATGAACAGTTTTTAAATGTATGGCGACAGGAGTTTCCTTACAATATTTGACAGATCTTAATCTTATGAGAATGACATATGGGCTGTGGTCTAGGACCCTAAGTATTTCACTCAAATTTGTTGGTACATATTGGTATGAGGTTGAGTGCTAGCCGGTGTGCTCCTTTAATTGTTGTGAAGACTCAGTTCAACCTTTCCTATACGGAGTATCTCTCTTTGGATTTCCATTACTGCTGTGCCATCTGTTCAAACATTGTTATGCTTATAGAGGGAATTTTTCAGGCTACACATTGGCTTTTTTCATGTTTTTAATTGTTTTCAATGTGTTGTGTTGTTCATGATTACTGATTAATAAAGGTTATCTTTTCTTATGCTACCAGATCCAACCCTAGTTGGTTCCTTCTTCTTTGTAAATTTGATATAGGGGATAATTCTCTGGGCTTATATCCCCTTTGATCTGGTTTTAATTTTCATGCTTTGTTGTGGACACTGCGTTTGACCCAAACTCCCTTCTTTTTCTTCTTGTATTTGACCCTAATAGTTTTTGACCTTAGCTTTTGACTCATCTTTCTGTAACTCTGGTTCTTCCTTGACCCAGCCTGGCTGCCGATGTCCGTCTGTGCTACTAGACCTTGATTTTTTTAGTTTCCACAAATGGAGATTACCAGTTTACTCGTAAAAGTTAACATCTGGTGCAGAATTCATCTCGGTATCTATTTCCCCTATTGAGAGCAGCTCATCAACAGAATGAGCATGCATTCTGCAGGATACCCCTCACCAAGCTTTGAGATGTTTTATCAATGGTGTTATATGTTAGTACACTAAATTCTGTTAAAGGGATGGTCTTTTAACCCCTTCACTGCTGAGCTCATTTTGAACGTTTTGCGGTCATCATGTTTAAAGGTGATTTGAAGTCATGTTTTACTGTAGGACCCAGACAAATCATATATCCTTATTTTCAGCAGACTTGGCAGATTCAAAATATATCACTTTAAGTTTACAGGGTAATCCAGACGTGGATCCCTTGCTCAAGGTGCCTAGAGAGGTGTCAGCTATACCCTCCTGAAGAGGTCTAACAAGACCGACACGTTCGCTGGGGGTTGCTGCACCTCTCGTGCAGGGATGACATCCTTGGCATTTAAGTACTGGCCACCATGTCTGGGTGTAGCAGTCTGATTTGCATATGGAGCAGTTGCCCCTGTAATGGCACAATTGAGCTAAAACCTTGTTAGACCTGAGTGGGCACCCACCGAAGAGCAGGCGACTAGTGCCTTTCTCAGGACCCTCATAAACCTCTCTTTTTCTCACTATCATTATTATATGTATACATCACATCCTGTCAGAATGTAATAACAATTTTCTTCTAAAAAATGTAAGTTTCCAATCAGATTTCAATCATTTATAGCTTATAAAATTTTTATCACTTTTTTTTCATTGAAACCTTTGTAGTTGTATTCTATGGGGCACTCTTGTTAAAAAAAATTAGAAATGGGAACCTGTTATTGTATTTGAATGAGAAAATAAGCAGTTGTAACCAAAACTAAAATGTCTGAATAAAAAAGCGTGAAAATCAGAGACGCAGAGTTCCAAAGGGCCCCCTACGACCCTCGTCTCAGTGCAGCGGTTTAGGTTTTCGAGTAATAACGCATTCTGTCTTCGCCTTCAAACTTACTGACATCTTGGAAAATGAGACGGTGAGTTAGAGCAGCGTCATTGTTCATGTTATTATTGAAAAGTGTACCATAGTGTTGCATTGGGAAAAAAAGGGGGGGACTATTTATTTTATTTTTACAAATCACCTGTCATGCATGGTATCCTTGTGTGTAGAGACATTAGAATGTCAATTTAAATGTTGTCGTGGTCTATTTACATATTTACTGCACCTTGAGAGTTTTTATTTTTATTTGAAAGCCCTGTTATATAGAGATAAAGTAAAAAGACAAAATGGGTTATTCGAAGAACACAGAATTGGCCACGGAATTGCACCGAACAGTGAATTTCCCTGTACGGTGCAATTTCGTGGCCATTCGGTTGTTCAAAAAGCTAGCGATTCGCCAAGTATTGGTGAATTGCCAGCGAAATACAGTGACCTTTGACAGCAGTGAAATCCCCCATAGAGAGGTAATGGTTAATCTATTCAGAGAACACTGAACAGCACCGAAATATCAGTGAAATGCCCTGATTTTCTGTGATTTCATTCACCAGGTTTAAACAGGCGAATTCCATAGGTTTCAATGTAAAAATAATTCCAGGTTTTTCTTAAATATGTATTCAACCATTTATTCTTTTCATTTGCAGCAAAAGTCTCTTTAGTTATTCTTTAGGATTTTTGTGATTTTGTTTCGGCAACATTTTTTCCAGCGGCTGGTCTGCAGTCTGTTAGGCGGGTCATTGGCTGCTTGAGGATCGATTCAGCGGATTGATGGCTATTTTCGGCAGGTTTACGGCTGCGTACAGTGGTTTTCTGATCGATTCGGCGGTTTTGCAGCGTTTTTTCTGATTGATTCGGAGGTTTGATGATGCATTCAACAGGTCGATTCGAATGCTGAATTCACCGCAGGGCCGTCGAGTTTATCTTGCCAAAGTGCGGCCAACGGGAAAGCACCAAAATATCGATGACATTTCGGTGCTCTCTGAATAGTCCCTAAAACCTTGAAGAGCTGTACTTTTCTCTTTTTGCTTTTTTAAGTGTATATTTTTACATTTTAGTCTAGGTATCTTCTAGACTTACTCTCCAACTTATAACATGAATATAGGTTGTGTTTTTTAGATCCAAATATTTCAATTCTTATTATGTGAGTGAAAGCAAGTCCAGCAAGAACTTCTGTGAATATCAAGATTTTAATGAGAATATTGGTTTTATTTTTAGTTTGAGACATTACAGGTACACTATGTCCCTTACCTTTCAGTCTGGGATTCCATTAACTTTTACATAAAATTTGGTTGAGAAATCGGTGAACAGGCAACATATTAAAATGACCAGGAGCCTGATTAAAGTCCAGCTATGTACTATGAACTGAAACATCAACAGTATTTGAGCAGCATTCTTGGACACTTTCAAGGTATAATGCAACATTTTTGAATACAAGTTCTCAGCGTGATCCTTCGCGAGGGATATGATTTTACTGAGGGTCCAGTTACACAAAGTACCATGTGTGACACTCATATGGAATTCTCAAATTAAAACACTCTTTTTCTCACTATGTATGTAATCCAGACATGAACTCCTTCCTCAGGGTGCCTAGAGGGGTGTCAGCTATCTCGTCTCTTGTGAGACCTGAGCGGGCCCCACCGTAGAGCAGGCCACTAGTGCCATTGCTCGTCCTCGGTACCCTCACAAACCACTCTTTTTTTTCTCACTATTATACCCATACTTCATTTATAGAGAGCCAACATATGTCATGTGAAATTATCATCACTGAAAAGTATCTAGATAAGATGCTCTGGCTCCTTTAAAGATAGATTTTGTGCTATATTACAAGAAAATTATTATAAATTATTATTACAGTTTATCTGCTAAATTACTTGAACGAGAGTTCTTCTCATGTATATTAGCACAAAACATTAAATTGCTTGAGTTGTGGTTTATATCAAAACACAGTATATGGGAAAGTAAATAACAAATGTTATTTTACTTAATGGAAAA
This sequence comes from Leptobrachium leishanense, assembly GCA_009667805.1. Lineage (NCBI taxonomy): Eukaryota > Metazoa > Chordata > Amphibia > Anura > Megophryidae > Leptobrachium > Leptobrachium leishanense. The sequence continues at coordinate 114,126,366 of CM019063.1, forward strand.
GACCTTCGTTTTTGAACTCCAGGGACATGTAACAAGTTTCTCCAGGAACATGTTAGTTACTCTGCTGAGTTTTATAATATCCTTTAATAGAATGTGTGCTCTATGACATTTCACTAAATGTACACTACATTTAATGTCCAGATGACATAATCACAACATAATTGACTGCTTAAGGCATGAAATTTGATATATATGTGCGTGTGTTATATGTGTCAGCAAGCCTCCTGACGTTTATTTTAAGCAATAGTTGCTTTAAAATCTGGTGCTTAACCACAGCTACAATATTTGTTTCTCTTTTTGAACAGTTTTTTCATGATGTTGACCTATATTGCTTGAATATTATATTGCAAAACTTTAGCCATAAACTACTTCTAGCACTACTATACATCCCCATGCACTGTGAAGTCTATCAGGACATAGCATTAACAGTTTACTGAAAACCAAAAACAAATCAGCAGGATATAGAGTCGAGTGACCATTTCCCAAAGCATACTACGGGCAATATTCCAAAGCTGGTGCTAACTTAACCAGAGCTGTTGTAAAATGAACAACTCCATAGACTATAATGGCTCTGGGAAGTTTACAACAGCTCTGGTTAACTTTACGGCAACTTTGGAATAGGGCTCCATATGTCTTGACGAGACACTTCCTCCTCAGTAACCACTCAATCACATGCTTACAAACCATCTGTAGACTTCCAACACCTACATATACAGCACATCTCCATTATGCCCCCCAGGTGCCCAAAGCATTCTGTCTCTGATTTTTGGTTCTTTGACCCTGTCAATTCCTCCTCCTGCTTATGGCTTCACCCATGCTATAGAATTCTCTTCCTCAACCTGTCAACTGTTGCCCCATTCGTACCTCAAAAACCTGCCGCAAAACTTACCAACTGTCTCAACATGCTCAGCTTACCTATTTTCATATCTAATTTGCTTGACTTTGTTTCCACCCATCTCCATTTAGACAATAACCTCCTTAGAGAACAAAGTTGTTCGGTCTTAATTTACAGTAACAGGGTGGGATAAGCGAAAAAATAATAATTACTCTTACTGTAACTTTATTACTATTAAGAAATAATTTCCACTCTTATGAACCAGTTAATAAGTCAAAGAGAATACCAAAATAGCTTTTCCGTTGCAACCAGTAGACCTCTTTCAACAATTGAATTTCAATCCAGTTTTGTCTCTGCTGATCCAATTTCCATTCATTTCCATTCGCAGACCAGATAACTGCCCCTTGTACTTTCCCAGGCACCACATCAGTCCACCTCCACCCCGCTAGAACTCCTGTTAGTCCCATCCATCCCCTGACATTAGATAAGTCCACATCCACTCCAGAATAATTGTCCATTGCCGTCCAAACTCCACAGACTCACATCCATCCCTTAGAATTTACAACATCCCATATCAGTTCTCTTACACCGCATCACTCGATAGTAATCACCTGAAACCACACACTTGACAACAATCCCTTATACCCCCACACCAGCCCCCTATACCCCTAAACTATATATCTCTTCACACCAGTGCAAACCAACTTCAGTACATTTACTCCTTATACCAGACACCTGTCACATTCACAGAATAGGTAAGCACCAGCTTAAGCTTGTGCTGCATATGTTAGCGGCACACTTTGAATGTGGCCACAGTTGGTAACCATGACCATTGGGCAGAATACAGGCATGTATCACTTTTAGTAATAAAATTCATACTTTCAAGCCTTGGCTATGATTCTAGTTAGGTACATGCTTAATTGTACTGCTTCTTTATGATTCAATAAATTATGTTTTGAGTAAATTATGGGGAGCATTGTGCAATTTACAAGTAACGTGTCTGACTCAGACAATTCCCCACATAATAAGAAAAAACACATTATATCTCGCGTCTGGTTTCTGTGACCAGTAAGAAACACATGTAGACACATCTGCATTCGGAAATATTTTTCTTTTCTGGAGACAAACATATTTTTTAATAAAGGATAAAAACCATCAGCTCCTATTGTGATTGTTTTCATAATGTGGCTCAGGCGAAACAACCCATTCTTTGTTTCATAAATGCAACAATTCTTTTTTTAAAAAAAAAAAAAGCTACTACTATAAATGATTTTATTCTTCTTATAAAGCCTAAGGTTACAAGTTGACCCTGGCAGCTGCCTGCAAAAAAAATATAATGCATTGTGTTCAATAATACTTCCTCTAAAGCAGTGAAACTGTTTTATAGAATTACAACTTGAAAATATTTTGGCAAACCTTCAGCCAGAATGATCATATGCAGTGGGATTTATACGTAATCAGAAAAAGACTCACAATCTGTTGTGGTTTATCCGTAACGTCTACAACTGCTGATTTCGATCAAATGGACATACCTAGTGACTAAATCTGCTCCCTGGGGGACTTGAGACATATGTTATTGTGAGCCGCACCCTGCTCACATTCCTTGCATTAATTTGGATGCAAAGAAATCGAAGAATGATACTCAAGTGGCATGAAATTCCATAGGCCGGGCCCAGCGAAACTGCTGTTGAGATATTGAAAGCAATGACATAACTGTCACTGGGAATTATTAGTATATACGTCAAATGTAATCCTGCCTGAATACACACACACTAACACACACACAGCATGTTAACAAGCATAATATTAATAAGGTAATGGAACAGTCACTTAAATCTTCTAAGACGGATCCATGTGCATTGAAGACAACTACTTGTTTCTATGACTTATAAGGAATACGTAAAACATGCTATTGCAAACAAGGTTCTAAATAAGCTATTACAACTGTACTTTTGTCTTGATATAATGTGTATTACTAATGCCATGTGTTTAGTAAGGAGTCATAAACTCTTCAATATTTACACACTGTACGATGCTGCCCATGGCAGGTTAGGGTGTATTAACACAGGCACGGCATATTATTATTATACATTCAGGGTTATTCATATAAGGGCCATTTCGTACCTTGCACTTTGGGGCGCCGGCAATTCTAGCTCGCTGACTCTCCAGTGTATTCAAGTGCAACCACGGGGTCCCCGGAGTGCAGGGAAAACCCGTCTCAAACCCAACGAACACTCACCGAACACTCACCAAACCCGAAGAAACTGCTGCAAAAACCACGCTGAACACGCAGGAAAAAGCCGACGAGCCACTGATCACAGCGCAGAGCAGCCGCCGGAAAATGCCGATAAGCTGACAAACGGGGTAAAAAAAACAGTACACTTGAAAGTTTCAAAATTTAAATGTTGTTTGCAACAAAACTACTGAACAAAAATGTCTGGAATTTACATATAAGGTCCAATAGGGATGTGCGTTTCGGGTTTCGGAATTTTGGAATTTTCACAAAATTTCCTGATTCGTGCATTCGGATTCGGCCGAATTTCCAAAAATTTTCAGATTCGAAAACGGCAGATCCGAACAAATTTTCGTGCCGAAACGAAAACTTTTCGGAGTTTTCGAATGGACTAGAAATGGGTAAAATCGAAATTCATTTCCGTTCCATTCGTGATTTCGGCTCCATTCCAGTAATTTCGGACATCGTATTTATATCGCTGATACTGTAGTCAATGTAATAGAGCAGCAGGAAATGCTAGCAGAATGCTTGGTTGTGTAGGGAGAGGTATTAGCAGTAGGAAAAGGGAAGTGCTCATGCCACTGTACAGAGCACTGGTGAGACCTCACTTGGAGTACTGTGTGCAGTACTGGAGACCGTATCTCCAGAAGGATATAGACCTCTTAGAGAGAGTTCAGAGAAGGGCTACTAAAATGGTGTACGGCTTGAAGGAGAAAAGTTACCAGGAAAGGCTTAATGATCTTAACATGTACAGCTTGGAAAAAAGACGAGACAGAGGAGATATGATAGAAACATTTAAATACGTAAAGGGAATCCACAAGGTAGAGGAAGGGAGTATATTTAAAAGGAAACAAAGTAGCAAAACAAGAGGACATAGTCTTAGATTAGAGGGGCAAAGGTTTAAAAGTAACACCAGGAAGCATTATTTTACAGAGAGGGTGGTGGATGCATGGAACAGCCTTCCAGTAGAAGTGGTAGAGGCCAAAACAGTAATTGAATTTAAGCAAGCATGGGATAGACATAAGGCTATCCTAAACAAAAGATAAATCCAGGTTAAGTATCCATGTAATTGGGCAGACTAGATGGGCCGAAAGGTTCTTATCTGCCGACAGTTTTCTATGTTTCTATGTTTCTATGTTTCTACTGTAATTAAATGTTGTATCATTTCCATCTCAATGTTTCCTTCCTGGAAAACCAGAGAAATCTCAATGTATCTTTCCTGATAAAATCCTTTATAAATAAATGTATCCTTTTTGTAAAAAATGAGAAGTCTCAATGTATCCTTCCCGGGAAACCAGAGAAATCTCAATGTATCCTTCTTGTAAAACATGAGAAATCTCAATGTATCCTTGTAAAACATGAGAAATCTCAATGTATCCTTCTTGTAAAACATGAGAAATCTCAATGGCAGAATTATCATATCGGCAGAATTATCGTATCGTATAATTATCATATCCGAAAAACCATTCGTTTACGTCAAAACGAATAGACACTTTGAAACGAGGAGAACAGACGTTCCGAAAAACTCAAAAATTTCCAAAATCACAAAAAAAGTCGATACGAAAAACGAAACGAAACGAACCGAAACAAAACGAAAATCGGCCGAAACGAAAATTTACAAAATCTGAACGAAACAAACCGAAAAAAAAATTGGTGCACAAGCCTAAGGTCCAACGAACGATAATAAAAAGGTCTGTTACAGAAAAAACACTTTAAAAAAAAAAACAGACAAAATATTTTGCCCCAAAAAAAATCAAAAAATGCCTAAAAGATCATAAAAAAAATCGATAATTAAAGAGACTTTTTGCTGCAGATTAAAGGAATAAACGGTTTATTAGAAGTTGAATTAAAACGGGAATATTTTTAATTGAACATTGAACATTTTGCAGACAGCCTGCTCTCTGAATAGATGAATGGCCCCGAAATGTCACCGTACGCTGAATTTCAGTGACGGTTACATATCGGCCCTTTCTGAATAACCCCTTTTAACCCCTCTCGGCTGCTTTTGACACTGTTGACCACCCCCTCCTTCTACAGACCCTCAACTCTGGGTCTCGGTGACACTGCACTTGCTTGGGTTGACTCCTATTTATCCAACAGGTCCTTCTGTGTGTCCTTTGCTGGTAACTCCTCCTCTTCATTGCCTTTATCTGTTGGTGTACCTCAAGGCTCTGTCCTTGGTCCTCTGCTCTTTTCCATCTACACCTCCTCCCTGGGCAAAATCATCAACAGCTTTGGCTTTAATTACCACCTCTACGCTGATGACACTCAGATCTACCTCTCTACCCCTGATCTCTCTCCCCCTGTCCTTTCAAAAGTCAGTGACTGTTTATCTGGCATCTCCTCCTGGATGGCCTCCCACCACCTAAAGATCAACATGTCAAAGACTGAGCTCCTACTTATTCCTCCGTCCAATGCCTCCCCACCTCCTGACTTCTCTATCACGGTGGAGGGTATCACCATCTCCCCATCAAACCAAGTTCGCTGTCTTGGAGTTACACTTGACTCTGCTCTTTCCTTCATCCCCCACATCAAGTCTCTTTCCTCCTCCTGCCGATACCAACTGCGTAATATTTCCAGAATTCGGCCATTTCTTACCGCTGTCACCACAAAACAACTCATACACGCCCTGGTAATCTCCCGACTCGACTATTGCAATAATCTCTTATCTGGCCTCCCTCTGTCCCGCCTCTCCCCCCTACAATCCATCCTGAACGCCTCCGCCAGGCTAATTCACCTGACCCGCCGTTCTGTCTCTGCCGCTCCCCACTGCGAGTCCCTTCACTGGCTCCCCATCCACTGCAGAATTAAGTTCAAAATCCTTATCCTTACCTACAAAACCCTCACTAACTCAGCTCCCCACTACCTGTCCTCACTAATCACCAAATACACCTCAGCCCGCTCCCTAAGGTCAAACAGTGACCTGCGCCTAGCTTCTCCTCGCATCACCTCTTCCCATGATAGACTGCAGGATTTCTCACGCGCAACCCCCACTCTCTGGAACGCTCTCCCTCGTACTGTCAGACTTTCCCCTAACTTCTCTTCCTTCAAACGCTCCCTTAAAACGTTCCTATTTAGGGAAGCCTACCACCCAACTCACTGACGCAACCATCAATCACTCTCACCTTACAGTCCTCTCCTCCGGTTTCCAACCCCAACCCTCCTAGATTGTGAGTTCCTACGGGAATAGGGCCCTCATCTCCTCCTGTACTGTTTGTCAAATGTTGTTCAATGTATTGTAACCCTGTCTATACTGTGCCTATTGTACAGCGCTGCGGAATATGCTGGCGCTTTATAAATAAAGAATAATAATAATAGTACATTGTGCCAGCATATTTCGCAGCGCTGAACAATGGGCACAATATAGAGATAATTACAATACATTGAGACTGAACAACATTTTGATAAACCAGTACAGGAGGAAACAAGGGCCCTATATTACCAGGGTCAAGTTTGGATCAGTGGAATCCTATAAACTCCAGAAGTCGATACTGCTAATGCCAGTATTTGCCAAATATTCTGATTCGAGCTGTATTACAGCGAATGGGTCGAGTCATTAACAAGGAAGCAGCTAATGAATATCCAGTCCCTTAGTGGTTCCTTATTACTAGGGATGAGCCGAACGCCCCCGTGTGCGGTTAGACTTCGAACTCGAACAATTTCAGAAGTTTGAGTTCGAACTCGAACAATTTCAGAAGTTCGAGTTCGAACTCGAACATGATCCGAACTCAATGTAAGTCAATGGGACCCGAACGTTCAATTTTTAGAGTGCCCTCCAAGAGGGCATATATGCTAGATATTTGCCATAAAAGGTGTATGGGGGTCCAGGTAGTGCCCTGGGGGACAGGAAACAAGGACAAAAAGTTTTAAAAAAACATTTTTAAAGGAACAGTGAGTTTTCCATGAAATAAAGGTTAAGAATAAAAATGAAAATTTCCTTCAAATATCGTGCCTAGGAGGTCCCCATAACCTGCCCGTGAAGTGGCGGATTTGTAGGATGTATAGAAACATTTAAAAACAAATAAATGACAATTAAAATGATGGTAAATGGTTTTCCTTTAATCTATTCATAAACAACTGCTTGGGGCGGCAGCCTGTATGAAAAGAGGAGACGTTTTAGGACACACAGAACAAGTTTAGTGATTTTTTTTGGCTAAATTATGGTGAAACCTATGCAGGCTTTGGATGAAAGTAACAATAGGTGCTTTAAAACTGGGCCTTTAGTGTCGGCAAAAGTGCCGTCACACCGTAACCCCTCTGTGGTGTTGTGGAAGAGTGCAGGGTTGGACCCTGCAGTCAAATATTAAAATTATATGAATCTGGCCCAGGCATCAGTGCACCCAACTATTTTGCCTTTGGTGGCAGCAAGTGCCTTCACACCATAACTCATCTGTGGTATTGTGGAAGAGTGCAGTGGTGGACCCTGCGGTCCAATATTAAAATGATAGAATCTAGGAGTCAGTGGGGTCAAGGGTTGCCAACCAGTAATGATCCCTCTCCTTGATAGCACGAATCCTGGGGTCCTTTAGCAGGCTTTGCAGGATAAGGGAGTGTCACGATTCGCGCTGCAGATGCGGTAAAAAAGGCAAATGAAGTGCAATTCCAGTCCTGATTTTGCCATTGCCTGGACTGGTGTCCAAGTACTCAGGGATCTGTTCCTGATTTTCCTTCACTTCTCCAGCCTCAGGTGGGGGCTGGGCCTGCATTGCCAATTTAATCCAGCCTCACCTCTGAATCAGAGCTTCTGCATCGTTTATTCTAACCATAGAACGACTCATTGCAAGCCTGACCTGTGTGCTATGCACTGACCTGCCTGATGCTCATCTGGCATTCGGAGAACCCCTTCATCTGGCATTCTGAGAAACCCCTTCGTCTGGCATTCTGAGAAACCCTTTCGTCTGGCATTCTGAGAACCCCTTCGTCTGGCTTTCTGAGAACCCCTTCGTCTGGCATTCTGAGAACCCCTCCGTTTGGCATTCTGAGAACCCCTCCATCTGGTATCCTGAGAACCCCTCCATCTGGTATCCTGAGTACCCCTCCATCTGGTATCCTGAGTACCCCTCCATCTGGTATCCTGAGAACCCCTCCATCTGGTATCCTGAGAACCCCTCCATCTGGTATCCTGAGTACCCCTCCATCTGGTATCCTGAGTACCCCTCCATCTGGTATCCTGAGGACTCCCTTATCTCTGCTACCCTCCTTCCTGGACATTTCTTGCATTCCCCATTTTCTGGATCCCTTTGCAACTCCCATCATCCTATCTATTGATCAACCCGTGTATGACATTGGATTCTGGACTCTGACTACTTCTATGCCAGCCGCCTGCCACCGACCTAAGCCTGATTTAACCACTCTCCAGTCATAACCGTTCTGATACCGCGCCTGATCTTATGTTGTCTTTTTGCCTTCTGTATCTTTTGATCCTCTACCCTCTGTACCAGTAAGTGTGTTCTTTTGTGTCTGTTTTCCATTTTTGTTCAGTCAGCCCTGATTTGTATTTCCTTCTTTATTTTGTGTTCAGTTCCTGTCCACCTGTGTTTATTCTTTATTCAGAGTCTAGTATCTGTTCTGTTAGCCCTATTGTGCTATTAAGTGTCCTGTCCTGACTACCCCTTCTGCTAAGTATATCCTGTCCCCTGTATACATTATCCTGCCCATCCAGCTCCTATCTATTGTTATTAGTTATTCAGATTCCCCTCCTTGGTTTACTTCTGTTTATTTAATAAACCTATGTTCTGGATTACAACCTTCCCCTTCTGCCTCTTCATCTGAGTAACTGCATATTGGGCTCGAATCCTTAACCCCTGCAGTGAGCCGTGACAGGGAGCCCATGCAGCATAGGTTGGAGGTGACTTTAGCTTCCGAGTCTTCCTGGTCAATGAGGATGACCCCATTGTGCACTTCCTCCTCCCAGCCAAGTACTAGTCCTTGGGTTTCTGGGCACACAAAACCCTCCCTTGAGGAATCCCCACCTTCAATGCCCCACTACTTAAATATTCCTCCTCCTCCTCATCCTCCTCCTGTCTGATCTGAGGACCTGCAGGAATGCTGTCTGCATAAAGACTGGGGCCTTGAGAGCTAGGGAAGGCCTCCTCTTCCTCCCGCTGCTCTGCCTCTAGTGCCACATCTATAATTCCCCGCAGAGTGCACTCCAGCAGGAACACTAAAGGAATTGTGTCACTGATGCATGCACTGTCCCTGCTCACCATCCTCGTTGCCTCCTCAAATGGTGACAGTACAGTGCATGCATCCTTGATCATCAGCCACTGCGGGGGGGAGAAACCAAGTTCACCTGAACCTGGTCTTGTGCCATACTCACACAGGTACTCATTGATGGCCCTCTGCTGCTTGTGCAGACGCTGCAGCATTGCTAATGTCGAGTTCCACCTGGTGGGCATGTCACAGATCAGACGGTTTGTGGGAAGGTGGAATTCTCTTTGAATTTCTGCCAGGCGAACACTTGCTGGGAATGACCGTCTGAAGTGGCTGCAGACTTTTCTGGCCTGGCTGAGAAGCTCTGCCAGCCCTGGGTACCTGGTTAGGAAATGCTGTACCACTAGATTTAGGACGTGTGCTAGACATGGTACATGTGTCAATTTTCCCTTGCATAGGGCAGAGAGAAGGTTGCTGCCATTATCACAGACAACCATTCCCAGATGAAGCTGGCATGGTGTTAACCATCTCTGCGCCTGCCCCTACAGAGCTGACAGAATTTCTGGCCCGGTGTGGCTCCTGTCACAAACCAGCTCCTAAACAAACCAGCTCAAGCATAGTATGGCATCTTTTTGCTTGAGCCATTGCGTAGCCCCTGCCACGCGTCGGTTTAACTGCCACTTCACCAGAGACATTGAAGGAGGAAAAGGAAGAGGTGGCGGAGCAGACAGACCTCATATAAGCAGCTTTCCGGAGGCGTGGTGGATGAGCAAGCTCCAGCACAGAGCCCCGTCTTGGATCCCTCCCAGCTGCAAGCAGAGTTACCCAGTGTGCCGTGAAGGAAATGTAACGGCCCTGTCCATGCTTGCTGGACAACGTGTCTAAAGTAATGTGCACCTTGCTGCTGACTGCCTTTCCCAATGACTCCATAACATTGTGTTCCACGTGCTGGTATAGTGCTGGAATGGCCTTCCGTGAAAAGAACTGGCGTTTTGGAACCTGCCACTGTGGTACAGCACATTCAGCAAATTCACAGAAGGAAGCAGAGTCCACCAGCTGGAAAGGCAGCAGCTGTAATGCGAGTAATTTTGCTAAGATGGCATTTAGACTCTGTGCTTGGGGATGGTTGGGACTATATTTTTTCTTAGGCTGCAGCAGCTGGGGCAACGTAATCAGACTGCGTAAATCTTCAGCTGACGGGATGCTGTCATATTCTGAGGAAGGACCTGGTACACCCATTACTGTAGCATCATCCCTGTCAGTGGAGGTTGTAGGCAATGACATGGCAGGACATATAGTGGGGGTAGAGACAGATGAGGAGGAGGAGGACCTATGCATGGCATGGCAGGGATGCATGGCAGGTGGTCATATGTCGCCTCATGCACGTGGTACCCAAGTGTGGGATGTCTTTCCCACGCTTGATCCTCTTCTGACATAGATTACAAATAGCAACGGTGCGGTCTGCTGCACATTTCTTAAAGAACTCCCAGACAACAGACTTCCTGTACATGTGCTTTGAGACAACAGTGCTAAGCAGCTGTGACTTCTGATGCCTTGGACTGGCTACGGTTGCTCTTAGAGGACGTTGTGCCTCGTGTTTGTTGTGCCTCCTCCTCATTTGACTCCTCTGTTCGATCAGGAACCCAGGTGGAGTCAGTGACCTCATCATCATCATCACCCCCTATCTCCTCATCACTGGAGCCAACTTGGCAGTATGCTGCAGCTGCAGGGGCAACATGAGTGCCAGTTATTTGTGTGTCATTGGCACCCCCTCCCTCTAGGTTGATTATACTCCCTTCCTCAACCTCAGAGTTTGAATCAGAGCACTGTAGTTGTTGCAAATCCTCAAGCAGCAGGTCACTGTCATTGTAGTCAAACAATTCAGCTGAGGTGGACTGTAAACCACTACAAGCCTGACTGGCAGAGGACTCGGAGGATGAGGATGGCCTGGTTAGCCAATCCTGCAAATCCTCCGTATGTTGCTGCAGCATAAGACGGCCAGCACCAGTTAGAAAGGACAAGCGTGCCCCTGCAGAGGATGCACCACGTCCACGACGACCAGGGGCACTGCCTTCCGACACAGAGGCTGCTTGCCCTCTTATCTGTGTCTGGGAGCGTCTGCCTGTCCTTTTTGGTCTTTTTGACATGGTGAGTGATATATAGATTAAAGATATACAGAACTCTGATTCAACTCTGGTATAAAGATTGGAGATATACAGAAGTCTGATTCAACTCTGGTATAAAGATTGGAGATATACAGAAGTCTGATTCAACTCTGGTATAAATATTGGAGATATACAGAAGTCTGATTCAACTCTGGTATAAAGATTGGAGATATGCAGAACTCAGCTTCAACTCTGGTATATAGATTAAAGATATTCAGAACTCTGTTATAAGTCAGCGATTTTACTGATATTTTCCCTGCAAGGCTGCCAATGTCCTCTACTCTCTCTCTCTGATTCACTTCCTCTCCTGCAGGCTGCAACACCATGATAGCTGGCAACAGCCAGATTCAACTCTCAATAGATAAACAGATGAACTCTGATTAAACTGTGTTATTGTATGGTATCTAGAATTAGATCAAAGATATACAGATTTTCCAGAACAATGCTATAAATCACTGATACACACTGTCCCTGATAGCCTGGCTGTGCCAAGACAGATTCTAATTTGCTGAACTGTGGTATAACTCTCTGATACACACTGCTAACAGGCTGTGCCAAGACAGATTCTAATTTGCTGAACTGTTGTAGAACTCATGGATACACACTGTCCCTGATAGTCTGGCAGTGCCAACACAGATTCAAATTCCCAGAAATCTCCTACAACTCACTGATAGCCTGGCTGTGCCAAGACAGATTCAAATTCCCAGAAATCTCCTACAACTCACTGAAACACACTGTCCCTGATAGAATCTGTCTTGGCACTGCCAGGCTATCAGGGACAGTGTGTTTCAATGAGTTGTAGGAGATTTCTGAGAATTAGAATCTGTGTTGGCACTGCCAGGCTATCAGGGACAGTGTGTTTCAGTGAGTTGTAGGAGATTTCTGGGAATTAGAATCTGTGTTGGCACTGCCAGGCTAATTCCCAGAAATCTCCTACAACGTCACTGATACACCCTGACAGAACAATCTCCTCTCCTCCCTGAATCACTCCTGCAAACACACACGCTGGGGCTGCAGGCAGGGAAGCCTTATATAGTGTGCTGCGGGACTTAGCTCTGTGAGCCCATGATTGGGCAAAATTTGTCCAATCAGGACTCAGCCGTGATTGGCATAGTCTTGCACCTGACCTGTGGTCAGGTGCAAGGCTGTAGCCAATTACAAGCTTCAGGCCAGTGTAAAAATGCATTGTGGTCCATCGTGGTGCATTGTGGGCGAACATGCAGCGAACACGTGGAAATGTTCGGAGTTCAACGAACAGCCGAATGGGCGATGTTTGAATCGAACTCCGAACAGATTCGAACCGAACGCTCATCCCTACTTATTACCTACAAGGTTGGAGAAGGTGCCTTAGTTTACACATCAAAAGAACAAATATGTTGTAAAATTGCATAATAAATTATACGAATCTTATGAAAGAATCTACAGTTAGCTATTTTTATAATGCTTTTAATTTATTTTAGTGCATATAATTGGCTACAAATGCTTGATTATTTAGAGGCTGTGATCACATTCTCTTATCATAAAGTGGATGTACTTTCTGAGACAATGACACTTCAGAAAGTATTCTCTGTTAGTTGGCTTAGTAAAGGGCACCTTGCGGGCTGAACTAGTTTTGCAGTAAATCTGCAAAATAGAGCTTTTTTTTTTTCCCCGAGCTCGATTTGAATATGACCTATATTATGTAGAGTTCTTCTGTGTCTCTATTGATCAATGATACTCCTTTAGGAGTGTGTAAGATAGGTACAGTATGAGAACTGATTAAAATTTCATCAGATTCCTTTCAAATTCATTTGCATATTTATCCTCATTTATGCGACTCTCTTGTTTTTACATGCCTTCACTTCTATTTATTATGTTTAATGAATCATTCATCAAAAGAAAAAAGAGGTTTCTTCTGAAACGGCTTTTCAAGTATTCGAAAAAAAGAAACAATAAAGGTGATTTACTTTAAATTGGCATGTTAGAGAATAGAAATATGGTCTTAGAGAAAAGAACAACTAATATATCACAGTATTCATATTTTTAGATGCCATTCACAACACTGAGTAACAGTATGATGCACAATCAAATTTTAGTTATTTAATAAATAAATCTTATGATTATTAGAAGACATTAAACTTTTTACAAGGAAGTTTAATTTCTCACTTAATACCATATAATTGTGAATATAACAAAGGACAGTATATATAATAGCTTTTCTATTGGTATGATGTTGCAAGGGATAAAACACAGAGAGGTCTGAGATTTACAAGTGTAAAACCTTTAATAACATACCCTCCAGGGACCAATATACTTCCATAAGTGTCTCTGTAGAGAAAAATATACATTAACCTCCCTGGCGGTCTATTTATTCAGCAAATTCTTTGCTGAAAGCGGTCAGTTCCCCCCCCCCCCAGCGGCATCCCGAGTGTGGCTTGGGGTTAAATTCCTATGTTGGAAGCGGTAACCCCGAGCAACACTCGGGATGCCGCTGGATACATTACCTCTCCCTGCACTCCCTCGATGTCCCCTGCAGCCGCGACCGGCGACCTCATTACTTCCTGGTTTCCTCCTTACGAGAAGGAATCCAGTAAGTATGAGGTCGCGATCGCCGGGGGAGGCTTCAGAGATCAGCGAGGGAGCGTACAGAGAGGTAATGTATACAACCCGAGTGTGTCTAGGGGTTACCGCTCTCAGTGGTGAAATTTAACCCCGAGACACACTCGGGATCACCGCCAGGGAGGTTAAAAGGTGTCCCCTTTTCCTCTGTAACAATGACTGAAGAAGGCTGCCCGCCGAAACAATTCTCAGTGATGTTTATATCGTTTACCTAAACAAGCGACTTTTGTATATTAAGCGATTATCTTTACATGCAGCCCATTTTTCCAGTACGTTTCAAGTTTTTACGATATTTTTTACATAGAGATTCTTTGTATTCGACCTTTAAACAGTGTATTTTTCGTGCTGGACGCCGGATAGACCTAGGTCCTCTGGACCTAGGACCTCTGGACCTAGGACCTCTGGCAGAGGCGAGCCCCAGCGTGGGACGCGCAAAGGGAGAGCACAGTGGCCACGCGTGATGAGTTGTCTCCACTCTTCTGTCTTTGAGGCTGATAGGAGTGCAGTCTCCATCTTCCCAATTCTGAGGACACTGTGACCTGACGACTGAAAAGGATTGTGTCCTACAGCTGACTGAATGTGCTTTAAACCAGAGGTGGGACATTAAGGCACTGAATCACGTGAGTGCATAGCACAGAAGATTTATTTATTTATTTATGAAGTATTTTACCAGGAAGGATACACTGAGATTTCTCTCGTTTTCAAGTATGTCCTGGGTTCAAGAACATTGAAATTTTACAGTAGGTACAGAAATACAAAGTAATAAAATGCAAGAAAAGATTAACAGAAAATAAACATGTAGGAAATATACTCCTCATGTTACATATTTACAGGTGCATTCCATGTCAATAGAGATCTCTTAAGTGACTTTAGACTTGGGGAAGATTTGATGGCGTCTGGGAGGGTATTCCATAATTGTGGTGCTCTGTAGGAAAATGAGGATCGAGCAACATCGCTTTTTTATGCTTCTAACGCAGTGCGTTATTCTACATTAGCATCATTCTGTCCACTTCATTCCTTTTCCATTTGGCAATCAAATTTAACGCGAACCAGTGGAAGGGGTTCTCAGGCTATAAAGCCTCCCTCACCCTCTAGTCTTTGCTCTGTTTGGTAGTATTCACCCACGAACATGCTGCTCTGTATTATTGTCTTCCGTGTATGAACTCAGCATGTCATATATCGACGATTTTGATTCTGTTACCCTTGACCTCTTGACTGTTTGACTACCCCCTTTGATACAGTATCCGATTTTTGCAAGCCTCTCACCTTTTTTATCTTTGTGTCTGTACGTTTGTTTGTTTTTCCAGCCTTCCTAAGGACTGTCAGGTTTAGGTTGTGTTTTTTACTTCCCTGTTTGCGTCACATGCTTGTGACAAACACATACAAATACACACTTTTTCTTACAAAAAATAACTTTACCTCTTCCCCAAACACACTAGTTTCTTCCTCAGACACACACACACACAAATACTATTTAATCCCTCCCTCAAATGCATATACACACTAGTTACTCCCACAGACATAAAGAAACATAGTAACAGAGACTATGTCAGCAGATAAGACCCTTTCGGCCCATCTAGTCTGCCCAATTACAGTATATGGATACTTTCCCTGGATTTCTCTTGTATTTAGGATAGCCTTATGCCTATCCCATGCCTGCTTAAAATCAACCACTGTTTTAGTCCCTACCACTTCTACTGGAAGACTGTTCCATGTATCCACCACCCTCTCAGTAAAATCATACTTTTAAACCTTTTCCCCTCTAATCTAAGACTATGTCCTCTTGTTTTGGTACTCTGGATTTCTCCCACGCAGCCCCCATCCTCTGGAACGCTCTCCCTCCTACTGTCAGACTTTCCCTTAGTTTCTCTTCCTTCAAACGCTCCCTTAAGACTTTCCTATTTATGGAAGCCTACCACCCGACTCACTGACGCAACCAGTCCATCACTCCCACCTTGCAGTCCATCAATCTCACCTTGCAGTCTTCTCCTCCTGTTTCCACCCCGACCCTTCCAGATTGTGAGTTCCCACAGGAGTAGGGCCCTCGTTTCCTCCTGTACTGGTTTATCAAATGTTGTTCAATGTAATGTAACCATGTCTATATTGTGCCCATTGTACAGCGCTCTGGAATATGCTGGCACTTTATAAATAAAGATTAATAATAAGTTAAGCACATGCACTGGGGTCATTAGCGAGCAGTCTGTTGACTCTTCTTATAAATCAAAGAAACCCACTAAAAGGTAGGAAATAAATAATAGATGTTAATTAGGAAATAGTTTTAACATCGATCCAGCTAACGTTAGCAAATTTAATGTACCACTTGTAATTGACAGCTCTGTAATTCATTATTGCAATCATTTAGAAAAGGTATGTTTAAACATTTTGGGGACATGGTGTCAATAGTATTGTACTGATAAACCTTTACGAACATGCTGAGAGAATCTTAAGGCAAAGATATACTTACAGGCTTAGCAATAAAGTGCATGTGGCTCCAAGGTGCAGTGGACTGAAGTTGCATTGATTCCCAACACTACTGGATTTAAGTGTGTACAATGAAACTGTTGTACCCCAGACAGGTTGGGTCTGATACATAGGTGCTGTCTCAAATATATAACTACAATATATGTGACGTTTTTAGATTTATTTTAATAGTGTGTGTGTAAACCTGTAGGGCTAAATTACAATGTCCGCGCAAATGTTTGCGCCGGCACAAAAAAACATTAACGCGAGTGGTAAAACCCTTTGCGCCGAATGCCGTATTACATAGTCAGCGCAACAAACGCGCGTAAACGTCTACCGCGGGTGAACCTGCGCACACGCTGCACGTGCTTACTGTACGTCGCGCATCCTATACTTAACATTGTGAGCGCAAATGCGCATGTGCGCTGGTACGCGGATGGTATTACAATCTATGCGCAGGAATTAACGCACAGCCTTTGCGCGCATAATTTGAGCAACTCCTAAAAGCTGGTGTCAATGGCAAATTCTATCAATCTGGCCGAAACTAAATAAACCAGCCCCAAAAAAATATATCTGCAATGTATAGTTACACATTCTACTCATACCAAACCAATAAATTGAGAAGTTGTGTGTGCATTTATTATTGCTGCAGCATATATGCTCAGATTGACTTTGGCAGGTGCAAAAACTCAACGTGAGATAATTGTGGTTCTTAATTCTGATTGGCTGAATCACGTGAAAAAAACAGTGCACACACTGATTTCTGTGAGCGACGGTACTGCGGGAGCATTTGGGCGCGTCTGTACGTGTGAGGATTGTAATTCCAGCGGTGATTTGCGCGTGCAAACGTTTAACGCTTGGCGCACAAATTCACGCGTTGCGTGAGCGTTTTTGCGCGAAGATTGTAGTATAGCCCGTAGTGTTTAGCGAGAAGCACAAATTAAGCGCATTTCGCAATGAAGATACACTCTTATAGATTGTAAATTCCCACGGGAATAGGGCCTCCGTTTCCTCCTGTACTGGTTTGTCAAATGTTGTTCAATGTATTGTAAGCCTGTCTATATTGTGTCAATTGTCCAGCGCTGCGGAATATGCTGGCGCTTTATAAATAAAGAATATTAATAATAAAATAATATTATAACCTTTTTTTGCTAAAAGGCATTTTGCTTGAATACTACACTTTGTAAAAGCAGAGGATTTTTCACCCCACTTTATTGCCAAAATTGGTATGTATATATAATACAGGTATGCAATGTTGCATCCTTTTCCCTTATGAATTGCAATGAAAGCAAACCTTGTAAAATTCAACTAGCCCTTTATGGATTTTTCTCGATATGAATCCTGATTACTTGAGTCAAATGTTTAGAGAATTCCATTTAAATACGCTCTAACATAAAAAACTGGAAACTTTTAAAATTACAGGATTTTGATCATTAAAAAACAGGAAATACAACCATTTTTTTCTACAAACAGAAAAAATTTATAACCCAAAATTAAAGCAAAAAAAAAAAAAACACGTTACCATTCAAATTTACTTTAAGTCTAAGTGTATAGCAGGATGGGACTACAAATTAAATTAATTTCACAAAATAATTCCGGTTTTTGCCTCCTCCAATTTTTTTGTACGACTGAAACTTAAAACAGTAATTTTATCTCAAACTACTTTCTGGTAAAATATATGCGCCTGTTCTGTGAAACTCTTATACCTTTGGGTAGAATAGCCAAATATGACACTTCTGTCACACAGTGACATGTCGACAGCACAAGTGAGAACATGGTTTGAATGTAGCAGCAAGAAGAGGACGGATAGATTTCATAATGTATTAATATAAACTTTTCATCAAACAGACAATCAGCAAAATATCAATTACAAAAGTCAAATGTAAAGGGTATATAGCTTGCCTTTAAAATTACTTGTTATATCGTTTTAAGGAAACCTTAATCAGTGAGTATTTATTCCCAAGCTTACCATCTATAAATTTTAATGTATGTCTACCAGAAGCCTGAGGTTATTTCAGCGACACGTTATTGACAAGGGAACCGTTTCTAGAAGCAGTGGATTCATAAAGTTTATTCCAGCAAGTATTGAGTTTTATGCTTGTGCATCCATCTCTCACTAATCTATCTCAACACTGGAACAGTTGTCCTCTGAGAATTCAGAGATAATGAATTCTTCCTCTTGCAAACTAGTGACCCAAGGAGCCTGAAACTGTGTTTCATTGTAATTTGCTGTTTGGGCACTTGATTCCTGCTTGTGTCGGGTCGAAAATATGTACACAGCTAACATTTTAAATCCAGCATAAAGTAATGTGTTAATGACTACAAATGCTTTGGATTGACTTATCCTTTGCAAATGAATAAAATATAATATCAATCATCCGACATATTTTTTTATACCAGCATCAGAAAACCAATTTCGAGAATCACTCAGTACAGAGAATCATTAAAAGGTTTGTACAAACCGTTCTTGCAATATAACTCTATTCTTGCGTACAATGTTAACTGTTGAAAGATACTGCTGTCCAGTGGTGTAATCAGAGTTATGGGCGCCCAGGGCAGAAACTTTTTATATAAACATCCACTCTTGGTATAAGTAGGCCCGGACTGGGACAAAATATAGGACCCCCTGAATTATATACACAGGCACTGGACCCCAGAATTATATACACAGGCCCTCAGAATTATATGCACAGGCACTGGACCCACAGAAGTATATACACAGGCACTGGACCCCAGAATTATATACACAGGCCCCCAGAATTATATGCACAGGCACTGGACCCCCAGAATTATATACACAGGCACTGGACCCCAAGAATTATATGCACAGGCCCTGGACCCACAGAAGTATATACACAGGCCCTGGACCCCCAGAAGTATATACACAGGCCCTGGACCCCCAGAAGTATATACACAGGCCCTCAAAATTATATACACAGGCACTGGACACCCAGAATTATATACACAGGATCCCCAGAATTATATACACAGACACAGGACCCCCAGAATTATATACACAGGCACTGGACCCCAAGAATTATATGCACAGGCCCTGGACCCACAGAAGTATATACACAGGCCCTGGACCCCCAGAAGTATATACACAGGCCCTGGACCCCCAGAAGTATATACACAGGCCCTCAAAATTATATACACAGGCACTGAACACCCAGAATTATATACACAGGATCCCAAAATTATATACACAGACACAGGACTCCCAGAATTATATACACAGGCACTGGATCCCCAGAATTATATACACAGGCCCCCAGAATTATATACACAGGTACTGGACCCCCAAAATTATATACACAGGCACAGGACCCCCCCATAATTATATACCCAGACCCCCCAGAATTTTATACACAGGCACAGGACCCCCATAATTATATACCCAGACCCCCCAGAATTTTATACACAGGCACAGGACCCCCAGAATTATATACACAAGCACAGGACCCCCAGAATTATATACACAGGCACAGGACCCCCAGAATTATATATACAGGCACTTGACCCCCAGAATTTTTATATTCACCCAGCAGCACACTCACTCACAGACCTCAGATTCAGATAGGGACCCGCGCGCCAGCGTGCTCCTCCACGCGGCCGTCGGCTTCTGAAGGCTGTTGATGCGCTCTCCCGAGATCTCGCTCGCCTGCTGGCCGCGTCACAGCCATTAGAGGACGGTGGCCGCACGAGGCAACACGTTGTGCGCTCACCAGCACTACACTATGTCGAGCTTGGGCCACAGCGGGAACCTGCATTCCCGCAGGACTCAAGCCCTGCCCCCAGGTCTCCGTGGCGGCGGCAGTGGCATAATAACCGGGGGCAATAACCTCAGCCCTGCACCCAGAGCACCTGCACCGGCTGCCCCGCCCGGTTGTAACGCCACTGCTGCTGTCCATATGCACAGTCACTCAAATTACAGTCACTATCTCATTTCTAAATGCATTTTTATATATTGTATCCAGTATTTATCTGAAAATAACAATAGAATAACTGAAATTACTATACCTCCACTTCATTGTATATACAATATTATAATTAAGGTATAATTATACCGTTCAGGATCATACAACCCATTCAATAGCAAGTTGTTTTACATAAACCCACTGCCCTGCCCCAGGGAATTTATGGAAAACAACTTTGCAGTAGTCATACGTGATCGTCATAAGTGAAAATTTCCTTCAGAATCCACCTTTTCAACATTTAAATATGTAAAAGGAATCAACAAGGTAGAGGAAGGGAATATATTTAAAAGGAAACGAAGTAGCAAAACAAGAGGACAAACAGGGTTATTCAGAGAGAAGTGAAAACCAGGAGAATTGCCAGGAGAATGAACAATCTAGTCCAAACAGCTGATTTGGAAAGTGAGAAAAATGGGAGAATTTTTCTGTTTTGGCTAGTTTGACCTAGAATTTTCACTTCTCCTGCCATTCTCATGAGTTTTGCCTCTCACTGAATAACCCTGATAATCTTAGATTAGAGGGACAAAGGTTTAAAAGTAACATGTGGAAGTATTATTTTACTGGTGGTGGATACATGGAACAGCCTTCCAGTTGAAGTGGTAGAGGCTAAAACAGTGATTGAATTTAAGCAGGCATGGGATAGACATAAGGCTATCCTAAATAAAAGATAAATCCAGGTAAAGTATCCATGTAATTGGGGAGACATATTCTATGTTTCTATGTTTCAAACTGTATGCACTATTTAACAGGCAGATGGGACCATTTGATGGCCAAAAAGCACTACTATATCTCTGATCCAGTTTGGGATCCATTTTTTTTCTGGAAGAAAAAATAAATAAACTCAAGCTGTCTTGGCTGTCCTGCCTGAGATGCCTTGGGGGCACATTCTGATTCCCCTCCCATTTGCGAATGAATTACATTTGCAATAGATAAAAAAAAATTGAGTTGCTGCAGATTTAGATCAAATATAGTATACTCAATGTTGGGGGAGCCAGCAGATGCATTTGAAGTATACTCCATGGGAGAAGGGAATTGCTTGAAAATACCCAATCTCAGTTTTTTTATACTTCATTGAACATCAAAGTTCCGATTATTCATTGTTAACATTTTTAATTAATCTTCTCTATGAATACAGAGTTAATGACATAACTTTGATTCCTTTTTCTAACTGGAATCCTTTAGGTGATGATGCCTTCAATGACATTTTATATGCCAAGTTTTCTAATCAAAGCAGTTAACCAATTTTACTGTTAGAAATATTCCATTAACCAAGTGCAAAATGTTCCAGAAACAACTCCACCTCACTCAAAGTAATAACACATTATAATGCAACACATGTTTAGTTAATGTGTATGTAATTCACTTTGCGGAAGGAGATGAGAAAATTAGCATACCATAAAATCTAGCAGGCAATGCAACATCAACATCTAGTCTCTTCAACATAACAAAAAAATCTTTCAACGGTTATAGTATCCTTTGATTCCGATGACATTTAAATAAGATTCTTTCTTAAAATTGCATTGATTAGAGTCCTTGTTTCGTGACACAAAAATAAGAATTATTCTTACCTTTCCAAAGGAATTACTAACTGCAACATGTTTAACCTCCCTGGCGGTCTTATTTTTTCAAAATTTCGTGTCTAAAAGCGTCTCAATTTTTTTTTAAAGGAAACCTGTTTTTGAGAGGGGCAAAGGTTTAAAAGTAACATCAGGAAGCATTATTTTACTGAGAGGGTGGTGGATACATGGAACAGCCTTCCAGTAGAAGTGGTAGAGGCCAAAACAGTAATTGAATTTAAGCAGGCATGGGATAGGCATAAGGCTATCCTAAACAAAAGATAAATCCAGGTTAAGTATCCATGTAATTGGGCAGACTAGATGGGCCGAAAGGTTATTATCTGCCGACATTTTTCTATGTTTCTACATAGTTAGCCTGTAATAATTAGGAATCACGCACTGAAATCCGTGCAATCAAGAGTCCTTACTGGTAAAATCCTTTATAAATAAGTAAATAAATAATAAATAAAAAAATAGTAAATACACTGAGTCCAATAAAGTTTGAAACACGACATAATAATTTATTATCCCAAAAATAATTATCCAAAATAATGCAAATAAATTATATTCAATAAAATACAACAAAAAACACTGAAATCTGTCTGCAAACAAGGGTGAGACGATGTATGGTCTATTTCTTATCCTGTAGTGCCACCTAGTGGCCGTTCAAAAACATTACACTGTATAATCCAAAGTGTAAACTGTAAAATTCGTTTTTTTCTAAGTGTTCTGCTGATCCCGCCCACCCTGCATCGTGTGACTTGCGGGGAGCTTGCCGTGATCACACTGCGGGGGACAGCGAAGGAGCCAGGAGGAGGTGTGTAAACATCCAGCCCGAGTGTGGCTCGGGGTTACCGTTCGCGGTAGCGAAATTTGACCCTGAGTCACACGCGGGAATACCGCCAGGGATGCTAATGTCATAATACTAACAAGTAACTGAATTTTCTGGGTGTCTGATTGGTGCAACGTTTAGGGGAATATCTGAATTTTCTAAGGATGTATAGTTATTTGTTATTTAGTGCTAGGAGACAATCTCTGAGTATGTGCCCTAGTTATCTTTAGCGAGAAGCAAGCATAACAAGGTTGACTCTATGCCTACAGATGGCTGGGGGTACGACAGAGCTGTGACAAAATTTTCAAAATTTTGTAGGGATACATTTAACATGTATTTAAAAGGAACAGATAGTGTAACACCAAAATGATCAAGAAGATGAACCCATCCATCGCACCGCTAAGTGCCCAACCGTGAATTTCCAGATTACAAATGAAAAGAATAATAGACCGGAATGTGCACAGCACAACCACCATATGTTGAATCGTGGGAAGGCATATAATACATTCAGCACATACACTTTGGACTGAATACAATATCTGGTCTCATATGGATCTTTTCACAGAGTCTCAGAAAGAAAAACAAATAGACAAATCATATAGAGTATGTTAAAACCAACAGCTATATCAGAATTGTGATCAACTGGTTTGCACTATTGGACCACTTCCAAGCAGCTCTGCTGTCTGTATTTTCCTTTTTTGATGTGAGTACTCTCTTTTGCCCCTTGAGGTACACAGGATGAAACCAGCAACCCAAGCAGCAGCTGATACTGGTTATTGTTTATTTCTTTGGATGACATCCAACCCCGGGTTTATCTTTTTATTTTTAGGTCTCAAGCAAACGGAGGACAGAAATCACAAATATGATGCCAAGAATTTTCCAGACTTTTCAGTTTGGACTGGCTGTTATGCAATTAACCCTGACAACTGCAAAATGTGGGAGAATGATTCCGAAGATCCAGCTGCCATTCCTTCTTTCTGCTTGCTTTGTTTTTAGACTCACCCAGGGCTCCATTTTCATATGTAGATATCTGCAAGTAGAGTATCTGCATTGATGGCAAGTAAAGTATCTGCATTGATGGCAAGTAGAGTATCTGCATTGATGGAAAGTAGAGTATCTGCATTGATGGAAAGTAGAGTATCTGCATTGATGGAAAGTAGAGTATCTGCATTGATGGAAAGTACAGCATCTGCACTGATGGCAAGTAAAGTATCTGCATTGATGGCAAGTAGAGTATCTGCATTGATGGAAAGTAGAGTATCTGCATTTATGGAAAGTAGAGTATCTGCATTTATGGAAAGTAGAGTATCTGCATTGATGGAAAGTAGAGTATCTGCATTGATGGAAAGTACAGCATCTGCATTGATGGCAAGTAAAGTATCTGCATTGATGGCAAGTAGAGTATCTGCATTGATGGCAAGTAAAGTATCTGCATTGATGGCAAGTAGAGTATCTGCATTGATGGCAAGTAAAGTATCTGCATTGATGGCAAGTAAAGTATCTGCATTGATGGCAAGTAGAGTATCTGCATTGATGGCAAGTAGAGTATCTGCATTGATGGCAAGTAAAGTATCTGCATTGATGGCAAGTAGAGTATCTGCATTGATGGCAAGTAAAGTATCTGCATTGATGGCAAGTAAAGTATCTGCATTGATGGCAAGTAGAGTATCTGCATTGATGGCAAGTAAAGTATCTGCATTGATGGCAAGTAAAGTATCTGCATTGATGGCAAGTAGAGTATCTGCATTGATGGAAGTAGAGTATCTGCATTGATGGCAAGTAGAGTATCTGCATTGATGGCAAGTAGAGTATCTGCATTGATGGCAAGTAGAGTATCTGCATTGATGGCAAGTAGAGTATCTGCATTGATGGCAAGTAGAGTATCTGCATTGATGGCAAGTAAAGTATCTGCATTGATGGCAAGTAAAGTATCTGCATTGATGGCAAGTAGAGTATCTGCATTGATGGCAAGTAGAGTATCTGCATTGATGGCAAGTAAAGTATCTGCATTGATGGCAAGTAGAGTATCTGCATTGATGGCAAGTAGAGTATCTGCATTGATGGCAAGTAGAGTATCTGCATTGATGGCAAGTAGAGTATCTGCATTGATGGCAAGTAAGTATCTGCATTGATGGCAAGTAGAGTATCTGCATTGATGGAAAGTAGAATATCTGCATTGATGGCATGTTGTGTCCAAGAAGAAAACATATTGACTAACCAATACAAGCATAGTTTAGAACTTATTGTCCAAGTGAAAACACAAAATAGTAAAAGTGTAGATGGTGATATAAAGTCACCAAACACTATCACTATAGGGGTTATTCAGAGAGATCCGAAATGTAACCAGACACTGAAATTCAGCATATGGTGACATTTCGGGGCCATTCGGCTATTCAGAGAACAGGCAGTTTGCCAAATTTTAGCGAATTGCCTGCATGTACTATGCCTTTTCGAGGGCAGTGAAATCCCCCATAGAGGAGCAATGCTTTGTCTATTCAGAGAACACCGAACAGCAGTGAAAATTTGCCGAAATCCCTGCTGTTCGGTGGTTTCATTCGGCAGATTTATTCAGGCGAACCCCATAGGCTTCAATGATAAAAATATTCCCGTTTTAATTCAATATCTAATAAACCATTTATTATTTTACAGTCGAAACAGGGGAGAAGGGTTCCTAGTGCTGCAATATTGGATTGTGAGTCCAGCTGCTAAATTAGCTGGTGAGATCTGTGCGTAACAGAAAGCAATCAAATGTGCACTGGTGATTAAACAATCTGCAGTGACATATAATCAAGTGCAACCATAAACAATGGAAATGCAATAAATACAAAGTGCATATAATGTTTATTGCACATTACGCACAGATCTCACAAGCTAATTTAGCAGCTGGACTCAAAATCCAATATTGCGCCACCAGGAACCCTTCCCCCTTGTTTCGACTGTAATTTAACAAATTTTTTTGAGAGTTTGTGTTTTCCCTGTTGGCTGCATAACATCACTATATCACTTAATTACCCATTAGCGCCTCCATGATCTTCCCCTCCTACGTTTATTATTTTATTCTGCTGTAAAAAGTCTATTTATAGATTTTTAAGGATCTTTTAAGCATTTTTGGGGATTTTTTTCAGCAAAAAAAATCTGTTTTTTTTATTGTTTTTTCTTTTTTCTGTAATAGCCATTTTTATTATCATTCTTTGGAACTTAGATGTAAATTCCAGACATTTTCGTTCAATAGTTTTTTGCAAACAGTGTTTCAATTTTGAAACTTTCAAGCGTACCGGTTTTAGTTTCTTTTACTACGTTCGTCTGCTTTTTGGGTTTTTCCGGCGGCTGCTCTGCGTTGTGATTGGCGGCTTGTTGGGTTTTTCCGGCGTGCTCGTTATTTTTTTTGCAGCAGTTTCTGTGGTTTTTTGGTGAGTGCTCCGTGAGTGTTCTGCAGGTTTGCAGTGGGTTTTCCCTGCACTACGGGGGGCCCTGCGGTACACATTTCAAATCTCTCCCAATGTCATGCCCCAGCCCTTGGAGCCTGCCTGTGGCCAGTCTGGGTTACTGTTCACTCCCTGTCTGCTTCCACTCAAGGGTTAATTCCTGTTCTAGATATCTGTGTGCTTGCATAAAACCAGGTCACGCCCTTTCCTCCACACTCTGGCATTGTTCATCCTGCTTTGCCATTGAGAGGGTTCCCCTCCAGAGCTCCTGCACATTACTGCAATCCTAGATCCTGTTTTGTAAACCTCCGCTGTGGTTCCAGATACCATATCTGCTACTAGAGACTGTGATTATTCCACCTTCAAAATAGGAAACAACTGTATCACTGGCGCCACCTAGAGGTGGTTTTTATAACCAAACGAACTATAAGAAAGTATGTATATGTCTGTAAAATTCACATAAAATGAACAATCAGCATATATACATTGTGAGCATAAATCCAGATTTTTATAATGAATCAGCAGCTGTCCCTCTCCATTGGGTGGTATATCCAGAACCCACCGACAATACACAATAGAGAAAAAATATAGCAGAGCCAGCGTTTCCTTCAACGGTGATCTCTATTGTCTCAAAGGTTGACGTGTACCGCGAAACAAAAAAATGCCATTGTGTAGCAAGTAGGGTTCCACTTTAGTAATATAGAAAAGAGTGAATTCACTCACATTTTGCGGTGTCTCAATAAGACACTGGATATATTCAGCAACCAGTGATATTATGGGGAGCACCGGATCTCCCGTACAGCCAGCAAAATCCTGACGTTTGTTCGGAACCAAAAGGCTGTACGGGAGAACCGGTGCTCCCCATAATATCACTAGCTGCTGAATATATCCAGTGTCTGAGACACCGTAAAATGTGAGTGATTTCCCTCTTTTCTATATTACTCAAGTGGAACCCTACTTGCTACACCATGGCATTTATTTGTTTCATTTGAGGTACATATCAACCTTTAAGAAGATAGACAGAGAGAGATCACCGTTGAAGGAATGCTGGCTCGTACATATTTTTTCTCTATTATTCCACCTTCGCTGTGCACTACATCCTGCAGTACCTTGAGAGATTGCCAAGGATCACCGTGGTGCAACATTCACAATATCCACTGTTACCAGAGACTGAGTATTATTTCGCCATTCCTGTTTATCTCTGTGCAATGATTACCGCGGTATCTGGATTATATATTGCCAATATCTCCATTGTGCTTACTGGTTTCTTACCTGCTGTTACCACTCTCTGTGTTCATCAATATACACTTATACCAGCATTTGTATCCAGTGCCTTTATTAACCTGTTCAACCCCAGTGCCTGGGATATATATACTGAATTTTGGGTCCCACATCGGCTCACGCCTGGTGCCACCCTGACACTGAATAACCCTGTCCAAGACGATTGTGTGTCTTTTCCCAAACACACCAATGCCAACAAAAAGGGGGACAAGGTTCAGCACTATATGATGATGAAGTCTTCATTAACAGTAAGGTTTTAGAGCAAAAAAATTTCCAAACTATCTTGGAAGGAATAGGAGATAACATAACATTACCAGTAAGAATAAAATGCAGTGAATACTCAGATTGTGTTCAATTAGGCCAGGGTGTAAAATACTAGCAAAGGATAGGCTTCAAAATTACCTTGAAAATGTAATAAAATATAACCAGTTAAAAGGAAAATAATTTTATATAGACACCAGAGCACTTTTTGCCTCTAGTCTTTGAGTCTTCCTCAGTAGGTGATAACATAAACATAGTGACAGTCACATATACATATAGAAACATAGAAAATGTCGGCAGATAAGAACCTTTCGGCCCATCTAGTCTGACCAATTTCATGGATACTTTACCTGGATTTATCTTTTATTTAGGATAGCCTTATGCCTATCCCATGCCTGTTTAAATTCAATCACTGTTTTGGCCTCTACCACTTCTACTGGAAGGCTGTTCCATGTATCCACCACCCTCTCAGTAAAATAATGCTTCCTAATGTTATTTTTAAACCTTTGCCCCTCTAATCTAAGACTATGTCCTCTTGTTTTGCTACTTTGTTTCCTTTTAAATATACTCCCTTCCTTTACCTTGTGGATTCCCTTAACGTATTTAAATGTTTCTATCATATCTCCTCTGTCTCGTCTTTTTTCCAAGCGATACATGTTAAGATCATTAACCCTTTCCTGGTAACTTTTCTCCTTCAAGCCGTACACCATTTTAGTAGCCCTTCTCTGAACTCTCTCTAAGAGGTCTATATCCTTCTAGAGATACGGTCTCCAGTACTGCACACAGTACTCCAAGTGAGGTCTCACCATGTAGTGATGAGCCGAACACCCCCGTGTTCTTATATTAAACCACACTGACTGGTGATCACTAGATCCCAAATTTTCACCTACAACAACGTCCTGATACCAAACCTCCATTTGTGAGTATTAAATCCAATATGGCCTCTTTATGGGTCGGCTCCTCAACTACTTGTGTTAGAGATTATCCCAGTAGGGAGTTTAGAATATTTGTACTCCTGGTGCACCCAGCTATTTTGCCCCGAAATTGCACCGACGGAGAAATTCACTATTCAGTGCAATTCAGTGACAAATTCAGGCATTAGTGGATATCCTCCTATATATTCATAACCAGGGAAAGAGAATGTGGAAAATGGAGGTTCTTTCAATCAAAAGGAGACAAATGTTAGCTACACAAAAAGGTGCAATATAAAGAGATGGATCGTTAACCAATTTTCAATTTCTTTTTTATTTTGGTGTATTTTTTTATTTTAAAACTGGTTCATGTAATAATTATTCTCTGCATGAAACCCTAAATAAAAACCTCAATTCTCTAGTAGACCTAGGTAAATGATTCAACGGAATTAATAGCTGGAATTTATCAGATTTCTATTTTTCCTATCAGGTATTTGAAACATGCAACAAGATAAAAAACAATTACCGCCTTGTCAAATATTCCACCATATTTAAAAGCCTGGAAAAAAGATTTTACAAAGTGCTGTATTCGGTAACATGATAAAAACTCTGGGCACTGTTACGATCCTCACGCTAAAATAGGGACTCTAGGGAGAAAAACCTGGGCCTGCAGGTTTCTCCTTAGCCTCCCCGTTTTAGCAGAATATTGCAATGCAGGCGCTAGAAAAGGTGCCTGCATCGTAATCCGGCGCTAAACCCTGGGATGCGAGCGGCAGCGCTAAGCATCGCCGTGAGCATCCCCTCCATGGAGTCCATAGGACTCCATTGAGGCTGATGCTGCTGGTCACATGACCTGCAAGATCTCGCCTCGTGAGATCCAGCAGGTCGGGGTAGTGATCCACAGAGGGAGACTGGTGGGCTTTTTCCCTCCAGAGGCGGCGGTTGGAGCCACTGCTCTCACCGCGGGATGGAAGGTGAGTATACGAATTATTTGGGGGGGGTTCTGCTGGTGCTGACTGCTTCTTCAGCAGCAGAATCCATTAGCACCAG
This sequence comes from Leptobrachium leishanense, assembly GCA_009667805.1. Taxonomy (NCBI): domain Eukaryota; kingdom Metazoa; phylum Chordata; class Amphibia; order Anura; family Megophryidae; genus Leptobrachium; species Leptobrachium leishanense. Next base: position 114,156,100 of record CM019063.1, read on the forward strand.
GTCCTGGCTGTGGGTAACTTTCGAGTTAACCGCAGCCAGACAGTAATTAGCTTTAGTATATTGTAAGTCTAACACTAATTAACACTTTGCGCTCCCCATGTTAAGTATAGGGAGCGCAAAGTACAGTAGACTCGCGCTGAAAAGCGCAAGATCCAAATCGCTAACGGGTTTTTTAACCCATTAGCGTTTGGATTGTAATATGGTGCCCCCGCGCTAGGTCCACCAATGCTAACGATAACGCGCACACAGGTGAGCGCTAACGTCAGCATTATGATTGTAATAGTGCCCTCCATATTTCTAGTACAAAACCCACATGCAATGTGGCCAAGTGTGAACTTTTATAAAATACATATTTTATTTATTGTATTTTTTTATTTCTCAAACAGCTGAAGATTTTTAAAAGCAACACGTCTTCATTCAATACAATGCAAGAATTATTTTTTTATTGAGGTTTGCTAAGGTGCATATTAGGGTTTCTAACTCCATCTAAGGTGACCCAGTCCAATTGCATGAGACATTATTTTTAACAGCCTTAACTAATATGCTAATATATTTTCTTTGCAATAGCCCAATAGAGGTCCTAAAAGAATTCCCTTGACTTATGATTATCATTTTTGATTAAAGATATAAATTACAAAATAATATAGACATAGCTTACTAACCCATCTTGTTAATTTAGGCTGGTACGTAGTTATGCCGAAGGAACAAAATTTGTCCTAAATTGCTTCTCATACACTGTAGGGTTAATATTGGTCCACACTTGGAATATAATTACGATACCATTCATTTTCCAGTGTTTAAACAACTATTTCATTATATTTTTCCTGTAATGATTAAATTATACTCTGAATTTATAATGCATCATTACATCTGCTTTACACTAGATCATATTCACTATTGAAACTCATTAAAAAATTATCTTGTCTCATCAATCTGATTAGATTTAATCTATTGGTATGTAAATTTCATTTCATAAATAGAAATTAGTAACGTCATTAAAATTTGACCTTTAATTTAAATATTGACCTGTGGCACAGCAAATAAAAATGGCAGGAAATATCATATGGTATATTATGGCACTTTAAATATATACTACTTTATATTATGGGAATAAATATAAGAAATGCAGCTTAAATACAATTTCTTTGATAATAAATAGTATGCACGGATAGATCAATTACAATTTATATTTCATTTTTGATTAATAATGTTTTAATTTGGAACATACAATTTTGTTTTGCATTGAACATTCAACTGCTTTGAATTACTTTTAAAAATATACAGGGCTATTCAGAAAGAGGTGAAAACCAGGAGAGTGACTGGAGAAGTGAAAATTCTAGGTCAAAATAGTCAAACCGGAAAAATTCTCCCATTTATCTCTCTTTCCAAATTGGCTATTTGGTCTAGATTGTTCATTCTCCTGGCAATTCTCAAGGTTTTCACCTCTCTCTGAATAACCCGGATAGGTTAACATCAGTGTTTTCAACAATCCTTGTATTTATTAAAATCTGCTACAAACGCGAGACAATTCTAATTACTGCTATTTTCTAACTCAACAGCTTTTAGTTATATCTTGCTATAATGTATGCATTCGTCTAGCATACATTATAGTGCAGAACCCATGCTAGGATTGAAAGTACACTCTACGGATTCTTTTAGAAAACACAAATTTTGAATTATTCATTGAAAATGAAATGTTAAGAGTTCCACATGGTATTGGTTTGGTAGAGAAGAAGCATCAATTAGTTTACATGTGGCATGCAATGCCATGAGACAAGAGATTATTTTATTAACTATACTGAGAGGTTAGGGAGAGTTAACAGGTTAAGCTTACCAGGTCTGATTGCTACATGCAGTACCAATGTAAATTAGTTTGAGTTATAGCCAGACTATTTTTTTTTTAAATATGAAGGGCAATATTACAAAGCTGGTGCTAACTTAACCAAAGCTGTTGTAAACTTACCAGAGCCATTATAGGGCTAAATAAGTCTTCCCGCTAAAACGGGGGCGCTAGGGAGAAAAAACTGCACCCGCAGTTTCCTCCCTAGCGCCCCCGTTTTAACGGGAGATTACAATGCAGGCGCTTAAAAAGCTGCCTGCATTGTTACCGGGTGCTAAGCCCCGGGATGCGCGCGCATCCTCTCAATGGAGTCCATAGGACTGCATTGAGTTTTACCCTGCCGGTCACATGACCTGCCGGATCTCGCCTCGCGAGACTGATCTGCAGGGAGAGACTGGGGGACTTTTTCCCCCAGTCTCTCCCTCTTTTAACGGTGATAGAGGAGGCGGACGGAGCCGCAGTCCTTGTCGCGGGATACTAGGTGAGTATCTGATATATGGGGGGGTTTGGCTGGTGCTAACGGATTCTGCACCAGCGGAATCCGTTAACCACAGCCTGGACTTGGTGCTAACATTTTGTTAACCGCAGCCAGACGTTAATCAGCGTTAGGACTTTGTAATCCTAACGCTGATTAACACTTTGCGCTCCCCATGTTAAGTATAGGGAGCGCAAAGTACAGTAACCTCGTGCTGCAAAGCACAAGGCACCAAACGCTAACGGGTTACTTAACCCGTTAGCGTTTGGACTGTAATATGCGGTGGCCACCAGGGCTAACGTTAACGCTCGCTCAGGTGAGTGCTAATGTTAGCACCAAGATTGTAATGTGGCCCATAGTCTATAGAGTTGTCAAGTTTACAACAGCTCTGTTAAGTTAGCACCAACTTTGTAATACTGCCCGAAGTTTATTTCTTTTTTTCAAATGACAAAAGTAGTGGGGAAATAGGGTACAGAAAAGAAAAAGATGGAGGGATGAGAATAAATTTTTTGAAAAATATAGCCAGACTATTTTGATACAAATCTGAGCTACGTTACTTTAATAGTTATTCAAAGTGCAACGGAATTTCGGTGCGCTTTCATTCCCCGCTCTTCAGGGAGTCAAATTCGCCAACCCTGAGGTGAATTCAGCATTCAGAGTGGTGTCCCCGAAGTGCAGGGAAAAAGCCGCTCAATGCATCAAAAAAAAATGCCACATCACCGCTGAATTGATCGGAAAAGCTGCTGCAAAACCGCCGGACACATCCGAAAGACCATCTAAACTACACTGAATCAATCTGAAAAAAGCCAATGACCGCTGCCAGAAAAAGCCGACAAGCCGAGAAACGGAAAAAAAGAAAAAACACGGCAACTTTCAAAAGCTGTTTGCAAAAAAAGTACTTCACGAAAATGCCTGGAATATATAAGGTCCTATGAATATTAATAAAAATGTCTGTTACAGAGAAAAAAAACACCAAAAAATGCCTAGAAAATCCTAAAAAATAGACTTTTTGCTACAAGTGAAAAAGAATAGATGGTTGAAAAAATATTTTTTACATTGAATCCTAAGGGATTTGCCTGATTGAACCTGCCGGATGAAACCACCGAAAATCACTGACATTTAACTGCTGTTTGGTGTTCTCTGAATAGATTAACCATTGCTTCTCTATGGGGAGTTCATTGCCGTCAAAGATCACTGTATTTCACTGGCTATTCGCCAATATTTGATGAACTGCTAATTTTCAACAGGTGGGAAGAGGACAGAACTTAGTGAGAAGACAGGTGTCACACCAGTACAGTGATCTACTGTATAGTAATACGTTATTACGTTTCAGGTGGTTATAATTGCTGAAACCCCATGCATGCGAAACTGCAATTTTCATTTGCAGGTATTATATACACAAATTATTTTTTATTCTATTTGTATCTTTTGGAAGCTGTATTGCTAATAACAGTAATATGATCACTAGAAATCCCCAGGATATCTGAACAGTTTCATTACTGTCTAAAGTAAAGACAAATAAGTCAATGGGGCCTGATGGGATCCACCCTAAATTATTAAAAGAGCTCAGTGATGTAATAGCAAAACCGTTAACAGATTTATTTAACCAATCCTTGTTAACGGGAGTCGTCCCAGAAGACTGGAAATTAGCAAATGTTGTGCCCATTTACAAGAAGGGTAGTAGGGAGGAATCGGGGAACTATAGGTCAGTTAGTCTTACGTCAGTAGTGGGGAAATTAATGGAAACCATGTTAAAGGAAAGGATTGTTGAACATCTAAAAACACATAGATTACAGGATCAGAAACAACATGGGTTTACCTCAGGGAGATCATGCCAAACTAATCTTATTGATTTTTTTGATTGGGTAACAAAAATAATAGACACAGGTGGTGCAGTAGACATTGCTTATTTAGATTTCAGTAAGGCTTTTGATACTGTTCCGCATAGAAGGCTTATCAATAAATTGCAATCTTTGAGCTTGGATTCCAATATTGTTGAATGGATTAGGCAGTGGCTGAGTGACAGACAACAGAGGGTTGTGGTAAATGGAGTTTATTCGGCGCAAGGTCTTGTTACCAGTGGGGTACCTCAGGGGTCAGTACTTGGACCCATTCTCTTTAATATTTTTATTAGTGATATTGCAGAAGGTATTACTGGAAAAGTATGTCTTTTTGTTGATGACACAAAGATTTGCAACAGGGTTGACGTTCCTGGAGGGATCAGCCAAATGACAAATGATTTAGGTAAACTAAAAAAATGGTCGGAGTTGTGGCAATTGAGTTTTAATGTGGATAAGTGCAAGATAATGCACCTGGGACGTAAAAACCCAAGGACTGAATATAGAATATTTGATACAGTCCTAACCTCAACATCTGAGGAAAGGGATTTAGGGGTCATTATTTCAGAGGATCTAAGGGTAAGTAGTCAATGTAATAGAGCAGCAGGAAATGCTAGCAGAATGCTTGGTTGTGTAGGGAGAGGTATTAGCAGTAGGAAAAGGGAAGTGCTCATGCCACTGTACAGAGCACTGGTGAGACCTCACTTGGAGTACTGTGTGCAGTACTGGAGACCGTATCTCCAGAAGGATATAGACATCTTAGAGAGAGTTCAGAGAAGGGCTACTAAAATGGTGCACGGCTTGAAGGAGAAAAGTTACCAGGAAAGGCTTAATGATCTTAACATGTACAGCTTGGAAAAAAGACGAGACAGAGGAGATATGATAGAAACATTTATGTTATACTATGTAACTATGTAACTATGTAAAGGGAATCCACAAGGTAGAGGAAGGGAGTATATTTAAAAGGAAACAAAATAGCAAAACAAGAGCACATAGTCTTAGATTAGAGGGGCAAAGGTTTAAAAGTAACATCAGGAAGCATTATTTTACTGAGAGGGTGGCGGATACATGGAACAGTCTTCCAGTAGAAGTGGTAGAGGCCAAAACAGTAATTGAATTTAAGCAGGCATGGGATAGGCATAAGGCTATCCTAAACAAAAGATAAATCCAGGTAAAGTATCCATGTAATTGGGCAGACTAGATGGGCCGAAAGGTTCTTATCTGCCGACATTTTTCTATGTTTCTATGTTTCTATTACCTATCTTTATAACGTTAACTATATTTGACACAAAGGCTTATTCTGTCTGTATGCTGATAATGCAGACCATATTTAAATTTTGCAAGAAAAAGACACCATCCAGACTTTAGAACCTTTTATAACAGTAAAATCCCTGTAAAGACTAAACAAACACACGAAAACTTAAACCTTGGATGGATTTACACCAAGGCTAGTGTTAAATTAACCAGCGCTATTGTAAACTTAATAGCTCCATAGACTATAATGGGCCTACTAAGTTTACAACAGCCCTGGTAAAGTTTACACCAACCTTGGAATATGGACATTAATGTTTTAACCCTTTCGCTGCTGAGGCTTTTCCCGCCCTGTGCTGAGGTCATTTTTTACCTGTTTTGCGCATCAATGTTTAAACCTGTTTTGAAGGCTTAATTTTAGTATATGACATCGACATATATAATCGTTCTTTCCGTCAGACTCGTAGATTCATAATATGTCATTTTATATGTATACGTTATGTCATGTTTGTATATTATCAAAAAATGCAATAAAATATGTATTTTCAATAATTTACAGCGTTAAAGTGTTTTTTTTCCAATTTTACATGCGAGCAATTGCGGTTATATTTTGTATGGGGTGCGCTTGTTAAAAAAATTAGAGATGGGGTCTCGTTACATTTTTTTTGGGGAAAATGACACCATTTTTAACAAACGCACCGCATACAAAAATCGTTAATGCAGCATTATTGTTCACATTATAATTGAAATGGGAACAATATTGCTGCATTAACAAACAAAAAACAAAAAAAAAGTGTTTAATTTTTTTTTTTTTAATTTTTTTTTTTAATTTTTTTTTATTTTTATTTTTATTTTTTATTTTTTTTTTACATTTTTTTTTACTTTCATGTTTGGTATCGTTGGAACGGCCATGCTCTGGCCGATCCAACGATATCAAATTTTAACCCCTAACTGCCACGGATCGGGAGATAGGGAGTTCATTGGAACTCCCTATCTCCACACTTCGTGCAGTTAGGGGTTAATGCTAGGACTGGCGTCATCGTGCTGCGCACGATGACGCCAGTCTCTGGGGGAGTTCCCGGAAGCTTGGCCGACATCAAGATGTCGGCCAGCTCCGGAAGGATCGCAAATCGGCGCTTTTCAGCGCCGATTTGCGATCCAGCTCCCAGGGTTAATGCCAGGCATCATTTGGAAGGGCAGGCTGTGCCCTTCCAAATGATGCCTGGGTTAAGCCCCTGTGAGCCGCCGATCGGGAGGGAGAGAGGTCCGAAGGACCTCCCCCCTCCCTTTCAGGCGCCTCCTCCGCACATGCGGGGGGGCCGCCAATTATGTGTCATCGCGGGGGCGCGATGACACATAACAATGGCGGCCACTGCTCCGGATGCCGGGCTGACATCCAGGATGTCAGCCCGCACCGGAGGGGCCAGCGATCGCCGGTACCCGGCCAACGCTGACCCCAATGCGAGGACGCGCTCAGCGCGTCCTCCGCATACCAGGGGCAATGCTGAGGACGCGCTGAGCGCGTCCTTAGCATTGAATGGTTAACCATGTCAGAATGACAATCTTTATGCAAAATTGCTATATATTATTCAAGTTCAAGTGCTTTAGCAGTGACAGAGGTAATGCAAGTTTGCAGTTTTGCATGTCACATTCAGTAATACCAATAACTGTCAACATTAATGGCAACTGTAGCAGCAATATTAACAGCAGTGTTAAAATTCACACAAGCATCATAAACATGTAAATTTGTACCTGTGTTCTAAACCTTTCTACAATTTACATGTTTTTTCAAGTAAAACACTGAGGGGTTTAAATTTTCAGAATCCAGATGTGCACTATAATTACTACACTACAGGAAAATATTATTCATAGATTTGCAATAAAATGTTGTGAGCTTGCTAACAGATAGAAGAGCTGTTCATCAATTCTGACGAGTGGCAGTTTGTGTTAGCGTTAGGAACAGTTGTCGCTGCTGTCGATCAGTGCATAGGCTGTTGTTCAAGTCTTTCTTTAGCTAAAAGCTAGTCAGGTGAAGTACTCAGCTTTGAGCAGTCTGTTACCTGATCGGTTAACATTTTCAGAAGGAAGTGGTGTATGCACCCCTGGCATTACTGGTGCTGCAGCCTGCTGACTGACTGCTTGTCTCTCAAGCGTATAAGGTGCTGCATAGTGGATGTTGTTAAGGCAGGAAAAGGCAGGGAAGAAGTCGACCAGAGGAAGAAGCAAAGAAAGAATAACAAAAGGAAGGGGAGAAAGAGAAGATTGAGGAACACAGAAAGAAAGTGTGTGGAGGTAGTCAGCAGACATATGCGTTTCGTTCTGAATCAAAATTCTGACGAAAATTAGCAGATTCCTAATTTTTTTCATTTCTGAAATACAAAAACCGGCTTCCAAATTTTCGAATCGGTCCGAAATTACGAATCGCGGTAACATAACGAAAAAAATTGGGATGGAAATGATCCAAACGAAAAAAAAAGGAAGAAATTGATCCAAAACAATAAAAAGCAGAACTAAAAATGATCCAAAACGGAAAAAAAGAACAAAATGATCCAAAACGGATAAAAACTGGGATTTTTTTACATCAAAAACTATAGGATTCGCCTGATTAAACCTATCGAACGAACCACCAAACTTTAGTGTTAGAAAGTAGGGTTAGATATTCTAATCCTAGCTTCTAACCCTAGCTTCTAAATTAGAAGCTAGGATTAAAAATTAGGGTTAGAAGCTAGGGTTAGAATTTCTAGCCCTAATTTCTAACCCTTTGTCTAACCCTAATTTCGAACCCTGATTTTCGGTGGTTCGTTCAACAGGTTTAACCTCCCTGGCGGCAATCCTGACTGTGGCTCGGGTTAAATATCTATATTGAAAGGTGACATCCCCAAGTGGCATCCCTAAGTTGACGTTCAGAGTTGATTCCTGGAGTGGAGGGACTGGAGGAAGGAACTGCAAGGCCCACTTTTTACTCCGGGTAAACACACGTCTATATCATGCTTTCTCTCACGCTTCTACTCTTTACTTCTACCTTTCTTCTTAAATGGAACTCCTGCCCCTCTACCACCGACCCCTACACTATCTGCATCTCCCCCTCCCTCCTCTCGTCCCACATGATGGCCTCACATGAGCTCCTCTGTTTCCTCAGAACATGGTCTCCCTCTAACTCTTGTGCTGCCAATCACTCCCACTCCCACAAATCCCATTCCCACCTTCTCTTTCTCACCCTCCTGCTGTTACTCTATTCAGGTGACATATCCCCTAACCCTGGCCCCACAACACATCCAATACTTCCCTCTCATCCTATCTCCATCGCACATAAATCACCTCCCTGCAAGCCCAGCAACCTCATTCCCATAATCCCTCAGCGCCTGTCCTCTTTCTCCTGCGCCCTCTGGAACGCTCGCTCTGTGTGCAACAAACTCACAGCAATCCATGACCTCTTCCTTTCAAACTCCTTCAACCTCCTAGCTTTAACTGAAACCTGGCTAACCCCCTCTGACATGGCCTCCGTTGCTGCTCTCTCACATGGCGGTCTACACTTGAGCCATACCCCCAGACCGGGTGAGAGAAATGGTGGCGGGGTCGGACTCCTGCTCTCTCCCACCTGTACCTACCAGCATCTCCCTCCACCCCATCCCTCTCCTTCTCCTCCTTCGAGACACACTGCATCCGCCTGTTCTCTCCTCTGGCTCTCAGGGTGGCAGTCATCTACCGCCCACCGGGACCAACCTCCCAGTTCTTTGACCACTTTGCTTGGCTTTCTCACTTTCTCACTTCCTGTCTTCTAATCTTCCATGCTTAATTCTCGGGGACTTCAACATTCCCATTGACGATCCTTCCGCCCCTGCTGCCTCCAAACTTCTTTCACTCACGTCCTCCCTTGGACTCACACAATCCTCCCTCCTCCCTACCCACCGCGATGGTCACGCTATTGACCTTGTCTTTTCCAACCTCTGCTCCATTTCTGAGTTCAACTGTCGCCCTTTCCCCATCTCTGACCACCACCTTCTCTCTTTCAACCTATCTGGACTTCCTAAACACCCTGCTCCCCCACCCCGCACACACACTCGCAGAAATCTACATGCTGTGGACCCCCATCAATTCTCCAACCTACTTCACCACCTCCCTCATACCTCATCCTTCACCTGCCCTGATGCTGCCACTAATCACTACAACACGACGCTTATCTCTGCTCTAGACACTCTTGCTCCTCTTCGACTCTGTAAGGCCCCACGCCGCCAGCTTCAGCCCTGGCACACCCTCCAGACTCACTACCTGCAAAGATGCTCCCGCACTGCAGAGCGTGCCTGGAGGAAATCCCGCTCTGAAGCTGATTTTGTTCACTTCAAGTTTATTCTCCGGTCATACACCTCTGCCCTCCTCTTGGCCAAACAATCCTTCTTCTCATCTCTTATATCTACGCTGTCCTCCAACCCTAAACGGCTCTGGTCCACCTTCAACACCCTCCTCTACCCACCTGCACCTCCCCCCACAGCTGCCTTCAGCGCTCAAGACCTGGCAGACTACTTCCTCAGTAAAACTCTAACTATCAGAAGTAACATCCCAACACAAGATAGTTATCTGCCACCTCCACTCCCACAGGTCCCCTCTGCCACCCTCTGCCGCTTCCTCCCAGCCACTGAGGAGGAAGTCAATTCCTTATTGTCCTCCTCACATCTCACCACGTGCCCGCTCGACCCCATTCCCTCACATCTAATCTCTCCACTGGCTCCTTTCCATCCGCCTTCAAACACGCGCTAGTTAGCCCTTTACTAAAGAAACCATCCCTAGATCCCAACTCTCCATCCAATTACCGCCCTGTATCCCTGCTTCCCTTCACATCAAAGCTCTTAGAAAAACTAGTCTTCAACCGCCTCTCCCTCTTCCTGTCCTACAATTCCCTACTTGACCCCCTGCAATCTGGCTTCCGTCCCCTACACTCAACTGAAACTGCCCTCACCAAAGTCACCAACGACCTCCTAACTGCTAAAAAACACGGCCACTATTCTATTCTCATCCTGCTTGACCTCTCGGCTGCTTTTGACACTGTTGACCACCCCCTCCTTCTACAGACCCTCAACTCTCTGGGTCTCGGTGACACTGCACTTGCTTGGGTTGACTCCTATTTATCCAACAGGTCCTTCTGTGTGTCCTTTGCTGGTAACTCCTCCTCCTCATTGCCTCTATCTGTTGGTGTACCTCAAGGCTCTGTCCTTGGTCCTCTGCTCTTTTCCATCTACACCTCCTCCCTGGGCAAAATCATCAACAGCTTTGGCTTTTATTACCACCTCTATGCTGATGACACTCAGATCTACCTCTCTACCCCTGATCTCTCTCCCCCTGTCCTTTCAAAAGTCAGTGACTGTTTATCTGGCATCTCCTCCTGGATGGCCTCCCACCACCTAAAGATCAACATGTCAAAGACTGAACTCCTACTTATTCCTCCCTCCAATGCCTCCCCACCTCCTGACTTCTCTATCACGGTGGAGGGTATCACCATCTCCCCATCAAACCAAGTTCGCTGTCTTGGAGTTACACTTGACTCTGCTCTTTCCTTCATCCCCCACATCAAGTCTCTTTCCACCTCCTGCCGATACCAACTGCGTAATATTTCCAGAATTCGGCCATTTCTTACCGCTGTCACCACAAAACAACTCATACACGCCCTGGTAATCTCCCGACTCGACTATTGCAATAATCTCTTATCTGGCCTCCCTCTGTCCCGCCTCTCCCCCCTACAATCTATCCTGAACGCCTCCGCCAGGCTAATTCACCTCACCCGCCGCTCTGTCTCTGCCGCTCCCCTCTGCGAGTCCCTTCACTGGCTCCCCATCCACTGCAGAATTAAGTTCAAAATCCTTATCCTTACCTACAAAACCCTCACTAACTCAGCTCCCCACTACCTGTCCTCACTAATCACCAAATACACCCCAGCCCGCTCCCTAAGGTCAAACAGTGACCTGCGCCTAGCTTCTCCCCGCATCACCTCTTCCCATGATAGACTGCAGGATTTCTCACGCGCAGCCCCCACTCTCTGGAACGCTCTCCCTCGTACTGTCAGACTTTCCCCTAACTTCTCTTCCTTCAAACGCTCCCTGAAAACATTCCTATTTAGGGAAGCCTACCACCCAACTCACTGATGCAACCATCAATCACTCTCACCTTACGGTCCTCTCCTCCTGTTTCCAACCCCAACCCTCCCAGATTGTGAGTTCCTATGGGAATAGGGCCCTCATCTCCTCCTGTACTGTTTGTCAAATGTTGTTCAATGTATTGTAACCCTGTCTGTACTGTGCTTATTGTACAGTGCTGCGGAATATGCTGGCGCTTTATAAATAAAGAATAATAATAATAATAAAGCAGTAACCCTGAGCCACACTCGGGCTGATACATACCTGTAGCTGCCTTCCCTCGATGTCCTCCTGAAAACGCATTCACCTCCGTTCGATCGTGGCGTCCTGCTTCCCGGTTCCCTTCTCGCTCGGGGTTAACGCTTTCAGCATAGAAATTTATCCCCAAGCCACACTCAGGATTACCACCAGGGGGATGAAATTTTTTTTCTAATCGATTCTGACATATAAAATATGTCAGAATCGGACCGCCAGGGAGGTTAATCAGGCGAATCCTATAGGTTTGAATGTAAACAAAATCCCTGTTTTTATTAAATATTTATTCAACCATTTATTCTTTTCACTTGCAGCAAAAAGTCTATTTATTCATTAAGATTTTGCCACGTTAGCTGTCCCGCTTACCCCTCACAACCATGGTGGGAATCCTATTGGACAGACTTCTAGACCATCCGTTCCTTGAATGGTCATGACCGCTAACCCTATCACTCCCAACCAGGGAGAACAGACAGACCAAGAATAATGAGTACAACCTAGTAACAGTAGGTTTCGAGACAAAGTTTCTACTGAGCCACAAAGTGTTAACTTTACCGACAAGTGGGAAACAGTCTGAAAAAGGCTTTAGCAGTGTATTCATACACCAGGGGTTAACATCAGCGTGGTCATATAAACGTTCCGAGTTGGCAACAGAGAGAGTTCTCATACACGCTGGTTCGGCAACACACAAGGTTCTCATATACTCCGAGTTGGCAACAGGACAGATCAAGGGATAATCTGAGTAGGCGTTATGCAGGACTGATCTACACTCTGAGTCAGCGTGGGGTAAAAGCGGCATACACTCTAAGTCTGCTCTGGATATAACATACATACAGGCTTGGTCAGAAAGAGAATGGTCAGGAAGTCAGCCTGAGTCAGCAACAATCAGGGTCCTCATACAATCTGAGTCAGAATCAAAAGGACCAGTGAATCGAAATACAAATACACCGGGAACTAACTCCACGTCAGGGCAATGAGCCAACTTGCGCGCCCTGCATTTAAGACTGGCGGCTCAGCGTCATCATGCCACGCCCTGCCCCTCCTGGCGCACGAACAGCCAGAACTTCTGGCACCCGGCCAGCCAGTGATGCCGCCGGGTGCCCAGACACCCCCTGAAGTCCTGCAGGTGCCGAGGATGTGTCCGATTTTTTAGACATTTTTCTGAATTTTTTGATTCCTAATTTATTTTAAAACAACAAGGCTTTTTTCATTGCTGAACGCAGCAGGTCCAAAAATACGAATCGTGGTAACATATTGAATGACCTGAAAAAAAAAAAAAAAACGAACGAAATGATTTGTAATGAAACAAAACAATTTTTTTGGACATGCACATGTCTAGTAGTCAGCTCTTGAGGTGTGTGCTATTGAGAGCCAGGGCAGTGGTTGGAAAATTTAGCTCCAGTGCTGCCTAGAAGACCCATGAATGGAGAGAGCACTGAAAGAGACAGAGCTGTCTGGGTGTGCCGAAGATGACAACACTTGTAGGCATGTCCCTCTAGCTAAGGGATATTTCAGGCGTACCTCTGCCATAGAGCATGAGACAAAAGACCAGACAAATAATTGCATGTGCACAGAGTCTGGCAAAATAGGGGGCACTAAAAAGAGCAGAGCCTCCAGATGACATAGGAAGGAGAAGTGTAGGCTCCAAACGAAAGACAGAGAGAGGTGCACAGTGGTTGCCTTGAGAAGAGGCCAAAGCTGGTGAATTACCTGTGCAATGCCCCCCTCCCCTTTAATATCATTTAAATATTGTTTTCATGGAAATAGGGTAGGGACATCTCAGGTTTGGGGGTTCGGAAACTACTAATAGATTATACACATCATGCAGTAAGAGGAATACTACATATAAACAATAGAGGAAGTGATATTACTTGCTATCCTGTTGTAAGTCTGTCTAATGTCAAACACGTGCTACGTGTAGAAAAAGTCCAATATGAGGCTGTAGTTGTTATGTCTAATGATCTGATAGCAACAGAAATTGTCAATGCTAGTCTAATGCTCAAAATGTTCCTGATAATGCCACGGTTAATGCTGATTCCAATGTAAATTATGTGCAAGCGTTTGTCATATTAGTGTCAAATGAAGAGTGGGAAGAAGGAAAGAAAGGGTCTTTAATACATTAAGTTTGAAAAAAAGAGTTGCTTCAATGTGAAGATTCGCCATTGTGTTTTCCATTGAATTTGGCATTAAACGAAAAGAAAATTGCAGAGGAGAAAATTTAGATAAGTTGTCACTTTTGCTGTCATTAAAGGATTTCCCTAAAGATAAGGGGAAGGATAACTAGAAGCCAGTGCTTAGATCTTTTAACAATTGGTTGCAGGCATTTTCTATGTTTAGTTCTGTTTTGGGATTAATAGCATCCAAATTTGCTCTTTTGGCTTATTCACCATCTGGAGCTTGTGCTGTAGGCTTGTAAAATGATGGAGGTTAGTTTGGTTTTATTATGATAAGCAGTTTAGACAAGAGTTGTCAGTGCATCAGTCTTTAAAGAGGGGCATGAAAAATAATTGCATTTGGGTTTAACAATTTAATTTTGTCGCAAACGGTTCCCAAGACTCGGAGTGTGCACTGACAAAGGGATTATGTTGGGCTTCAATGAAGCCCAATGTGGGCCCAATTACAACCCTGCCATTAAGTTAATAGCGGGAGCAATTGTACATAATGGCTCAAGCTGGTATTCCAACCATGCATGCTGCTCCGAATTAGTGGCAGGTTACTGTTAATAACAGCACAGAGAGAGAATAGTGAGCTATTTCACGTTAGCTCATTGTTCTCACTTTACAGCTGTGATAAAAGTGAAGAGGTAATGGGGTAGGGGAGGGAATTTTTAGACAAGGCTGCAAGGGATCCATTGTGTTGTCTAGGCTACCCAAGAGATGGCAGCTGAATGAGGTGACAGTGGGCTTCCAATGCTGGTATCTACCCACTTGGTGATGTTATTTGCATACATTCCTCACACGTGCAATCCTATGGGTTAGTTTTATGGATTTCAGATGTATAAAATCCATTCTATGCCGAAAGCCCCATGGTGGCAAGAAAGTGCTCTAAAGATGTGGGGAGGAGGGATTTTTACAACACAAAATATCGAAAAATGGATGCACACAGCGACACATATAGCGTGAAATATTTTCTTAACTAACCGTACATGAGAAGAGCAAAGTACATGTAAGTTATCAGCAACATAAAATAAACAGAACAAGGACATTTCATGTTTTTGGTGCCATGATGCAAAGTCTTGATTCACTTGTGCATCCTGAGAGAGCTTTATCTATTCATGGGGTATAGAGCAAAATATTTCTGAAAATTACGTTTCCAAGTGAGATCAAACCAACCGTGTGAAATTACAAGCTAATGTAATTTTCCTGTATTAACCTCCCTGGCGGTCTAATTTTTTCAAAATGTCTAAAAGCGGCTCAATTATTTTTTAAAGGAAACGTGTTTTTGTACATAGTTAGCCTGTACTAATTAGGAATCACGCACTGAAATCCGTGCAATCAAGAGTCCTTACTGGTAAAATCCTTTATAAATAAATTTAAAAAAAAATCATAAATACACGGAGTCCGATAAAGTTTGAAACACGACATAATAATTTATTATCCTAAAACTAATTATCCAAAATAATGCAAATAAATGATATTCAATAAAATACAACAAAAAACACTGAAATCTGTCTGAAAACAAGGGTGAGACGATGTATGGTTCAGTTTCTTATCCTGTAGTGCCACCTAGTGGCCGTTCATAAACATTGCACATTGAATTATACAGTGTATTATAATTTGTTTCTAAGTTTGCTGCTTGGTCCCACCCCTGCATCATGTTCCTCGCAGGGAGCCTTACCAGGAAGCAGCTCGCCGCGATCACACTGCGGGGGACAGCGAAGGAGTCAGGAGGAGGTGAGTATGCATCCAGTCCGAGTGTGGCTCGGGGTTACTGTTCGCGGTAGTGAAATTTAACCCCGAGTCACACTCGGGAATACCACCAGGGAGGTTAAAGGCAAGTAACTGATCGTTTTTCTTCAATATATTTATACAATATTGGAATGACAACATTATTTACCTGATAGGACATTGTTAGAAATCAATTTTAAGATTATCTTAAAAAAAATTCATAATGTTGTATACAGAATCATTTCTTTATCAAGATATGCCTATTGATTTTTCTTTCTTTACGAAGAATCACTTTATCCATCCATTTACCAAGTAATCCATTTAAAAATGAAATGCCGTTTGCAGCCTTTTATTGATTTATGCAAATAATCTAATCTATGATTTGTACTTGTGATCATTCATAATTTTTATTGAGAATTTAAATTAATTATCTACTGTTTTAAAGATAAATAGTTCAGCTCTAAGACATAAGAACGAGTTTGTATTATTAAGAGAACGGCTTATGGTTTTAGATTCAAAATTCACTTATCATAGAGCATTTTCTGTCACAAAACAGAAATCCAGGACAAATCGTGCGCACCAGCAGGAAGCACGCTATTATCTGTATTCAGGGATAATATTAATCTGGCCAGATAAGAGCTGTGCTTCACAGACCACTGATTTTCCAGGTGTTAAAAAGGAAGGTAGCAGATGTTTTGTATTAAAATAGACTTGACTTGTGTATGTTTCATACAGTAGTTTGGGGAATTAGAACAGTACAGGGAAAAAGGCAGTGAGTAAAAATTGCTAAAGGGTACATATCTGTTTAGAAGAGAAAGAAAAGGAAAGGGATATTCTTGTACTGTTCAGTTGTACAATAAATATATTCTATCTGCTATCGCATGCATCAGGATTCGCTTTAAATCTCTGAGAAAGTTTTACCATAAATTGACATTCTTTAACCCCGGAAGGATCAAAGCATTGCTGTTCATTCAGGACCGGAGCATTTTTGCCGTTTTGGCTGTGTATGTGGTCACTTTTGATTTTCTGCTTTCTCATTAAGCGCACCCCCACATATTATGTATTGTTCTTACCCTTATGTAAGGAGGGATACAGCTTTTTGTTTATGTTAAATATATGTATATTTAATCATTTTAAATGAAGAAATAAAGAAAAACGAGAACAATAAAGCTGTGGAATTCTCTGCCTGTTGAGGTGGTTGGGTCAGAGTCTGTTCAGACTTTTAAACAAAAACTGGATGACTTACTGCAAAAACAAAATATTAAGGGCAGTATTACAAAGTTGGTGCTAACTTAACCAGGGCTGTTGTAAACTTACCAGAGCCATTAAAGTCTATGGAGTTGTTAAGTTTACAACAACACTGGTTAAATTAGCACCAGCTTTGTAATACTGCCCAAAGGGTCATAATATTTAATATGTGATAATGGCTGCTTGATCCAAGGAGAAATCTGACACCAATCTGGTGTCAAGAAGGAATTTTTTTCCCAGTTTGTTGCATATTCAGCAAGCGCTTCAGACTGGGTTTTTTTGCCTTCTTTCGGATCAACAACAGTAGGTGATGTGTGAGAGGCTGAACCCGTTGGACGCACGTCTTTTTTTCAGACTATGTAACTATGAGAACAAAATCTTTTTATAGTTTTAGATATAATAATTTGTACTTACATTGCATAAATGAAAAAAGTAATCAGGACAGATTTAGAAATTTAAATATAAACAAATATACTACTGTATATTACTGTTTTATGGACAAAAAATATGGCCAAAAATTAGATTAAACGCAAATAACTCCTACAACATCACTATGTAACTATAGAAGACTAAATGAGTTATTCAGTGCCGGTGTCGTGCTTACAAATGCAAGCATTTAACTAAAACTAAAATCCAAAGGGCAAAAGGAGACGTTTCAAAGTGAAGCTTGTCCTTCTGTGCTTTGCATTTTAGCTTTGTAAAATGCCAGTGTTTGACAGCGCTGCCATTGATTTTCGGTGTTTGCAACACTAGCATTTTCGGAACTACCCCGTTTATGTATATACATTTATACATTATGGTGTACAAAACCAATGAATGTGTGGCGTACCTGATCAGGAAGAGCCCCGTCCTGGCCAGTGGGAGGACCTAGTGCCACGCCGATGAGGTCCGTCTAGCCTCAAAATATCAGCAAAAGGATTCACGGCGTGCAACATAGGTCGTAAAATCCAACAGATAAATCTTTGCTGAAGAAGAGCAGCAGAAAATTGCGCTGTTTTGGTCCTACCGGATCTTAATCGTGCATCTTTTTGTATATACAAATACACAATCTTTTTGTATATACATTATGGCAATAGTTAAATAGTCTTTGTGACACTGAGAGCTCTAATTTAACTTTCTCTGAGTTGTGTAGGGTCAGGCAGACAGGAGGACTGAAAACCATGAGATCCAAGCATCCTGTAGGTAGACTGAGAGATGGTTTATGTCTTAAAGCCCTGCAAAGCATGCCAACATAGTCCATCATGTGGTAGTTAAAGGGTTACTATCCTGCACTTTAAGATTGTTGGCAACCTACCTTTTCTGTAAGCTTATGTCAATCACTTCCCTCCATACCTCCCCTGACATTAAACAAGAGGCAAAACTCCTCACCTCTTGTAGTGAGCTAAGTAGATAGAGTTGTGGTTTTCTTTAACCCCTTCGCAACCAGAATCAAACATAATTTCCAGACGTTCTTAATCTGACCTCAAATTAATTTTTATTCCAAATGTACCCATGACAAATGCCTTCGCAAACGAAGATTGAATGTTTCAACCAATTGCGTTCTTTTTTCAATACACGACAATATTATTAATGAAATCAGTTCATAAGAAACTCAATAAACGAGTTTCATGTTACCAGAATGCAGCCACAACAACATGTGCTTTGCATGATGTATAGGGACACCAACATATGTCCTAGCCATATAATTACTTTGAAAGACTATGCAGATCCTTTGAAAAGGATGTGTAGAACAAAGCAGGCTAATTTTTGTTCTTTGAATGTGTATTCTATATCATTGAACTATTTCATGCAAGTTTGCACATTATTGGTTCTTTTTCTTTGATAAATTATACATGAGAATCGCTTTGAACCTGATATCTGTGTGTAATCTAAATAGTTCAGAATTGGACTACATGAAAGTACAGAGTGAGAAAGACTAGATGTTCTACTAAACCAGCTCTCTGTGGGTTTCATGACCTGGGGCATGACTGTAGGTGGGCCACAGCAAGAAAGTAGGACAAGGTGAGAGGTAATTGAAGATTTGTTTTCAAGGTAAAAACCATCTGGAAATATAGTTTGCTACTATTCTTTCATTCCTCTTAATTACTTTAAATATTTCACTAACAACCCTTGTTTAGATCCTTCTTAAATACTTAATACAATGATTTCAATATCTAGAATTTATTTTCAGATATTCACATAGGAAAATTTACCAATTTAAAAATGTTTAAAAAAAAAGAAGCTATTTCCATGGACTGGTAAAAATATGTTCTTCAATCACAGGTCAACTATACATATATTATGAATGTCACCTACAGGGTTATCCAAAGAGATTCGAAAAGTCACCGCACGTTCGGTGACTTTTCGTTCTCTTCAATTCGGTTCCTTTTGCCGATCCCATTTCGGTGACCCTGCGGTGTATTCAGCAAACACCACAGGGTCCCCGAATTGCAGGGAAAGGCTACCGAAAACCTGACGAACACTAACCGAATGCACGCTGAAAACAAGCAAAAACATCTGGATTAACCTTCGAAGAAGCCGAACAGGAGCCGAACAGGAGCCGAATCACACAGAGCCGAAGCAGCTGTGACGTAGAGGAGGCAGTGAATAAATTAGCAAAACCATTTGTATGAATCTGGGAAAATGAAACGCTGTTTGCAAAGAAACTACTGAGCGAAAATGTCTGAAATTTTCACAGGAGGTCCAGGGAATGATAATAAAGAGGGCTGTTACAAAAAAAATAAGTAAACTGAAAAAAAAATCGGACTTTTAAAAAAAAAAAAAAAAAATCAGAAAAATGCTTAAAGTATCCTAAAAAATCTATAAATAAAGAGACTTTTTGCTGCAGAATTTTATAATGAATGGTTTATTAGATATTGAATTAAAACGGGAATATTTTTAACATTGAAGCCTATGGGATTCTCCTGAATTAATTTGCCGAATTAAACCACCGAATGGCAGGGCATTAGGGGAACCTTTCACTGCTGGTTTGTGTTCTCTGAATAGCCGAAGCAGTGCTTCTCTATGGGGATTTCACTGCCCTCGAACAGGGACCGAACAGGCACCGTATGTGCAGGCAATTCGCCAGGATTTGGTGAATTGCCTGCTCTCTGAATAGCCGAATGGCCAGGAAAGGTAACCGAACGCTGATTTTCAGCATTCGGTTACCTTTCTCCAGCAATTCGGATTTCTTTGGATAACCCTGCTAGTCTTTTTAATCAAGGTTGAGAAAAGTTATTTATCAGAAATAAAATGATATCTCCACAGAAATATCATGTAGATAAATTATACTAAAAAAATGCTTGCTTCTAGAGACATGTTCTATTTTTTTCTTTTCATGAACTGCACATAACCGGATTTAGTTTGGACTGAACCAACTAAACAATCAAACTCTGGAAAACCAAAATATATGGAAACACCAAAAAAGGACAAAAACGTAAAGGTCACCTAAGGCTGGGGTCAGACCAGCGCACTTTTAACGTGCGTTCTGGCGCACATAATTACGGCCGCACTAGCAGCAAATGACGGGCAATGACGGCCAATATACGAAGTACGGTCGCACGAAAGTCCGGCCGCGCAACGCAAGTGGAAAATGAACGCATTTTTTCGAGAACGCAGAACCTCTAGTACGGACGTACAGAGTGCGCTGCGTCCGCATAGCGGTGTGTGTGTGTGATTTGGAGACGTCAGACCCTGCTCGTGTCCGGCCAACATAACGTCCAGACGCAAAAAGTTTCCTGGTTTGGATTCGTAAAACATCACGCACGAACATGCGCATCGTATGACCGTTTTCGCATAGTCCGTGAAAAAATACATCAATGCGTTCGGACGCACTTTTTTACGTTCGCGTGTAAAAATGCTTTCGTCTGACCCTAGCCTAAGAGACTATCCATCCTCTAAGACCCACAGTTCTGTAAAGCAAACTGTACCATGATATATATATATACATATATATGTGTTTGTAAGTCATATTTTAACCGATATTACTATTTGCAAACTACAATTATTTCACATGGAATGTTGGGAAACCTGAGGGCATTACCCTAGCCAAGGTGCACTATCTTGGTGTCAGTGAATTAAAAGCAACAATAAAACAATCTAGGGTTCAGCAATTTATAACTAAAGTAGTCAGTAAAGATTTTATATAGTTACCAAATTTTTTCAAATATATCTATTGCAAGCTGCATAGAATTCCCTTAGACCCCCCAAACAGTCTGAATTCTCTGTCAAGGGTTCAATAATGGATGGTCAAATTCCCTCCAGGATCTGACCCATGTTGACATAATGGCACCATAGAGAGGCTTAAAAGTTGCCAGATACAGCTCTGAATCTTACCACCATCAGGTCTATTCACTAAAAGGTGAAACTCAGGAGAATTGGCAGGAGTAGAAAACACTGTAGACCAAATAGCCGATTTGGAAAGGAAGATAAATGGGAGGATATTTCTGGTTTGCTGTTATAACCTAGATTTTTCACTTCTCCAGTCATTCTCCTGAGTTTCACCTTTAGTGAATAGACCTGCATTCAGATGTTATGACTGTAGATGCAGTCATAATTTTTGCTGTACAATGAAACCAAAGGAATATGAAAGGGGGCATTAAGGGATGTGCATAATTAACTATAGTGCTCATGTTGTCGGTGGAATTTTAACAATTCTTGCTTGAAATAAATGGATTTAAAATGAGCATAATAACATTTCTGACAAAGTTTAATCACTACAAAAAATTTGTACACATGCATGATGGCTCCATGTGTTTAAGATCTTGTTATTAAATTCAAAGCCTAGGATCTCCATGCTACAGCTGAACTTTAGATATGTCCAAATTATATCCAAATAAAGAATGCTATTCCAGTCTTTTGTTGTCTCATGTTTGCGCCCTTAGCTTACCGAGTGTACCCTGTTGGTTTCCTGATTCTTAAACCTATCCACCTCCTACGCTTTTGCAAATTACTTCCTGTCGCTTTTGGGTTAACTCAAACAGGTCTGACCATTCTTCTTTGACATCTGACCTTATCAATATATTTTACAATATAGAACTGTTGATCACTGCATATTTTTGTTTAATCCCCCATTTGCTATACACGTCAGACATCATGAGCATGACAATCCAACACCAAGTTGATCTATCCCAATAACCTATAATGACCATAGCCAGAAAAACAGATTCAGGTGATGACCACTCATTAGGAGATATGTATTTATATGGCTACTATTGATCACTCAACTCACTTTTGAAGAATTCTTTCAAGGCAAAACGCATTGAGTACGTGCTCTTGTTTTAACGGCTATCCTGTCTGTGTTCTTCTGGCCATGGTTTATCAATTCGCATAATCTTTTGCTACTTGAAGGCAGCTAGAAATACCGAGGTATAGCTAGGGGTACAATGGACCTCACTCACTGAGTAGTATTTTGGATGCTGTGATGTTGGGCTGATATTGTCACGGTTCCCGGATCCCACCACGCAGCCCTTAAAGCCCAACACTCCACAGAGCCAAAAAGCTACCAACAGAGTAGCCGTAGAGCAATCCCTAACTGTCTGGTCCTTAAAAATTGGCCAGGTATATGTATACTAGCTAGACAAAAAGAGTTAATCATTAGGAGATGTGTACTTATATGGCTACTATTGATCACTCAACTCACTTTTGAAGAATTCTTTCAAGGCAAAACGCGTTGAGTACGTGCTCTTGTTTTAACGGCTATCCTGTCTGTGTTCTTCTGGCCATGGTTTATCAATTCGCATAATCTTTTGCTACTTGTAGGCAGCTAGAAATACCGAGGTATAGCTAGGGGTACAATGGACCTCACTCACTGAGTAGTATTTTGGATGCTGTGATGTTGGGCTGATATTGTCACAGTTCCCAGATCCCACCACGCAGCCCTTAAAGCCCAACACTCCACAGAGCCAAAAAGCTACCAACAGAGCAGCCGTAGAACAATCCCTAACTGTCTGGTCCTTAAAAATTGGCCAGGTATATGTATACTAGCTAGACAAAAAGAGTTAATCAAAGACAATGTCATAATACAAAACCAGGTCAGCAACACGGGGGTAGTCAGACGAGCCAGAATTAGGAATACAGAGTATAGAATAGTAAAATGGAATAGCCGGGTCGATATCAGTGCAGTAGCGTAGTACAAGGAAAATAGTCTAGGGCAACGGAAGACAGAATGGTCAGAAAACAAGCAGAGGTCAGTAACAGGTTAAATCATGAGAGAATTTAGGTACAGGGAGCTCAGGTATGGATAACCACGATCTGGCACTGATTAGAAGGAACTGTGGGTTTTTAAAAGACCTTCACCAGACCGCGCCCCCCTCTCAAGTCGCGCCTCATGCAGCCACCTCACTGCCTGTCTCTATTTAAACCGGGCGTTGGTCAGCGAGCAGCATCAGACATGCTGCCTTCAAGCACACTGGAGAGGCTGGAAGCCCCCAACGTTACAGATATGTGTATTGGTGGTGTTATGTATGTACATTGCCATCCACTTGGAATCAAAGTTATACCTTTTAGTAGCATCATTGTGCTTTCCGTGTTGCCAGTGCACTATTTACTTACCATATATACATGTTTTTATGTGCATTTGTTGTATTTTTTTTTGGTTCCTAGTGGAACTTGAGTTTAGGTATCTTGTATGGCTCTGTAAATGGCAGCGTTTTTTGCAAATATGTATAGAAAACAGAAATGGCTTCAGAAATGGATGATTTGAATCAGAAAAAAATAAAAGATTACAATGAAAATGGCTAAAATCTCTGTAAGATACATACAGAAAAATGAACAGCCCACAGGGAAGCTCTTAAAAGTTAAAGAAAATCATTCATTCAATTAGTCCTTTCTTTTCTTTAACCATTTTAAATTTCTGCATCGTCAAACTATTAAAAAGAGCTTACCAAGCTCTGCCATCTAGCTTGTTGTCTTTATCTTACATTTATGTGTGTTTGCAACATATGGCTGAGGAGGCATCTGGGGCACCTCTGATTGTAAAGATTGAATTTCTTTACTCTAGACGAGACAAACGAGTCTGAGTACAAGTCAATAAAGCTGTGAAGAGGTACATTAAGTCAAGATATTCAGGCTATGTTAAGCTGCAAAATCTGTGCAGTGCACAGGAAAAAACTAAAACGGGCTACACTAATTCTAGGAAACACCAGGGGTATTGCTTTGTTAGAATCCATAAATTAATTAGTGGCAGTGACCTAATCACATCAATAGAAAAGTTATTTCAAATTTACAAAAAAACTAAAAGGAAAAAAACACCACTGGGAGCATAAACAAAATATAATAATATTCACAATTAAAATTTGGCATTACAATAATTACTAGTAAAATACTACAGTATAACATGTGGACTTCTCCCAAACTGCCCCCTACTTATGGAACTCCCTTAACCGCAACATTAGACTCTTCCCAGTCCTT
The DNA here is from genome assembly GCA_009667805.1 of Leptobrachium leishanense. NCBI lineage: Eukaryota > Metazoa > Chordata > Amphibia > Anura > Megophryidae > Leptobrachium > Leptobrachium leishanense. The sequence continues at coordinate 114,180,405 of CM019063.1, forward strand.
CAAGAAGTCTCTCAAAACACATTACTTTAGAGAAGCCGGTCAGCACACTCCCTGATTCCCCACAGCGCCCATGCACCCGCTACTTCACATACTCTGTTATTTACACTCACCTAGCATGTCACCCCTCTCCTCTTAGATTGTACGCTCTTGTGCAGGGTCCTCTCTCCTACTGTTCTGTGTATTTAATATTTGTTATTTTGTCTCACCCATTGTATAGCGCTACAGAACCTGTTAGCACTCTTTAAATACTTGTAACTATCCAACTACCGTCCAATATCATTGCTTCCTGTAATGTCAAAAATCCTGGAAAAATGTGTTTACACTCAATTACGCGATTACTATTAGTATAGGAACTATTTAACCCCAGATCAATCAGGCTTTCGTCCAAATCATTCAACCAAAACTGCCCTTTTAAAAGTTTCCAATGATATCCAGGCTGGCATGGAACAAGGAAACCTAACTGGAGCCATCTTCCTGGATTTTGCCAAAGCCTTTGACACAGTAGACCATGGCATCTTATTACAAAAACTTAAAAATTCCGGTATTAGTGATCGCACGCTAACCTGGTTTCAATCATATGTGTCTGACCGGTCGCAATTTGTGTCCATTTCTGACAGCAGGGTAACTGAGACACTTTTACTATTTACTATTACTTCTGTTTGGTTTATTTTAATAAATATTCTTTTTAAACATATTGTCGTCCTGAGATATTAGATGGTTTTACTGGAAGGTTGTACCAGCAGAAAACAACCTCTGAGTGATCTACCTCAGGACCTGAGCTTCGGTCCTAAAGCATTGAGTACTTCCAAATCTGGGACTGTACTATATTTTCCATGTGGTTTTGCACTATGTTGTCCTCCTTGCACCATTAGGACTTGAGGATTTGAAGATCTTAACGCACAAGGGCCGCTGGGTAGCCAATCTAATAACCCACAGGCGCAAGAACTCGAGTCAGTTAGGGCTCCCTTAAATGTGAGTGAAATTGCCATTAATTTAACCCTAGCTTGTCTTTTAACAGCAAAATTTGATTAATTGGGTTTTATTTAGTGATCCGAAATTCGAATTGATATCCACTACCGAATTTGAAATGAACTATTAAATTGATATCAACTATCGAATTGATCTGAATTTACAATACAAGAAATAGTCAGCAAAGGACTTTATGAAATAAATAAATTTTGTTTCACTGTTTAATTTGACTCAAATACTAAATCTGTGACACAGTTTAATATTTACCCCTAGATTGTCTTAACAGCAAAATTTGTTTAATTGGTGTTTTATTTAGTGATCCAAAATACGAATTGATAATTACCGAATTGATATATGAAATTCAAAATTTCAAATCGCTGTGCAATTTTGAGTCGATCCGAAACGAAACGAAATACGAAACGAAATTAGTTACGAAATTTCCGAAAACAAAATTATTTAAAAACTAAATGAAACTAAACAAAATGAATTTTTCAGCCATGCACATCCCTAGTTATAAAGTCCTGTTGTCTCTCCTCACTGCAGTGCCACGGTCCAGGTTGTCGATGAAACAATGCGTTGCATCATCAGCTCCACACTTGCTGGCAGTATGGGAAAGGAGACCGTGAGTTGGCGCGGTCTCCTTTCTGAACTGTTCACTTTATAATTGTAAACTGAATAATAGTGTGTCGTTGGAAAAACAAAATATAATATTTGTTTATTTTTACATAACAAATATTTCCAGGATAGATTTATCACTGGAAAGGTCATAATCCAGCCCTGCTCCTATTAGGATTAATTTGATGAAATGTTTATGTGGCTGTGGATGGCTCAGTGGAAGATCTTTTTTTAATTACCTTGGGATTCTGATACTAAGTTTCAGAATTTGACAAAATTTCTTTTTTCAAATATGCTCCTAAATCCAAGTGTGAAATCACTAAATATGTGGAATTCATATGACCCATGTATGATACCCTGTACATTGCCTGTTCTCATCACAAATTGAAAAACTGGATGGACCTATAAATCATTATTAAAGCAACCACACTGAAGATTGTGGCTCACATTTTGCATAGCTCACACAAGGTAGTAGGTATGTGTACATTTATTGAATTTTGTATGTATTCACAGAAATGGCGTAAAGGACAAAGCTGGCAAAAACATTCTTTCCTAAATGAAATAGTGCAAATAATTGTAATTGGGATAGTGATTTCTATTTTTACCTAATAGCAAAACTGTCTATTTGAATGATTACATAGCAAAGATTCATTATGATAGAACACCCACTTCTAGCGAAAAATTTCTTGTGATTTAATAATGAAACTGAGAATGACAGGCTACTAAACATATTTATACATACATATCTCCAGCCAGGTCATTCTTGGTGCTGTCCCGTTACGTGTTTTTGTTTTTAATCCCAAAGAGGAAATGTTTTTGATGAGGGTATAAATAAAACCCACCATTTTTTCTCTTAGCTGAAAAGCAGCATGAGAGTATGAGGTTGCTTGGAAAACGAAGCTCTTGGTTATAATTAAGTTAGGACTCACCTACCAGGAGTGCCGTGACGTGGTAGCTGAGCTTACACTTCAATGGCCATTCAAGTAAACCAAAACTTCTGATTGTGTTTTGTTTCACATGGAGCTATAGGGATAAGCACAGATGACACCTTTTTTCTTGTTTTGCTTTATACTTAACATAAATGGCTTATGTGTAATGTATGTTGATTGAAGCAGTATCTACCTTGCAGACTCCCTGATTACATTTTGTAATGAAATTCCCGGTCATCCACCACATTTCCCATACTTGAAGTAGATTATGTACACTTTGGAATAGGCCAGGAATGACATCCTCTTAGTAAGGGACTATGGTTCATTTACAGTGAAGACTAGAAAAGTGCAAAGACAGCAGGTGTTAAAACAGCAACTTCTGACCTCAGACATCTTTGTGGATGGTAGTGTAATAATGTGATTAGTGGGTGACTATCATTGGCAGTGATCGTATTTATATGAATTATTACCTCATCTTTGTCTTTGTTAGTATGATTGAAATAACTGGTGAGTGTATATAAAACCATATTCTGGGAATAATAGAAGTATTCCTTTTCCCAATCCACAAAATGCCTGGCTGATGGTAGTAGGGATTTCTTCATCTCTGGGTACCTTCACTGCGATAGTAGAGTTGCCAGTAGCCTGAAAGGTGACTGTAGGTCCCTTGAATCAGTGGCTCTGAGATAGAATTGACAGTCAAAGGAATGGGTTGGGTCTGATGCTTGAGCTTTGGACAGGCCTCTGGCGTGTTCATCTTACAAGGTGCCTAAAGTTAGTGTAGTGCTCACTCCCGGAGGAGCCGCTGAATTTAACCTCGGGTTAGTCTCTCCGCACTAGGGAATAAATATACACCAGCACTGTTGTGTATTTTATAAATCATATATACTTTACTGGTCTCAATTAAGCGGCATATATAAAATAAGCACGGTATATGGAAACAGGATTTCGTATTGCGGGAAACGCGCAGCGGTAAAAGAAAAGTTTAACCTCTTCATTTCTGGAGTGTAAGTCCCGTGCAGGTTATATCCCAAAAAGTGTGTGTGTGTGAGCTCAGGTACCCGGGTACTATATTTCAACTGGCCAGTGAATGTATTTAATAAAATCTTCGACTAGTCACGTTGGGGCCCTGTAGATTTTAGCAGTGCTGCAGCGTGCGTCTTTAAACTTTAACTGTGGCCTACGAGGCCTCTCACCCATCCGCCAGACAATCTGTTCCGCTGCCCGATCAGGACGTCTCTCCGCTGAATTGTGCTGGGACTCTGTGTCACCAGATCCGCTTCTCTCGCTTGTCTGTCTTTACAACATGATTTACAGCTTACCGCCTGCACTCCCAGTGGATCATCGCGGTCTCCTAACTCGGGGTCCAATCTGCAACTCTTTGTGTAAAACCTCTCAGTGGTGGGAAACTAGGTCTCTGGCAAGTCACTATATCGATCCCCTGCGTCAGCAAGGCAGCGCCTGCGCTCCGGCCTGGTTACAATCACTCACAGTCTCATGTGCGTCTCACTTGGTTCACTCCTCGGCTCACACTGGCTCTCCTTCCATGAGGCTGCGGATGTCCTGTCCTCCGTCCCCACCCACTTCCTGTCTCTGCCCCAAAGCATGCTGGAAAACGTAGTCCCATTGTCCAGTATAGTTTACATTGCGCTTGTCTCCCTCTGGTGGTCAAAAAGGAGTAATACAGCAACAGATTTTTTAAACAGCGCTACATTAGTAATAGAGTAATTAAAAGAAAAAAGTTTATTAAATAAGAACTGTACTTACGATGAAATCAACAAGAAGTTGTAAATAGTTGGAAATATTCAAACATCAGCATCAATAATTTTAGCAAATGACAATAATGACCTTTGTCTAAACCATGAAGCATCTTGAATACCCATCTAATACACAGATGACAAAATCAAAAATTCTGATTCAACAAGTAAGATTCTACAAACAAATTTTCTAATTTTTCAAATTCATAACTTGGAAGTTACACTGATCAGTCAGAAGAATGAAACCACTTAGGGTGAATCGAATAACTTTGATTATATGGTTACAATGCCGCATGTGGAGGGTTGGGATATATATAAGGCAGTAACAGTCAGTTCCTGAATTTCATGTGTTGGAAGCAGGAAAAATGGAGAAGCGAAAAGTTCTGAGTGACTTTGATAAGGGCCAAATAGTGATTGCTAGATGACTGGGTCAGAGCATCTCCAAAACGGCAAGTCTTTTCACGTGTTTCCAGTATGCAGTGGTTGCTACCTACCAAATGTAATGCAAGGAAGAACAGGGTGATGGGTGCCCATGGTATACATGAGGAGTGAAGACTGCCCTGTCTGGTCCAATCACACAGAGGAGCTGCAGGAGCTCAGATTGCTGAAAAACACAGTGATAGCCATAATGGAAAGATATCAGAAGACACTTGAAACATACCACCTACCTTGAGATTGTTGCAGATCATGTACACCCCTTCAAGACAATGGTGTTCCCTGATGGCAGTTACAGGATAATTTCAGCAGAATATCGCACCTTTCCACACCACCAAAATTGTTCAAGTATGGTTTCAGGAACAAGACAGGTTTCATGGTGTTGCCTTTGCCTCCAAATTCCCCAGATCTCAATCCGATTGAGCATCTGTGGGATGTGCTGAAACAAAAATATCCGATCCATGAAGCTGCATCTCACAACTTGAAGGACTTAAAGGATTTGATTCTATTGTCTGGGTGCCAGATACCATAGGACAAGTTCAGAGGACTTGGAGTCCATTCCTTAAAGCATATGGGCTCTTTCAGCAGCAAGGGGGGATCTGCATAATATTAGGCAGGTGGTTTTAATGTTGTGGCTGAAGAGTGTATCTCTTGCACTATGCCAGTAGTTATTGGTTTCAATCCTAGGAATCGGGTACAGACACAGACGTAGCTTGTCATGATGAGTAGTTAATGGAAACTGAATGGGAGACAGAAAATGGAAGTGATATCTACTTTATTATTGTAACGGTAGCTATATCGCTTACCCAAGAGTAGCGGAGTTGGGATCTTTGAAGACAGAGGTATCTGCTTGAATAATACAAAAGTTTTATAAACTACAGACTGTAACAAGGAGACACAAGGACTAACTGAATTGTCTCTAAGCTCTGAAGGTTTCGAGACCAACAGATTACCTAGGACACACTCAGAAACAGCAGATGTGGAATGACAGTCCGTGAAGTACTCAAGGTGCAGGGCAGTCAGATGCAGAAATAATATAAAACAGAAATAAACAATAGTTTGTTATCGTGGTCTTAGCAAAACCATAAACATAAGTAGTAACCTGGGTAAAGGGAACCCCGGAGGGTTGCAAACGATACCCCTAAACGTGAAGGGATAGAACCCAAAACAGCAAGTGATCAAACCAGCAGGGGGTTAAATCACTAAAACAAGTGATACAGCGTAATAAACACGATAGAGAGAGAGAGTAGTCTAAGCCAAGCCGGGTCAATTAACAGGAGAAGGGATCACAAACAAGCAGGGTCGTCAACAGTAAAGTCAAATAGATATTAGAAGTAGCGGTGCGTGAAATAACTCCACAACAGGGCGATGAGGCCATTCCTAGAGCCCAGTTTTAAAGCCTGTGGCTCCTGGTAACCACACCTGCCCCGCCCCCTCAGATGCCGATCTGCCAGCAGCAAGTGCGGTGCCAGCGGTCCCCCTTCTTGCCCAGGGGCACAGCGGGGGCTGAGGATGTAACAATTATGCGCCCGTTTTTCATAATTTAATTATTATTGCATCCCTTTCACTATGTTAGTTGCATACAGGAACTATACTCTATATTTAACATTGCTCAGTTCTATGTATCACTGAAATATGTATCCGTATACCATATGTTATTATACTTGCACATACAATTTAGATTTATATACACTTTGCTTATAAGGTTATTATTTTCATAAAAGTATTTCCATTGTGATATTTTCTCAGAAAGAGATGTCAGGATCGTTATGAAACCTGCATGATGTATATAAAGAAGATAAATGAAATTGTAAAATGAAAAACTATGGCAGTAAAGGCTTTATAGTATTTCACTGAACGTAACCGCCATAAATTATCTATTCTATCTATTTTCTAGTGAAAATGTGGTCAGCTGGATTATTAAAATAATATGTACTCTCTATTATTTTTCACCCAAGACACATTGGCCACCACTACAGATGTATATTGGTACATAAAATATTTTAGGCAATTCCAATGGTTAGACATAAAAATTAATATATAAGAGTTTACATTTTTATAGCATCACATCAATGCTGAATATCACCTATTACAATACAAGTCTTTGTTATTGTTTCTGGTCAACGTGTAAGGTCAAAGGGGGTGATATACAGAATATTTTTATATTCCTGACTATTTAGATATATATATATATATACTGTATATTCAACCACATATATATAGTAAAGTCAGTGCAAAAGGGACATATTAATTGATTGTGTTAGACAAGACCTTAAATCTCCAATAACTCACGATAAAATATCTCCCAGTATCCTTATAGCATTATAATGGACTTCCCATGCCCTGTTCAATTGTCACATAGAAAATCTTAGGCAGTAACTGGATCGGACTGATTTGTCATACTTTTTTGCATTTCGGCAAGTTATCTCCACTCTAGTATTTGCTAAATCAATGAGATATGTTCCCCTATGACACTAGATCTTTTTTATTACTTTAAATACATCTTACCATTTCTGCATTTCATGAATGTTAATAACTTCTTTCAATGAAAATGTCAGCAGTCAGTGATCTATGTGCAAAGCGCATGATCTCATAAGTTACGGACGTGTCATTTATGAAAAACTACTTTATGACGGTGTGCGCGAACAGTGTTTTAGATTGTATGCAAATATAATTCATCTTTATTAGCATGCCACCGCAGGGTAGATATACACTCATTAAGTAGTAGTACTGGTTTTAAGATAACAGCAGGAACCACACATATAGAAGTATTTAAATTAAAGGGGAAGAGTTAAAAAAAGGTGAGACTAAAATATTACTATGCAATTTCAGAGAATATTAGCCATAGTGAAAAACATTTCCATGTCTGAGTAAATAAGACATTTTCAGCAGGGAATTGTGTGCAACACATGCAGATTAGTTCCAAAAATATCTAGGGCTGTATTCCAACCCTGGTGTAAACCTAACCAGAACTGTTGTAAAAGCACCAACTCCATAGACTTTAGTGGCTCTGGTAAGTTTACAACAGCTCTGGTTAATTTTACGCCAAACTTGGAATAGGGCCAAAGTCTATCAATTTGGTAAATTTACAACAGCTCTGGTTAATTTCATCACAGGGTTGGAATACAGCCCCCAATGTTTTGTATCTTCTATGGCACAGACACATATCCGCAGCAGAAGCTAGGCTTGTGAATGTTGCAGTGATGTTATTTTGATTGCGAAAATCAATGTCTGTTTAAGCCCTTCACTACTAACAGGATTATTTAGAGAGAGGTGAAAACCAGGAGAATGACTGGAGAAGTGAAAATTCTAGGTCAAAATAGCCAAACCAGAAAAATTCTCCCATTTATCTCACTTTCCAAATCGGCTATTTGGTTCTCTTCTCCAGCCAATTCTCCTGGTTTTCACCTTTCTCTGAATAACCCTGTAAGTGATTTTCCCACAATAAACACTGTCAGGAAGCAATCTTCCTTTTCTTTAATCTTGTTTAATTAATTATACTGTAAGGAATATTCCCAATGTATTTCTATTACTGTAACCTATGATGTCACCATCTACAGGCCAAATGGAGTAACTGAAGTTCTGAGCTTTATGCATGACCAATTGGAAAGCTGTCCATTAGAGACATTCCCCAACTGGTTTTAACCAGTGTTGGCACCGCAGACATCATGCCCATAGTGCTAAAAAATTAGAGGCACAGTCTGGAGCACAAAAGCAAATGGTACAGCATAGCTCCAGATTGTGTTATCACAACCTCAGGCTGCTATGTCTGCTACTAATGATTTTATATACACTATCATGGTAACGAAGGAGGTTAATTTAAGTGTAGAGGTTGGCGAGGCAGGGGTCCTGGATGGGTGCTATGTTTCACTCCTATTCGGGTTATGGTCCCTTTAAGGACAACCAAAGAGTTAACCTTCCTGTTCAGGAAGGGGTTTAAAGGTTGGCAACTCCCAGAGAGGATTGTGGGAGTTGAGGAGAAGCTAAGAGCTGTTAGCTGTGCTGAATCAGGAGGCTGAGAGCTGTGTTACTGTGCCTTGTTAGCTGTAGCTGTGCTGAATCAGGAGGCTGAGAGCGGTGTTGCTGTGCCTTGCTGGAAGGACTTATATTTTCTGGGAAAGGATTCCCCAGGTTTGGGACTTTTTTCAAGTTGGTGAGCTACACTTGTTTTCTGTTCTTGTACTGAAGAGCTGGACTTTAATTGCGCTGGAGATAAGCATGTGTTTATTTTTAATGTTTTGGCTGCCCTGAAAGGAAAAACAAAGTTGCTTTATTGCATCCAAGACGTTGTGCAAGTGCTCTGTGGGCTCCCCCACATAAGGTATAGGTAAAAAAATAAGTGATGTCATTGTTCTTAAATTTCACCAAGTACAGTAAACTAACGAAATTGTATTCATACATAGCTTTTCAATATTTCAATATATTTGCTTTTGCGCTGCCGCAAGTATCCAGGAGGCTAGCGGCCATTACGGGGCAGGCTGCTGGATTCAGGACCTGTCTCCTAATCTGTTAGTAAAACGTGAATGCTAAGGGGAAATTTGTGAGTCCACATTTTTCCCCTTAGCATCCCCGTTTTAGCTATAGGCACATGATAGTGCCCATTATCTCATACTCTTAGGTACAAAAGACAATTTACCCAAAAAGGGTTAACAGCGTTCGGCGCTGTAAAATGTTACTATTACAAAGATACTGTATATATACCATAACACAAAAATAGGTATATTGCAGCTCACCGTTGGGTGTATCCCTCAGCCACAAATCCAATATCACAAAAAATACACTTCTGTATAATCCGGGAGCGCAGTTCTTTATATCAAAAATACAGTCATTTTATTATTTCAGAATAAAGATGTCGAATTTTGTCTTGGGCAAACCATAGAGGATCCCTAGATGTAAGACGAAAATAGAAAAGGACCTAATTGTGCAATATCCTATATATACTATAAACAAAATGGCGAATATTTCACTCACCAAAATAGCTCGTATTCTACACTGTCAAGTCTCAATGGGGGGCTCCTCCCACCAGTCCCGTATCTTTGGGTTCCCTCTTGGTACAGGGCATCCGTAAGTACCTCAATGGAAAAAGTACATAGTGTTGTTTTGTATAACCACCTTATCTATATATATAAATGCGAAAGTCCTGACTGACTGACTCATCAATGCCCAGCTGAAACCGTTTAACCTAGGAACATGAAATTTTGAAGGTGCACTGTTTTTATGATGTAGCCACCCACTAAGGAAGGATTTTTGGAAACTCCGCCCCTAAGGGGTGAAAAACGGGGTTGAATATTTTAAACAGGATACCTATAGCTCAAAAACAGAAGATGTTACAGACGTGAAAATCGGTATTTAGATTCTTCTTGAAAAATAAAAAAACACGTATTTTAGCATTTTCTGAAAACTCCTTGGGGGGGAAGGGGTGTTGAATACTTTTTTCATAAACGCGAAAGTCCTGACTGACTGACTGGCTCATCAACGCCCAGCTGAAACCGTTTAACCTAGGAACGTGAAATTTTGAAGGTGCACTGTTTTTATGATGTGGCACCCACTAAGCAAGGATTTTTGGAAACTCCGCCCCTAAGGGGGTGAAAAAGGGTGTTGAATATTTTAAACACGATACCTATATCTCAAAAACAGAGGATGCTACAGATGTGAAAATCGGTATTTAGATTCTTCTTGAAAAATAAAAAATCACGTATTTTACCTTTTTTCAAAAATCCAAGTGGGGGGGCAAAAAAAGGGGGTTGAATATTTTAAACACGATACCTATATCTCGAAAACAGAAGATGTTACAGGTCTGAAAATTGGTATTTAGATTCGTCTTGAAAAATAAAAAAAAACGTATTTTACCATGTTCAGAAAATTCCTTGGGGGGGCAAAAAGGGGCGTTAAATACTTTTATCAGTATACCTATATTTCAAAAACCGAAGATGTTAAGGGTGTGAAATTTGGTATTTACAATCTACGTGAAAAAACCAAACATGTGTTTTGCCATTTTCCACAAATCCAATTGGGGGGGGGTCGGGGGAAAGGGGTCTGAATATTTTTATCATTATACCTATATTTCAAAAACCAATGATGATACAGACGTGAAATTTGGTATTTGCAATCTTCTTGAAAAATAAACAGGTGTTTTACCATTTTCCAAGAAACCCAAGTGGGGGATGAAAAAAAGGGGGGGGGGTGAAAACTTTTATCAGTATACCTATAATTCAAAAACCGAAGATGTTAAGGGTGTGAAATTTGGTATTTACAATCTACGTGAAAAAACCAAACATGTGTTTTGCCATTTTCCACAAATCCAATTGGGGGGGGGTCGGGGGAAAGGGGTCTGAATATTTTTATCATTATACCTATATTTCAAAAACCAATGATGATACAGACGTGAAATTTGGTATTTGCAATCTTCTTGAAAAATAAACAGGTGTTTTACCATTTTCCAAGAAACCCAAGTGGGGGATGAAAAAAAGGGGGGGGGGTGAAAACTTTTATCAGTATACCTATAATTCAAAAACCGAAGATAAACTATTTATTATTAAAAAGACAAAGCTTTAAGAACAAACCCGAAACGTGTTTAGCTTGCCAGCCTGCAAGCTTCCTCAGTCGAAAACTAGGTGGGGGACCAAAGGTAATGTATAGATATGACCAAACAGGAAAGGTGGGTGTGTAGAGTGTGATCTAACTGTTCAATAAAAAGAGGGAAATATAAAAAGAAAACAAAACTAATAAAAAAGAGTGATAGATTATATTAAAGGTAGTTATTAGTTCCTCAAACCAGATCATTCTAAAGAATGACAGACTTCAAATTCACATTTAGACCTTTTGGGGAAAGTGTGTCTATGGTATAGATCCATCTCATCTTGGTCGTGATTAGCTTCTTATTAAGGTTGCCACTCCTCATATTGCATTCAACTTTTTCTATCCCAAAGAATTCTATACCTTTTGGGTTGTAATTGTGTGTATCTCTAAAATGCAAATAGACACTGTGCTTTTCATAACCCTTGGTGATGTTACACAGGTGTTCGTTAATCCTTACATAGAGTGCTCTTGAGGTCTGTCCAATGTACCTCTTCTCACAAGGACGCTTCAATAGGTATATAACATTCTTGGAGAGACAGGTTCTAAGTTGTTTGATCTTATGAGTGGAGTTCGCCAATGGTGATACAAATTCCTGAATTGTTTTCTTCTTATTCCCCGTTTTTCTAAATGCGATACAATGACCGCATCCATAGAAGCCCATCTGTAGAGCAAGGGGTTGTCAGATCCTTTCTTCTTCATCACTATGTGGCTCTTAACTAATTTACGCCCAGAGCTTCTTCCTCCCTATATATAATATTGTGTTTCTCTGGCAAGATAGTATTAAGAACGGGAACCCTCCTTAGGATTGGCCAGTATCTTTCTATAGACTTCCTGGTCTCCTTGTTACCTAAATCTCACACTTTTAGTAGGATCCAGGTCCCATGAAGTGAGAGGCATACAGTGGGTTTCCCCTCACCCTGTTCTCGAAGTGACCCATACAGTGCCTGTGCCACCTCTCCACTTACAATATCTTGTTTGTCAACCGAGTGGCAGTAAGCATCCCAAATGGATGACCAGTGAAGGAAAGCTAAAGTAACTCTGCCAGGACACTAGACTGCAGGGACCGCAGACCCAGCTTGGACCCCTTAGAGGAACGGGCATAGTTGCAATTGTAATTTCTGCAACCCATGTAGTTATGCCACAAAGCTGTTGCTTGGTGTGTCCCATTCAATCTCTACAAAGTGTTATGGGGAGACTATGAGGAAACTACTACATGCTTGCTTTAACATTACTCAATTATATATATAAGATATTTATACTTATCAGTTACATACAGTCAGGTCCAGAAATATTGGGACATCTACACAATTCTAACATCTTTGGCTCTATACACCACCACAATGGAGTTGGAATGAAACAAACACAATGTGCTTTAACTGCAGACTGTCAGCTTTAATTTGAGGGTATGTACATCCAACTCAGGTTAATGGTGTAGGACTTACAGCAGTTTGCAGATGTGCCTCCCACTTGTTAAGGGACCAAAGGTAATGGGACAGAATAATAATCATAAATCAAACTTTCCCTTCTTAATACTTGGTTGCAAATCCTTTGCAGTCAATCACAGCCTTAAGTCTGGAACGCATAGACATCGCCAGACACTGGGTTTCATCCCTGGTGATGCACTGCCAGGCCTCTACTGCAACTGTCTTCAGTTCCTGCTTGTTCTTGGGGCATTTTCCCTTCAGTTTTGTCTTCAGCAAGTGAAATGCATGCTCAATGGGATTCAGGTCAGGTGACTGACTTGGCCATTGCATAACATTCCACTTCTGTCCCTTCTAAAACTCTTTGGTTGCTTTTGCAGTATGCTTTGGGTCATTGTCCATCTGCACTGTGAAGCACCGCCCAATGAGTTCTGCAGCATTTGGCTGAATGTGAGCAGATAATATTGCCTGAAACACTTCAGAATTCATCCTGCTGCTTTTGCCAGCAGTCACATCATCAATAAATACAAGAGAACCAGTTCTATTGGCAGCCATACATGCCCACGCCATGACACTACCACCACGCTTCACTGATGAGGTGGTATGCTTAGGATCATGAGCAGTTCCTTTCCTTCTCCATACTCTTCTCTTCCCATCACTCTGGTACAAGTTGATCTTGGTCTCCTCTGTCCATAGGATCTTGTTCCAGAACTGTGAAGGCTTTGTTAGGTATTGTTTGGCAAACTCTAATCTGGCCTTCCTGTTTTTGAGGCTCACCAATGGTTTACATCTTGTTTACATCTTGTGGTGAACCCTCTGTATTCACTCTGGTGAAGTCTTCTCTTGATTGTTGACTTTGACACACATACACCTACCTCCTGGAGAGTGTTCTTGATCTGGCCAACTGTTGTGAAGGGTGTTTTCTTCACCAGGGAAAGAATTCTTCAGTCATCCACCACAGTTGTTTTCCGTGGTCTCCCGGGTATTTTGGTGTTGCTGAGCTCACCGGTGAATTCCTTCTTTTTTGAGAATGTTCCAAACAGTTGTTTTGGCCAGGCCTAATGTTCTTGCTATCTCTCTGATGGGTTTGTTTTGTTTCTTCAGCCTAATGATGGCTTGCTTCACTGATAGTGTCAGCTCTTTAGATCTCATCTTGAGAGTTGACAGCAACAGATTCCAAATGCAAATATCACACTTGAAATGAACTCTGGGCCTTTTATCTGCACATTGTAATTGGGTAATGAGGGAATATCACACACCTGGCCATGGAACAGCTGAGAAGCCAATTGTCCCATTACCTTTGGTCCCTTAACAAGTGGGAGGCACATCTGCAAACTGCTGTAAGTCCTACCGTTCACCTGAGTTGGATGTACATACCCTCAAATTAAAGCTGACAGTCTGCAGTTAAAGCACATTGTGTTTGTTTCATTCCAACTCCATTGTGGTGGTGTATAGAGCCAAAGATGTTAGAATTGTGTCGATGTCCCAATATTTCTGGACCTGACTGTATATTGTGCTAACATTTCGAGCCCCACTTCTGTGGTCCTAACTACATTTTAGTATATCCCTAATCTGGTTCAGGAACAATTTATTAAAAACTGACAAAAACTTTGTAAATAGTTAACTATGGCTGGGCAAAATATTTATTCTTTACGGAGTTTCCTAACAAAACCTTTTAATTAGTAAGTGTTCCAGGAGTGCATACTATTATGAATAGGTTTGCATACACAACATTATAATATATATATATATATTTATAAAATCACGAGTATAGCAGTCTGTAGTGATACCTTTTTTATTGGACTAACGTTACATTTAAAGTACAAGCTTTCGAGAGGATTCCTCCCTTTGTCAGGTATAGAAGCTAACTGATCAGAATAATAGAATTAAACATAGGGACAGTCATAGGGCTCACAGTTGGGGGTGTTAGATGTTGTACATTGCCAAATGGCATGGTCAGAGGGGGAATAAAAAAAAAAAAAGGAAACATTAATTGTCTCAGGCAAGATGCAATCATGTCCACTTCAAAGGGAATGTGAAAGGACAGAACGAAAGAAATAAGAAAAAAAAGAAAACACAAAAGAAAAAACACAACACAGTGAGTATGGGGAAGACACAAAAATAGGAATTATGAATATTACGTGACGTTATTATAGTGGGTTAAAAAACCCAAATCTATATTAAGTCCTTGTTTTATATAGTTGAAATATGTGATCATTTTCATTTCATATGTTTTGCGTTCCCGGTGATCTTTAAAATGTCCTTTGAGGATTTTGATTCTGAGGTTTTGGATGGAGTGGCCTGCTAGATTGAAGTGATGTCCCACTGGGGTACAATATGTGTTTTCCTGGTGGTTCCTGATGGAGTGTCTGTGCTGGTTCATCCTGAGATTTAGTTTAAGGCTGGTTTCACCAATATAGCAGCCCTTATCACACGCCGTGCACTGGATCATATACACCACATTTTCTGACGTGCACAGGAATGATCCCTTGATGTTGTGTGTGGCGTTGTTGTGCCGCGCAGTGCTGCTGTCACATATATGTTGGCACAGTTTGCAGCGGGGTTTGTTACAGCGTTTGGTCCCATTCTGTATGTCATCCTGTTCCTGAGTGAGTTTGCTGCGGACCAGTTTTCGCCTCAGGTTTGGGGGTTGCTTGAATGCCAGTAAGGGGGGCTGTGGGAATATTTCTTTGAGCGCAGGGTCCTCTGTGACCAGTGGCTGCAGATCTTTGATGATTTTGCGAATTTCCTCTAGTTCTATTATTCTGATCAGTAAGCTTCTATACCTGACGAAGGGAGGAATCCTCTCGAAAGCTTGTACTTTAAATGTAACGTTAGTCCAATAAAAAAGGTATCACTACAGACTGCTATACTCGTGATTTTGGCATCTGGACTAACACGGCCGACCTAATCTATTTTTATAAACAAACACAACTTTTATTTCTGTTACATATTTTCATAAGTAAATCATTTTTACTTATGTTGAACATGTTCCACTTAAAATTCTATGTTAAAAATGTTGTTTTTTTAATAGCTTACATGTTTACCAGCTGTTCATGTTATAAACACATCATATATAAGTTTTTTGCTATGCAACACTTCATCATGTTCATCACATATTTAATATTTTAAGTGTATGGGGAGATGTTACAAGAAGTGCTTTCCTCAATACCTTAGCTATGCATTCTGATTAAATGCCCTTCCACTGTAATAAATCAGACTTGTTTCATCATATGCTAATCACCAAACCAAGGTCACAGATTCTAACTTCCTTAGTTAAAAGGGATTATTCTTCCTCCTCATTAGATGAGGAAATCTTATATTACTAATAATATGTGTACGGTCTTCCTGACAACCTTGATGCTATACCATGCCCAGACTCCAATTAGGTATTTGAGGTTTTTACCTGACTAATCAATGTCCTTCACATTATTTTCATTGTTATATGCAAACCTTGAACACTCAGCTTGCGTTTAAAATATCAGGAGCTTTATATACTTTTTGTACTAAACCAAGCAATGCACATTTGTATTCCCAGTACAACTATTCCACTGCTATTAATTTTATGATTTCCCAAACTTTAAAAAATATAGCGTACAAGGATTTAACAGACACATTGCCAAATATTTAAGTTATAACATTCCCACTTGATTTATTAACATAAAATTGGAGTGTAACGGACACGGATACTTATATCTGGGTGAAGACAAATAACCACTAAAACAGATCATTTAACATTTTCAGGGACAAAATATGTTTTTACTAACTACTTATTTCCCAACATTTTTAAAGATACCTTCCTCTTTCTTTTCTTACTTAAATTACTCAAGTGCCACCTTCTGGTTGCTCGGTATAGTGCGGCTGTTAAAGAATGTAAACATTGATTTACTCAGACTAGATTCTTCATCGATTTTTATTTATTGTTTGCATCTGCACAAAGTAAAAGTAGAATCTTAAGTAATAATGTATAACCGAAAAATGTACTTAAACCGTATATTTCTCTTAAAATGATCTTTGATAGCAGTGCTTTATTTTATTTTTCTTAAACAGAAGTCCAGCAAAGTGAAATGTTGACATTTTTGTCTGGCCTTTCCTTCCAAATATATACAAAAGAAAGTTGACACTCTACGACAGAATTATACCATCATAACAATCCAGCTTTTAAAAGATCACAGCTAAACATCAAACATGTTCCAGTTTCTTACATCGCAAGAAAAATATATATAGTACTATGAAAGCTGTATAAATCAAATATTTTGATATTTTGGTCCAAAGACATATTGGCATAGAAAATTATAGACACTGATATGACAATGTTAAGAAAAATCATTGACCATCAAATTTAAATAGAATTATATGGAAATTTCCTATAGAACTGTGTTTTAGAATGACAAGGGGTAAGCATAAGATTTTTTGGACACTCAATGTACTAGACACTCAGAGATATGGAGTTAAATCAGGATAAATCTATATATATACAGTAACACCTTGGATTGCGAGCATAATTGGTTCTGGAAACGTGCGTGCTCCCGATCTGCGGCAGCTAGAGAGTCATGTTTGGTATCTTTGGAAAGGCCTGGTTATGGTGTTTGGTGTAGAAATAAAAAGGTGGGTTTTGAAAGAAAGAAAAAAAAAATTGCCTGAGGGTATAATAAAATAGGACTTCAAATCACGATTAAACATGATGATCATAAAACTGTCAAAATGAGCTCAGCAGGGGGGGCGTGGCCGGCTGCTGAGGAGAGAGGACGCGTGTCTGTGGAGCTCCGACCTGTCCTCTCTAAGGGATCTTTAAGACACCTTTTTGCTGCTGGAAATTACATGTTGGGAGCCCCGAGTAGCTGGCCATCGGGGTCCGTTGTCCAGGGCCTGTTTTGCCCCCGCACCGGACTTGAGACCGCCGATCGCTGGGCATTTTCTCGATGGATATCACTGCCGGCGGCCATCTTGGGGCCTACGGCCTGGCTTCTACCGCCTCCCTGTTGTGCCCTCCTGTGGATGTCTTACTAGCTGGGCCCGGGGCGCGAGATGTGGAGATGGAGGGCCCCCATCTCCGGTTCACCGCTCAGGGCGGAACACTGCGGAGGGATGAGACTGGTGAGTCTGGGGGCTGGGGTCGCTCCCCTTTCCCGCGCTGCAGTGAAAATGGATACGCTTGAAGGCCTTGAGGCTTGTCTAACATTGCTGGAGGGGGAAGGCTCAGCAGTAACGGGGTTAAACTAATGTGCTCCTTGGGGCACATGGGTCCACCAATGCCACGGACATGCCAAATGTCAGTTACAGTTACAAGTTTTTATAAAGTGCTAACAAGTGCCGTAGCATTGTACAATGGGAGGCAGAGTCCACCCCATAAGTTTAGTTGTCACTTCCATTTACGATGTGGTTCTAGCATAGCTTAGGTTTTGAGATATAATAATGGCCTTTTGTATTATTCCGGTGTCAGGATACTAATCTGCACTGTGATATTCTGTTGGTTCTAATGATTTACCACTGATACTTCATTCTGTGTCTGATCCATCAGTAAACATATTTTTGGAGAAAAAAGTTGTGCAGGGTCTGCAGTTATGCAAATTTCCCAGGAAACTTCAATAAACACTTCGACTTACTGATATTAATGCAAAAATTGGTAAATTGAAGATACAAACAGAACTTACATATAATATTTGGGAGATATCTCTTTGGTTGTATCACCGGAAAAAGTAAATCTCCAGGCATAGGTCAAAGCCATGTGACAGTAGCGAAACAACATTGTGTCATGGAACATGGACATTGAGTTATTCTCAGGGCTTTTTTTCCAGGGGGTACTTGCCAGTACTCAGTACCGGCACCTCACCACTCAGTACTGGCACCTCACCACCAGCCCGAACTAACAGGAGAGAGCATGATGCTCCTCCCTCCTCCTGCAGTGGCAGGCAAAGAATCGGAAGCGCTTGGCAACTCATGTTGCTCCTGAACACTTCCGATTGTCAGGAGTGTATGTAGGGACCGATAACCCCCCTCTTCTCCCAGTAAGTGACAAGGGAGGGCTGGTTAAAATAAATCTCCCCTCTGTTTCTTCAGTGCCCCAGCTCTGGTAGATGTGTGTAAACATGCTGCAACCCCTTTCTCTGCAGCCGCTGAAAATTTGAAAAGCATGGGAAGGGGGTGCAGCATATTTACACACATCTGCCAGAGCTACAGATTGTCAGGCAAGAGGTGTGATCAGAGGAGCTGGCACTGTAAGGCTGTACAGGTGGCCACCTAAGAGCGCAAGACCAGGAGGGGCTGCAAAAAAGAAATAGAATCCCTGGTCACTTGCCTTGACAGGGATCCAAATTTTTCAAACTATCTGCCTGGCGCTGTGTCCCTGCTGCTCCTCCTCTAAGATGCAGCCGGTGCCCAGCGAGCTGCATTGTATCTGCCAGGTCAGAGAGCAGACTCCCCCGTGGTGCTGGATACGAAAGCCTGCGCTCTCTCTCCTCCTGGTCCCTTCCCCCTTGCTGGGACCTGGCCCCCTCTGATGAAATCAAGAGGAGGGCATGCCAAAAGAAGTCTGCACTGCCGCTTTACCCCCAACCTCCCCAACAGTTTCAGACAATGTGTGATGCACCCTGGAAGGTGAGAAGGTGGAAATTTAAGTCCTGGCTGCATTGCTCTGCAGGGACTCCGCGACAGGCAGGCCTCAGAACAAAGAAAAAAAACTGCTGTGGCTTCCAAATACACTTCAAAACAGCATTTAAAAATATCAGCTCTGGCAACACAGGTATGTTCACCTGGTCCTACTGTTACCACTATGTGGGGGTGTTCTCAAGGTCAATCACCCTCTCATTGGAGTCCCCCAATATTATTCAAACAGTACTTGGTGGATAGTGGAGTTTTATTGCTGTGGAGCTCATACACTCTGCGCATTACTGTGAGTTTCATTGCTGTGGAGCTCATACATACTCAGCAAAACTGAGTGTCATTGTGTAACGGGCACCGTAGCGCTCACACAGGAGTAGCGAGGTTGAGATCTTTTTGGACAGAAATACCTGCTTGATTTTTACCAAATACTCGATAGTCACAGACTTGTACTCCAAAGCCAAGGAGCACCAAAGAACAACTGATTTGCCACTAAGTTCCAAAGGTTTCAAGACAAACGGACAACTTAGAGCACATTCAGAAACACAAGGATTCGTTTGAAAGTCAATGAATTGTGCAGGCTGCAGGGCAATCAACAAATTAACAGATTTAGCGTTATCTGATAAGCTCGAGCGGGTAAGAAGTACCTTACAATTATCTTTGTTGGCTGATACACATACGGGTATACAGTTGGTACAGACCTGTGTATATTTAGCGGTTAGGGTGCAATGATCATATGCGGTATTTAAACAGTATTGCTCTACCGTGATTTGCACATATGCTCTTATCAGGTTACTATTCACCCAAGGAGTATGTTTCATTGCTAAGGCCACAAATGATACCCCAGAGCGAGATGGGAATAATACCAGATAGCGAGTGAAAGCCCCAACTGCAAACATAGGGTTAATCCACCAATGCACAATACTAGCAATCGCTAACGGTGGAAGCAACAGAAAGGTCAGAAACAAGCTGGGTCAAAATCAGGAGCAGGAATCGAAGACAGAAACGGGTCAGCAACTAAAACAGCACTGAGTATAAACTTAGCGATGCGGAATCAGAAGTCTACGTCAGGGCGACGAGGCAACTCCTCACGCCCTGATTTAAACCCGGCGACTCCTCGTGACCACACCAGGCCCCGCCCTCTCAGACACCGTTCAGCCATTACAAGGTGCTGGCACTCGACCAGCCAGTGGCAGGCACTGAACTATGCCCAGACCCCCCCCCGGGCAACACAGCAGGGGCTGAGGATGTAACACATTGCTGTGGTGCTCACAAATGCTAGGGGATTATCCACTCAGTGCCAGCGTTGCAAAAAAAAATAAACAGCTAACTGCACTGTAATACAGACTTTTCTGGAAACAGAGGCACTTTGTGGATAAACCCCATAGGGTTACAACAATAGTTGTAGTTCATTTAAAGGAACACAGTATTAAAAAATATGGTTCCCGTTTATAGTGTCTTCCTTTAAGTGAGCTACAACTATTGTTTATTTGGACATGAAAATAGTCATAATAATCAGTTTTTCCCCAGACGTGAGAGTACCCCCACCTATTTCTCCAGAAAAAAAAGCACTGGGTTATTCTTATGTGTATAACAATGCAATTTAAAATCACAATAAAGTATTAACAGTGTAACAGTTCTAGTCATAAATTATAAAGTATTAATTATAACAACGAATAATTTCAAAATATCAGTGAAATTCAATGTTCATAATTAAAAAAGTAAAAACACAAGTAGAAGAAGATCTACAAATATTAACACTTGTTATATGTAAGATCAAGTAATATCTATTTCAGCAAATGTGTCATGGATTTATTTTAAATTTTCTTACAGTAAAGAGATTCAGGACTATCATTAAGGCTTATGGGATCGTGAGTGCATGCCCCAATCTGCCCAATCCATAAATTTTAAGTGTGTCTTAAATTTTTATATAATAATTCCCTCTTACTTTCCATATCTCATGTCTGTCTACAATTCGGTACATATATCATCCCGCATGCTCATAATCAATCTCTAGGCAAAAAATTTGAGGTCTTTACCAGCTGGAATTATTAATTATATTGTGAGTCTTAGTAAGAGTTTTGAAATCTGTTTAATGCAAAAAATTAAGGAAATAAAAAACAATATTTCAACATTCCCTCATAACATGTCATTAAATATAAAGTATAAAATAGAAATGGGAATCTGTTACTGTATTTTTCTGAGGAAATAAGCGAAGTTAGCATTAGAAAAATAATTTTTCATTCGTGCAGCACTATTGTTCACATATATAATTGAAAAGTGAACAGTAGTGCTGCATTAATAAATTAAAGAAAAAAGTTTTACATTTTTATTATTTATTACTGTTTTTGAGTTCCACTTTGGTGTTTGAAAGGACATCCTGGGTGGCGTTAGAGCATGAATTGGCCGGCCGCTCGCTAACCTCCCTCCCTTGGCTTTTAGGCACCGCTGCCCCTACTGACATCCCCACACACCCGACAGTTTCGGTCACACTGGCCATCTGGCGACGGCTGCAGAGGCTCACGCAGCTAGCCCCCTGGCCCTCTCCGCTTCTCCCTCTCAATCATTTACCGGCCTTCTCGCCACGACTGTTACCTCTCACTGACGCGGCTCTGCCGCGAAACCCCCTGCCGGGCCTTTACATAGATGGGGACCGACCTAAAGCCCCGAAAGATGTACCGTTGACCCACCCCGACTCCTTTCTTACGACATTCCATATGCACTGCCTCATAACCTATCTCCGCTCCCTAGCTCCATTGGAAAAATACACTCGCCCACTGACCGTATTTGAACAAGTGATCACCCGTAAGACTCTTCCCCAACACGGTATATCGACTTTGTACGGAGTCCTGCAAAATCTTTCCCCCTCCACACCCCCCTACGTCGCGAAATGGGAGATGGAACTCCACCAAACATTCACAGAGGAAGAGTGGAGTCAAATGTTTGCGCTCAATACCCGGTGTTCTATTGCTACTCGCACACAAGAAACGGCTTACAAGCTACTGTCACGATGGTATAGGGCACCCACCACTATTGCTACATATTCAGTCACGGCAGATGCCTCCTGCTGGAGGTGCGGATCACAGCGCGCTGATCTCTTGCATATATGGTGGTCCTGCCCAGTGTTGCAACCCTTCTGGACACTGGTTCATGATGCCATTAGCAACATCTCTGACACTCCACCTTCCTATACGCCAGCGGCCATGCTGCTCCACCACACACCGCTGCCTGTGGACACCTACAGAAACTCACTTGATATTCGGCTACTGAACGCCGCCAAAGCGGTAGTACCCAGGCACTGGAAATCTCCGATAGCCCCCACTTTCCGAGAATGGCTAGACGAAGTCCAACGTATAAGAGATGTAGAGGATCTGATGCACCAATCCTCCGGCACCTCTGCCAAACACCTGAGGCGTTGGTACTATTGGTCCACACCAGCCTGCTCCCCACCTCACAACTCTATAGATCTTTCTTGACTACAATTGAATAACAAATGAATGGCCAAACCCCCTAGCCCCCACCTTTTTCTTTTATTCCCTTGTCACAGGTTATACCCCTACCCCCCCCTCTTTTTTGCTTGAATTTGTATTATATGTATTCATATGTGATGTACACAGAGACGCTGTATCGAAAATACACACTTTATTATCTGATATTTACGTCCCAAATAATTCACAATTGATTGAATATGTGGCAATGCATTTAATGTCAAGTGCTGTATGTTTTCAAATAACTTAATAAAACCTTTATTACAATAAAAAAAAATGAAAGGACATCCTATGTGGCAGGATTATGAAAATGCATCTAAATGTCCTACACTGAAAGATTTTATGTTGTAAAAGACTTTATTTATTTGTTTATTTATAAAGTATTTTACCAGGAAGGATACATTGAGATTTCTTTCGTTTTCAAGTATGTCCTGGGTATAAAACCTTAAATAATCTTATCATGTTTAGGGGATTATACACTTTTATAGATACTATTTTCTGTTTCACTATGGAGAAGGAAATTAACAGTGTGCTGCGCTCCACCTATAGTAGTTTCAACTAAAGAAACTGTTTCACACAAATTAGTGGAAAGGTACAAGTTTCTCATCCAAACAAACTTTTTTTATCAAGTTAACATAAAATTGTTGTAGGAAATATTTCTCTCAAAAACATACATAGCAATGGGGGAACCCGTTTCCATACAGACTAGTGAGTCATCACAACTACAATGAATACATTGCTAAAAGCACTCAAGACATAATTAGAAATTACAGTTCAGCTTTGCAACAATTAAGAGATGCTCAAAACATTAAAATAAATATAATTAGTCATGTAATTAAGTTTCAAGGCATTTTCCTTGGAAAAGTGAAACACATAAGCCCATTTACTGCCATAGGTATTTTCCTTGAAAAGGTTAAATAGGTCCTTTTTCTGCCATTCAAATGGAAACAAATGCTACCTAAAAAAAACTCTCCACCCTCAGGATTACATCACTCCTTTTCCAGTGATGTCATTATCTATATTCCTAGAGAAAATCTCATGAGTGGTGACACACAATTACAGATGGTTCATGAGTCTGGATTGCTTTTGTGTTGTCTTGTTTTTTGTTGCCCTTCTGTTTTTCATCAGATTTTTCTTTGCAGATTGATTTTATTTTATTACACTTGCATTACAATGTTATGCTTATGATTAGATGTCCAAAGTTGAAAGAAACGATAAGTATGAAGTGCAAAGGTAAGGACAATGTACAGTATCCTCTAGGTGCTGCCTTTTTAATTACTGTTTGTTTGGTGTTTCAAGATGGAGATACGATAGATTCAAACATTATCAATTGTGGGTAGTGAGAAAGAATACTGGGCATTCAAAGGCCCAATTACTGGGGGGGGGGGCATGGGCTATTGGCTAGGGTTAGATGAGCCCAATGTGTATTTGAAAGAGATAGTTACAGTGAGGGAAAGATTATTTCATCCCCTGCTGATTTTGTACGTTTGCCCACAGACAAAGCAATGATCAGTCTATAATTTTAATGGTAGGTTTATTCTAACAGAGAGAGACAGAATAACAACAAAAACATCCAGAAAAACGCATTTCAAAAAAGTTATAAATTGATTTGCATTTTAATAAGTGAAATTAGAATTTGACTCCTTCACTAAACATGACTTAGTACTTGGTGGTAAAACCCTTGTTGACAATCACAGAGGTCAGACGTTTCTTGTACTTGGCCACCAGGTTTGCACACATCTCAGGAGGAATTTTGTCCCACTCCTCTTTGCAGATCCTCTCCAAGTCATTAAGGTTTTGAGGCTGACGTTTGGCAGCTCGAAGCTTCAGCTCCCTCACAGATTTTCTATGGGATTAAGGTCTAGAGACTGGCTAGGCCACTCCAGAACCATAATGTGCTTCTTCTGGAACCACTCCTTTGTTGATTTAGCCATGTATTTTGGGTCATTGTCATGCTGGAATAACCATCTACGACTCATTTCCAATGCCCTGGCTGAGGGAAGGAGGTTCACAACCAAGATTTGATGGTACATGGACCCGTCCATCATCCCTTTGATACGGTGAAGTTGTTCTGCCCCCTTAGCAGCAAAATACCCCAAAGCATCATTTACACTATATAAAAAAACATGCAAGTATCAGTTTTTACACAAATGTCAGAGAGTAAGCAATGCATGTTACCTTATGTAACTTTCATATATACACGACTTTTCAGTAATAGATTTGTAATGCTTATAAAATCACCTCTTCTTGCTAGAGAACAGAAATCCAAGATTAGAACAATCCTTGCTGTTTATTACAATGTTCATCGCATTTTTATTTATTAATCTTAACCCCAAAGTTCCAGAGCATGACAGTGACCAGTGTTATCCATATCAAGCATGAACATCTAAGCTCTGCAGCAGGTCAGCTCACAATAATGTTCATTACATGTGATAGCATACAATAAGTATAATTAAAAATGTTTTTCTCTGCTAAACAATCCCAAAGAGACATGCTCCTTCTTATAAATACATATAATTTTACATAACAGGCATTCATTATAGGACATTCTCTACATTTCGTTACAGTATGTGGGGTTTCTACAATGGCCACCTTGGAATGGCCATGGACAGCCAACTGCAGAGGCTGTAATCCTCACTGTTTATAATATCCATGCCACATGTGCTAATCATTTATAGTTTGCAAGCAGTCGATACTGGAAATAATTGTTTCCATTAAATCTAAAAATTGATATTGTTCATTTAATCTTCAAAGTTCTGAAATGTTAGTCTCACATATATCAATGTCAGTGTGCAGAGGAAGGAAAATGCACTCATTATGACAGACATTTACTGATTTCATTATTAGTGTGATTGATTTCAACGAGACAGCAATGTGGCCCCAAGGGATTCTAGCACTGAAGAGCAACATGACTGCATTCTAAAACTATCAAATATTTATACATCTATGTGAACTAGGCTCAAAAAATATTTGTAAATTCTGGAGGTGGTACAGCTATTCCTTTGATCTTAGATTTATCGCTAGATTAATGATGCATTCATTAAAAATCCTTTATAATTGAAATTGAAAACTATATATTCAGCATAGGTGTTATGCTTTAAAGATAAAACAATGTTATCTTTTTAAAAGGATGCTAGACCCAAACCAGCACATATTATTGTGGTTGTTATGGGGTCTATGAACCCCTGTTTAAGGTATGGGGTCTGTTGTCTATGGTGAGAACCCGATTGCTGTAAATAAAAACACAAGACAAAAGTGGAGGTGAAATTGCAGGAAAAATATATTAAATAACTGAATACAATGAGGCAGAATATGGATAAGTAATAATCAGTCCTTGAGGAGTTGTGGAGGATTTTGGAATATACAGTCAATTGAATAAATTAATCATATGGAGACTTGAAGGCAGAAACCTGAGAAAGGCAACCTGGGTATACAGAAGAGTCCTCAGTAATCTGGATGGTCTTGGGAAACAAGATGGTTTGTAAATCCAGGAGGGGTCCGTGATGTAAGAAGGGTTCATAAGGAGAGGAGGGTCCTAGTAGGTAAGGATGGCTTGAGGAGATGGAGGTCTTGATACCAGGAACAACAGAGGAATAGGTTGAGGGGGTTTGGTGATGGAGGAGCAGGTGGAAGAGTCTGAGGCAGGCAATGAGGTCACGAAGGCTGGCGGCGATCCAGTTAAATCAAGAGAGGGCAATAATGTCAGAGGCTGGTGGCGTTCTTGGCAAAGTCGGGTATACAAGCAATGGTCGGTACACGAGTAGACAGAGTAAGTATAGCCAGGCTGGTAGGCTGCTAGCCTCCCGGGCCGGTCAGCCGGCTGTCATAGCCAGCCACCCGGCAAGGCAGCCTAGGCTGATTGAAGAGGGAGGGAGGCCAGTGGGATGTCATCAGTGGGGGGTCGCGGCCGGCCGGCTCCCTCTGATGTCACAGGGATTGCCCCAAAAAACATGCGGCCTGGGATTAAGGCGCATTTGTGGGCTGGAACCTCCCTTTTGCATGTGACAGAGCGTCCCTCTCCCAGCTCCCGCTGACACGCGTCACCAGGCCAGCCAAGAGGTATGCGTGGGGTGGGGGCAGAGAATGAATGAATGAATTGGTATGGTGGAGCGAAAAATGAATTCATTTAGTATGCTGGGGGGGTGAATTAATTAATTGGTATGGGGAGAGAGAAATAGGAATTCATTTGGTATGCTGGGGGTTGAATTAATTAATTGGTATGGGAGAGAGAAAAATGAATTAATTTGGTATGCTGGGCGGTATGAATTAATTAATATGGGGGAATGAATTAATTTGGTATGCTGGGGGTGAATTAATTAATTGGTATGGGGAGAGAGAAAAATGAATTAATTTGGTATGCTGGGGGGGGATTAATTAATTGGTATGGGGGAATGAATTAATTTGGTATGCAGGGGGTATGAATTAATATGGGGGAATGAATTAATTTGGTATGCTGGGGGTGAATTAATTAATTGGTATGGGGAGAGAGAGAAAAATGAATTAATTTGGTATGCTGGGGGGATTAATTAATTGGTATGGGGAATGAATTAATTTGGTATGCTGGGGGATGAATTAATTGGTATGGGGGAATGAATTCATTTGGTATGCTGGGGGGTGAATTAATTAATTGGTATGGGGTAGAGAGAGAAAAATGAATTCATTTGGTAGGCTGGGGGATTGAATTAATTAATTGGTATGGGGTAGAGAGAAAAATTAATAAATTGCTATGCTGGCGGGGGAGAGGAATTAATTAATTGGTTTGCTGGGGGGGGGAGGAGGAATGAATGTATTCAAAGGACATCACCAGGAGTAGATTAGAAGTCTTTTAAGCGCCTTGTTTTATCCCATTCAGATGTCATCTCTCATCTTGTGTAGCCCTGACAACACAGCTGCATGCCCATTGACCATTAGAAGGTTTTAATGCTGGCCCCCTGATACAAATCAATGGGTCGTTCTTACTCGAGCACAGTTCAAAGAGGGTGCCCACACCTCTTTGGGTACCTTACCTGCAGAATCTAAGTCTGCAGTGACTTTCCAGGTGCCATATGGACCCCACTGTGCACAGCTATGTGTTTGATGCCAATTCACTGATGGAGCTAGGGGGAGCCAAGATCACATAAATAAAAACTGCTGTGGACTCCTTCCCAGCTTCTGACAACTTCTGACTAGTGCTGGCATGCGGTAGCTGTTAAACACCAGAGACTGGACAACTGCTAGGGAAGCTTTTCTTCAACTGTATTAACAGGGGCCCAGTATTTCTTTGCTTTTATTAAATCCAATAATGGCCCCACACTGCTGTGGGGTTCATTATATTTACATTTGCGCAATCTACCCAGCGGTTATCTCATGGCATGTCAGTGCATGAGCGTTTATTCACCAGTAATTTTATGGTTTACGACAGACTCTTGAATTGCTGGGTTCTGCAAAGAAACGCATATGAATTACTCTCTCAGGCATTATTTATGTTGAAAGCCCGACTTATTGCTTGATTGGTGATTCAAGGATAGAATCCAAGAAGTGTGTCCACTGTGAGCAGTGCTACAGGGACCATTACAGGACGTTTGTCATTCCAACATGGCACCGGGTTAGAGTACGCACCAATGACGACAGAGCAGAGTGATTTGTGCACCTTTTTTGTGGTTTTTCTCTCTGGCAGGAGATACGATTGGAGATTTGCTATAAGCAATGCTGTATCACCCCCAAAGGACCTCGCTTTTTTTATTTGTGTGAAAATTGATTTCTCTTTAGACAAACTAGAACTCACTGCATTATGGTAGATCGACAATCAATAATGGCTGTAGTTCAATGGCAAGCCGGAATCCGGGAGGTAAGACCTGCAGGATGGCCCTCCCACTCTAGCCTATCCCTGCATGCTGGCAGCACAGTAGACATTGGAAGGGAGTGAAATGATTGGAAACAGTGAATTTAATACATAATTATTAAAAATCCATACATTTACAGCCACTTAGCTAGCAATAAGTATGTTAACAGAATGTAATTAGTTATGAAATTATGCTAAGCTACGTCAACCATGACTGGTTCGCTTTATTTATCTATACATGAAACATCTAGAATCTATTTTTATTTTAGAGTTTGCAGTTTGCAAAATTGAAAGTGGTACACAATATCAATGCTATCATCTTCGGATATGAAACGACTGCCTGACATAAAACGAAAAGGAGAAAAAACAAAAAACCCATCTTGTTGGCTCAGAGCTACACAAATCGCATGCCAATTATAAGCATAGCCAGGAGAGAATCATTAAGTGTTGGAAGATGTAGTTATGAGAGAAAATTCCTGCACTGGGGGAGGTTAATAATACATAATAGCTAATCAGAGATGGCCTATATACACCATTTTACAGTTCACATTTGATAAAATGAGCCTAAGACACAGGATAACAGCGCAAAGTAATGCATTGTTTTATGTTGAACATTTTTAGATGTGAGAAAATAACCAAATAAATACTTGTTTGTGAAAAGAATGCTGAGTGAATGTTATTCTGTTTCAGTTCTTTTGTGGTATAAGTGACCAAGAAAAAGTATCTATAAAGCTATTGCTGTAAGAACCAAACCATGTCACTAATTTTAAGGTATCCACAATAGTCAGGACACACACGTTCCTTACACGTGGTACCATACTGCACAGGAAGGCCCAAGCCCCACTTCTCACAACAAAAAGAGAAAAATTAATCAGTCACTCGGGTGAAATTAAACTGGAAGTCACTGTGGAGCGCAGCCCTTTGCTTTGGGGTGTGCACTCATGGAACATTTATTAAGTGAAACACTATGTTTAGAAGATTTTGCGCAAAATTCATAGTTTTCATTAGCAATAACGAGCCAGTAATCAGAGATACAGACAGTTTTTATGCTATTTATCATGAACCAGATAAGGGACATCTAAAAGGTCAAAGCAGGAGGTGAAGAAGAACTTCTTCACACAATATAAGAGTGTGCCTGGGCGCACAGGCACACCCCCTGTGCATGCCTATGCTGGTAGTCTTTATTTCAGACACACCATCTCATGAAGTGTTGGCTTTTATATGGAGCCGTTCTCAAATCCACTTGAAAAAGGCTCCAGATAGAAGCTGAAATGTTGAGGTGGTGTATCTTAAAGCCACGGCGTACTATGCCGTCCCCACAACAGGAGGGTCTTGAAGCTGCAGGGCGTACTAGCATGCCCTGTTGACTTCAATGGGCCGCAGCTGTCCCACCCACTAGCTGGCATGCACAGTACATCATTTGCTGCCGCGGGACGGCTTGAAAATGAGCTGGACTCCTGCAGCCGGTGACGCGACAGCTGCGTGGGCGGGCCAAATCAAAGGCCCATTGTAGTACCTGGCGGCGGGGTGTACTAGCACGCCCCTCCGGCGTTAACCCCTCCAGTCATTAAGGGGTTAAATAAAGACTACCAAGTTTACCTTCACCTGAGTGCCCGATTCATTTTTCTATTAATTCTTTAGTATATTTAACCCCTTCACAGCTGAGCCATTTCACGTCATAAAAAAAAACATGTTTTTGTTTTTTTATTATTATGTTTATTATTTTTTTTCTTTACTTTAAACATGGTCATATTTGACATCATTGGAAAGGCCATGCTCTGGCCTTTCTAATGATATCAAACATGACCCTGCTAGCTGCCAGGAGTCGGGAGATATCAGGGTTCAAAGGAACCCTTTATCTTTCCTTTGGAGTCAATGAAGACGTTCCCCACACGTCCTCAGCAGTGAAAGGGTTAACTAGTAATCTATACATTTTGTGGCTGTCTAATGAAATAATGAGATATTACAATGTATTGCGACTTTTGAACTTTCTTTACAATTTTCACTTTGGGGTATAACCTGACTCCAGATTAACTAATAAGTAATGCTTATAATTTTTTTGGCAGCAGTATTTTTACTACTCCATAGCCTTCGAAAATAGCAGGTTAGTTAGCTTCTATCGGGAGTCAAGTCAAATGGTAATGCAGTTCTCCCCACTATTTTTGCAGCGTTAACCTCGTTCCCATTTAGACAACACAGTGTCACGCTTATATTTAGTTTTTCAATCACATATTTCCTTAATTAAATCATAGTAAATACAAGATATTATTTTGGTTATTGTGATTCCTTAGAAACCAGCCTAAACAAACATATGTATAAAAATGAAAAACAAATTTGAGAGTGGGGGGGGGTGGTGGGTTACGTGTGAGGTAACAATGGATCATTTTTGGTTAGCAGGAGATGATTACACACTTAATGCTTTAGGATTTGACAGTGCGCTACGATTATGTTATTATTTTATTTTGCATTTATGTACACTTTATAGAAATTTAAGATCCATTAAAGTGAGAATTGCTTTATAACCCGAGACTCCAATTCAAGCGGCATGTGGTCAACGTGCAGCCACTCGTCTTATACTTATTATGGAGAGGATACCAAGATTCAACTGGGTGGAAACACGTCTCGGTGAATTTTCCGGGTTTCTGCAATAATTTAACTGCAGAAAATCTCAGCTTTCCCATTTATTTGCGATTCGAAGAATAATGGATGCAGGCCGTAGACTATTTCATACCGATAGTTTCTTGATATTATGGAGTGCAGAGGTGATTCCTTTGATCATATGAAAGCTATATGTTTTTTTCTAAAAAAAATCCATCTTCTGCATGCAAACTGAAAACAGTTTACGGTCTTTTCTCAAACATGCTAGGATGAGAAAGAGATATGTTCCATGCATTTATATACATGAAAACCAGATGACCTGAAATTGTCTGTATGAGACATCTAATACAGGATGTTCCAAGTAATATGTAAAATATGTTTTGTACATTAAAATTATACATCATATTCTCATCCTGACTTCCTTTTGCTATAACTGTTTCCATCACTTTCTTTTTGTATTATTTCAATGTGTTTTCAACATTCTCTGTGCATCTCTCTACCAACCTGTTTAAAAGCTTTCTGTCATTGATTTTGTTTCCAAGTCATAGTTTCACATTACCTCTTTAGCAGTGGGACTATAAACATCCCCACATTCTTGTGAATCACAGACTGTACAGTGTTTTGTCATGTTAAATCTATTAAACACCTGTCAAGCTTTTATTGGGTAATCACTGGTCCTCTTGAAGAGTTAGCCCATGGACCTGGGCAAGAATTACTTGTATATTTGCTTACCCAGAAAATGAGACTTTCAGCTCAGGAAATAATCTTTGCAGCTGAACTACGGCTATCAATGCATTCACAATGTCACTGTGTCAAAAGCATCAATAAATACACATTTTTTTTCTTTTAACTATTTCCTCTCAGCCTTTATCCATACTGTCCTAATAATGTTGTTTGATTTCCCTTGCTTAAATAGGAAATAGTGCTTTAAAATTATAATAATTATGCACTGGACCTACGATCAAATCGTTAAAGATCTAAAAATAGATTAACCGTAAAACTAGACGAAAGATTAAATTAACACTGACTGCTAGGAAATAAACAATACTCCCTATATAGTGTAAGCTACATGAAAGGAAGAACATGAAGAAGTCGCAGTGGGAGGAATACTTATCTCCTATGTGTTTCAATGCGCAGTCATAATTTCTCGTGTCAAGACAAGTGGATCTAAACTAAACGATCACCTGATATGCTTATTTTGAGATGCTGTAGAAATCATCAGAATATAAGGTTAGCTTGCACATAAACAATGTATGAGTCATCTGCTTCTATAGAACATACAGCAATATTAAAAGAAGATATAAACAGTTGCTATCATCTTCAAATACACCAAAAACGTTTCAAATAATATTTAAGTGATTCCGGGCTGCCATCAGAGGGGTGACAGCTAGGGACGCCAGGTCGGCCATGTTTTCCTGGACACATACCCGTAGATAGTTGAGTATAACGCGATGGGTAGAGATTTATTATGGAACTGAGAAAAGACTCAAGACTCGAAGATAACGTGAGGAGCAAAATTGTAAAAGTATAAATTTTCAGCTGTATATTCTGTGCCATGCTGTGTGCCCTGTGCCACGCTGTATATTCTGTGCCAAGCTGTATACTATGTGCCATGTTTTGTGCCCTGTGCCATGCTGTGAGCCCTGTGCCATGCTGTACATTCTGTGCCCTGTACCTTGCTGTATGCTCTGTGCCATGCAGGGTTGTGTGCCATGCTGGTGCGGTTGCCTGGTGCCTTGTTTCGGTGTGGATTCCTGGCTCAGGCCTGGCGCTGCTGCCGCTCGATGTCTCTACGCTCAGCTGCTCGGATTTGCCCACCGCCGGATCCTCCATTGCCCGGGCAGCCATGTCAAGCCGATCACCGAGTGGGGATCCTGAGCGCGGGAAGGGGCTCCGCGGACAATGTTTACCTTCTTCCGCTTGTTAGAGGATAACACATGTTACTTGGTACCCACGGCTTCAACCTCCAGGATGGCGGCAGGAAACACTGACACTGAACGCGAGAGTGGACGTTCAGCTTGTGGCAGTCGAAACGCCGGGAGTAACTTAGTGCCGATTGCACTAAGTGCCTCTAGTACTTTTTTTTTTTTACTGTAGATGTCTCGAGTATACAGCGACCCCCCCCCAATTGGAATGTTAATTTTGTTTCTCAAAAATGTTGTGGTATACTCCAGTATCTACGGTATTACTTTTTCATGCAGCAGGAATCACAGGAAAAAGTGCCTCCCTCCAACATGTATAATTTATATGCTTCAGGAAGGAAAACAAGGCAGGTTACTTGGGATTTCTTTTGATTTTGTATCTGCAGCACCTGGAGTATACAGTACATGCTGTGGGGTTGCATTTTCTACACACTGCCCATCAGCATGAATAAATTAAGTGTGTCCAGGAAAACATGGCCGACCTTACAACCCTAGTGACAGCCCATGATAGGTTAGGGAGCAAAGTAACACCAAATGGCCATGGCCCTTGCGAAACTAAGTGTCACCGCGGGAGCGATTAGTATGGTCTGCACCAGGTAGAGGTATAGAGTGAACACACTCCCACCAGGGAACACATTTCATTCACTTGCGATGCGAGACCACCAGGGATTTAGCTCACTCCCTTTCAAATAAGGTCAGCAGTAGAAGAGGAGAATTGTTTTATTTTTAATTAGTATATTGAGAAGGGAAGATGATGGAAGGGGGTGTCCGACCAATGGTTCAATAAAGAGCCCTAAGATTTCTGATGGCAGTCCTGAGTGAGAGTATTATTAAAAAGTGAGGTCAGCTGAAGGAAACAGATGATAAGCAATAATACAAATTACTGAAGGTCACTGGAGCAGCAGTCAGCAGTTAATCAATTAAGTAACAAGTTAAAGTTGCCAGCTCTGTGTTTTCTTAGGATAATCAACTCTCTGACTCATGTAGACTAATAAAATTGACTTGTTATTTATGTCTTCAATTGACTGATGCATGGGTATTGCAGAGACATTCGATGTCACAGCTTAAAGACTTCTTTAAATGCCAACAAGAGACAGACTTCTAATTATTCTTCCTTTCATCTCATTTAATATAACACATTGCCATCTGAACAGGAGACACTTTACATTAGCGTAATTGAATGATAGGAAATATGGTGTTACATTAAGCTTTAAATAAAGTATGAAAAGACATGGTGCTGCCAAAAGACACTTTTCTAATCCATGCACTAGATAACCCACAATAATTCTACTGATAATTAAAAACAGAACAATAAAGTGACTATTACGGCAGCCAATGGCACAAGACTATGGCAGTTCTGGCAGGTGCTGAAAGTTGCCAGATTTACATCTCCGGAGCCTGTAGGCAGAGACCTGAAGCGCCCCTAACCCCCACCAAATCAAAAGTGCCAAAACTACTTTCTTAATTTTTGTGTTGAGGGAAACTTTTTTTTCTCTCTCTCTGCTCATATTAAAAGAAGGACTGTGGTCATCAAGTACCCCTAACAGGTCAAATTTTAAGGATTACCTTGGGGAAATGCAGACTGAATCCTGCAATCACTGAGCAGCAAATTATATCACCTGTGATGTGCTTCAGATATCTGGAAAACCTGACCTGTTAGGGTTACTTGAGGACCGCGGTTGGGAACCACTGAACTAGAGGATTGCAGCCGTTAAGTGGCAGATGAGATTTACAAAAGATAAGTGGAATGTTATGCATTTTGGGAACAAAAATAAGCAGCCAAGCTGTGTTTTAAATTATTACATTCTGGAGACATTTGTAGACAGCAAACTTTGCAAAAGTATGTAGTGCCAGACAGTGGCTGATAAGCAAGTAATGTTCTGAACAACTGGTTCAAATGGGGAAAAAATTATTTATCTTCTTTATACAGCAATGATAAGACCCCATCTTGACTAGGTGGTGAACTTTTGGACACTAGTATTTAAACCCTTTGTTGTGGACGACATGTTGCAAGTAGGGATGAGCTGTTCGGTTCGATCAGTTCGGAGTTCGACTCGAACATTGGCAGTTCGAAAGTTCGCAAACTTCGAACTTTTTGGCGTGTTCGGTTCGAGTTTGAATTTTTTTTTAAAAAAAGTATAAAAAAATGCTTAAAAAATACTAAAAAATCTAGAAATAAAGAGACTCTTTACTGCAGAATATTATAAGCAATGGTTTATTAGATATTGAATTAAAAGACTACCCAGGGCAAGAAGGCATGAATGTGGGCGATGATTAGCAATGGACGGACTGTGTACGTCGTCAAGAAGCAGTATGTATAATAGCATAAACATGTTACATACACATAACACACATTACATACATCTACCAACATATGTCAACACATGCTGCAGCGTAATGTATTATCTGTTTGTCAGGCAAATGTGACTGTCATAAAATTATTCTAGCTTTATTTAAAATATTTGCACACGTGTACATTTTTCTGAAACTTTCACACCTCAAAATTACATGTGCTTAGAGTGCATGAGGCTTGCATAGGATTTTTTGCGCCGCCTGTGTGTTTCATCTTTAAAATGCTACAATGGGTGATGTGGATTTTCTAGCTTACAAGGAAAGCATGCTTTACAGTCTGCCTAATGTCTAGGTGCAAAGATTCTCACCTCTAAATGACATGTGCTTACAGCAGGGCTCTCAAACGGCGTAAACAACAGGTGTTAATTAGTGTTTGGAAATAACATGTGCTTCTAATTAGTCTGGTCTCATGAATTTGATACATTGCCTGCAGACTGGTGTGGCTCCTGCACATGTATGAACACTGTGCTTCTGAATTCTAAGAAGTGTTCATTTCTACTACATGTTCCTCGGATATGCTGTCTAACCCCTTAAGGACCAGGGCTCTGTAAAGCCAATCATTAATGATGTATATGTTACGTCATTTGTCATCAAGGGCTTAATAAAATCTTTATCACACTCCTTAGATTTAAACGTAATATTCCAGTATTTGTATGTCATGTACCTCTCCCGAAGGGCCTATGTGAGCATACAATTATTATTGTGTTAGATCTATAGTTTTGGTGCAAGCGTGGTGGAAGGGCTTGCTGCTTCTGCATTAGTAACACAACACAACGTGAAAATGTCTATCATAAAGCGTACAAGCGGAGTCCCTAGAGTCTCTGACTATCCATTGTCATATATACCTTGCTTTATACATATAATACATTCCCTCATCTAACAGGATAGTAGCCAGTCCCTTTGCATTTTAACCCCTTAAGGGTGGCTAGGTGTCGTGTGTGGGACTCTGATGGCGATATTTCTATACATCCTACAAATCCGCCACTTCACGGGCAGGTTATGGGGACCTCCTAGGCACGATATTTTAAGGAATTTTTTGTTTTTATTTTTAAACCTTATTTTATGGAAAACTCACTGTTCCTTTAAAAATGTATTTTTTTTTTACTTTTTTTCCTTGTTTCCTGTCCCCCAGGGCACTACCCGGACCCCCATACACCTTTTATGGCAAATATCTTGCATATATGCCCTCTTGAAGGGCACTCTAAAAATCGAACTTTTGAGTCCAATTGACTTGCATTGAGTTCGGTTCGCGTTCGAACTCGAACTTTTGAAATTGTTCGAGTTTGAATGCGAACCGAACACGGGGGTGTTCGGCTCATCCCTTGTTGCAAGTGTTGTCCTCTTTCCTCGTGTCCAGACGAAGTGCAAAAGCAAAATCACTTAGCACCACACTCTGGGAACCGGTATGCTTTGCAGAATATCGACTCAGAGTTCAGCCAGCTACTGTGGAATAGTCTGCACGCATTTTGAGCCATTATTTACCACTCCTATACAAAGTGAAAGCAGTCATTAACTGACATGTGAACAGACTAAAATTTTGTTTCGTTTTGGCAAAATTTGGAATCTCGAATTTTTGGATTTCACAATTTTCAGAATTTGCCATTTGAATCAATGTCAAATTTTGGACAAATGCAATTTTCTTTCTGAAATGTTACTAAATTTTGGCAGTACATGTATTTTTAGAGAAGGGCTGAATGTGGTATTTAAAAGTAAATGAACTATTAGTCGAAAACCACAGAATAACAATTAACACATAAAAACCATAAATGAACGATGAATAGTAGAATTAACAAACCTCAAGTGTATTGAGAAATGGAGGGACAGTTTGTCAAGTTATAAATCCCTGAATAGGGGCACCAATAGACATATATTAACCTCGTATGAACCTCAGGGTGAAGCGCTATATAAGCCAAGGTAATAAGTTGATGAATGAAATAGCCGTGGAGAATACAATCATGTTCAAGATACGGTGATCACTCACTGCTGATATATCTATTCCTCCTGTACCTTGTCCCTGATTTGTCTCGCCATTTTCACGACTGACAATGAGGTGTTTAGAGCTGCAGATCTTTTAAGGATTGATAAAAGGTTGAATACAGCACCACTGTACATTTTCTATTTAACAACAGTTATAATTACTTGTATATGATCGTATCCTCCACGCCTATTTCTTTCATCAACTAATTACCTTGGCTTATGTAACGAAATGATCTGAATTGCCGAAATGATCCGAATCACCGAATGATCCAAATCATCGGATCGATCCGAAATTTCGGATTAACCCAAAATTTCGGGTGCTCGAAATTTCGTTTACGGAAATGCTTCCGAAACACGGAAATGCTTCCGAAACACGGAAATGCTTCCGAAACACGGAAATGGTGAATTTCGCCCGAATTTCAATTCAGAACGAAACGAATTGCACATCTCTAGTAATCACATTGGTGTGGATGTTCTATTCCAGCCTATATTGTTGTTTAAAGGTCAGATTAGCCACTTGAAATAGGGACCAGGAATGAAAGACTTTAAAAAATTGCACTTCCATCTAAGAAAAAAGTGCATTCAGCCGTGATCTTTAACAGGACTTTACAAAAGACAAAAAGTCATCCACTGAGAGACGGGGAATGAATATTTAGTTGACAATGCACACAATGGTTCACTACAGCAGTAGCATCAACAAAATGTGTGATTCTTTGCTGAAAAGAAAATCCTGTTTTATTTACCTGAATTGATGCCTTTTAAAATGGTCTGGATACTTTTACTGTTAAACCTATATATACACATTTTTAATTCTTATAAAATGCAATCTAAAATAAATAAAAAAAACAAAAGTTCCCTGTCCCATGTATAAGTAATAAAAACTGAATTTAATGTTATTACACATATATGGGACAGGGTACTTTTGGTATTTTATTTATTTTATGTATTAAAAATAATAATTAATATTATTATTAAATTATGTATTAAAATTAATAATACTTTATGTATTAATAAAAGTTATATTTTATACTACCATGGTTGGTGCATCGAAGTAATAGTAGTAGTACAGAGATACAGTACCAGCTGGGTGGAGTAGAGGTAACATCACTGCTCTATAACTGTGGAGACATGGGTTCGAGCACCTCTCCAGTAAGTGTCCTTGGGCAAGACACCTAACGGTACATACTCGCCACCCAGGACATACTTGAAAATGAGAGAAATCTCAATGTATAGAGAAGTAGTTCTTTAGCGCAGCATTAGTCCCATTGCCACACAAGATTATTTGTTTAACCCCTTCACTACCAAGTGATTTTCCAAAAAAACATTGTCAGAAAGCAGTGGTTTTTTAAAAATCATTATAAATTAATTATACATTAAGAAATATTTGAGCTTCTACCCATTGTATTTTTTTACTGTAAATAACCTATTTTGCCAGTAGATGGAGCCAGCAGTTTGAGCTGCTGGTCTATTTCCTTCTTTTTTTCCTGCATCGGCTGCTGAATGCCCGATGTAAGGGTAACATCAGAAGATTTTACACAGTTTTAGCTCTTTGAGCATTATGTCCACAGGGTCAATACTTTGGAGGCACCTTTTGCACATGAATTTCATTTTCTTTTGGGCTGCAGATAAGCACATCTCGATATCAGGGCACAGATGGTGCCTTTGAAGTCCAAGATATCTCGTTCTCGGTAGTGAATGGGTTAAAGCCCGTTAAAGCCTAAAGGCCAATGGGACAGACAAATTCACCAGGAAAAGGTAGTCTTTGTGTGTTTTTCACCTTCCTCCAATTACCTCTGGCTTTTGATATGAATGTTGGATGATTTATTGTGAAGCTCTTGTTGACTTTCCACAATAACGGATGCTACAAGGAGATTACATAAAATAAACATGTCCCTTTTAAATGACAATGATAAATCTTTCAAATCCATTACCGAATGCTCAAATATTTCCCTCGGACAATCCATTATTCTGAAGGGGAATTTTTTTTTCCAGATTCCTGTCATTAAATGTGAAATAAGGACACTTTAGGATACCCTTTCCAACACTTGGTCACTGAAAACATGCATGGCAAGAAGGATAAAGATATTCATTCCTTTTATTTCTCTTTTAAATATATTAACAGTGTTACCATTGTCCAGAGCAGGGACCTTAAAATCCCCCCATGTTGATTGTCTACAATTCCCATAATTCTTTGAATGCAGTAAATGGGCAAAGAATCATGAGAGTTGTAGTTCAGAAACATCTGGGGGCAGAGTTTTAGATTCTGGTCTAGAAAAATGTCATTATCCATATCTTTCATCGGTACAATATGTTAAATAAGGGGTTATTCAAGAAGCGATGAACTTGCCACCGAATTGGTGAATTTCAACGTACAGTGCAATTTGTTGCAATTCGTCTATTCACTAAGCTTTCAATACTGGCGAATTGACAGCAAAATACAGTGCAGTTCGCCGACCTTTGGCAGCAGCGAAATTGTCCCATAGAGAAGTTTAATATATTCATAGAACTCCGAACTGCGCTGAAGTGTCAGTGAAATGCCCTGATTTTCATTGATTCAGTTCCACAGGTTTAAACAGGCGAATCCCATAGGATTAAATGTAAAAAAATATTATCGATTTTTTTTATTTTATTAAACTTTTTATCCTTTTCATTTTTCAGCAAACGGTCGTTTTACTTCTTTCTTTTTTAGACTAACTTTTTGATCCCTTATTTTGATTTAAAAGGCTTTATTTATTCTGTAACAGACCTTTTTATTTTTTATAGGACCTTTTTATTATTTACACACATTTTAATGCCTTTTTTATTGGTTTAAACACTTATTAGAAGAATAGCAGAGTTCAGGGTTTTTTTTTCCTGCAGTTCGGTGGCTCATGTTCAGAGCACTTTGGGGACTCTGCAGTGAATATTGACTTCACTGTAGGCATATACCAAAAATCAGCAGGCCACACCAGGGAGCTTGACCATATAAAATGATTTATTGTGGAGTGGCCACAGAGGTACTGGATTCAAGCAACGTTTCAGCAAAGTGCCTAGGCATGACTAAGGCACTTCACCGAAACTTCGCTTGAATCCAGTACCCCTGTGGCAGCTCCACAATTAATATATTTATATGATCATGTTCCTGGTGTGGCCTGCTGATTTTTGGTATATGCTATTGGTAGACTGCGGATCCCAGACGGTGGAGCACCCTGGCGCTGACCAGGCATTTGGCGAGTCCCCCGGTGTTCGCCACGCTGCGTTGACTTCACTGAAGGGTTGGCGAAATGGTATTGTGCCGAACCAGAAAGCACTGAAATTTCGGTGCTTTCTGAATAACCCCTTAAATCTATATAGTAGAACAATATGCAGATCTATACTATAAAAGGATAAGCTAAAAACTGTCCGTCGCCAAAACCCTACTGCGCATGCGCGACGGACATTTGAAAGCGGCCGTTAGAACACACAGGTAGCTGCGCGTGCCGGCCGCGTGAAAAAAAAAACGGCACGAGCCGCGCGCAGCTACCCGTGTGTTTACACGGCCAGATGCCCCGATCCTCCAGCGGTGACCGTCCTCCGGCTGCCGCTGGCTGCTCGGCGGGCCTCCAGGCTCAGGCGAGCCCCCGGCTTGGTTTGGGCCTACAGGCCCAGCCGAGCCGGGGACTCGCCTAAGCCTAGAGGCCCGCCGAGCAGCCAGCGACAGCCGGAGGACGGTCACCGCTGGAGGATCGGGGCCAAAGTTCCCAAAACATAGTCCCCATAATCGGCCCTGAGCTCCAGCGGTGACC
The DNA here is from genome assembly GCA_009667805.1 of Leptobrachium leishanense. Taxonomy (NCBI): domain Eukaryota; kingdom Metazoa; phylum Chordata; class Amphibia; order Anura; family Megophryidae; genus Leptobrachium; species Leptobrachium leishanense. Next base: position 114,221,629 of record CM019063.1, read on the forward strand.
TCCTCCGCCGAGCAGGCTGCTAGGCGGGCCTCCAGGCTCAGGCGAGCCCCCGGCTTGTTTGGGCCTACAGGCCCAGCCGAGCCGGGGACTCGCCTAAGCCTAGAGGCCCGCCGAGCAGCCAGCGACAGCCGGAGGAGGTCACCGCTGGAGCTCAGGCCTAAATTCCCAAAACATACTCCACCAAATCGGCCCTGAGCTCCAGCGGTGACCTCCTCCGGCCGAGCAGGCTGCTAGGCGGGCCTCCAGGCTCAGGCGAGCCCTCGGCTTGGTTTGGGCCTACAGGCCCAGCCGAGCCGGGGACTCGCCTAAGCCTAGAAGCACGCCGAGCAGCCAGCGACAGCCGGAGGAGGTCACCGCTGGAGCTCAGGGCCTAAATTCCCAAAACATACTCCACCAAATCGCCCTGAGCTCCAGCGGTGACCTCCTCCGGCCGAGCAGGCTGCTAGGCGGGCCTCCAGGCTCAGGCGAGCCCCCGGCTTGGTTTGGGCCTACAGGCCCAGCCGAGCCGGGGACTCGCCTAAGCCTAGAGGCACGCCGAGCAGCCAGCGACAGCCGGAGGAGGTCACCGCTGGAGCTCAGGGCCTAAATTCCCAAAACATACTCCACCAAATCGGCCCTGAGCTCCAGCGGTGACCTCCTCCGGCCGAGCAGGCTGCTAGGCGGGCCTCCAGGCTCAGGCGAGCCCCCGGCTTGGTTTGGGCCTACAGGCCCAGCCGAGCCGGGGACTCGCCTAAGCCTAGAGGCCCGCCGAGCAGCCAGCGACAGCCGGAGGAGGTCACCGCTGGAGCTCAGGCCTAAATTCCCAAAACATACTCCACCAAATCGGCCCTGAGCTCCAGCGGTGACCTCCTCCGGCCGAGCAGGCTGCTAGGCGGGCCTCCAGGTTCAGGCGAGCCCCCGGCTTGGCTTGGGCCTACAGGCCCAGGCGAGCCGGGGACTCGCCTAAGCCTAGAGGCCCGCCGAGCAGCCAGCGACAGCCGGAGGAGGTCACCGCTGGAGCTCAGGGCCTAAATTCCCAAAACATACTCCACCAAATCGGCCCTGAGCTCCAGCGGTGACCTCCTGCGGCCGAGCAGGCTGCTAGGCGGGCCTCCAGGTTCAGGCGAGCCCCCGGCTTGGCTTGGCCTACAGGCCCAGCCGAGCCGGGGACTCGCCTAAGCGTAGAGGCCGGCCGAGCAGCCTGCTCGGCCGGAGGAGGTCACCGCTGGAGCTCAGGGCCGATGTTGCCTAACACATACTCACCGACATCGGCCCTTAGCTCCTCCAGCGATGGCGGTCCCGCTTGCAGCATCCTCTCTCTCTCCGTTGTTCGCCGGAATGACGTCACGAAAGCTTTGACCCCGGGGGTCAAAGGCTTTCGTGACGTCATCCTGGCGAGCAACGGAGAGAGAGAGGACGCTGGAAGCGGGACCGCCATCGCTGGAGGAGCTAAGGGCCGATGTAGGTGAGTATGTGTGGAACCGGTGGAGGACTCGAGGCCGATGTAGGTGAGTATGTGCTCTACACACACACACCCTGCTTGCTCGGCCGGTATCCAAGCTTAGGTGAGCCCCCGGCTTGGCTTGGGCCTAGAGGCCCTGCCGAGCCGGGGACTCGCCTGAGCATGGAGGCCGGTCGAGTTGCATGCTCGGGCGTCCTCCAGGCTCAGGCGAGTCCCCGGCTCGGCTGGGCCTCTAGGCCCACGCCAAGCCGGGGCTCGCCTAAGCTTGGATACCGGCCGAGTAAGCAGGGTGGGTGTGGAGAGCACATACTCACCTACATTAGCCCTGAGCTCCAGCGGTGACTGTCCTCCGGCTGTCGCAGGCTGCTCGGCCGGCCTCCAGGCTCAGGCGAGCCCCCGGCTTGGCTTGGGCCTACAGGCCCAGCCGAGCCGGGGGCTCGCCTAAGCCTGGAGGCCGGCCGAGCAGCCTGCGACAGCCACCGCTGAGGCTCCGGGCCAATGTAGGGGGATGTTGCCTACACATACTCACCTACATCGGCCCTTAGCTCCTCCAGCGATGGCGGTCCCGCTTCCAGCGTCTTCTCTCTCTCTCCGTTGGTCGCCGGTATGACGTCACGAAAGCCTTTGACCCCGGGGTCAAAGGCTTTCGTGACGTCATCCGGCGACCAACGGAGAGAGAGAGAGAGAACGCTGGAAGCGGGACCGCCATCGCTGGAGGGCCGATGTAGGTGAGTATATCCACGAGCTGGGGGCCAATATCCACGTGCTGGGGCAGTATCCATCCACGTGCTGGGGCAGTATCCACGTGCTGTGGCAATATCCACGAGCTGCGGCAGTATCCACGTGCTGGGGCAGTATCCACGAGCTGGGGCAATATCCACGTGCTGGGGCAATATCCACGTGCTGGGGCAATATCCACGTGCTGGGGCAGTATCCACGTGCTGGGGCAGTATCCACGTGCTGGGGCAATATCCACAAGCTGGGGCAGTATCCACGTGCTGGGGCAATATCCACATGCTGGGGCAGTATCCACGAGCTGGGGCAATATCCACGTGCTGGGGCAGTATCCACGTGCTGGGGCAGTATCCACGTGCTGGGGCAATATCCACGTGCTGGGGCAGTATCCACGAGCTGGGGCAATATCCACGTGCTGGGGCAGTATCCACGAGCTGGGGCAGTATCCACGTGCTGGGGCAATATCCACAAGCTGGGGCAGTATCCACGTGCTGGGGCAGTATCCACGTGCTGGGGCAATATCCACGTGCTGGGGCAGTATCCACGAGCTGGGGCAGTATCCACGTGCTGGGGCAGTATCCACGTGCTGGGGCAGTATCCATCCACGTGCTGGGGCAATATCCACATGCTGGGGCAGTATCCACGTGCTGTGGCAATATCCACGAGCTGCGGCAGTATCCACGTGCTGGGGCAGTATCCACGAGCTGGGGCAATATCCATGTGCTGGGGCAATATCCACGAGCTGGGGCAATATCCACGTGCTGGGGCAGTATCCACGTGCTGGGGCAGTATCCACGTGCTGGGGCAATATCCACGTGCTGGGGCAATATCCACGAGCTGGGGCAATATCCACGTGCTGGGGCAGTATCCACGTGCTGGGGCAGTATCCACGTGCTGGGGCAGTATCCATCCACGTGCTGGGGCAATATCCACGTGCTGGGGCAGTATCCACGTGCTGGGCAGTATCCACGAGCTGGGGCAGTATCCACGTGCTGGGGCAGTATCCACGTGCTGGGGCAGTATCCACGAGCTGGGGCAGTATCCACGTGTTGGGGCATATATCCATGAGCAGGGGCAGTATAAACGCAAAACAGAATAAACGCCACAGAGCCGAGCACAATAAAAACGCCACAGAGCCGAGCACAATAAAAACGCCACAGAGCCGAGCACAATAAAAACGCCACAGAGCCGAGCACAGTACCATAGACGGCACAGAGCCGAGCACAGTACCATAGACGGCACAGAGCCGAGCACAACAGAATAAACGGCACAGAGCACAGAACCAAGCACAATGCACCACACTTATCAATAGACTGCCCTCTGGGCAGGCTTTACACCTAGTATTCTATAACGAATTATCCAACAGAGACAGTGCAGGTGCTATCCATATGCCTCCTCATGGGCACATGTCCACTTCAGCTATGATAAATCCAGTACTGGTTGTGAAACAATGTTGTTGTTTGCTTGCCAATTGTTTTTAAAGTCTTTCGATAAAATGAAAAGAATATTTGCATCTCAAGTTCTCAATAAAACAAATAGAATGCCGCTAACTTCTTTTACTCTGCAGACTGTGCCTATTAAATTTTAAAGTCTAGCATTAAGACTATCGTGCATTTTGCTTTGATACTAATTTGATTTCCACTTCTAAGTCACAGGCTTGCAGAGTGGATGCATCTGTAGTGAGTGAATTATTTATAATTTGTTTCACAATGAATTAACTGGGGCAATCACTCAGTATTGAAATCATGTTGTCATATCACATTATTCTCAGGTCCCCCATGTCTTTTAAATCCACCAGTGGTTGTATTGTACATCCTCCATCTTTCTGTAATTTAATCAGAATTCTCACTGACGTCCAAGTCTTCATTTGGAATTTATTGTAATAATAAGTTAAATGAAGAATCGAAATAATAAGTGTTCTTTTAATTTAACTTAAAGTTTACCAAATGTGTGGATGCTTACTTGGAATGAAGCCACGTTTCTTTCATGATGCTAGTAATACTGTCTGTCACTGCATATTATAGGGTCTGCAAATTATGGGCCCTATTCCAACAGAGCCATTCACATTAATTAACAGACCTGGTCCTCTATTATTCAAAGCAAAGCTAAACTGCTTTTGCAGTCTGGCTTTTGAGGCTGCCTTCTGTTCATTTTTGCTTCCTATACTATGTATAAAAAAAGCACAAATGATGAGTCGCCTTGAAAATACCAAGTGGCTCCATTGTCAAGAGTTGGACATGTATTTAGCACACGTAACTTTATTAGGATATACACTGGTGGACAAAATTATGGATACACCTTACATCTTAACAAAGCTTTTTCAGTTTAAAGTACTTTTTATATTAAAAGCTCTAAAAATGTCATAGCACAAGTAAAATAAATTTAATATAGTAAATGAATGCCTTAACAACAAAAAATCTTTAAATAAGTTCAATTTTGGCCGGAAATGTCCCATAATGCATCTTGGCTATTATACAGCATAAAATGATAAATTTAAGTTTGTCACAATGTATTTTTTCAATAACGTGTTGAATAGCATTTGGCCTGAACTACTGCCTGACACCCTCTAGGCATTGACTCTACAAGTCTTTTGACATCTTCTTCTGTGATCAAATGATGCCAGGAACTGATTGTAGCCCGAATGAGTCCTCGCTTGTTGCTTGGATTCTTGCTCGAGATCATGCGTTACAATCTTGACCACAGATTTTCGATGGCATTCAAGTCAGGGCTATATCCAGGCCAGGGAAGCAGAGGAATTTTCTTGTCAACCAAAACTGACAAAATCAGAGGGTGTATCCACAATTTTGGCCACTAGTGTATACATATAATAAAGAAAAAAAATACAAAACTTAAATAAAAGATGCTAATAGATTAATGTCATATGCATAAGCATAGAGAAATCCTCCCAATAAATTCTATGACACTGTAGACCCAGCCTAAATTATCAGTATCAATAAGAACTATACAGATCACATATCAGCAAAATATTTTCACACCTGCACTTTTTGAGGAATTGCTGGAATGTTCTCAAAAATCCTTAAAAGCAGGGTAGATAGAAAAAGGACCTAGTGAGAGTAAGGGAAGAAAAGCAAGCTAGGTAGGGCTATTTGCATATGTACTGCCTCTACAATAGGGTAGATTTCTCAACTATCCCTTATCCATTTACAGGTATATAGGTGAAGAGAGACTGTATTAAATATGAGGTTTTAGTTTGGTTTCAATGGCCATTGCAACGTAAGCTCACTCGCCCCTTCAAGGCACCTCTTTGTAGAGTGAGTACCTAACCAATGTACCAAAAGCCACTCTACTGAGCAGCTCCATGCCCCTCCTCCTGCTTTTCAGATAAGGTGAGGCAGAAAGATGGTGGGTTATGTATGTATGTATATTATGCTTGTAACACCAGTTCGTCATTTTGCAGCTGTTCCTTTTTCATGTTTTTGTTTTTAACCCCAAATGGGAAGTGTTTGGTGCGTGTATAAATAGTATAAATAAAACCCACCATTTCTCTGCCTCTCCTTAGCTGAAAAGCAGCAGGAGGGGCATGGAGCTGCTCAGTAGAGCGGCTTTTGGTACATTGGTTAGGTACATTGGTTAGGTACTCACTCTACAAAGAGCTGAAGGGGCGAGTGAGCTTACGTTGCAATGGCCATTGAAACAAACTAAAACCTCATAGTGTTTTGTTGTACATGGAAATACATAGAAACGAGCGCAAATGACACCTTTTTCCCTTATGTTTTATACATTAACTGGGCTGTTACTCCTGGCTGTTGCAGCCGCTCCTGTGAGTATGAGCATTTTTTCTGTATGTATTAAATATAATACCATAGTCTGCATACAGCCATCATGATGTATAGAATCTCGAAAATTAGGCACAGCTCATAATAAACAGATGTAATAAACAGTTAAACAGCAATTAGGGATGTGCGTTTCGGGTTTCGGAATTTCGGAATTTTCACGAAATTTCCCGATTCGGGTCTTTCGATGCGGCCGAAATTCCGAAATTTTTTTGAGCCGAAAACGGCAAATCCGAAAGGTTTTCCGAGCCGAATCGAAAAATTTTCGGAATTTTCGAATGGACTTGAAATGTGTCAAATCGAAATCTATTGCTTTGAAACGAGAACAGACTTTCCGAAAAAACGAAAAATTTTCGAAAACTGCAAATCCGAAAAGTTTTCCGAGCCAAATCGAAAATTTTTCGGAATTTTCGAATGGACTTGAAATGTGTCAAATCGAAATTTATTTTCCCTCTATTCATGATTTCGGTTCCATTCGGGATTTCGGTTCCATTTCGGTAATTCTGAACATCGTTTATTTAACTATTATCGGTTATATCGCTGATTCTGTAAATTTTGTCTGTAAATGTGCTGGGGCAAATCCATGTGCTGGGGCAAATCCATGTGCTGGGGCAAATCCATGAGCTGGGGCAAATCCATGTGTGAGCTGGGGCAATATCCTATGAGCTGGGGCAAATCCATGTGCTGGGGCAAATCCATGAGCTGGGGCAAATCCATGTGTGAGCTGGGGCAAATCCATGTGTGAGCTGGGGCAATATCCTATGAGCTGGGGCAAATCCATGTGCTGGGGCAAATCCATGTGCTGTGGCAAATCAATGTGCTGGGGCAAATCCATGTGCTGGGGCAAATCCATGTGCTGGGGCAAATCCATGAGCTGGGGCAAATCCATGTGTGAGCTGGGGCAATATCCTATGAGCTGGGGCAAATCCATGTGCTGGGGCAAATCCATGAGCTGGGGCAAATCCATGTGTGAGCTGGGGCAAATCCATGTGTGAGCTGGGGCAATATCCTATGAGCTGGGGCAAATCCATGTGCTGGGGCAAATCCATGTGCTGTGGCAAATCAATGTGCTGGGGCAAATCAATGAGTTGGGGCAAATCCGTGAGCTGGGGCAATATCCTATGAGCTGGGGCAAATCCATGTGCTGGGGCAAATCCATGAGCTGGGGCAAATCCATGTGTGAGCTGGGGCAATATCCTATGTACTGGGGCAAATCCATGTGCTGGGGCAAATCCATGTGCTGGGGCAAATCCATGAGCTGGGGCAAATTCATGTGCTGGGGCAATATCCTATGAGCTGGGGCAAATCCATGTGTGAGCTGGGGCAATATCCTATGTGCTGGGGCAAATCCATGTGCTGGGGCAAATCCATGAGCTGGGGCAAATCCATGAGCTGGGGCAAATCCATGTGCTGGGGCAATATCCTATGAGCTGGGGCAAATCCATGTGTGAGCTGGGGCAATATCCTATGAGCTGGGGCAAATCCATGTGCTGGGGCAAATCCATGTGCTGGGGCAATATCCTATGAGCTGGGGCAAATCCATGAGCTGGGGCAAATCCATGTGCTGGGGAAAATCCATGTGCTGGACTGCTGGGGCAATAGAGTTAGACAGCTTTGAAACGAGGAGAACAGATGTTCCGAAAAAAATGAAAATTTCCGAAATAGCGAAAAGCCGATAACCAAAAAACGAGCAAAGTGACACGAAAATACGAAAAATAGTCGATATATACCGAAAACCATGTACAATTCCGAAAAACGAAAATTTCCGAAATAACGAAAAGTCGATACAGAAACCGAGTAAAGTGACCCGAAAATACGAAAAATGGTCGATATTCCGAAAAATACATGTACCCGAAAAACGAAATCGAGCCGAACCGAATCGAAACAGAAAGCAGTCGAAACGAGCCGAATCGAAAAGTTTAAAAATTAGAAAAATCGAATCGAATCGAACCGAAAAAAAAATCGGTGCACATCCTTAACAGCAATTGCCATCAACAAACAAAAAAAAACGCTGACGCACGTTTCACCATCATACTTCACAGCTTCATCCAGAGTGTGAACTGGCCTCTCACTGTTGCTACATTTATCGGGTTGATCAATCCACCAATCAGTGGCTCCAACTGAAGGAAATAAGCCACCGGTATATCTGAAAGTATTTCCGTACCACGTGTCCGTATCGTCATCGGATCACGTGTTTATAGGGATAATCAGAGACTGCCACATTCCCCCACCATGCTTGTATTATTTACCTCCGTCAGAATGCGTGTCGGATCACCACGTGGTCTATCTCGTCCTTTCGTGATAGAAAGGCAGTATTTCTGTCAAGAATAGTTATTCTGACATCTTTTTGAGATTATTTGTAACTTTAGCGATCGAATATTGGAGAGTTAAACGTAGTTGATCCTGAACATTGTGACACCCCAATACAAAACTGGACCATAGATAGCATCTATAGCCTGGTAATTATCACCGAGGAATGTGGGGTGAAAGTGTGAGGCTAAGGATACCCCCATGCTATGTTTACTCTCCAGGTTACTAGGAAACACGGTTTTCGGACTTGATTGGTAGTCATTGGACGAGATAGACCACAGGGTGATCCTGATATGTGCAGTTGTGGCAAATATTTTGCTTATAGGTCAACTGTATAGTTCTTATTGATATTGATTATTTAGGCTGCGTCTATCTTTTCATAGAATTTATTGGGAGGATTTCTCTATGCTTATGCATTTTAAATGAATCTATTAGCATCTTTTTATTTTGTATTTTTTGGTTTTTTTATATGTAAATATCTTAATAAAGTTACTTGTGTATATACGTATCCAACTCTTGGTGTAACTCATAGCTTTTGAGGTTTTGCCGTATTTTAATCTTTTTTAATATTTCAGTAGTGGGTTTAGTCCCGTTGTGAGTTGGGCCCACCCTATTCTTTTTCATGACCAGAATTTCCATCTTTGCACCAGGGATCTTATAGCAATTGGCTCCATCGTCATTTGTTATTCTTATCTGTAGCCCAAAGTGAAAAGAGATGACCAAGAGCCAAAGCTATTGTTAAAAGAGTATTCTAGTGGTTTTAGAACTTACTGTTAAGCAATAATTAACTAAAAATAAACACATTTGCAATTTACAGCAAGTATCCATTTCTTACCTATCTCTAGTTGTTCAGCTTTTAAATCCTTATCTTTCCGGGTCAGGTCGGCCCAGGTGAGTCATGCTTTGAGTTCCCACCATCTGCGACTGGGAAATGCCCACTGAAATGCATATCATTAGAATAGCCAATGATCTGCCAGAGCAGTGTACATCATTGCTCATGCCCCCTGATCTGGTCAATCAGCTGCTACTGGTCACATTGACACTGCTCCATATCTGTGCATCGTCCCTTTCTTGCCCTGTGTGTCCCTGTCTCCCAATCTCCGACTGTCTTTTTTCTCATGCAGTCAACTCTTGACTTCAGTGGGCATAAAGAGTCCCCACCTGTCTCAAATAGATGGGGGCTAAAGGTGGCCATGGATCACGAAAAATGCATTTCGAAAGTCAATACACGGTTTGTAATTCAGTAATATGAGGCATCAGTTAATGGTCTGGATATTCTTGCAGTGTGCTGTCCATATTTTATTTGTATTGCTTATGGAGGCCGAATTAAAATAGACTAACAAAAACAATTAAAATGTAAATATGAAGCTGTATAACAGTAAATGAATATAAAGTTGCTCTTGAAGAAGAACTTTCCTAACTATAAGTGTAATAATTATCTCTGTGAAATGTCAAGGAGAAAGTAAATGATGCCCTTTTGAATCTACGAAACCATATATCAAATAAAATTAAGTGACATCCACAAGAGTTGTCAAGTAGACACAGAGACCTTATTAATGCTAATACAAAGTGCTGTACATTAGCTGCTCATGTTGGAAAGTCTTATCAGTCAGAGGGTAAAAGATATAGAAGACTTTTACTAATATTTTCAATTTTATTAAGTGACAGACAGAATGGCATTGATGAATGGCTTTGTAGAAAAAAGACCGTAGCCTCAAGAGACATAACACTTTTAATAAAATGGACAGAGAGATCAACACTCTTGATAATATGGTATTATTTGACAATGTTGAATGGTAATGTTGAGAATTGCCATTGTTGCAACAATGACACAAAAAGAAAAATCCAGACAGTTGTGGGAGATGCTTCATAGTCAAACTTCTCATCCCGCTGTTTGGATTACTCTTTTGTGAATCACCAGCATTTGTCATCATTGAAACAACGATTTTTGACAGTGTTTGCAACTTTAGCAAACACTGGAGTGCTTTGAATATTTCCCCAACAAACTTAAGATGGAGTAGTGTTGCCTGAAAGAGAGTCTTCCTAAGAAGCAGTTACTGCGTGACATATTTTTGCTTTCTTACCATGCATTCTCATGTTATAGATTTTCATATCATGCATAAAACATTGCAAAATCTGAAAGCCCTCTCTTCTCTCATGCCCTATGCTGGCCTCCCAAGAACTGCTTAATTTCCTCAGAAACCTCTCCACATCTAACTCTCATATACCAGACTCCACACGCTCTTATAAGTGCCAGTGTCAGCCAGTCTCACTCACACTCCTATTACTGCTGACTTCCGGTGACATCAGTCCTAAATCCTGGTTCTTTACCAATCCCAAATCTTCCCAGGCCTCGCTTACTTTCCTGCAGCAAAACCTCTAAGCCTCATTCTTCCAATAATTTTATTTCTATTGACCCACGGCTATCATTCCCTTTCTCCAGTGCTCTCTGGAGTGCTCGTGTTGCATTTGTGGAATCAAGAGACGGAGCTTGTTCTAATACAACACATTTATTTTTGATTTTTCATTCTGAAACTGAAACAGAGAAATAACTCAGGTTTTTACTCTGGACTTGCTGATTTTCTTCCTCTGCATTCAATGGCTGTCTCATAACTAATAAACCACTAACTATACATAATATTCTAATCGAAAATAATAATACATTTCTGTCTTTAATAAATAATGAACAAATGGGTACAAACACATCTGGAACTAAACAAATCTATCCAGCATATTAATATAAACTCTGGACAACAGCCTCTGTCTGTAATGGTGAGCCCCCTATAGGGTGATGGGGAAATGTAATGGCGAGCCCCCAAATAGGGTGATGGGGAGCCCCCAATCTGCGGAGGTTGAAGCCTTTAGGGCAGATATGTGGTAAACAGGCAGTAACAGAATCAAGCACAACACCTTCAGACTATTACTTAGAATCCAGGGAGTAATACAGGAGAACTAACAGGCTACCAAGCTCCAAAGATTTTGAGACCAATGGATAACTTAGAGCACCCAACAATATAGAGGAAAGCAAAACTTGAGCTCTAGAACTAGAAGGTATTTGGCAAGACAGAATGAATTGTGTAAGCTGCAGGGCAGCACTCAATACTGATACAATAATACAGACTGATGAACCAGACACTCCCAGCCAGGGAGCACAGACAAGGCCCTGAGTGCCACTCAACAGCAAGCTGGCTTCGTGGCCAGATGTCTGCTGAGCGAAAACAGCTACAACTTGCACAAACACAATAATACATAAAACAGACAAGGTTATAACTAGAGAGGTCCAAAATTCCAAGCAAAAGGTCATACACAGGATATCAGAAATACAACAGGGGTCAGGCAAGAGAGGAATCAAACACAAGAGCCAGAGGTCATACACGGGTAGTCAGAACAAGTGGAACAATGATATAGCACACAGGAACTAGGTAGAATAAGGTCTATCCTGGTCCAAGGATCGAGGGGAATCCTGGGCCTACATATAGGGCAGAACAGGTCATGAGACCGCAGACCAATAAGCCCAACAGATGGCCTGCAGCCTGAAAACAAAAATAAACAGGAATCCCTGCTACCGCCAGCAGGGGGCAGGGCCGAGACGTGACACTGTCACCTTAAATCCCTGTGGGAGTTTGTCCAGGACATTTATTATATACAGTAAACATATTTTAAAACAGATTCTGGCTACTGGATTCTTTGACATAAAGCCTCTATAGCTCTACCAGCCTCAGGCTGCTTCATACTTCAGCAGTGTTAGTGACATGTGGCTGCAGTGGATCCATTATACAACCTGTTTATCCAGGTGGATCCCACTGAATATAAACAACAGACTCTCATATCATTTCCCCAGGGCAGCAATCAGAAATGATGGGGCCCCTTACTAAACCTCAACCTCTAACAGCTTTTCTCCCCCTTCAAAAAAAAAAAGGACATAACATAGCACCACAGCAATAAAACTCCTAGTAATGTGCAGTGTGTATTAGCTTATCACAGTATCCACAGCAATAAAACTCACAGTAATGAGCGGTGTGTCTGAACGTATCACAGAATCCACAGCAATAAATCTCACAGAAACGGGCTGTGTATGATGGCCTTTGGGTCTGGGTCTGGGCCTGGGCCCTGGGTCTAGTCCCTGGGACTGGGCCTTGGGGTCTGGTCCCTGAGGTCTGGTCCCTGAGGTGTGGTCCCTGAGGTCTGGGCCCTGAGGTCTGGGCCCTGAGGTCTGGGCCTGGCCTGGGGTCTGGTCCCTGGGGTCTAGCCTGGGCCCTGGTCTCTGGGTCTGGTCCCTGGGCCTTGGGGTCTGGGTCCTAGGGTCTGGGCCCTGGGTCTGGGCCTTGGGGTCTGGGCCTTGGTCTGGGCCCTGGGTTCTGGGCCTTGGGGTCTGGGCCCTGGGTTCTGGGCCTTGGGGTCCGGGCCCTGGGTTTGGGCCTAGGGGTCTGGGCCCTGGGTTTTGGGGTCTGGGGCTTGGGGTCTGGGCCCTGCAGTCTGGGCCTAGGGTTTGGGCTTTGGGGTCTGGGCCCTGGGTCTTGGGGTCTGGGCCTTAGGGTCTGGGTCCTGGGCCTTGGGGTCTGGGCCCTGGGTTTGGGCCTAGGGGTCTGGGCCCTGGGTTTGGGCCTAGGGGTCTGGGCCCTGGGTTTTGGGGTCTGGGCCTTGGGGTCTGGGCCCTGGGGCTTGGGGTCTGGGCCCTGCAGTCTGGGCCTAGGGTTTGGGCTTTGGGGTCTGGGCCCTGGGTCTTGGGGTCTGGGCCTTAGGGTCTGGGTCCTGGGCCTTAGGGTCTGGGCCCTGGGTTTGGGCCTAGGGGTCTGGGCCCTTGGTTTGGGCCTTGGGGTCTGGGCCCTGGGGTCTGGGCCCAGGTTCTGGGCCCTGGGTCTGGGCCTTGGGGTCTGGGCCCTGTGTCTGGGCCTGGGCCTTGGGGTCTGGGCCTTAGGGTCTGGGTCCTGGGCCTTGGGGTCTGGGCCCTGGGTATGGGGTCTGGACCCTAGGGTCTGGGCCCTGGGTCTGTATTTGGGGTCTGGGCCTTGGGGTCTGGGCCCTGGGTCTGGGCCTTAGGGTCTGGGTCCTGGGGTCTGGGCCCTGGGTTTGGCCTAGGGGTCTGGGCCCAGGGTCTTAGGGTCTGGGCCCTGGGTTTGGGCCTAGGGGTCTGGGCCCTGGGGTCTGGGCCCTGGGTCTGGGCCTTAGGGTCTGGGTCCTGGGCCTTGGGGTCTGGGCCCTGGGTTTGGGCCTAGGGGTCTGGGCCCTGGGTCTGGGCCCTGGCTCACCACTCGCTGTCTTCTATCTTCTTTTCTTCTGTCTTCTGCTCTTCAGCTCTTCTTTTCTTCACCTTTTCTTTAATCTTCTTCTCTTCTTCTCTTCTTTTCTTCTGTCTTCTTCCCAGTCCCTCCTGCTCCGGCGCGCAGCTTCACTGAGTGGAGGGGCGGAGCCAAAGCAACGTGCTTGGGAGGCCCCTCACACGCTGCTTGGCCCCGCCCAGCCAGGAAGTGAAGCTGCCAGGAGCCGGAGGAGACACAGTGTCTCCTCCGGCTCCTGCAGCAGCAGCAGGGACACAGCTCCGGATTCGGACTCATCGAGTCCGATACTGGAGCTGTTAAAGGGCGACGCTGCTGCCGTCTGGGGTCCGGGATCCCCCCCCGGGCCCCGGCGGCCCGGGCCCCCAACGGGCCCGGGCCCCTTATGGCAGCATTGGGCGTAATGCCCTGATGGCGGCCCTGCATTTCCCATTAACTGACATCCTTGGATGCTTTTTTGCCTACCTGAAACAGAGAAATAACTCAGGTTTTTACTCTGGACCTGCTGATACTCTTCCTCTGCATTCAATGGCTGTCTCATAACTAATAAACCACTGAGACGTGCACATGGCACAAATCACAGTCCCTGTGGCTGAGAAACACAGCGATCACCACCTGCTGGTAGGAGGATAAGGCAGCAGCAACAGAGCTATTGACAATATAGTTATGGGCTTGTCAAGAAAGAGAAAATAAAAAAAATGCTTATTACTTCATTCTGCATACTGTATTTTCTTTTGGGGTGCAATGTGTTTAATACATATTTAATACACAGAGTGCCACACTTGCTCAGTCTGCAATAAGCTCACAACCATCCATGACATGTTTCTTTCCAACTCTTTCAATCTTCCAGCAGTTACTGAAACCTGGCTCTCCTCTTCTGACACTGCCTCCATTGCAGCTTTCCCACATGGCGGTTTCCAATTTAGTCACACTCCTAGGCCAGATGAGAAACATGGAGGTGGTGTTGGGGTCCTGCTTTCTTTCTCCTGCACCTATCAGTACTTGCCCCTCGCTCCCCTCTATGTCCTTATCTTCCTTTGAAGCTCACTGTATAGGTCTGCTCCCCCCTCTCTCGGAGTTGATGTTATCTATCACCCTCCTGGATAGCCTCCCACTTCCTCGACAATTTTGCAGCCTGGATATCTCACTTCCTTTCTACTAACGTATCTACGCTAATCCTTGGTGACTTCACAGGATTGTCACGTGGCGTCAGCGGTTCAGGTATGAGCCCAGCAGGCGGCGACACAGAGGGGAGGCCAGACAGGAATCAAGCAACGAAATAACTTTAATGGAACATAAATAGGCCTGGGCAGTAGGCACTTGAAAGAACAGAGGATTGCAATAAAGTCCAGGGAGTAGTCTTGACTGGAGAGCCAGAGGATTATGGGCTATGCAGTCCCAGACTGCAGACAGGGCCCATCAAGAATAATCAGGCTGGCTGTGAGGTGAGGTATTCCTAAGCAAGGGTTCGGCACACAGTATATACAGTC
Organism: Leptobrachium leishanense; assembly: GCA_009667805.1. NCBI lineage: Eukaryota > Metazoa > Chordata > Amphibia > Anura > Megophryidae > Leptobrachium > Leptobrachium leishanense. The sequence continues at coordinate 114,236,675 of CM019063.1, forward strand.
CAGGAAGTGGTCTTGGATGGAGAGTCAGGATAGTGGGCTATGCAGTCCCAGACTGCAAACAGGGTCCACTAGGAATAACACTGGACGGCTGGCAGAGGTACCTTTATCACTGGTTGAGAGATGGTGGTGAACAGCTGTAAATCCACAGGTAGGTCTCCAGACACCGGGGATAGTGGGCTACACGGTTGGGAGTACCCACTTGAGCAGTGACCTGGAGGTCTTGACCACAGACTGTAGATAAAGCGCTGGTGGAAATCGCTGAAAGTCCCAGGAACTGAAGGAGATTTCTCCAGGAATAACAAGGTAGCGAGATGGGTATTGATATACTGGAATACGCTGGATACACTGGAATACACAGGATATAATGTACAGCAACAAGATAAGCTGGTTCATGAAGAGCAGGTCTGCACACATCCAAGTGACCTCAGTCAGGGAGAACAATGCAGAACCACTGCTAGCTGGGTCTCTGCCATTTAAGGAGGCTTAATCACAGATGGGCCTCAGCTGGAACTCCAGGGCTGGAAAAGGAAGACCCAGGCTGGATCTCCAGGAGCCTGGTCATGGTACGGAGCTTAGGCAAAACCCAGATCTGAACATAAAGTCCTGGAACCTGCATAGTTCATGCAGAACATGGCAAAAAAGGAAAACAAAGGGGGCACCAGAGGGTCTGGGGGTTCGGATCCTAACAAATATTCCTATTGACAACCCTTCTGCCCCTGCTACTGTTAACCTACTTTCTCTCATATCCTCTTTTGGTCTCTCCCAGTGCACCCTATACTCTACTCACCATGACAGACCCTCTATTGACTTGATTTTTTCTTACCTCTGCCCCATTTCAGACTTCATAAATCAGCCATTCCACATTTCTGACCACCATCTGCTCTCCTTTAACATCAACCTGACAATGGAATAAACTTCCTCTCCTCCCTCTCAGCCCCGCACCTTGAGTAATCTCCAAGTCTTGGATCCTTTATGATTTTCCAATCTCATTCAAAATACCCCAAACTACCACTATAACCTGCCCCAACCATACCACATCCTACTACAACACTGTCCGCTCTACTCTGGACTCTCTTGTTCCTTCACAACTGTGCAAAATCCCATGTTGTCCGTTTCAGCCCTGGCACTCTAAGCAGATACAGTATGCTACTTGCGGAGATGCTCTTGTGAAGCGGACTTAATCACCTATAAGTTCATTTTCCACTCATACAGCTCCCCTTCACCCCGCCAAACAAACATACTTCTCTTATATCCTTGTTTTCTTGCAACCTTAAAAGTCTGTTCTCGACCTTTAACTCGCTCCTCTACCCGCCTACGCCACCTCCCCCATCCGACCTCAGCACTCAAGATTTTGCTGACCACTTCATAAAGAAACCTCTTACTAGACGCAACAACATCTCAGCAAAGCATATAATACTACTACTCCTCTCCCAGTTCACCCCACTGCGGCCACAGAGTATGACTTTCACACTTCTCCGGTCTTCCTCAAGGCTCACCACCAGCCTGCTCGACCATATCCCCTCACACCCACTACCTTCTCTGCTATCTCTCATTTTTGCTCTTACTCACATCTTTTGACTTAACGCTTGCTTCTGGTTCATTCCACTCTCCTTTCAAGAATGCCACCATCACACCCATTCTCAAAAAAAACACCCTTTGACCCAAATTCTCCTGAAAACTACCCTGTATCATTACTTCCACTAGCATCACAATTATTAGAATGGCTAGTTTATGACCACTTAACCCTCTTTCTATCCTCCAACTCCTTGTTTGACCCCATGGAATCCAGGCTTTTGCTCCCAACACTCAACAGAGACCGCTTTCAACAAGGTTACTAACAACCTCCTTTCCGCTAAATTCAATGGTCAGTACTATATACTTATTCCTTCTTGACCGCTCAGCTGCTTTTGCTACAGTCGACCATCCCCTCCTCCTATAGATCCTCAGTTTTCTTGGTCTCTGAGATACCACCCTCTCTTGGCTAAAATCTTACCTCTCCAATAAATCCTTTTCAGTATCACTTGCTGGCAATTCCTCCTCTTCAATGCCTCTGTCAGTCTGTGTACCTCAAGGATCTGTCCTGGGTCATCTGCTGGTTCCCATATATCCCTCCTCACTGGGTTAAGCTCATCACCAGGTATGGCTTCAATTATCACCTATGCACAGATGACATCCGGATCTACCTCTAAAGTCTAGATCTCTCTCTGTTCTCTCAGGTCATTAACTGTCTTCTGTCTGGTATTGCTTCATGGATGGCCTCTCATTACCTGAAAATCAATATGTCTAAGACCAAGCTCCTTCTAATTCCTCGCTATAACTCTAGTCCGATCTCAGACTTTTCTATAACTGTTGACGGTATTACTATCTTTCCTTCCAAGTGCGCTGCCTTAGAGTGACTCTTGACTCCAGCCTTTCTTTCAGCCCCCACATCCAATCACTCTCATCTTGTCCCAATCACCTCTGCAATATTGCCAAAAATCATCCATTTCTGAATGCTGACACCACCAAGCAATTTCTCCACTCCCTTATAATCTCCAGCCTTGAGTACTGCAACAACCCTCAGACTGGCCTTCTTCACTCTTGCATCTCCCCCATGCAGTCCATCCTAAATGCATGAGCCCGGCTTATACATCACACCTGTCTCTGTCTCTGAATTCCTATACTGGATCCCTATCCACAGAAGTATTTAATTCAAATTACTCACCCTGACCTACAACGCCCTCATTAATGTCACTCCCCACTACCTGTCCTCACTATTCACCAAATACATAGAAACATAGAAAAATGTCGGCAGATAAGAACCTTTCGACCCATCTAGTCTGCCCAATTACATGGATACTTTACCTGGATTTATCTTTTGTTTAGGATAGCCTTATGCCTATCCCATGCTTATCCCATGCTTGCTTAAATTCAATTACTGTTTTGGCCTCTACCACTTCAACTGGAAGGCTGTTCCATGTATCCACCACCCTCTCAGTAAAATAATGCTTCCTGATGTTACTTTTAAACCTTTGCCCCTCTAATCTAAGACTATGTCCTCTTGTTTTGCTACTTTATTTCCTTTTAAATATACTCCCTTCCTCTACCTTGTGGATTCCCTTTACGTATTTAAATGTTTCTATCATATCTCCTCTGTCTCGTCTTTTTTCCAAGCTGTACATTTTAAGATCATTAAGCCTTTCCTGGTAACTTTTCTCCTTCAAGCCGTACACCATTTTAGTAGTCCTTCTCTGAACTCTCTCTAAGATGTCTATATCCTTCTGGAGATATAGTACTCCAAGTGAGGTCTCCCCAGTGCTCTGTACAGTGGCATGAGCACTTCCCTTTTCCTACTGCTAATACCTCTCCCTACACAACCAAGCATTCTGCTAGCATTTCCTGCTGCTCTATTACATTGACTACTTACCCTTAGATCCTCTGAAATAATAACCCCTAAATCCCTTTCCTCAGATGTTGAGGTTAGGACTGTATCAAATATTCTATATTCAGCCCTTGGGTTTTTACGTCCCAGGTGCATTATCTTGCACTTATCCACATTAAAACTCAATTGCCACAGCTCCGACCATTTTTTTAGTTTACCTAAATCATTTGTCATTTGGCTGATCCCTCCAGGAACGTCAACCCTGTTGCAAATCTTTGTGTCATCAGCAAAAAGACATACTTTTCCATTAATACCTTCTGCAATATCACTAATAAAAATATTAAAGAGAATGGGTCCAAGTACTGACCCCTGAGGTACCCCACTGGTAACAAGACCTTGCGCCGAATAAACTCCATTTACCACAACCCTCTGTTGCCTGTCACTCAGCCACTGCCTAATCCATTCAACAATATTGGAATCCAAGCTCAAAGATTGCAATTTATTGATAAGCCTTCTATGCGGAACAGTATCAAAAGCCTTACTGAAATCTAAATAAGCAATGTCTACTGCACCACCTGTGTCAACCCAATTTAATCCCAACCCATCCCATAAAATCAAACAATCACCTGCTCCTGGCTTCCTCCATCATTGCTTTTTCACATGCCAGACTGCAGGACTTTTCTCATGCAGCGCCGACACTATGGAATCCAATTTCACAGTTCACACACTATCAGACTGTCGCCCAATCTGGCTTCATTTGAACGCTTCCTAAAGACACTTATCGTTAGGGAAGCCTACCACTTAACCCCATAATAAAACATCCAGCCGACCCAATAAACGTCCTCATCGATGCAGTCCTCCCCTGCTCTTCCTCACCCATTTAGCCATCTAGATTGTAAATTCACACGGGAATAAGGCCCTCAATTCCTCCTGTATCTTTTGGTGAAATTCTGATTTACGTTTTTGGTGTATTGTAGAATTCTCTTGTCTGTACCCATTGGCGCTTAATAATACAGATTTTTATTATAATCAATACATAGCATAGGTACAATTAATATGATTTACTTCTATCTTCAGGTTTCTTTATCCAATTGCTGCATTTTCTGTACTAATAAGACTTAATTTTACTGTGAAATCAACAGTGGTGGATGAATCAGGCTTACTTTAATGAACTGGATTAATTGGCATCTGACCTCTACTTTGTTCACAATTTTTACAACAGTAATTAGAATCACAGTAATCTTCCACTACAGGAAATTATATTTTCTACACTGGAGCCGTTCAAAGTTATTCCTTCATTAAAAACCAAATGAATACTGATGATTTATGCAAGGAACTAATTGTGAGTGATGATAGGTTAGCAGTGCATATCTAAAATGTGCAAGCCAGGAAAGTGAATTTACAAGGAAACATATTGCAATCAACAGAATATATCCACGGCATGTTCTCTAATTTCTAAAATAGAGAAACGACATTTTAAACATTATGCCATGTCATTAAAACAATCCATGAGATATACAGTATAATAGAATGGCCACTTAGTGTTCATAAATTTAATCTAGAAATAATCAAATCACTTGACAGTAATAAATAACTTTTGTTGGATAATTAAAGAAATATACAGCAACACAAGGCACCTGATCACTGTGTGTCATCACAAAGGAATGTTAACATTGGCCAAACAATGAATTGCGTCTCTATCAAAGAATTGCCAACCATATAAAAGCAGTGCAGTTTATTCCTTTCCTAAACTAACAGGGTCTATAGGGTTAATAACAAAATAACAAAAAAAAGTGGCCTCTGGTCAACCGTATAACCCATTTGTCAAAAGTGAGGGGTTATAATAGAGAGTGGTTAGGCTGCAGCGCAGACCACTCACCCCCTCCATCCTAACAGCAACCCCCCCTTTCCCCAGGTTCCACTATGCCCACTAAAAACCCTCTCTATTTAACCCCTACTCTACCTAACCTCCTACAGCCTAAACTCCTGCTGCATAACCCTAAATGACCTAGCCCCTCATCAGTTAAACTGCCACTATCCAACCCCCAATATTTAACCCAAACATATCCTAACCTCCTCTACTGCTCAAATTCACACTACCCTCCACTTTAATCTGGCACCGTTAAAAAAAAAAAACACTAAATGGTGCGGCACTATTTCATTATTATGTCCTACTTAAATTGCAAGCTCTCGTGTGGTACCAAAATGGGCCATTGCACCCCACGGGCAATAAAATTTTTTGGAATTTTGAAAGTTGCCTACTATTTATATACGATGACAGGTCATGACGTCTCTTTTTCTGCTTAAGCTGCAACATTGTACAGAAGGATTACATTTCATGTTCAAAAATCTAATAGCATTTTAAGGTAAACTATAAGCATATAATCTTGTTTTCTTTCCAATTACATTAACCCTTTCACTGCTGAGGACGTGTGGGGAACGTCTTCATTGACTCCAAAGGAAAGATAAAGGGTTCCTTTGAACCCTGATATCTCCCGACTCCTGGCAGCTAGCAGGGTCATGTTTGATATCATTAGAAAGGCCAGAGCATGGCCTTTCCAATGATGTCAAATATGACCATGTTTAAAGTAAAGAAAAAAAATAATAAACATAATAATAAAAAAACAAAAACATGTTTTTTTTTATGACGTGAAATGGCTCAGCTGTGAAGGGGTTAAGATTATGTGATGCTAAATAAGGTACAATAAAATGTTTTTTTGAAATATTTAGTATGTATTCTTATGCTGCTGTATAGGACTCATTTGCCGATTCTGGTGGCCGGGCTCAGATTGCCCCAGTGGGCCTGCGGAGCTTGCGAGATACATTAATGAGCCTCTCCAGTGTTGTGGGAAGGCTGTATACCCAGTCAGATTCCTCAATGCATGCTGAAGAATTAACCTCCTACTTTATACTTCATATTTCAAGCTTTACGATCTGGCACAAACTACACTTTCTATACGAAGGTGTTGAAAAATAAACAATTAAAATGTAACATTTATTGTTATAATATAAAATTATGTTAAACCATAAAAAAAGAAACAAGACCAGTGCACTAGTCCATTAAAACCGAAGACATATGATTGACTAACTTCTAGGTATAATGGAAACAATATAATATAGTGTCCTTTGTAAGTCTGTGATTAATATTCCTAATGATGTCAATAATCAAATTTTACCCAGAATAAAGAACACATCTCAGGACATTCTGTTACAATACGCTGTTCAAACCTAGTGAGCCAAATTTGTGGTGACAAAATTCCATATATAAATCATCCATGGAAATGTTGCAATTCATTTAGAGCAGGGTCGAGTGCGTGCAAACAAATTTTTTTCATCTCAGGATATACTTAAAAGCCCAGAGGTCTTTTTTTTTCTCCGTGGCTGAGAAACATAGGGAATTGAATCCGCCGATTTGCTAATGTTGGCTCTCGCTATCTGTTATCATATAAGGTCTGGGATTTCTTGTGGTGACATTGAATATACTTAATACATGGTTATCTGTTGTACTTACAGTATATATACATATAATTCTTTGTGCAGTGTGGCACATGCAGACTTTACAAAGTTGCCAGTGGTGGCAAATATATTGAATGCCGTTGGGTGAGGAACCCCAAGAGCTTATTACAAAAGTCTCAGATCTTCTTCTTTATGTGTTCCCCTTAGGTTCCTATAACAAACAAAACAAGACATACATTGCGCTAATCATAGGATGATACAACAGAATGAAGACAAAGAATTTATTGGGGGAAAACCTAAAATAGTCTATAGAGGTGCTAAGAATTTCAAAACTCTACTTACCAGGAGTTTCCTAGAAAAGGATAAAAAGAGACCTTTTTGTCTCAATTTAAAAAGGAAAAGAAAGGTTTCTTTAGGTGTGGTATGTGTAAATGCTGTAAAATTACGAAAGGAGATAAATGCATTCAACAATTTAAATCTAATTCCAACCACACTAGTTTCCATGTAAATACATAGATTTCATATAATTCTTTAAATGTTGTATATTTATTATGGTGCCCATGTGGCCTTCAATATGTGGGGCGCACTATTAGAATGCTTAAAGTGAGAATTTCTGAGCACATTTCCAACATTAGAAGACATTATGACAAACACAGTGTTTCGGTCCATTTTCACAAATATCATAACAGCGATCCTAGCTTATTAGGTTTTATGGGAATTCAACAGATAGGGAACATTGGAGAGGGGGTAATCTCCATAACACTATTAACAGATAAGAAGCAAAATGGATTTTCGACATGGGGAGTTTAACCCCTTCGCTGTGGAGGATGCGCTCAGCGCGTCCAGCCGCAGGTAGCGTTGGCTGCGGAGGACGCGTTGAACACGTCCTCCCTTTGCATCCAGCGATTGGCCGGAATCCGGCCAATTGCTGTGCCCCCCGGTGCAGGCTGACATCCTTGATGTCAGCCCAGCATCTGGGACCGACGTGGGCACTAATAGATGTCATCGCAGCAGCGTGATGACATCTATTTCAGGGCCCCCCCGCGAGTGTGGGGAAGGTGCCTGAAAGGGAGGGTGGAGGGACCTCTCTACCTCCCCTTCCGTTCAGGGCAGCAATCAAAGCCAGGCACCATTTGGAAGGGCACAGCCTGCCTTTCCAAACAGTGCCTGGCTTTAACCCCTTGGGGACCGGATCGCAATTAGGTGCCAAAAAGCGCCAGATAGCGATCCTCTCCCGGAGCTGGCCAACATCTTGGATGTCGGCCAAGCTTCCGGGATCTCCCCCTGATGACTGGCGTCATCGTGCATAGCGCAATGACGTCAGTTCTGGAGTTAACCCCTAGCTGCCACCAATGCTGGAGATAGGGGGTTTATTAGAACCCCCTATATCCCGATCCGTGGCAGCTAGGGGTTAATTAAAGAGCATGGCCTTTCCAACTATACCAAATATGACCATGTTACAATTTAAGAAAAAATAAATTAAAATAAAAATATTAAAAAATAAAAATAAAAATATTAAAAAATAAAAATAAAAGTATTAAAAAATAAACAGTTTTTTTTGTTTTGCTTTTGTTAATGCAGCAATATTGTTCTCATTTCAATTATAATGTGAACAATGATGCTGCACTAACGATTTTTGTATGGGGTGCGTTTGTTAAAAATCGTGTGATTTTTCCCCAAATTTAATGTAATGAGACCCCATTTCTAATGTTTTTAACAAGCTCAACCCATAGAAAATATAACCGCAAACGCTCACATGTTAAAATGTGGGAAAAAAAACACTTTACAAGTTGTAAATTATTGAAAATTAAAATGTTATTGCATTTTTTGTTATAATATACAGACAGGACATGACGTATACATATAATAATAATATATTATCAATCTGCCGAAAAGAACGATATATAATATGTCTGGGTCATATAATAAGGCTTCAAAACGTGTTTAAACATGATGAGTGAAACCGGTAAAAATGACCTCAGCACACAGGCGTGAAATGGCTCAGCAACGAAAGGGTTAATCCCTGAGGGATTAAATACAGTGGCAAGAAAAAGTATGTGAACCCTTTGGGATTACGTGGAGTTTTGCATGAATTGGTCATAAAATGTGCTCTGATCTTCATCTAAGTCACAACAATTTGAAAAACACAGTCTGCTTAAAATAATACAACACAAACATTATATGTTTTCATGTTTTTATTGAACAGAACATGTAAACATTCACAGTGCAGGGTGGAAAAAGTATGTGAACCTTTGGACTTAATAACTGGTTGACCCTCCTTTGGCAGCAATAACCTCAACCAAACGTTTCCTGTAGTTGCAGATCAGATCTGCACAACAATCTGGAGTAATTTTGTACCACTCCTCTTCACAAAACTGTTTCAGTGTAGCAATATTCTTGGGATGTCTGGTGTGAATCGCTCTGTACACAGCATTTCAATCGGATTGAGGTCAGGACTCTGACTGGGCCACTCCAGAAGACGTATTTTGTTTTGTTGAAGCCATTCTTTTGTTGAATTACTTGTATGCTTTGGGTCATTTTTCCATCAATGACAACAATCCGTCCAGACCCTGAGGCAGCAAAGCAGCCCCAAACCATGATGCTCCCTCCGCCATGTTTTACAGTGGGGATGAGGTTTTGATGTTGGTGTGCTGTGCCTTTTTTTCACAACACATAGTGTTGTGTGTTTTTTCCAAACAACTCAATTTTGGTTTCATCTGTCCTCAGGATATTTTGCCAGTAGTGCTGTGGAACATCCAGGTGCTCTTTTGCAAACTTCAAACGTGCTGCAATTTTCATTTTGGACAGCAATGGCTTCCTCCGTGGTGTCCTCCCATGAACTCCATTCTTGTTTAATGTTTTCCTTATTATAGATGTGTCAACAAAAATGTTAGCATGTGCCAGAGATTTCTGTAAGTCTTCAGCTGACACTCTAGGATTCTTCTTTACCTCATTAAGCATTCTGCGCTGTGCTCTTGCAGTCATCTTTACAGGACGACCACGCCTAGGGAGAGTAGCAACAGTGCTGAACTTTCTCCGTTTGTAGACAGTCTGTCTTACTGTGGACACATGTACATCAAGGCTTTTGGAGATACTTTTGTAACCCTTTCCAGCTTCATGCAAGTCAACAATTCTTGATCGTAGGTCTTCTGAGAGCTCTTTTCTGCGAGGCATGGTTCACATCAGGCAGTGCTTCTTGAAACCAGTAAACCCAAAACTGGTGTGTGTTTTTAAAGGGCAGGACAGCTTTCAGCAACACATCCAATAATATCACACTGATTGGACTCAAGGTTGGCTCACTCCTGGCTCCAATTAGCTTTTGGAGAAGTCATTAGGCTAGGGGTTCACATACTTTTCCCACCCTGCACTGTGAATGTTTACATGTTATGTTCAATAAAAACATGAAAACATATAATGTTTGTGTTGTATTATTTTAAGCAGACTGTGTTTTTCAAATTGTTGTGACTTAGATGAAGATCAGAGCACATTTTATGACCAATTCATGCAAAACTCCACGTAATCCCACAGGGTTCACATACTTTTTCTTGCAACTGTATATATGGATATTAATGGTTTATGACCTTTTCTTTTATGCTTTATATTTTTATTGTTCCAGAGTAATGTTATGTTAGGGAGTGATTTTTCATCATCACATTTGGTTAATTATGTGTGTAAATATCATATATTTCTCACAATTCGTTTATATTTGACTATTTATTAACTCGATTCATGTTTTTATATGTTTTTTGTATATGAGGTACGTTATGGAGACCGTTGGTATCTAATGTATTTTGAACACAGGATTATTGTTCTTTGCGTCCATTTTTTCCCCCTTCCAAGATGGCGCCCATGTCTTCAAATGGGCAGATGACAACTTTGAGCCGGTGGTAGGATTGCGTGCCCACCGGAAACGGGAAATATGTCATCTTTGTGTGCCGGAACCCGGAAGAAGACAGAATCGTTAAATTTCGGCAACGATTTCATGCAGTTTAGCGTTCGTTTTCTTAACCCCTTCACTGCTGAGGACGTTTGGGACATGTCCTCATTGACGCACGTTACATGCTGAGGACGTGCCCCACACGTCATCAGCTTTGCGGGACCCCCGGCGGAGATACTCACCTCTCTGTCCGGGGTCCCACGGTGGTCTGACTTCAGCGTCCTCAGACGCTGAAGTTAAGACCCTCCCGATGTCAATCACGTCATCGCGCCATGACGTAATTTCCAGGCGACCCCCCCCGACAATGCCGGAAGATAGCCTGGATGGGAGGGGGGATCCGTTCGGATCCCTCTCCCTCCCAATCGGGAAGGCACAGTGCCAAAAGCCAGGCACCACTTAAAAGGGGAGAGTCTCCCCTTTTAAGCGGTGCATGGCTCTAACCCCTCAAGCACCGGGTCGCACTTCAGCACCGTGCAGCCTAGCTCCGGTGGGGGCCGCCATCTTGGATGGCGGCTCCCCCCTCGCTGCCCGACGTCATCGCGCATAGCGTGATGACGTCAGATAGCTGGGGAACCCCTAGCTGCCCAGGTATTTCCCAAGGAAATCCCCTGGTGGAGATGGGGGGTTCCTTTGAACCCAGATATCTCCAGAACCGTGGCAGCTAGGGAGTCATGGAGGGTGTCATTTGAAAGGCCTGAGAATGGCCTTTCGAACAAAACCCAACGTGACCACGTACAAAGTAAAATAAAAAAATGTTTTTTTTGTGTGTTGTTTTTATTAATGCAGCAATATTGTTCACATTTCAATTATAATGTGAACAATGATGTTGCACTAATGATTTTTTTCTATGGGGTGCATTTGCTAAAAATCACGTAATTTCCCCCAAAAAATGTAACGAGTCCCCGTTTCTAATTTTTGTACAAGCGCACCCCATAGAAAACATGATGAGCGAAAGCGGTAAAAATGAGCTCAGCACACAGCGGTGAAATGGCTCAGCAGTGAAAGGGTTAAGTACTTCCGGACTTTGGGGGGATATAAATACGGTCTGAATATTTTTATTCTGTTATGCACTTTGAGAAACACTCAAGTCGGTGCGATTTTTTGTATTGTTTTAACCTTTTCGCTGCTGAGGCATTTTTCCGCCTCTGTGCTGAGGTCATTTTTACCTGTTTCGCTCATCTTGTTTAAACGTGTTTTGAAGCATTATTTTAGTATATGACCCAGACATATTATATATCGTTCTTTCCGTCAGACTCGGCAGATTCATAATATGCCATTATTATATGTATACGTCATGTCCTGTCTGTATATTATAACAAAAAATTCAATAAAATATGAATTTTCAATAATTTACAACATGTAAAGTGGTTTTTTTTCACATTTTAACATGCGAGCAATTGCGGTTATATTTTGTATGGGGTGCGCTTGTTAAAAAAATTAGAAATGGGGTCTCGTTACATTTTCTTTTGGGGAAAATTAAGCGATTTTTAACAAACGCACTGCATACAAAAATCGTTAGTGCAGCATCATTGTTCACATTATAATTGAAATGGGAACAATATTGCTGCATTAACAAACCAAAAAAAAGAAAAAAACTTGTTTATTTTTTTTATAATTTGTTTTTAAAATATTTATTTATTTTTATTTTTAATTTTTTTTTTTTTTTTACTTTTTTCATAGTCATGTTTGGTATCGTTGGAACGGCCATGCTCTGGCCAATCCAACAGTACCAAACTTTAACCCCTAGCTGCTACGGATAGGGAGATAGGGGGTTCATTGGAACCCCCTATCTCCACCATTGGTGGCAGCCAGGGGTTAACTCCAGGACTGGCGTCGTCGTGCTATGCACAACGACGCCAGTCCTCAGGGGGAGTTCCCGGAGGCTTGGCCGACATCCAAGATCTTGGCCAGCTCCGGGAAAGGATCACGAACCGGCGCTTTTCAGCGCCGATTCGTGATCCGGCTCCCCAGGGGTTAATGACAGCCACCGTTTGGAAGGGCAGGCTGTGCCCTTCCAAGCGGTGCCTGTATTAACTCCCTACTCCCCGGCGATCGGGAGGGAGAGAGGTCCGAAGGATCTCCCCCCCTCCCTTTCAGGCGCCTCCTCCGCACATGCGGGGGGGCGCCTGAATTAGATGTCATCGCGTCGCCGCGCCGGGGTCCCGAGTGCTGGGCTGACATCCAAGATGTCAGCCCGCACCGGGGGGGGGCACAGCAATCCGCCGGAATCCGGCGGATTGCTGCCTCCTGTGCATGGACGCGCTCAGCGCGTCCATAGCACAGGCGAACCACTTGGCTGGACGCACTGAGCGCGTCCATAGCAGCCAAGTGGTTAATAAATATCCACTTGTGGATTTTAACCCTTTCGCTGCTGAGGTCCTTTCCTCTGTGCTGAGGACATTTTTACCGGTTTTGCTCATCATGTTTAAACGTGTTTTGAAGGCTTATTTTAGTATATGACCCAGACATATTATATATCGTTCTTTCCGTCAGACTCGGCAGATTCATAATATGTCATTATTATATGTATACGTCATGACCTGTCTGTATATTATAACAAAAAATGCAATAAAATATGAATTTTCAATAATTTACAAAGTGTAAAGTGGTTTTTTTTTCACATTTTATTAAAATTAGAGATGGGGTCTCGTTACATTATTTTTTGGGGGAAATTACGCGATTTTTAACAAACGCACCGCATACAAAAATCATTAGTGCAGCATCATTGTTCACATTATAATTGAAATGGGAACAATATTGCTGCATTAACGAACCAACAAAAAGGAAAAAAAAACTTGTTTATTTTTTTTATAATTTTTTTAAAATATTTTTTTATTTTTTTAAAAAAACTTTTTTCATACTCATGTTTGGTATCGTTGGAACGGCCATGCTCTGGCCGATCCAACAATATCAAACTATAACCCCTAACTGCCACGGATTGGGCATTGGAACCCCCTATCTCCACCAATGGTGGCAGTTAGGGGTTAACTCCAGGACTGGCGTCATCGTGCTATGCACGATGACGCCAGTCCTCAGGGGGCATTCCCGGAAGCTTGGCTGACATCCAAGATGTCGGCCAGCTCCGGGAAAGGATCACGAACCGGCGCTTTTCGGCGCCGATTCGTGATCCGGCCCCCATAGGGTTAATTCCAGGTACCATTAGGAAGGGCAGGCTGTGCCCTTCCAAACAGTGCCTGGTATAACCCCCTGCACGCCGGCGATCGGGAGGGAGAGAGGTCCGAAGGACCTCCCCCCCTCCTTTTCAGGCGCCTCCTCCGCACATGCGGGGGGGCACCTGAATTAGATGTCATCGCGCCGCCGCGATGACATCTAATTGTGCCGGCAGCAGTTCCGGGTGCTGAGCTGACATCGAGGGTGTCAGCCCGCACCGGGGGGCACAGCGATCGTCCGGAACCCGGCCAATCGCTGGCCCCAAAGGGAGGACGCACTCAGCGCGTCCTCCGCAAGGAACGCTACCTGCGGGTGGACGCGCTGAGCACGACCTCTGCAGCGAAAGGGTTAAGCAAGGTAATCTTGCATGCCACCGTTTGTTAGCCTTATCCTCCATTGGCTATTCCTTGGATGAGGGACTAGGAGAGGAGTTACAATATAGTCAATTTTGGCGGAACTGGTAAGAATTCCATCTATCATCACCACCATACCATATGCTATTACAGCTTAGAGCCAGCTTATATGTGGCTCTCGAAAAAATGAGTTGGATATACACCGTTTCGCTATGTACTCTTGACCATCAGACATACTGCGCAATGTATGTCTTGTTTTGTTTGTTATAGGAACCTAAGGGGAACACATAAAGAAGAAGATCTAAGACTTCTTTGGTATTGCACACTTCCTCGACGACTCTTTTTATTTATGGACTTCTGGTGTGAACTTCAGGAGTGAGTTTGCACCGGACCTTGCTGCATATATTTTAGATTTCTTACATTTGTTTGTTATTGATCTGCGCCCATTACTTCTCTTTTTTATATCCCAAGAGCTTATTACCAAGGGCAGTATGAGCAAATTCGCCAGTTAACCACCAGCAGCAACATTATGGTACGCTACTGCCTGTGAAACCCTAATTAAGTTGGGGCGGCACAGGCAAATTGTAACAAACTTGCTCGAGCATCTATATAAAGAAAGGCACTGGTCAAATATACAACTGGCAAATGGATATCCTGATGATTTAATGCAGGTGCCCATACGTGGTGTTAGTCCTCTAGTTAGCAATAAGCTCAATATATGTATGAGGAAGTGTCGGGCAATATAGGTTAAATGGTACTGACCGGGGAAACTATGCAGTAGCGAATTTATTGCAATAGCGCATTAGAACATCGGTGGGAATTACATATACTATTGCCTGTGATATTTGAGACTCTTGGGGTAATATAGACCTAAGTGTAGGAACCCATTCATATCCATCGCATGTCATTATAATTAATTATTAATGCCAGTGACAAACTGCGAATTACAAATAATAAAAGCAATACCTGCTCTAAATGAATTGCAACAGTTCCATGGTTGATTTATATATATATATATATATATATATGGAATTTTGTCACCACAAATTTGGCTCACTAGGTTTGAACAGAGTATTGTAACAGAATGTCCTGAGATGTATTCTTTATTCATTCCGGGTAAAATTTGATTATTGACATCATTAGGAATATTAATCATCAAGACTAACAAAGGACAATATATTCTGTTGTTTCCATTATACCTAGAACTTAGTGAATCATATGTCTTCGGTTTTAATTGACTAGACAGTGGTCTTGTTTCTTTTTTTATGGTTCAACATAATTTTATACTATAACAATAAATGTTAAGTTTTAATGGTTTATTTTTCGACACTCTTTGTACACCTTCACATAGAAAGTGTAGTTTGTGCTGGTTTCATACCGGTTTAACCCCATAACAGAGTGTTAAATAGAGGATTATTTAATTCTTTAGTTTTCCCTGAAACATCTTTCTTAGATGTTCATTGTCCAAGCTTAAAGATCTCTCTTATTTGTTTCTCGTTTCACTTTTCTAACTGCCCATTCTGTGGACATGGAGGTTTTGCTGTCTTTGGAGAACATAGCTTTTGTCCCTATCCCTTTACTCGTGAATCCTTACCCTTCTAATAACGGAGAGGTCACATGACATTTTTATCTTCCTTCTGCCTATCTGCTAGAATCAATTTTGCCACGGGTAAACATAAATCACGTTGGTGAAGATGTGATTTATATCTGATGTTATTATTTTATTATTTTTTTTAGAAAGGATTTTACCAGGAAGGATACATTGAGATTTCTCTGGTTTTCAAGTATGTCCTGGGTGGCGAGTATGTACCGTTAGGTGTCTTGCCCAAGGACACTTACTGGATAGGTGCTCTGGCCAGGATTCGAACCTGTCTCTACAGTCTCCATGGTTATAGAGCAATGATGTTACCTTTACTCTACCCAGCCCGGCACATGCTATGTTTAGGTCATAAAATACTGGGGGCAATATTATAAAGTTGGTGCTAACTTAACAACTCCATAGATTATAATGGCTCTGGTAAGTTTACAACAGCTCTGGTTAAGTTAGCACCAGCTTTGTAATATAGCCCAATATCTCTTAACTTCTGTACGTGATATTAGCTGTTTGAATAAAAATCAAAATACAAAAATGACAAAAAAAGAAATAGATCTTGGATTGAAATGTGAAGCTGCAGAGCAGTGAAATTGTTAAAGTAGTTTATTGGAACTGTGTTAGAGGGGAACAGCATTGGCATGGAAACATGTTTATAGGGAAATGTCAAAAGCGTAACAATCTCAACAAAAAAAAAGGACAAGGCAGGGGTTAATTATTAAACTGCCCTCTTCATTGAATATAAAACAAGCAGGTCAGCGCCACAAATCACGTCCACCACCAATCTCACAAAAGCTTGATCAAACACAGTGGTCTTCCCTATACCAGGTGAATGAAAGAAACAGATACGTATCTTGATCAGCGCAATTATGTTTTTTCTTCTATATTGTTCACAGGTGACCCACACCTTACACGGCTGATTCCCTTCACATATCAAGGAACCATATAAGACAAGAAAAGACAGCGTAACTCTCCTTGTGCAGAACGAAAAATAAAAGTGTATATATGCTTTTCAGCCAATTTTTCACTTACACTTGTTGGAGCTTCAATAGCTCTAAGGTTTGCGCATATGGATTTTTTCAGGCTCGGGCAAATCCACAAACCACCAAAAAGACACAGGCTGGATCTTCTTTTCGAAAGAAAATTTAATAAAATAAAATCATGTAAAACAAATGGATAAAACAGGTACCCAGGACGCGTTTCGCCGCACTAGGCGACTTCCTCAGCTGGTTAAGGATCAGTGTCCCCTGTAAGATGTTTTATAGTCCTCTAATTTTAGATCAACCATATGCATGTGTCCCCAGACGTCTTCTGGCTGCAATATTTCAATAAGCCTCTCGATCACAGGGAATAATATAACAAACTTATAGAAATCAGATCTACATCGTACATAACTTCTTATAGTTAAACGTACATAACCGCATTGAATTGTGTGTCTCATTAACCCTTCTCTCATAACCTCCACATAATATGATGATAAAGATTATTCATTTCTTAATGAGCAAAAAAGTGCTAAATGTGTATAATGTATACATGTGTACATGTATACAAGTGTAAGTGAAAAATTGGCTGAAAAGCATATACAGTCAGTCAGTTACATACAGTCAGGTCCAGAAATATTGGGACATCGACACAATTCTAACATCTTTGGCTCTATACACCACCACAATGGAGTTGGAATAAAACAAACACAATGTTCTTTAACTGCAGACTGTCAGCTTTAATTTGAGGGTATGTACATCCAACTCAGGTTAATGGGGTAGGACTTACAGCAGTTTGCAGATGTGCCTCCCACTTGTTAAGGGACCAAAGGTAATGGGACAGAATAATAATCAGAAATCAAACTTTCCCTTCTTAATACTTGGTTGCAAATCCTTTGCAGTCAATCACAGCCTGAAGTCTGGAACGCAGAGACATCACCAGACGCTGGGTTTCATCCCTGGTGATGCTGCCAGGCCTCAACTGCAACTGTCTTCAGTTCCTGCTTGTTCTTGGGGCATTTTCCCTTCAGTTTTGTCTTCAGCAAGTGAAATGCATGCTCAATGGGATTCAGGTCAGGTGATTGACTTGGCCATTGCATAACATTCCACTTCTGTCCCTTCAAAAACGCTTTGGTTGCTTTTGCAGTATGCTTTGGGTTATTGTCCATCTGCACTGTGAAGCACAGTCCAATGAGTTCTGCAGCATTTGGCTGAATGTGAGCAGATAATATTACCCGAAACACTTCAGAATTCATCCTGCTGCTTTTGTCAGCAGTCCCATCATCAATAAATACAAGAGAATCAGTTCCATTGGCAGCCATACATGCCCACGCCATGACACTACCACCACCATGCTTTACTGATGAGGTGGTATGCTTAGGATCATGAGCAGTTCCTTTCCTTCTCCATACTCTTCTCTTCCCATCACTCTGGTACAAGTTGATATTGATCTCATCTGTCCATAGGATCTTGTTCCAGAACTGTGAATGCTTTGTTAGGTGTTGTTTGGCAAAATCTAGTCTGGCCTTCATGTTTTTGAGGCTCACCAATGGTTTACATCTTGTGGTGAACCCTCTGTATTCACTCTGGTGAAGTCTTCTCTTGATTGTTGACTTTGACACACATACACCTACCTCCCGGAGAGTGTTCTTGATCTGGCCAACTGTTGTGAAGGGTGTTTTCTTCACCAGGGAAAGAATTCTTCGGTCATCCACCACAGTTGTTTTCCGTGGTCCCCCGGGTCTTTTGGTGTTGCTGAGCTCACCGGTGCGTTCCTTCTTTTTGAAAATGTTCCAAACAGTTATTTTGGCCACACCTAATGTTCTTGCTATCTCTCTGATGGGTTTGTTTTGTTTCTTCAGCCTAATGATGGCTTGCTTCACTGATAGTGACAGCTCTTTGGATCTCATCTTGAGAGTTGACAGCAACAGATTCCAAATGCAAATATCACACTTGAAATTAACTCTGGGCCTTTTATCTGCACATTGTAATTGGGGTAATGAGGGAATATCACACACCTGGCCATGGAACAGCTGAGAAGCCAATTGTCCCATTACCTTTGGTCCCTTAACAAGTGGGAGGCACATCTGCATACTGCTGTAAGCCTTACACCGTTACCCTCAAATTAAATCTGACAGTCTGCAGTTAAAGCACATTGTGTTTGTTTCATTCCAACTCTATTGTGGTGGTGTATAGAGCCAAAGATGTTAGAATTGTGTCGATGTCCCAATATTTCTGGACCTGACTGTATACACTTATATTTTTCATTCTGCACAAGAAGAGTTGCTCTGTCTTTTCTTGTCTTATATGGTTCCTTGATATGTGAAGAGAAATAGCCGTGTAAGGTGTGGGTCACCTGTGAACAATATAGAAGAAAAAAACACCCCAAAACGTGCAGTTTCACTTCGAGCCAGTGCTAGGCTCTATGTTTGTGAGTTTAAAGTTCATGATTTAAATAATTGATGTTTTAAAACAAGTTTTAAGTAGGGATGAGCGTTCGGTTCGGATCAGTTCGGAGTTCAATTAGAACATCGCCCGTTCGGCGAACTCTGATCATTTTCGCGTGTTTGCCGCATGTTGTCCCACAATGGACCACAATGCACTTTTCCACTGGCCTGAAGCTTGTAATTGGCTACAGCCGTGCACCTGACAACAGGGCAGGTGCAAGACTATGCCAATCACGGCTCAGAGTCCTGATTGGGCAAATTTTGCCCAATCATGGGCAAATTTTGCCCAATCATGGGCTCACAGAGCTAAGTCCCGCAGCACACTATATAAGGCTTCTTCCCTGCCTGCAGCCCCAGCGTGTGTGTTTGCTGGAGTGAATCAGGGAGGAGAGGAGATTGTTCTGTCAGGGTGTATCATTGACGTTGTAGGAGATTTCTGGAAATTAGGATCTGTGTTGGCACTGCCAGGCTATCAGGGACAGTGTGTTTCAGTGAGTTGTAGGAGATTTCTGGGAATTAGAATCTGTTTTGGCAAAGCCTGTTATCAGTGAGTTATACCACAGTTCAGCAAATTAGAATCTGTCTTGGCAGGGTCCAGCCCTGCACTCTTCCACAATACCACAGAGGGGTTACTTACGGTGTGAAGGCACTTGCTGCCACCAAAGGCAAAATATTTGGGTGCACTGACACTGACGCGTGTACCAGATTCATATCATTTTAATATTTGACCACAGGGTCAAACTCTGCACTCTTCCACAATACCACAGAGGGGTTACGGTGTGACGGCACTGTTGCCGACACTAAAGGCCCAATTTTAAAGCACCTATTGTTACTTTCATCCAAAGCCTGCATAAATTTCACCACAATTTAGCCCAAAAAAAAATCACTAAACTTGTTCTTCGTGTCCTAAAACATCTCCTCTTTTCATACAGGCTGCCACCCCAAGCAGTTGTTTATGAATAGATTAAAGGAAAACCATTTACCGTCATTTGAAATGTCATTTTTTTGTTTTTAAATGTTTCTATACATCCTACAAATCCGCCACTTCACGGACAGGTTATGGGGACCTCCTAGGCACGATATTTGAAGGAATTTTTCGTTTTTATTCTTAACCTTTATTTCATGGAAAACTCACTGTTCCTTTAAAACTTTCGCTGCGGAGGACGCGCTTAGCGCGTCCACCCGCAGGTAACATTCTTTGCGGTGGACGCACTGAGCGCGTCCTCCCTTTGGGGCCAGCGTTCGGCCAATCGCTGGCCCCCCCGGTGTGGGCTGACATCCTCGATGTCAGCCCAGCACCTGGAACCGCTGCCGGCCTAATTAGGTGTCATCGCGGCGGTGCGATGACACCTAATTCAGGCGTCCCCCCCGCATGTGCGGAGGAAGCGCCTGAAAGGGAGGGGGGGGAGGTCCTTCGGACCTCTCTCCCCCCCGATCGCCGGCGTTGCGGGGGTTAATCCAGGCACTGTTTGGAAGGACACAGCCTGCCAATGAACCCCCTATCTCCCGATCCGTGGCAGTTAGGGGTTAATGTTTGATATTGTTGGATCGGCCAGAGCATGGCCGTTCCAACAATATCAAACTTGACTATGAAAAAAGTTTTTTAAAAAAAAAAAAAAATACAAATAAAAATAAAAAAATATTTTAAAAATTTTTTAAAAAAAATAAACAATTTTTTTTTACTTTTTTTTGGTTCGTTAATGCAGCAATATTGTTCCCATTTCAATTATAATGTGAACAATGATGCTGCACTAACGATTTTTGTATGCGGTGCGTTTGTTAAAAATCGCGTAATTTTCCCCAAAAAAAAATGTAACGAGATCCCATCTCTAATTTTTTTAACAAGCGCACCCCATACAAGATATAACCGCAATTGCTCGCATGTTAAAATGTGAAAAAAAAATACTTTACACATTGTAAATTATTGAAAATTCCTATTTTATTACATTTTTTGTTATAATATACAGACAGGTCATGACGTATACATATAATAATGACATATTATGAATCTGCCGAGTCTGATGGAAAGAACGATATATAATATGTCTGGGTCATATACTAAAATAAGCCTTCAAAACACGTTTAAACATGATGAGCAAAATCGGTAAAAATGACCTCAGCACAGAGGCGGGAAATGCCTCAGCAGCGAAAGGGTTAAAAACGTTTTTTTAGTTTTTTTTACTTTTTGTCCTGGTTTCCTGTCCCCCAGGGCACTACCCGGACCCCCATACACCTTTTATGGCAAATATCTAGCATATATGCCCTCTTGGAGGGCACTCTAAAAATCGAATGTTCGGGTCCCATTGACTTACATTGAGTTCGGATTGTGTTTGAGTTCGAACTCGACCTTCTGAAATTGTTCGAGTTCGAAGACGAACCGAACACGGGGGCGTTCGGCTCATCCCTAGTGTTAAGTATAAATTGTCCTAAACGGAGGGTGAGGCAAGAATAAAGCCTGCACAGAAATCTTTCTAGGAGGAGGAGTACTTTGGCTGTATATGCAGCACTTGTGGGATTGCATTAATAAACTGTAAATGCTTTTAAATGCACCATATGTAAGAATTCAGTTAGAGACTCCTCTAAGAGGTTTGCCTTCACACTATAGCAAAGGAGCGTAATGTATTTTGGCCAAAAAAGTGGAATAAAAAAAACCTTCTCTTCTCATAAGAAAGGAATAGTGTGTTGTATTTTTTTTTTAATTTTGATATTTTTAAATCTAAAATGATTTCATACACAGATACACACAATCAAATACAAACACAAAAACATAGATGCAAAGCCAAATCTTCATTCATAGAAATAACTATTTCTATTTTAAATAATATATAACTATAATATATATAATATATTATAGATGCAAAGTCCTAACTTAATAAAGTGTGAATTGCAAAGCTGGTTTTGACATTTCAACACCTGACTGATGATTTGTCCTGAGAAAAAAAAAGATACCCCAATAAGTAGCTTAAAAAGCCAAAATACGTTAGTGTTTATATTTTTCTGATGTTGTTGAATTGTTTGGTATGCCGGCCATCAGCTTTATCCTACTCTTTTAGAAATGGCTATTTTGACAGAAGATATAAAGCATTGGGAAGTTTGAATGCCTTTTATAAAATTATAGTGCTTATGACTTCTGTCACAAAGTTGAGTATGCATCAATGAAGCCCTTGTTGACCAGGGAAATATTGTGAAGTGACAGAAGTCTATTGATGGAATCTTATTTGGGATAGATTGCGGTTGCCATGCAAATAGCAGTCACTTGGATATAGATTGTATCTATTCAGACAGAGGGCAGTCACGCTGAAACCAAGCTGAAAAGAGGCAAACTAAAAGGAAGACAAAACTTATCATCCTGACTAGAAGAGATAAGTTTTTTTGTCTGGCAGGTTGAAAACCGCAATACTCTGCATGAATTTCAATTGGAGTAAAACAAGATTTCCAAGAATAAAAAAAAAAGGAGAAAAGAACAGGCAACCTTGGGTGGTCTATTAAGCAAACAGACGAATACTGGAACCGTACAATGTATACATAGATTCATCTCTCCTAGGACTGTATTCCAGACATTAAAAACGCATAGGCTAACTATAAATGCCTCAGAATAGAAAAGTCTTGGGATATTTGCTAAAAAGGATTATTTTAGTCACCTAAAAAAACAAAATTGCTATATTTTTGTCCAAGACACTAAAAGATGGATGATAATTGAATGGTAAGCTTGTATATCTAGAATTCTTACCCAAATCTTATAGAATTCAATAACGGTCAATAGTCAGGTGCAAACTTATCAACTCCATAGACTTTAACCCTTTGACTGCCAAGTGATTTTCTAACAAAACACTGTCAGGAACCAGTGCATTTTCAAAAAATCATTTTTCTTGAATTATTATAGAGCAAAAATATTTGGGAACATTCCCAAAATATTTCCTACTGGAATAAGCTATTTGGCAGGTAGATGTCACCATCTACTTGCCAAATGTAGTTACTGCAGTTAAACTCAAGCACAGCACTCTGTGCAGGATCCACTGGGGAAAAGTCCCAAGAGACATTTCCCTCCAGGTTTTAAACAGTGTTGGCACCCCGGGGATCATGCCCACAGTCCTAACACTTTGGGGGCACCTTCTGACGGCCAAATACAAACGTACGGTGTGGTGCACTTTAGGACAAACTTGGAGAAAAAAATGTGTGCAGTGCATGTATTCTTTGGAAGATTCAACATGTTCAACATATCGAAAAATGCAGAATATCTCAGTGGATGAGGATGGAGCCTCCTTTCCTTCATCAGTACATACATACTACTGTATATGATGGGATCTAAAAGTGTGTTTCTGCTTTTAGCTTTTCCTGTTAATTCCTACATTTTCTTTATCTGAATTCCTAAATTTTTTAATCTAATGTGAAGACTAGAAACCAAAATAGTGCTCTCTAAATATTAGTTACTCGAGAAATCCCCAAGGAAAAACAAAGCTCAAGACAGATGCAACGTTTCAGACATAAATTTGCTTATTGGATGTAGTTCATGTGCTGGTCAATTACTTTAAGAGATTTCTAGCTACCACGTTATCCTTAAACAGATTATTTTCCTGTGATCTGAGCAATGAAAATGAATAATGCAGAGGATTAGATAAGACGTTTTAATGTAATTAATGTATTGAGTAAAGTCAGAGTTACCCTTTCTGTGTGAAGGATGAAATCACATGTATAGCAGTGTTTAATTTATTATTGCATTTAAACAGAAAAAACTTGCTGTTTAGCGCATGCAAATTTGCAAACAAATGCTTGCTACCATTGTGTAAAAAATTGACATAATAAAAATATACTGATTATTTCACAGAAACACAGCTTTTCTCTACCCAAGTCTCATGACAGAACTCATCCTAGTGAGCCACATATATTCTATTTCACGACACTATGTACAGTTTAATCTATACAGCTTTATAATCAGGCAATTTAAATAGTACACAAAGAAAACAAAGACCATCCATTTTATCCAGTTTATCCATTAACCTTTTGCAGTCTGGTTTCTGGTCTTATGCTCATTTTTTCATAAGAGTCAATGAATACATTCCACAAATTTTTTTAAATAATTTATTTTGGATGACTAAGGCTAGGGTCAGACGAACGCATTTTTCGCGTTGTCCGTGAAAAAGTGCGTTCGAATGAATGGACGTATTTTTTCACGGAATACGCGATAGCGGTCATACGATGCGCATTTTTGGCCGTGATTTTGTACAGGTCATCAATAAAACACTTTTTGCGTCTGGACGTTATGTTGGCCGGACATTAGCAGCGCCTAACGTCTCCTAATCACGCACACATGCCGCTAGCGGACTCAGCGCACTCTGTACGTCAGTACTAGCGGTATCACGTTCTCGAAAAAATGCGTTTGTTTGTCGCTTGCGTTGCGCGGCCGTACTCCGTATATTGCCCGTCATTGGACGTAATTTGCTGCTAGCGCGGCCGTGATAAAGTGCAGCTGCACGCGCATTCACACTGCGTTAGTCTGACTCTAGCCTAAGTGTCTCTGTCATGGATCACGCCGGTGCAGCCGCAAGAAGGCCCAAACCCGTGCTACCTCAGCTTAATACCTTGGCAGAATCTTTCCTGTACTGTTCAAACAGTCTGGCCTTCCTGCAGGCACCACAGGTGCTACCTGTAATCAGCCGTGTTTTAAGGGAGACACACCGCTTCCTCAGGGCTTCAACATTGCCCTGCACTAATCCTGGTTTAAGCCTGCTAGAAGCATTGTTCTCCAAATGGTGTTCCCAAAGCAGTCTACCCTGCTCCCCTGTGTCCTGTTCCTGGTCTCCAGCTTCCAGTATCCTTGCCACTCTAGTCGCCAGCTTCCAGTACCCCGGCATATCTGGACTTCTAGCTACAGCCATGGAACCTGCTTTGTCTGCCTACCACCCTGGAACCTGCTTTATCTACAAGCAGCCCTGGTATTTGCCTTTTGTACTTCATCTGTCCCATCTGTCTTGTGTATCTTTGTCTTGTTCCTTTGTTTCTGCTGCCTGTCTCTTCCCTAAATCAGCCCTTTTCTAGCCTTGCCCCTCACCATTGTTTTACTCATTATTTGCCTGTTTTCTCCAATAATCCTCCTATTCAACCTCAGTTCATTGTCTCAGAGTTTATCACTGCATATTTTGGCTCATGCCTTCACCCTCCTTACACAAAACGTTTCCTGAAATTCTGCCCATTACAAACTGAATTATTTATGTCTCTCTTCTTGATTTTAGATTTTCTCTTCTATTTCGACACTAATCAATAAATTGTGATGCTATGCCCATACAAGAAACCTGAATATAATAAAAAGAATTGGGAAACTAATTGTCACGTCTTCGGCCTCTGCGGTGCTGCCTTGGGGGGGGGTCTTGGCGCCCGTCGGCATCACTGGCTAGCCGGGTGCCAGGCTTACAAACTGGCCGATCGGCGTCTGAAGGGGTGGGGCTTGGTGTGATGATGCAGAGCCGCCGGCCTTAAGTACAGGGCGTAAGACTATGCTCGACGCCCTGATGTGGAGTTATTTTCCCGCATCGCCAGCTGATTGCAGTGTTCTGTTCAGTGAGACTTTTGTCTAGTTGCCAACTTTGCTATTACGAGGACCTTGTGTTTCTGACCCGGACTGCCAATTGACGATTCTTACGCTTATCCCCTTGTGTGTGTATGTTGTTGCTGTGAGCACAGATTGTATGCAATATTGAGACTGCATAATTTCAGTTTGTGGGTCTGTCCTGCAGGTTGCTAAATTCACTAACCTCTCAATCTACTTGATAAGCGCCAAGTCTATGTACATATCTAAACGCATTGTGTCATATTGTGGGTCTGTCCTGCAGGTTGCTAAATTCACCAACCTCTCAAGCTACCTGTTAAGCGCCAAGTCTATGTACATATCTAAATGCATTGTGTCCTATTGTGGGTCTGTCCTACAGGTTACTAAACTCACTAACCTCCAAAGCTACCTGTTAGAAAATGTCGGCAGATAAGACCCTTTCGGCCCATCTAGTCTGCCCAATTACATGGATACTTTACCTGGATTTATCTTTTATTTAGGATAGCCTTATGCCTATCCCATGCCTGCTTAAATTCAATCACTGTTTTGGCCTCTACCACTTCTACTGGAAGGCTGTTCCATGTATCCACCACCCTCTCAGTAAAATAATGCTTCCTGATGTTACTTTTAAACATTTGCCCCTCCAATCTAAGACTATGTCTTCTTGTTTTGCTACTTTGTTTCCTTTTAAATATACTCCCTTCCTCTACCTTGTGGATTCCCTTTACGTATTTAAATGTTTCTATCATATCTCGTCTTTTTTCCAAGCTATACATGTTAAGATCATTAAGCCTTTCCTGGTAACTTTTCTCCTTCAAGCCGTACACCATTTTAGTAGCCCTTCTCTGAACTCTCTCTAAGATGTCTATATCCTTCTGGAGATACGGTCTCCAGTACTGCACACAGTACTCCAAGTGAGGTCTCACCAGTGCTCTGTACAGTGGCATGAGCATTTCCCTTTTCCTACTGCTAATACCTCTCCCTACACAACCAAGCATTCTGCTAGCATTTCCTGCTGCTCTATTACATTGACTACTTACCCTTAGATCCTCTGCAATAATAACCCCTAAATCCCTTTCCTCAGATGTTGAGGTTAGGACTGTATCAAATTTCAATATTCAGCCCAGATCCAACGCATTCTCTCTGATTGTAGACCTGCCCCACAGGTTGAATTCATTTCACACTCATTGTTATCAAGTATGGTGTATTGAGACCTGAATATACTTGTATCTGTTTGTGTATAGTTAAAGTGCTTTCACTCCGTAAACACTTGGTCAGGAAACCATTTGATGCTGAGTGGTATATAGTGTTCGGTATCACCTCCCTGGCTGGGAATGCTAGGTGTTGCAGTGCCTACTGCTATCAAAACACATATTCTAGAAATCTGTCCATAAGGATCCAAACCACTCTGATCTGGTTTGAGCGCCAGCGCGAACGTGACACTAATATTATATATAATATATCCTCTCTTGGTGATCTAATTTCTCCCTATGGGTTCCAAAATCACCTCTTCACTGATGACACCCAGATCTACCTCTCCTCTCCTGAACTCTCACCCCCAGTGTCGGATCATGTCACTGCCTGCTTGTCTGCGGTCTCTATGTGAATTCTTTAAGTACAATCTCTCCGAAACTGTATTCTTCAGGGTTATTCAGAGATAGGTGAAAACCTTGAGAATGACTGGAGAATTGAAAATTCTAGGTCAAAATAGTCAAACCAGAAAAATTCTCCCATTTATTTCACTTTCCAAATCGGCTATTTGGTCTAGATTGTTCATTCTCCTGGCAATTCAAGATTTTCCCCTCTCTCTGAATAACCCTGCTTGTCTTTCCATCCCGTAAAATCAAACAATCTTGCACCTGCCTCCCTTCCGGTGAACGTGTCCACCATTAATTCTCCCTCAAAGACTCACTCTCTTGGTGTCCTGTTTGAATGTGATGTCTCCTTCAGTCCTCACATACTGTCATTAGCCAAATCTTGTCACTTTTAAACAAAAAAAATGCTCACACCCTCCTCTTTCTACCCCAGGACTCTACTTAAATCTTCATCTAAGCTCTTTGTATCTCCCGCCTTGAGAACTCTAACCCTCTTCACATTAGTCGATACCAGGTTATCCCCCTACAGGTGCACGTGGGGCCCAGGAAGGCACGCTGAAGCACCGCCATGGTCCCTTACAAAACCGCTGCTGGGGTCAGTATACATCCATGTGGGAGCTGGGCACTATACATCCATGTGGGAGCTGGGCACTATACATCCATGTGTGAACTGGGCAATATACATCAATGTGTGAGCTGGGCAATATACATCCATGT
This sequence comes from Leptobrachium leishanense, assembly GCA_009667805.1. Classification (NCBI taxonomy): domain Eukaryota; kingdom Metazoa; phylum Chordata; class Amphibia; order Anura; family Megophryidae; genus Leptobrachium; species Leptobrachium leishanense. Next base: position 114,264,827 of record CM019063.1, read on the forward strand.
GTGAGCTGGGGCAGTATACATAAATGTGTGAGCTGGGCAATATACATCCATGTGTGAGCTGGGGCAATATACATCCATGTGTGAGCTGGGGCAATATACATCATGTGTGAGCTGGGGCAATATACATCATGTGTGAGCTGGGGCAATATACAACCATGTGTGAGCTGGGCAATATACAACCATGTGTGAGCTGGGCAATATACATCCATGTGTGAGCTGGCCAATATACATCCATGTGTGAGCTGGGGCACTATACATTTATATGTGAGCTGGGGCAATATATATCAATGTGTGAGCTACTGGGGGCAATATATATCCATGTTTGAGCTGCTGGGGGCAAAATATATCCATGTGTGAGCTGCTGGGGCAATATATATCCATGTGTGAGCTGCTGGGCAATATATATCCATGTGTGAGCTGCTGGGGGCAATATATATCCATGTGTGAGCTGCACATTACTGTGGGTTTTATTGCTGTGGAGCTCTGTGATACGCTCATGCACTCTGCACACTACTGGGAGTTTTATTTCTGTGGAGCTCTGTGATGTGCAGTGTGTCAGGATTTACAGTATCTGTTAAAGTGATCGGCAGTTTACCACATTTTCCACAGGGACTTTCTGTGCCGCGGTGCAGCCTTAGCTGCAATGAGTGGGTGATGGCTGCTGCAGCAGTGCGGTGGCCATCTGTAAGTATGGAGGGGGCACAATTCGCTGCTGAGTCCAAGTGGATTTTCAAAAAGGTTATTTTTAGGAGTTCAGAAATGAATTCTTTAGCACAATAATGTACATGTGGGTGTTGCGTTGTAGGGGGTGGGGGTTTTATGGGTGTGGCCTCCTGTGGGTGCAGAACAAGGGGGGCCCCACGACCTCCTATTGCCCGGATGCCCCATTAGTTGTCAGTCCGCCTCTGCTCTCCTCACTGCAGTGACACTGCTGTATGTAACATGAGCCCTACAAGTGGCATGACCTAGTTTGTTAAAAAAGGACACTTGGCCACCACCTCTATAAATGTGGGGACATTCATAGAATCACCATAGGTTGCAGAACGTTAGTGTAGCAGCACCACTAAATGAGGATGGTGTGGTCACCAAGCGAGAAAGAGAGCGGGAGACAGATACTAGGAGGAATACGAACACATAATAGCGGCTGTATTGACGGAACCAGCAATCAATGAAAGTGATGTTTTGATTAGTCCACCTCTTAAAGGGACACTATCAACACTGGCCACTGTAGATTATTAAATAGGTTAGGCTATGAAGAGTGTGCCCCCCTTCTTGCCCCCTTCCCTGCATCTCCTTTTAGGTGGTACAGCTGTGTGAAGCGGATAGTTTGCTTCGCCCACACAACTGTCCCTCAGCAGACAGGAATTAAATTATCATGTCTGCCAGAGACTAACAAGGTCAGCACACTTTGGAACACAGCAGCTGTGGAGGACTGGAGGTGCACACAGCACCAATACATCAGTCTGTGCAAGATCTCGCCGAAGTGAACATCGGCCAGGCTATGTGGGAGTTTTCAGGGATCAATGGTGTGCATGCAGCACTGATCCTGTAATTTTCTTGCAAACGTTACACAATTTACGTAAAACCTGGGACTTCTGCATTCTGGAAGCTCTGGAGTGGAAGAGGGGTAGGAGCTCAGCGCTGCTGAACAAAAGTATTATAACCGAACTAAAAAGGACAATTAAAACATAATTGCGCAGATACTGTCGGCAGCATTTGCACAATTATTAAGCGGAAAAGAGACACAGATACATTTTAGGGTAGAGTGTTCCTTAAAGAATAACAGATTTATAAATAACAAGTGATCTTGCTGCGCATTTCTTCATTATTTTATGAATTTCATACGTTTCAAATGGAGTAAAAAGATCAGTTTCATTAATAAAACATGCTTCTTAAAGATGATTGGTATTACTAAGTGATCATGCATAGAGATATATGCATTTTCATATATTGTCACTGAAACATTAAGAGTGAAAATTTTGATTTTCAGAAAGAGGAGTATGTTCCTTTCCCTAGCAATCCTAGTTTCCCATATCGCTAGTATTTAGAACAGCTAGGAAATTGAACAATTATTCATAAATAATTTCCAATTTTACCTACAAAAAGGGATTTTCTTCTCTGTATCAGAGTGCAGGAATCCTCCCATTATGTGTAGAATGAAATTATACCTCACTGCTGCCATGAGAATATCATTAACTAATCGCTGTTACTTCAATCAAACAATATCTTAAGGTCACTTTGAAAATGAAATAAAGTCGTTATTTCTGATAGATTTGTAATTATTAATCAGTGATTACTATATTTAATCTCTCGGAATATATTTTTTCTTTTTACACATGGTCAGACTTGACAGCTGGGAGCAAAAAAGAAATGCAATAATTGCCTTTAATTTGTGCATTAGATAATAAATGTATTTTATACATTTTAAATATTATAAGTGATTTAAACCACGCGTTTCACAATTGATAACAGTTTATACAAATGTTAATACATAAGAAGCCCCACAGCAGAGTTGACATAAACCATTAGATTAAGAAAGTCATTAAAAAAATGCCAAAAAAATTTGGTAAGGGTTATTCTGCAAAGAATTACACAGTAAAAGCGGCACCAACACCTGATTCTCAACAAGCAATTCCAAAATATTTTAAAGAGTTCCAATGGACGTTAACAGTGCACGGCACTCAGGAGTCGTATGGAGTGAATACAATGAGCAGTGATTGCTACCACTCGGATTCCTATCTTACCTTACAAAATCTTATTTTGTCCCTAGTTAGCGAATGTTAGACCGCTCCATCTAATTGGGTAATCAACCAGGCCACCTTGCGACTAAATGTCCTATAATCATTATAGTGATCTCCTATTGAGATTGAGAGTATGATACGCTTTTCGAACATATATGTCACCTCATCCTCTTCACTAGGGGCCGACAATGGAGACAGTGAGCCATCCACTAGACCTATTACCCCTGGAATCCTACTTGCTCAGAAAAACTCAGTTTTCATGGTTGAAAGCTCCTTTCCCCATTGGAGAATGAATGTAGATAGATGCTTAAGAACAGTTTGCCCTGGCTACTTCTTAGGATTTTAGGCAAACCAAGTTGTGAAATTTTTGCTATAAAATTTACTTCAGTTAGAAAATCGTTTCTGCAAAAAACTAAAAAATGAATAAAAAATAAATGGTGTTAGTGACTATGATTGGTAATGTTCTGTGAAGCCACAATGGTCTCTATAATGTTGGTCACAGTTCGTATGCCAACTGCAACATCATGTTTTGTGGGAGTCTATGAAATAAAAGGGTCTTGTTATCGTCAAAGCACAGCACATCATTAGGGTCTTGCAAAAGTCCTTCCAGCATTAACCATCGTTTTTCTTCGCCTTGAATGATCAATAAATGTAACATCATTTTTGGGGAGGGTTATGTATAGATTTTTACTGAGGTCTTTCAAATACGTTTAAAGTTAGGATACCATCGTTGGAATTGTTGGTATCGTTGGAAAGGCCAGAGCATGACAGATTACAAACATGATCAGGTTATGTGTAAAAATAATATAAAATAAATATAAATATTTGTCTTTTTTATATAGAATTTATAACGCAGCACTTGTGTTCATTTTTCAATTATAATGTGAACAACGATGCGGCACTAACTTACCTCATTTCCCATGACGAAAAATTACATTTTTAGCTAAAATTTTATATTTTCTCAGAAAAATACAGTAACAGGTTCTCATTTCTAATTTTTTTAACAAGAGTACCCCATAGAATATATAAACACATAGGATTGGATGAAAAGATGTGAAACAAAATAATTTAACATTCTGTAAATTATTGAAATCTGAATAGAAATTCTAATTTTTTTAAATTTTTTGTTATAGCATTCTGGCTGAACATGATGTATACATATAATGATAGATTATGAATCTGACAAGTCTGAAAATAAGGATATATAATTTGTCTGGGTTGTATAATAAAACATGACTTCAACTCGGGTTTAAATATGATGAGCACTAAACATTCATAATGAGCTTAGCACACGGGTGAAATAGCACAGCAGTGAAGGGGTTATCTAAAATGGGGGGGGATAACATTTTCACTTGTATTTTGCAACATTCAGGGTTATTCAAAGAGAATCAAAAAGCCGTCGCACAATCGGTGACTTTTCGTTCAATTCGGTGCGATTTGGCGATCCCATTTCAGCGACCCTGCGGTGTATTCAACAAGCACCACAGTGACGTCATAGTGCAGGGAAATGTCGCCACAAAACCAGGGCGAACGCACACTGAAACCTGCAAAAACATCTGGATTAACCCGCCAAAGATGCCGGAGAAACCTGAGCAGGAGCCGATCACAGCGCAGAGCAGCCACCGGAAAAACCCGACACCGCAGACGAAGGAGGTGAAGAAAAAAAAAAAGAGTACGCTTGAATGTTTGAAAAGTGAAACGCTGTTTGCAAACAAACTACTGAGCGAAAATGTCTGAAATTTACATATGAGGTCCAATGAATGATAATAAAAAGGGCTGTTACAGAAAAAAGAAAAGACGATTTAAAATTTTTTTAAAAAAAATGCCTAAAAGGTCCTAAAAAAAATCTAAAAATAAAGAGACTTTACGGCAGAATATTATAATGAACGGTTTATTAGATATTGAATTAAAACGGGGATATTTTTAACATTGAAGCCTATGGGTTTCGCCTGAATAAACCTGTCAAATTAAACCACCGAATGGCAGGGCAATTCGTCAACTTTTCACTGCTGGGTTTTGCTCTCTGAATAGTCGAAGCATTGCTTCTCTATGGTGATTCACTGCCCTCGAAAAGGCACCGAACATGCACCGTATGTGCAGGCAATTCGCCAGGATTTGGCGAATTGCCTGCTCTCTGGATAGCCGAATGGCCAGGAAAGGTAACCGAACGCAGCCATTCGGATCTCTTTGAATAACCCTGATTGTGTTTTATGAATAATATTAATATGTATAAACCACTGACCTTGCTCCAGGCATGAGAAATGAGAAGGTGAGTAATGGCAGTGGTATTGCTCATCTTATATATCACAAATGGACAATGCCATTGCTTTGAAACAATAAATACAAAAAAAATCTTTTTGTTTTTCACATGACATTTTACATGGTCATGTTTGGTATCATTAGAAAATCCAGACTCTGACCTGTCCCATGACACCTAAAATGATTTTGAAACCCTGCGTCTCAGATTTTTACATTACACAAAGTACCCCCAGCGCCCCTCGCAGCAGTGCGTCGGTTTAGGTTTTCAACGGAATAATGCATTATGCTATCACCTCCACACTTGCTGGCATCATTAGAAATGAGAAGATGAGATGGTGTAGCATCATTGTTCGCTTTATAATTGAAAAGTGAACAATAGTGTTGAATTATAATAAAAAAAATATTATTTTTTTTTACCCCATAGTGACCAGGTGATATTACTATTGCCTGTCCAAAAGTACCCACTGCTGATTTTACATTTCTGCTCTGTTTAGGTCTAATTTTCTTCTTACTCGTTTCTGGATCCCACACATATTATATACCGTTTTTCTCACCATTAAATGGACTTTCTAAAGATACCATTATTTCCATCAAATCTTATAATTTACTATAAAAACAAATATGAAATATGATTATGAAAATGGAAAAAACACTTTTCAAACTTTAATCCCCAAATCTACAACCGCCAAAAAAGACTATGGCTAAATAGTTTCTAAATTTTGCCCTGAAATTAGAAATACCCAATTTTTACATGGTTTTGCTTTTAAAACCCTTCACGGCTAAGCCATTTCACCTATGTGTGTCGAGTTCATTTTGACCGTTTTATGCTCATTGTGTTTAAACGTGATTTGAATTCCCATTTTATTATATCCCCCCATTATTTTATTTTTTTTAAAAACTTTTTTATTTTTACATGATCAGGCCTTTCCAATGATACCAAACATGACCCTCTAGCTGCCTCTGATCTGGAAATCCACGTGGCAGCTAGGAGGTTAACTGGCCAACTGACGTCATCGAACATATTTCAACGATGTCAATGGGTGGGGGGTGACCCCGGAGGCTTGGCTGACATCCAAGATGTCAAACACTTTCGGGAGCATATCAAGATTGGGTAACGATTGGTGCAGAATAGTGATCTGGCACCTAAGGGGTTAAAGACTAGGTGTTTAGGTAGGAAGCCAGGCGGATATGGGACCCCAGCCAGAGAGGTGAGCATAGGGAGGGAGGGGGGTTAAAGGACCTCAACGTACAGGTCCTTAAGGGGAGTTTTCCCTAGAACGTACTATGTACGTCAGTGGTCCTTATTGGGTTAAAACAATACTTGGTCATATTTGGTAACAATAGAAAGGCCATGCTCTGGCCTTTCTAACAATGTGAAGCATGGCCCAGTATCTGTAATGGTTCAGGAGATACAAGGGTCCAAAGACCCTGTCCTTCTACCGGTTAGGATTCAGAATCCCCGTATCTCCATCCTAGTTCAAAAGCAGAGGATGCGCTCAGCATGCCATCCTCAGCCAAGCGGATAAGGCTGGGGTCAGACGAGCGTAGTGTTCACGTCCGTGATTGCGCCTAAAAGTACGTCCGTGATAGCATGAAAGAAAGTCCATTGGAGCCTGTTACACAAAGTACGTCCGCACTGAACTGCGGATGCACCACGGCCGCGGCAAACGGACGCAAGGCAGGCAAGAACGTATAACCACTAGAACGGCCGCACAAAGTGCACTGCGTCCGCAACGTCCGCATAGCTTTGTGTGTGAGTGATGGAACGTGGTCAGACGGACTGCATTTATACGTCCAGCATTTTTCACGGACAAAATGGTTTTGCTTTTTTATTTATTTTCCCTCATACATCCGTCAAAATATACGTCAGTGAAAAAAACGGACTGTGTGGCCACTACTGTGTCTTCCGTAGTGACGTACGTCCGTGTGCACGGACGTACAGTCCGTAGAAATCACGCTCGTCTGACCCTAGCCTAAAATGTGAAAAAAAGTTATGCATCAATATTTTTAATATTATGCATTCATTTTAAAGCTTTTACACTCTAACAAGAGAAATATTTATTCATGTTTGTCAGGAATCCAGCGAAGACCTGACTTCCGTGGTTCCGCAGCCTCTTTCCTGCTCAGTTCATGAGACACTCTTACAGACCAGATTTTATCTCTGGCCTTTGTATCATCCAGGCTCCCAGGAATACATGCCACACTTCTGATCTCTCCTACCACAGGTGTGGTCGTTGATATTTGCCAATTGGCTTCCTGAGAATGGAGTCACGTTATTGAGTCAATGCTTCAAAATCAAAGTTGTTCTCAGTCCGCCATTTGTGTTTGCCAGTTTCCTCATACCTCCTGTTCCTGTGTCCGAGAACCCTGGTACACGAGCCCCCCGTCTCGCCCTTGCCCATTTTTGCCTCTGCCTTTTCTGTGTTTTTATTCTTCTTGTGCCCTGAGTGTTCTCTCTGCCTGAATCTGCCCTTGTCCAGCGCTCTTCCTGTCTCATCCCTGTGTCCAGCCATCCAAAGTATCTGGCCCTATCTTGTGTGTTTATGTTAAGTCCCCGTATTACTCAATATACCCTTGTTATTACCCAGAACCTATCGGCAATTCCAGAACACTGTTGACATGTTTGATAAGAGTGAAGACCTGTAGCATTTTAAGAATTTATCCTTGAATGTTTATTGATATAGAATACATTTTAAACAATAGTTGATCTCCAAAGACAGAAATAGGGACTAGTCAAATAAGAATGCATCAAGCTAAAGCTCACAAGTTCATTTAACCAGTTGGTTAAAATCAATATCGGGGTTATTCAAAGAGCTCTGAATGGTGGCCAAAAGGTAACCGAACGCTGAAATTCAGCATACGCATACCTTTCCTGGCCAATCAGCTATCCAGAGAGAAGGCAGTTCGCCAAATGTTGGCGAATTGCCTGCACATAAGGTGCCTGTTCGAGGGCAGTGAAATCCCCATAGAGAAGCAATGCTTCGTCTATTCAGAGAACACAAAACAGCTGAGAAAGGTTCCCGAAATGCCCTGCCATTCGGTGGTTTAATTCAACAATTTATTCAGGAGAATCCCATAGGCTTAAATGTTAAAAGTATTCCTGTTTTAATTCAATATCTTATAAACCGTTTATTATTTTATTCTGCAGTAGAAATTTTCTTTAGATTTTTTTAGGCATTTTTTGGGGGGGGGGAATTCAGTTTTTTTTAAATCGTTTTTTCTGTAACAGCCCTTTTTATTATCATTCATTGTAACTTATATGTAAATTTCAGACATTTTCTTCTGTAGTTTCTTTGCAAACAGCGTTTCACTTTTCAAACATTCAAGCGTACTGTTTTGTTTCTTGTTTTCACTCCATTCGTCTGCGGTGTCGGCTTTTCCCGGCTGCTGCTCTGCGCTGTGATCGGCTCCTGCTCAGGTTTCTCTGGCATGTTCGGCGGGGTTAATCCAGATGTTTTTGCAGGTTTCGGTGTGCGTTCGCTGGGTTTTGCAGTGAATGTTCGTCGGGTTTGCGGCGGCTTTTCCCTGCACTACGATGGCCCTGTGGTGCTTGCTGAATACACCGCAGGGTCGCCGAAATGGGATCGCCAAATCGCCCCGAATTGAAGAGAATGACAAGTCACCGAACGTGCAGTGACTTTTCGTTTCTCTTTGAATAACCCTGTATGAATCTAGACTAAACAATAGTTGATCTCGAAAGACAGAAATAGGGACTAGACAAATAAGAACGCATCAAGCTAAAGCTCACAAGTTCATTTAACCAGTTGGTTAAATCAATATGAATCTAGGACACTGCAGTTGTGAAAAAAGGTGTCCAAAGTTGCATAGAGCAGTTACAAAATGGTGAAGGTTGCTAGATTACTCTCATTTAAGAAATAACCTTGCACCATCTGTATTGAGATAGTAACGGCAAAATATAAAGACACAAATTGAGCATTTCACGATCACCAACATCAGTTATCGGAGTTGGAAGCAATTAATCCAGCATTCATTCCTTTCTCAGCAACATAAAAGGTAAATAAAAATCATACACCAAAAAATAATATGGGAGAAGCGATAGTTAATAGCTAGCCATGTGTTAGCAAAATGACTGGAGCAAAACTGCAGGATGTCTCAGCAAAAACACCTGCTTAGATAGAGAAACAACATAAACTATCATACAGAGCCTATACAATATATAACCTGAAAAAAGTGAGTTGGCACGCTTGTTTAATTTACAGAGTTTGCTATACAAAAGTTGCACTATATATTTTTTTTCTCTCCCACATAAAACCATATGGGATACCCTGGTGGTTCAAGCTTCATCTAATTCAAATTAAGTATAAGCATACTGTACATCCGCACTGCACCAATGTGATTTTCTCTACCACCCAAACTAATGAAGGTATAAATCTATGTATTATCGATACACGAAATAGCACTAGTATATGGTTTGCTATACCTATACATGTTTGTGTGCTTGTAGAAGTTTTTTGTCTTCGGACACAATGTCTTGGGTAGCGCTAGTTGTTTTAGAAGTCAAGAAATATTCTAAACCACTCCTGGACCTGGAGACCATGTGAAGAAAAGCATTTAGCAAATTTATCACAAAGAAACAAATGAGTGCAACTCTAATATCTAGGCAAAATAATGTGTTTTTTCTTCGTTCAGAGACATTTAAATGGGCATTGTGACATGCGTCACTTTAGACTTTGGGTGTGTGGGCATGGAGATGGGTTTGGGTTGCAGGCCTGAGCTTCATTATTAATTTCATCGCCCTCTTGTATGCAGAATATTTGTGTGAGATCTGTAATTATGTAAGAATGCATTGTCTAGTCTATGTGTCCCTGTCCCTAAGCTACATCGGAGGACAGTAGGGAGGCACGGCAATCTGCCTGGGTAGAACATGGGGGTCCTGCGAGGAAGCGGCATTGGCAGACCCTATTGGGGAACAGAGATCTGTCACAGGCATGTTCGTGGCTTTTAACCCATTGAGTGCTGAGGAGAGTGGGAGTGTCCTCTATTTTCCTTGCATTCTTCTGCACCCTGCTCTGTGTGTTCTTGAGGGAATTAGCAAACAATGATTACGCTGGTCTCTGCACAGACACAGAGCCCTATTACATACTTAACGCTAACGTCAGTGCTCAGCTGTGTGAGCGTTAACCTTAGGTTAAGTGGACCGATCGCGGGCTGACCATATTACAAACCAATTGCTAACTGGTTAAAAAACCCGTTAGCAATTCAGAGATTGTGCGAGTTTACTGTACTTTGCGTTCCCTATGCTTAACATGGGGAGCGCAAAGAGTTAATTAGCATTAGGATTACAAAATCCTAACGCTAATTACGTCCCGCTGCGGTTAACTCAAACGTTAACCACAGATTGGAGCTGGTGCTGATTCCACTTCTGCGGAATCCTTTAATCCCCAGCTACAAATCCCCTCAAAAATCACATATTTGGCTTAGTTTTAATTTACTATTGTACTTGATATAAACCAGGTGTAAAGGAAGGAATTGCAGGAAGATTTAATTTGGTTTTATTAAGCATTATTTGGTTGCTGATATTTACAGAATATTTTATATGGAGTTTTATTTTTACTGGAAATGGTTTTCTTAATTGACCACTAAACAAGAACAGGAGTGCATAGCAATATTTTGTTGCTAAATGCGTGGGAGACGCACGTTGGATTGTCTTTGGGCCAGAGTTGCGCATATACTTTTTCTATAATGAAGATTCAGATTTCATATGACCCTGTGGGTTATATACAAAAGAGGCTACATGTCAGGATATATCAGGTGCTGGTTCTGGGGTGGCACCAGTTTATTTATTTATTTGCAAAGTATTTTACAAGGAAGGATACATTTAGATTTCTCTGGTTTTCAAGTATGTTAAGGGGGTTTGTGAGCCCAATGTGCGGCGATATACAGTGGCAAGAAAATGTATGTGAACCCTTTGGGATTACGTGGAGTTTTGCATGAATTGGTCATAAAATGTGCTCTGATCTTCATCTAAGTCACAACAATTTGAAAAACCCAGTCTGCTTAAAATAATACAACACAAACATATGTTTTCATGTGTTTATTGAACATAACATGTAAACATTCACAGTGCAGGGTGGGAAAAGTATGTGAACCCCTAGCCTAATACTTCTCCAAGAGCTAATTGGAGCCAGGAGTGAGCCAACCTTGAGTCCAATCAGTGTGATATTATTGGATGTGTTGCTGAAAGCTGTCCTGCCCTTTAAAAACACACACCAGTTTTGGGTTTACTGGTTTCAAGAAGCACTGCCTGATGTGAACCATGCCTCGCAGAAAAGAGCTCTCAGAAGACCTACGATCAAGAATTGTTGACTTGCATGAAGCTGGAAAGGGTTACAAAAGTATCTCCAAAAGCCTTGATGTTCATGTGTCCAGGGTAAGACAGACTGTCTACAAATGGAGAAAGTTCAGCACTGTTGCTACTCTCCCTAGGTGTGGTCGTCCTGTAAAGATGACTGCTAGAGCACAGCGCAGAATGCTTCATGAGGTAAAGAAGAATCCTAGAGTGTCAGCTAAAGACTTACAGAAATCTCTGGCACATGCTTACATTTTTGTTGACACATCTACAATAAGGAAAACATTAAAAAAGAATGGAGTACATGGGAGGACACCACGGAGGAAGCCTGTAACGGGGAGCCCCCTATAGGGTGAGGGGGAACCCCCAATCTGCAGAGATGAAGCCTTAAGGACAGGTATACAGCTTCCAGGGAACAAACCAAGATATTAACAGAAACTAGACAGATCCCTAAGCCCTGACTGAGATCCTTGAAAGATGGTCTCGAAATACTAACTAGGCTAGGTTTGCAAGATGAATAAAACATAAACCAGACAGACAATAAATGCAGGTATACAGATTCCAGGGAACAAACCAAGATATTAACAGAAACTAGAAAGATCCCTAAGCCCTGACTGAGATCCTTGAAAGGTGGTCTCGAAATACTAACTAGGCTAGGCCTGCATGACGAACAAAACATAAACCAAACATACGATGAATGCAGACATACAGATTCCAGGGAACAAACCAAGATTTTAACAGAAACTAGAAAGATCCCTAAGCCCTGACTGAGATCCTTGAAAGGTGGTCTCGAAATACTAACTAGGCTAGGCCTGCAAGACGAACAAAACATAAACCAGACATACGATGAATGCAGGCATACAGATTCCTAAGCACGGTACAGTACAGGGGACAGACAGAAGAGAGATCCAAATACAAGAGCCAAAGGTCATACACGGAATATCATAACTAGAGGGGTCAGACAAGAGAGGAATCCTAAATACATGAGCCAGAGGTCATACACAGCAAATCAAAGTAAACCAGCATACAGGGACTAGGCAAGAAAGACTATCCTGGTCCAAGGATCAAGGGGAATCCTGGTCGTACTTATAGGGCAGAACAGGTCATGTGACCTGCAGACCAATTAGCCCAACAGATGGCCTGCAGGCTGAAAACAAAACAACAGGAATCCCTGCTACCACCAGCAGGGGGCAAGGCCGAGACGTGACAAAGCCATTGCTGTCCAAAAAGAATATTGCAGCACGTTTGAAGTTTGCAAAAGAGCACCTGGATGTTCCACAGCACTACTGGCAAAATATTCTGTGGACAGATGAAACCAAAAGTGAGTTGTTTGGAAAAACCACACAACACTATGTGTGGAGAAAAAAAGGCACAGCACACCAACATCAAAACCTCATCCCCACTGTAAAACATGGCGGAGGGAGCATCATGATTGGGGCTGCTTTGCTGCCTCAGGGCCTGGACGGATTGTTGTCATTGATGGAAAAAAGAATTCCAGAGTTTATCAAGACATTTTGCAGGAAAACGTAAGACCGTCTGTCCGCCAACTGAAGCTCCGCAGAGGATGGGTGATGCAACAGGACAATGACCCAAATCATACAAGTAATTCAACAAAAGAATGGCTTCAACAAAACAAAATATGCCTTCTGGAGTGGCCCAGTCAGAGTCCTGACCTCAATCCGATTGAAATGCTGTGGCATGACCTTAAGAGAGCGATTCACACCAGACATCCCAAGAATATTGCTACACTGAAACGGTTTTGTGAAGAGGAGTGTTCCAAAATTACTCCAGATCGCTGTGCAGGTCTGATCTGCAACTACAGGAAACGTTTGGTTGAGGTTATTGCTGCCAAAGGAGGGTCAACCAGTTATTAAGTCCAAAGGTTCACATACTTTTTCCACCCTGCACTGTGAATGTTTACATGTTCTGTTTAATAAACACATGAAAACATATAATGTTTGTGTTGTATTATTTTAAGCAGACTGTGTTTTTCAAATTGTTGTGACTTAGATGAAGATCAGAGACATTTTATGACCAATTCATGCAAAACTCCACATAATCCCAAAGGGTTCACATACTTTTTCTTGCCACTGTATATATAGCGAAGGAATATGGGGGTGAAGTCCTTAGAATGGTATCAAGTCCAAGCAGAGGGTCTGCAGGCAGGCAGTGGTCAGATGGGTAGTCCAGGAACAAGCAAAAGTCACCAACAGTGAGGCAATATAGTCCAAATAGGTACAGAAGCGATGACCAAAAAGAACAATCCAGGTATAGGCAGAATTCGGCAACGTTGAGGCAATATAGGAGGGTTCTTGGAAATATGAATAGGAAATAGGGCCTTGAGGAGCTACAACAAGTAGAACCTCTCACTAGAAGATAGTAACTACAATGATTGAGCATTGGCTGTAGGGAGGCATAGACATTTTATTGGATGCAGCCATTGCTTAATTAGTCACGTGAATGGGAGTAGGTTTGCAGCAAGGGTAAGCCAGGTATGGGGAAAATAATAGCATAGGTGCTGCCTGTATCATGATGCAGCACTGGTTTTGGCCTTCTTATGGCGGGCGACGCCCATTTCCTCACACTGCATAAGGTTCATGACCCGGAGGTGGATTGGGGTTTTTATTTTTGATTGGACCATTGGCCTCCTTGGGAAATTATTAGTCTACAGTATCTGAGTTTTCTTTTTGCTATACTAACATGTTAGTCTCTGTTGCAAGTTTTGTGTTTGTGTGCACAATAAATGAATGTATTTATTTGTCCCCCAACACTTTTTCTTTTGCTATGTTGGCATTTGCCATTGTTTTCATCATCATCACCATTTTTACAAAGAGCCTGCAAGTCATCAAGTGCCCACTGACTAAGGCTAGGGTCAGATGAGCGCATTTTCTACAGACTGTGCGCCCGTGCAGTACGGATGCACTTTTTGACAGAAGACGCAGTAGTGGCCACACAGTCCGTTTTTTTCACTGATGTTATTTTTGACGGATGTAGCAGGGTATATAAATTAAATATAAAAACCATTTTGTCCGTCAAAAATGCTGGACGTATAAATGCAGTCAGTCTGACCACGTACCATCACTCACACACAAAGCTATGCGGATGTGGCGCACTTCGCACGTCCGTCCTAGCGGTTCGACGTTATTGCTAACCTACGTCCGTTTGCCGCGTCTGCACTTCCATGCGGACGTACTTCGTGTGTGGACCTTCATTGGTCATGATTATCTGCTACCACGGACGTACTAAAGTGCGGCTACACGGACGTTAGGCTGGGGTCAGACGAACGCAGTGTTAAGTCTGGAGTGGATCATGGACAGATCACAGGTAATGCATGGCGAGCATACAAAGACCGCTATCTAGGGAGTTCAAGTGGGAGCTGAGGTCCTCTCATTTGCATGACACACAAGGTCACTGTGATAATGATTATGAACTCACAGTGTGATGTCGCTGAGAGCCGATTGTCCACACAGTACAGAACATACTGCTGGTTTGATGCCACTCTGGATAAAAACTCCACTCTGAAACAATATTTTTCCTCTTTTCTTCAATAACCCTCCAAGAGAAGGCCGTGAGGGTGAATTAGGAGAATGAGAATGAATCTTCTGGGAGCAGGTGAGTGTATTATTTATTTATAAAGTATTTTACCAGGAAGGATACATTGAGAGTTCTCTCGTTTTCAAGTACATCCTGGGTTCAAGAACATTAAAATGTTACAGAAATACAAAGTAATTCAATGCAAGAGATTAAAAAAAACACAAATATACAGATTCACAGAAAACAAATATGTAGGCAATAAAGTCGTTATGTTACATGTTTACAGGTGCATTCCGTATTGAGGTATGTTAATAGGGAAATCTTAAAGGACTTTAGACTGGGGGAAGATTTGATGGCGTCTGGGAGGTTATTCCATAACTGCGGTGCTCTATAAGAAAATGAGGACCGAGCCACTGTCTTTTTGTATTGTGGTGTTGCAAGTAAGGTGCTGGTCCTGGATCAGAGGTTATAGGATGAGGGAACTGCTGAGGGAAGCAGCCTATTCAGCATGTGGAGTGAATCTTAGTACAATGAGAAACACAGATAAAGGTCTGACTCATGCCAATTAGTATCAATGCTTATTTTTACTAAAATTAAGTTACTCAATCATTTATTTTCTTGTTTAGTGAAATTTGAGAATTAAAATTTAACCACAGCCCATGGGCTAAGGGTCTGTTTGATGGATTTGACTGGACTTTTTGGCCTGGGTTCATGGTTCGGTTCCTTGGGAATGAAAATCCTTCACGTAGTACTGTATATAATAATGCTTCTGCTTTTCCTAGTAATTACGTACAAGGTAATAATGTTTATTAGAGAAATGTTGACTTACCCCCTCCTGCAAACCTTGACCCATACTGCACCTCTGTTTGCCCTCTCCCATATAGTGCGATGCCTGAGCAGATCCTGAGCTTGGAAGGAAAGCCGATGGCCCTTTGGACCCACAAATGATTTGTGTGGGAAGACCCCCGAGTTAACTATCCCATGGACATTATTCTCATCGTATAATTTGTTTCTATTGATTAGTTGTCACTGTTGTGAAAAAAGAAGGGATTGTAATGGATTGTATATGCAAAATTATAAGTAATTGAAAGGGGGGCGAGGTGAGCGGTCGCATCTCTGTGGAGCTCCGTGAACAGAGAGTGCTATAAACTGATTATAAGCTGAGGACCTGCCTGGTGGACATTAACACTCCTGCGGAAGGGTGAGAGACGGTGGAGTTACCAGCCGATCTTTGGTCTCTTTTAAGCCCTGCGGGGTGGATTTTTGACCCGGCCCGTACTTGCGGCCTTGTCACGGCGGTTGCAGCGGGAGTGCTCCTGCCCTGTCCCTGATTGTAACCCCTAGACGGGGCGGACATCTCTCGACCTTCCCCTTCTGGAGATCCCCATAGTGTCTGGCAGGCACGCACCCTCTAACGGGCACGGATCGGAGATTCCGTTTTTTTGTTTTTTTTGCGCCGAACCGGCGATAGCCCACGTGTCGGAGCCGCGGAAAGGACCTCCACAACTCACGGCCTTACCACAGCTCGCCAGCCAGAGATAGAGTATGGCCTGTGGCCGGCCTTTCTTCCACCCACCGGAGGTTAACGAGACTGTTCCGCACTGAGGCCTACACACACGAGGGGTACGGGGCTATAGCCCTTCCAGGGAAGAGCGTACTTTCCAACGGGCCTCCCCTGCGGCCTTCATCCTGATTGCCCCCTTTATCGGAGCCTGCGGAGATTAGAGGGAAAGAGCCGCAACTGGGCTACCCTGCCCGCCGTAATTTCAAGCTGCAGGCCCGCGCTGAGGCCTGTACACTCGTGGAGCCACGGGCTGAAGCCTCCGAGGATGAGTTCAGACTCCCCCTTTTTTGCCTGACTCCACGAAGGCCTCTGGATCATTATACTCCGACTGGCTATCTACAAAAAGAGTGCGCGTCTTTATAAAGCAGATATTTTTAGGGAAGGGTGCCCTGCTGGGTAGTGAGGATGGCTGCCTGAGGCTGTAGCGCTCAGCCCGTGAGACTCCCTTGAAGCCTTCTAAGCGACCTACTGAGTTACAAATATCCTACGTGACCCCCTCTGACATGCCCTGGACTGAATCTGGACGTAACCCGGGTCAAAAAGACATCTCCCGGTGTTTCACCCCGGCTCGATCGACAACCTCTGCTTCTCCAAAGATGACGACACCCGCCGAGGAGTCGGCGACCCAGGACGCACCGTGCACGCACCGGGACATACAAGATCTGCGCCAACTCCTTCTGACTGTTAAAGACGACCTGCAAGCAGACCTCAGGGCTGGTATTGACGGCCTGAGGGCAGATCTGGGGACCCTGGGGACGCGTACGGCAGCCCTCGAGCTACGAGCGGATGAGGCCCAAGCGGCGGACACAGAGGTGCGTGCAGATATGGCGGTCCTTCAAAACAAATACGAACTCTTACAGGAGGCGGTTGAAGATATGGATAATCGGTCCCGCCGTTCTAACCTTCGGCTCCGTTACATCCCCGAGACGGTGGTGAATTTACGGGACTTTCTTCATCGCTACTTCCAGGCGCTTCTGCCAGAGACACCCGAGGAGGAACGGTTACTCGACAGGGCCCACAGAGCCTTACGTCCGAAACCCTCGGAGACGGATCCTCCGAGAGACGTGATACTTCGATGTCATTACTACACCACCAAAGAAGCTGTACTTCAAGCGGTGCGCAATGCTACCCCGACGGCGTCACTCCCCACTTCTATAACGATCTGGCTCCTTCCACACTCCAGAAGCGCCGGGCGCTTAAGCCCCTCACGGACCTTCTCCGCCAGAGGGACGTCAGATACCGCTGGGGATTCCCATTCTGCCTTCTTATTCCTCACAACGGTACTTTTTTGTCCCTCCGATCACCATCAGATAGCTCGACGGTCTTGGAGACGCTGGGCATCCCAGAACCCCCGGATCTCTTTGTGCAGGGAGAGGCCCTGGGCAGGCCGTGGAGGCAGGAGCGGAGACGCTCACCTCTGCGTTAATCCTCAGGTCGCTGCTACAGCCCCCCCCCACCCTCCTACACCACCTGAGAAGGACTTATCTCCTACCTTCTCCACGGGACATTATTTACTGGACTCTAATTAGTCCTCCCGAGCACCATCTCGAGATTTCGTGTTGCAGGACTAGGAGGCATGTCAGAGACCCGGAGAGAGCCCACACCCGTCGGACACTTTCGAGCTGGATCTAAGCTCCGCGGAGGAAGCCCTGTTGATGGATGGATACTCCCTGTTAGAAGCCCCCAGACTCCAGTTCCCCAGGGTCCATTCCAGACTCTTGTCCCAGCTACTCCTAGACTGGGGGGGGGGGGGGGAGTCCGTTGGGCCGGCTGCACCGGGACATGGACTCATCTGTTGCCTTGTGGGATGGCTGAGTGGGGTTTTTCTTTTTGAGGATATAGATGTTTTTTGGGTCTCGGTCCCCCCCTTAGGGGAGTCCATGGGCTGACGACCTTCTCCTTGCTGTTGCTCTAGCCCCCGAGTGCGTACCTAGTGATTGGTACAATCTACCACCAGACACATTTTTTTTGGTGTCTTGTATCTCTCCCCCTCAGTTTAAATATTTATTTTTTTTCTCTTTCCCACCCCTCTCTCTCCTTTTCTCCTCTCCTCCTTCTCTTCTTCTAGTCCTCTATTTTTCCCTTCTCTTATCTCCCTACTTTCTTATTCCGTTTTCTCTTTTCCCCCCTCTTTTTTCTCACCTCTTCTTCCATCGCTCCCATTCGATTGACCCCTCATGGCGGAGAGGGGAGGCGAGGCGCGGGTCCGCCTCAAGGTGATTTCCCATAATGTGAAGGGTCTTCTGTCCCCGAACAAGAGACGGGGGGGCCACCAGATATTACCGGAAACTTCGTGCCGATGTAGTCCTCCTGCAGGAGACTCACTTTACGCGGGGCAGAGTCCCGGGATATTGGGGGGATGGCTTCACTGTCCATTATCACTCCGCTGGCAGCTCCCGCAAAACAGGGGTTTCGATTCTGATGCGAGGAAGTCTCCACTTACATCTTACCCATCAGGAATCTGCATTGGACGGCAGATACCTGAGGGTGTCTGGGACGATTGGGGGTAAGCCGGTCACCTTTGTTAGTGTCTACGCTCCTTCCCCCCCGGAAGGGACCCTTTTGGAGGGCGTTGGAGAAAGACTTGCGCAGCTACCGAATAGGGAGGTCTTTGTAGGAGGAGATTTGAATGCGGTCATGGACCCTTATCTCGATCGCAGTAAGACAGCACTTAACCGTGCTCCTTTCCGCAGCTCCAAGACCTTCCGCGGGGTAGTCCAGGCGGCTAATCTGTATGATTCTTGGCGGTTGCTCCACCCTGGAGACCGAGACTACTCCTTCTATTCAAACCCCCATAACTCGTATTCTAGATTAGATTACGTTTTTTGCAGTAGAGATAACATTACGGCCCTCGTCTCTTCCACCATTCATGAAATCTCATGGTCTGACCATGCTGCAGTTGAGATAGCACTATTGGGTTGGGGGGTACCGGGCTCGGCTAGTGTGTGGCGCTTTAATGCTTCCCTCCTCCTTGACCCTGGTTTGAAAGACACCATGAACCTCGACTTGACGGACTTCTTTGAGCGCAACTTCACTCCAGGCATAGGCACCAGCACAGTGTGGGAGGTGCACAAGGCGTTCATGCGCGGCAAACTGGAAAGGGCAGCTGAGAGGTTATCACTTACAACTAGGGTGGGCGAATTGGAGCGGGAGCATAAAAGGACTGGGGACGCCACTCTGTTGAGGGAGTTGCTGGAGGCCAGGGGAGGTCTTAACATGTTGATATCACGTCAGGTCCAGGCGGCTCTTCAGTGGACGGGTCAGAAGTTTTTTGAGAAGAGCAACAAACCGGACACTCTTCTGGCCCGCCAGCTGAAGCAGCAGACCCGGGAGCGTACGGTGCGTCTTAGCTCGGGAGAAATTACTTCTGACCCCCGGGACATATCAAGGGCCTTCTGCTCTTATTATGCATCCCTCTATAACGGAACTACTGCGACACCAGGTCCGGCAGGGGAGGCACTTATCCAGGACTTTGTCGCACCACTTTACCTTCCTTCAGCCATCAGCAGCGTACAGACATGGCAGCCCCCATCTCAACGGAGGAAGTAGCAGCGGTGATTAAACACCTGCATTCCTCTAAATCCCCGGGCCCGGACGGATTTTCAGTCCCCTATTATAAGGGATTAAGCCTGGCCCTGCTCCAGTCCCTGACCAGACTGTTTAATACCTACATGAAGGGAAAGGAGGTCCCGTCTTCCGACATGCTTTTGGCCCATATTGTGGTCATCCCCAAGCCAGGCAAGGACCCGGCGGTATGCCCCAGCTATAGACCCATCTCCCTGATAAACGTGGACATGAAGATCTACGCCAAAATTCTGGCTAACAGACTTGGTCGTTATATCGCCGAGGTTATCCATCCCGATCAGGTGGGATTTGTCCCCGGTAGAGAGGCCCCGGACAATATCAGACGGGCCCTCAATCTGATTCAGGCCGCTAAAACCTCAGGTAGAGGCTCCTTTCTTCTCTCTCTAGACGCCTAAAAGGCCTTTGACCGAGTTGATTGGAACTATCAATGGGCAACATTGGCCTCCTTCGGAATACGGGGAGACCTTCTGACAGCGATACGGGCCTTATATGCGGGCCCCAGGGCGCAGGTCGACACTGGGGGCTTCCTCTCGGCCCCCTTCGCGATATTAAACGGGACCCGACAGGGATGCCCCTTGTCACCGCTCCTATTCACCCTGTCGATAGAACCCCTGGCGGCGTATATCAGGGACCACCCTGATGTCCGAGGGGTGGAAGTAAGGGGAAAACCATACAAGCTGTCTCTTTTTGCTGACGATGTCCTCTTGTCCCTGACCTTGCCCATCACCACTCTCCCCAATCTGATGAGGGCCCTGAGGGACTATGGTAGGGTCTCGGGCTATAAACTTAATACAGATAAGAGCGAGGTGCTTGACCTTAACCTAACAGAGGGGGAGAGGGCGGTAGTTCGAGAACGGTTCCCTTTTCGGTGGTGCCACACATCTATGGGCTCTCTGGGGACCCAGCTGACACCCACTTGGGATCAGCTGTACAAGGCAAATTACGGGGTGTTGCTCCCTACCCTCCACGCATTGCTGACGGCATGGTCCCATTTACATCGTTTGCTCTTCGGTCGGATATATGCGGTCAAGATGACCCTGCTCCCGAAGCTGCTGTACCTTTTCAGAACACTGACAATTCCTATTCGCAGGGCAGACCTGACTTTCCTTCAGTCGGCTATCCACTCTTTCATTTGGGGAGGGCGTAGAGGTCGGTTACCTAAAAACCTTATGTTCCAATCCAGGCGACGGGGAGGCATGGGAGTCCCACACCTCTACTCATATTACAAGGTGACCCAATTTGCGATGCTCTCAAGGATCAACCTAAGAAGCGGGGCCCCGCTCTGGACTACTCTTGAACAAGATATGGGAGGGTCACAGCCACTGCGCACGCTTCAATGGGCTCCTAAAGCCACTCGCCAGACACTCCACAATAGCCCCACGCTGCAGCACTCACTGCATCTCTGGAACCTGTATAGCGATGGAGACGGTCTGTCCCCTCCGGGCTCGGGCCTTCAATCTTTATTCTACAACCCAAAGTTCCCAGAGGGTAACCCTTCTAGGGCGTTCAGTTGGTGGCTCAGATCTGATATCACAGAGCTGCGCGATCTGACTTTGCAGGGCCACCCAGTCACCCTTGGCTATCTAAGGGAATCGAAAGCGCTACCCCCCTCGGAGACATTTAGAGCCCTCCAACTGCTACATTTTGTCAGAGGAACTCTTAGAGAGACGCCTGACCGCAGACTGACCCTCTACGAGACCTGCTGTCATCGGAGGCAGAGAGGGCGTGGCTTGATATCCTCGCTCTATTCCCACATTCTCGATGCGACCTTTCCGCAGGAGGCGCCTTACGTTACACGGTGGGAAGCTGACCTAGGGAGCTCTCTGGAGGGCGACGAGTGGGCAGACATTATTGACAGGACCTCCCGGGTCACCATCTGCACCGCGGTTCGCGAGAACTGTTACAAGGTCATGGCGACGTGGTATATCCACCCGCGGCGCCTCGCAAAGATGTACCCAGGGTCGGCGTCGACTTGCTTTAGGGGATGCGGCGAAGAGGGGACATATCTGCATGCATGGTGGGACTGTAGCATGGTCAAGGATATCTGGACGGAGGTGTTTGGTGATTTGAGCAGGGCACTAGGGACACCCTTGCATCCGGTCCCCTGGACAGCACTCCTTAACCGTCCGCACCCCGAGGCACGCCTTACACGCGGCGAGCATTCTCTGGTCTCTAGGGTGTGCGCTGCGGTACGCATCTGCCCGGCTAAGACAGGGAAGGGCCCCCCTCCCCCGCGCCAACTGATAGAGACCAAAATTTGGCACATGGTTACGATGGAACACCTGACGGCAGTGGTTCTCGATAGAATGGCCCATTTTGAGACAGTTTGGTCACCGTGGCTGGCGACGTTTGCCTCCCCGGCCTCTGCTCGCATTGCTTTCTCAGGTTAGACGAGGGTACGGCGAGGTTGGCCCGCGGTCGTACCCCCTCTCCCCTCCCAAGCTTTTCTTCTCTCCTCCCTTTTCTTCTTCTTTTCCCTTTAGTACCTCTTGGTGGCACCTATGAGAGGTTTTTCCTTCCTTAATGATAGTAAGCCAAGCAACGGCTGATTCACGTTAATATTCTTTCTATTTTTTATTCTTTTTATCTTTTGTTTTTATGCAGCTTCTTTCACGACCTTTATCTTTCAGAGTTAGACGTTGTAGTTTCGTATGCGCATAGCTCTTTATTCTAAAGAATAAACGAGGGAGAAGCTTGAAATGTTCACTGTTATACATATTTTGATGACGCGCCTCGCGTAGGCAACGTATCTGACACGTGACTTTAGTGTATTTCCTCTCTTCTGTATTGTTTATTCTCCTTTAATGAAAATAAAAATCTTTTGAATTTAAAAAAAATTATAAGTAATTGAAAAATGAAATTCATTGCTTGTCTCTTCCAATTGTCGTCAGGCCATCTGTCCGACCTGTACCTGACATTCCTGTTTGTCAGAGGATCGGTTTCTGCCTTAAGAAACTATCTCTTAGACTGAAGCTTGCAAGGCCTCACCGTCTCTCTAAGCAAAATTACTGGAACCTCAAAAACCTTTTAAGCATAGAGACTGTACATATCATCTTTGTCCACATGGCAATTTCTAATTGGTTATGACATCACCTCCTCCATTTTGCATGTAAGCATATAAATATGCCTCTGTTCTTGATAGTATTTGAATGAAAAGCATATAGAAGCTGAGTCTGTGTGTCGTATTCATTCTACGAGCGAGTTATTATTATTATTATTCTTTATTTATAAAGCGCCAACATATTCCGCAGCGCTGAGTTCGTTATTGCCTCTGCATTGAGAGACTATCCAACAGAGACTGGAGACCTGTAATTGAGATAGGGAGACACCCAGAAAGGTAGAGCAACCCTAACCTTGAAAAATCCTAGATAATGCCAGTATGTAAAAAGACACAAAGTTTGCCAATTGTTACTGAAATAGCAATTTAAAGGGACATTCTACGAACCATGACCATTTTAAGCTAATCTAAGTGGTCAGGCAGTGCAGACTGCTCCCCTGCAGCCCCATTTGGTTGTTACAGCTGTATGGAGGGGTGTCCTCCACCCACAGGAAGGGATTTGGATCCCCTCTGTCCATTGAGGATCAGCTCTGAGACCAATGACATCAGCACATAAAGGGCAAAATCTTTTAAGAACACATTTTAAAGTGGGCGGTCACATGGTTAGGTGTATAGGAGTAGACCACAACAGCTAGAGTGAACAACTCATAGCACCACTCACGCCGCATGGAGTATATTCTGGAGGGTGTGTATCCTCTCAGCTAAACAAGAAGGAAAAAAATACTTCACAGTACTAGATGTATTAGGGGATTAAAAAGACCCCAGATCACATCCTCCTTATAAAAAATATGCCACAACAACTTGTACTTGAAAGGAGGATTTCCCCAAAATTAAAATGATGGGCACATCATGAGAAAAAAACACTTTAAAACACTTTATGCTAGCGGTAACATACTTGAGAGTTAGCGCTAGGTGCCGGCTGGGTGGAGTAGAGGTAACATCCCTGCTCTGCATGGAGAGAGCCTGTGAAGACATGGGTTCGATGACGACAAGAGCTCCTCTCCAGTAAGTGTCCTTGGGCAAGACACCTAATGGTACAGACTCGCCACCCAGGACATACTTGAAAATGAGAGAAATCTCAATGTATCCTTCCTGGTAAAATACTTTCTCAAAAAAAAAAAAAAGAGGTTACCGCAGGCCAGCCAGATCACATCCCTAACACCAACAGGTTAAAAAAATCCATTAGCGCATTGGTAATAGCGCTTCCTAGCATGAGCTTACTGTGCTTTGCACTCCCTATACTTAACACGGGGAACGCAAAGAGTAATTAGCATTCGGATCACAACGTCCTAATGCTAATTACTCACCGTTGCGGCTAACTGAAAAGTTAGCTACAGCTCCAAGCTGGTACTAAATTATTCCGCTTCTACAGAATCAGTCACCACCAGCTGGAACCCCCACCCCCCAATCAGATACTCACCTTTCATCCTGCTGCGCGAATGACGACCTGGAGCAAAGTGAGACAAGGGTCAAATAGTCCCTCCCGTCTCCCTCATTGGACCTGCAAGGTCACATGAACTGGAAGCACAACCTTCCATGGACCAGGATGTGATACTTGCAGCAGCGCATTAGCGATGTCACAAGTATCCAGGAAGGTAGCGCTCGCTACGGGGCAGGCTGCTGCATTCAGCTCCTGCCTTGTAATCCGGTTTTAAAATGGGGACACTAAGGGGAAACCTGCCGGCACAGGTTTTTCCCGTTAGGTTGCCTGCTTTAGCTCAGACCAGGTGATAGGGCCCCAAGAATGGCAAGCAGCATTCTGAGGAAGTCTACTTTTTACAAAAAGTACAACAACCCTGACAACTTTTTATAACTGTAAAGTTATCACCACATTGATAATGATGAGCTTTAGTTAACTGCAAACTAAACTTTATAGAGATTTTGCTGCAAGGGCTCAGATTTCCATGGTTGTAGAAGAGAAAACAATTGTATTTGTAAAAACTAATTGTAGGACTGGATGAAGATAAAAATATATAAAGGGTTATTCAACAGGAGCCAAACTTGCCACTGAATTTCCCCGTATGGTGCAATTTCGTGGCAGTTCAGCTATTCAAAGAGCTGCCAATTTGCCAAATATTGGCGAATTGCCAGCGAAATATGAGTAGTTCGCTGCAATTCTGCGACAGTGGAAATTGTCCCTTAGAGAACTAATGGCTAATCTATTCAGAGAACGCCGAACTGCACCGAAGAGTTGTTGAAATGCCCCAATTTTCGGTGCTTCAGTTTGACAGGTTTAAATAGGGGAATCCCATAGGTTTCAAGGTAAAAAAAAATATATATATATATATTTTTTTTATTCAACTGGTTATGGTTTTCATTTAATTGGCTTTTTTTATTTTGTAACGGACCTTTTCATTATTTTTTATAGGACCTTTTTATTATTTACATGCACTTTGTGTTTTAACGACCTTTTAAAAAAATTGCAGTTTTTGTTATGCGTGATTTTTTAACCCTCCATTCGGTGACGTTCGGCTGCTGATAGTTTTTTTTCGGCAGCATTCAGTGTATCATCGGCAGCGTTCGGCAGACCCAATTCAGCAGACTTCTGGGACCCCGTGGTGAATGCTTAATTCGCTGCAGGGTTGGTAAAATGAAACCGCCAAAGTGCGCCGATCAGTGGCGACTCTAGGAACAATATTTAGGAGGGGTACAAAGGATACCACAGTCAAAACTGGGGAGGGGCACTAATAATTTTCACCACTAAATCATACTACTGAATAAAACTAAGGGCCCTATCACCTGGTGTGAGCTAAAACATCATCGCTAAAGGAAACCTTTAGCGCGAGTTGCTAAAACGTAGTGCCTGACGACCTACTAACAGATCACCTTGTCCGCAGTAGTCCACGAACAAGGTCGTTTAGTGTACACTAGGGAAACTAATGCAGTTGTTTACAGGATAGAACTGTTTTTTTCCAGTGCAGAGTGCCGGGCCATACCTATCCCCCGCCCTCACAACCTTGAATATGAACACATCCACGCCCTCACAACCTTGAATATGAACACATCCAGAGAATAACTTCACACCCCTGCATTATTAAAATCCTCCACGGTGGTCGTATCATCCATGTTTTGATGCACACATATATTAATATATTAAGGCTGATGGGCATTGCATGATAAATGCCACCCAGCAGCATGTAGAATCCTTACACTGCATTTAATAGATCCAAAAGGAGGGCCAGGTAAGCTATTGTAATTATACTTACAATAAAACCCCTTTTAACTTCAGTTACGTGGCTAAGCTGGTTTGTCACCGCATATTGGGCTCATACCCTATTCCCCTCTGCCAGGACCGTGACACTGAGGATTGTGGCTACTGTATCCAGTGCTGGAGCATCCTGTAAAAAGGCTTCCAGCAGACCTCTGTATCCAGATCCAGGCACAGAACTGTCCCTAGCAGATATTGTTCTGAAGAGTGACGGAATCCCAGTGGAGCAGTTTCTACCCTTCCTGGACAAACCTCATTGCAGACTGGAGTGGTAATCTGAGACCTCTCCCTCTAGTTTTAGAACAGGCACTCTAACTCTGCACAAGAGACACCGGTCTATGATTTCTCTGCTCCTTGGAACATTACAGCACATCACAAAAAAGATGGATTACAATTAACCTGGGCCCAAACTTTGTGCACCCACAAACGGTCCTCAACAGCCATTAAGGCTAGGGTTGGCCGAAGTATTGTTTGCGGGTGGGTAACCTCATAGGGACTCTTGCATTCTTTACTTGTTCCACTGCATTATGTTTAGTTTATTTAGCTGGGTTTTAATAATCCATTAAAACATAAAAATCACATGGGAGTGAGAATATAAGTAAGTGCAATGATGAAACCAAATGGTGGTATATTGAAGAAATGCATGATGTGGAACCATAAAAATTAACCTCTTATAAATTGCTTTTAGGCAACAATACCAGAATACCATGACATTCTTGCTCAATTCATTTCCCCCACTGGAAAGAATTGGACATTTCCATCAAACTTACAATACACAACATTATTATTTGAGAGCACAAATAGACTACAAAAACGCTGGCTGCGATCTCATAGAATGAACTGGCACCAAAGGAATTATTTTATGAGCTGGGTAAAGCATATTTTACCCCATTAGTTTACACAGTTAACGCCAGAGGGGTTAGCAATACGGTACTTCACAGAGCATGACGGTGACTTCTGATACTGGAGCCTTGAGGAAATGAAATTGTCATTGTTAAATCTGGTTTTGACAGGAGGATATTAGTTTGTTATTTATTGCATAATGAAAGAGTAAAACAGAGAGCGTTCCAAGGGACTAAAATAGTAGAGGTGGATAAAAACTAGAAAACAAAACAACATGATGGAATCACGTCTGTTCTATGAGGAACTTTATTTTCAGCTGTAATATCCATTTTCCACATGTATGTTACATCCATAAATGCTACACTGTATCATCCCATTGTCAACATTAGATTAAAAAAAACACATTAAAATTATAAATTAAAATTAATTATGGGAGGAGGATTTTTGACCATTGAAGGTTAAAACTCAATTTTTCCCTTATGAAGTCTTGTCAATGTCAACAGTAAAAGAAACCTTTTGGTATTTGTCCACAATCAATCAACCTACATATACCAATTTTACCTAATAAAAAGACATGTTTTTAAATGTTTTGTATTTTTAAATTACTCAAAAAAATATGTAAGTTGCATATAACAGAAGTTACATTAAAGGTTAAAAAAAAAAATCTATAATAACAAGCAAAGAGAAAAACCTTAAATTGGAATTTGTTCACCCTGAAAATGAATGTTAATGATGCAGACTTTTGGGCTGTGCATTAAGGCTTTAAGCTGCCACCTACGCTTTCTTCTTTCACCAAATTAGAATTCCTGGAAAACTGACAAAACAAATTAAGCATGTTAGGACTAAAAGTCCTTAAATTCAGCTATTTATCCAACATTACTAAATTCACTTAAAATTTACATGACCTATAAAAGACTATTTACTTAGATGTTCTATTGAAAGATAAAACCGTTCTCTAAATTTTAACATTGTCGACCATGAACTGCATCTTCTTCAATTTGCGTTTATTCTTTGGCATTTGTTTGGCATATAGACCCATTTTAATCAGATGTTCCTTGCTGTGATGGATCTGAGCACCATGTTGTAGCTGAAATGTGCACATTGCTTGTAGCGGACGGAGGATTGTCTGTCAAAGACAGCAAAAGAGAAATAACATTTTTAAAATGGAAAAGACCAACTATGCATATTGTTTTAGGACCATATCAATCTCCCTTGCATCCACTTTAACACAGACACTGGGTGTATGTCTAAACTGCAGATGTTGACTTTGATAGAAAGGAGAATGTAAGCTTTTACCTTTGAAAGGATCTGCATAACTAATAAGGCCAACACATTCCATAGCGCTGTACAAAAAGGTATAATGGCTAAAGGCAAGACAATTCTACAATACACCAAGGAGGCAAGTCAGTATGCCACCAAAAGATATAGGAGGAATTGAGTGTCCTAATCCTGTGGGAACATTACATAGAGATTCAGGCACAGTTATTTTCTTTTTTCATGCAAGGAAAATATTGCAATTACTTAGACCAGAAGAAAAACTAGCATGTTACAGAATAGTATGTAGCAATGATTTCATTACCTTAACCCTTTGCTGCCAGGCGGGTTTTGCTTGGCGTGAGGGAGTTAACACCTAGCAGCGGGCACGCAACAGGGTCATTGGCCGCAGGGGGACGGCCTGAGCTGGGGATGGAGAAACGAGGATACTATACTGCAGCGTTCTTTTTACTACCTATTGCAATTCATGCTTTTTACAGCCATATACTGAATGGAAAGATATTATTAAAAAACTGCTACGAAATGGCACTCATTTTTCAACTAATATTATACTGTCTTAGATATCTGGATTTACCATACACTATTGTGAACTTAACTTTGCTATTTTCATTTACACATATGTGAGTGGACCATGGAAAAGTACATTGATAAGCAACCAATGAAAAAACACACCTTGACAAAGCTGCCCAAAATAGTTAGAAATAAAGATGCAAAAGCATCACAATCCTCCCCAATAGCTTCACCTTCTCACACAGAGGACATGGTTTCTCAGGATACTTCACAATCGGCGCTATGTGAGACACAAATATCTCTACAGAATACAGATACGGCCAAAGAGGTCTCACAATTGCTTATACCACTCTTTAAAAATCAACTGCACGAAATAAAACAGCAAATATATATGGTTTCAAAATCCGTACAATCTAATTCAGACAGAATCACCATCATGATACAACAAACACCAGACAGGACGACTCTCTTGACTCACTGCAGAGTAAAATAAAGGAACAAGAAATGCAAATTATCTTACGGTCTGAGAAAAAGTGCCGATTTAGAAAACCGCAGCAGGCGAAAGAACATCCACCGTATAGGCAATCCAGAAACAATACCACAAACCAATTTCCTAGAAACCCCTTTTTTTCAAACCTTGCTCACCAACACCCCTATGCAACCATATTATTTTAGTTTATTTTTATTTCCCTCTACGTAAAAGATTTCAGTTTGGTTTTCAATTGAGTTGTACATTTTAAAAAGGTCACCTTAAAGGTGGAAAACGTTCTGAAATGATTTAGCTTTGTCTCATCTTTTTGCATCACAGAAACTTGACATACTAACAGGGGTGTGTAGACTTTTGCTATCCACTGTACATTACTTACAACATCTAATCTCAAATTTCAGAATCGGTTGATATGTCAGTTTATTTGGCAATCAAAACTGGCGAGAATTGATAACATTTCTCTTCTGATGAATAAAGATAGAGGTGGCCTAAACACTCCAAATCTTTTGTATTATAATCTAGCTTCCCCACTGAGATGCTGTGCTGATCTAAATCTAGACAAGGGAATCTCGGCCAAAATTATTCTTAAATGTAACGAACACCTTATTTTAGGATAATAACGAAGGAATTTGAGGGACTCCCCATTAGCACTGGCCATTGTCCATGACAATAGCACTCCAATATCGATCGCCTCATCGTATAAAATATTCAAAACAGCCCTGATCGACGATCATATACCAAGGGGACCCGCAGATTGGTTGTCCCACATACCTGCTTTAACGTGGCAAGCCCTCACCAGGGCGTATAATTCCTTAAATTGGCTGCACACCAGCAACTCTAATCAAGAGATGAGCTTCAATATTCTCTATCAAACATATTTTACCCCCTTAAATTGTCTAAATTGAATCCAGCATATCCCATCAATTTGCTGGAAATGTCAAGCCACTGGAGCGACCATGACACACGGTCTTTGGGAATGTCCAGTAGTATCACATTATTGGCAACAACTGAAACAATACTGTGAATCTAAATTTGAAATACAATCCTCTTCGACGAAAGAATTTACGTGTTCTACCCTCTTCTTTTAAGAAACAGTCCCTTTTTACTCCTCTTAGCAGCAGTAGGATTAAAGCTCTCCTCGAAGTATGGAAACTCCCCACACCTCCGCCCTTATCTATGTTTAAAGACAATTTTTTTCCTTATCATTTCAAATGTCTTCGCTACAGACACTACAACACAATGATGGTATTTCGAAACCTTTTTATACCCTGTGGTGCCAATATATTCCAACTTTATCCCGAGACTTCCAGGAAGTAACACCGTGATATATTAGAGACTCTCTTTCCTTACTCAGATCATAACTAGGATGAATATTGTTTTCTCAGGCCTCCAATACTCTTATCTGACCTCCTCCCCTATTTATATTGTTTATGGAAACAGTAACCATTACATTTTTCCGGATATAATACAACTAGGACACTGAATACAGTGGTGTTGAATAGACGTTTCCTACTCTGCTTTTGCAAATGTACTAATTCCTTTCCCAATGTGTCATTGTTGTAACAAAATGATACCTTATATTCATTTTCTGGAGTGAAATGTATGTCCATATGTCAGTATCTTTATGGAAAATGAATAAAAATAGTTTTAAAAAATTAGTAAATGCGCTGCAATAAAATATGCACGCTCACCTCTTGAATCTCAGCATTTCTTTCCATAATAGAAAGTGCTACTGCAGCACATTCCAAAGTTGATAGACACATATTGGTTGGTTGAGTTCGGATCACATATTGGCTTGATAGACTGCTCTTTAATTGCACCTGTAACATAAAAAGTTTGAGTATTTTTGATTGGTATATTGGAAGAACTATTGGTACAATTGCCTTTAGCCTGAGTAAATTGAAAGTCCAACTTTCATTACAAGTAGAATGATTGAAACCAGAAATAAACCTAACTTATGGATAGACAGGGATAGAATCTCTTCTACAAAATATATACAGTAAACACAAAAGTTTGTGAAGGATTTCTTGAGTAAACATTTCCAGCACCTGCATTGAAAACTTGAACTGGTCTAATGCTGAAAATGTCACAAAATGCATTAGTCTGTCCCCTTCCATTACATGTCCATATCAGTAACACATCTTTTTAAATAGTCTACTCTTACTGTCCTTGAACAAGCAAAATGAAACACCGAAGAAAACAGAACAGCAGAGAATTACCTTTCATGTTCTTTCTGAAATTGTATCTAATCAAGAACATTATATCAATAAATCACATTGTGTGCTTTAGAAGGAATTGTAACTTTGAAAAATAACACTCCTAAAGGGCATATTTGCAAATGTTGAAGAAAGTTTAATATGGATAGAACTATTTACGTATCCCTTAAAACAATCAGAGTACCCATTATCTAGGAATATGTATAATTCCATGCAAAGCTTTTGATGAATAAAAAAAATAATACAAAAAGCAACAGCAGTACAGAACCAACAGCATCTATTCCCCCTCAAGTGACTGAGGTATGCAGGGGTTTCATGAAACTCTTCATAGAAAACTACTTTTCCATGCAGTTTTGCACTTTAATTTTGTGCTATAATTCCAGTTTGTTCAGTACTCTTTCCAAAAAGAATTCCTTTGCCAAGCTGTAATTATGGCAAAAGATACAGCAAAAGCAAAAACAGTTGCCAGGAGACAATGTGTCACGTTCCTCCTGGATAACTGTAGTACTGGACCCTGTATGCAGAACAACTATCCTACACTTCCGGTCCTTCGTATGGTCGGTGCGACTACTTGTATACAGAATCAGAGGAGACCATAACCAGACCAAACAGAAAGAAGGCGTTAACAACAGTGTTGTTTGTTAGCCAGACACACAAAGGGTAAATAGTAAAGATGCTCTTAAATCGGATATCAGGATACACGAGTCAGACACAAGGGGTTAACACCAGGATTGCTCTTGAGCCAAACACAAGGGATAAACACCAGGGGTGCTCGAGCCAGACACAAGGGGTTAACATCAGAAGTAGTCAGAGGAAATGCCAAGGGGCGTATTGCCAGAATTCAGTATCAGCCAGATGCCAGGGGTCATATTACCAGATCGGGTAGTCAAGTAGTGCCAGGGGTTAAGAGCCGGGAGTGGAGAGTCGTGCAAGCCAAAGTCATCGACAGAAATTTGAATACGCAAAGCACTGAGAGGAATGTAAAACCACATCAAGCCAACGAGCATAACTCAGGCAACTGGTTTTAAACCTGGCGGGCGCTGCGTCATCATGTCTGACCCATGACTGCGTGCGACCTGCATATTACTCGACGTCCAGTCTGCGAGCAGCGAGGAATGCGCTGCTGGGCGACAAGGTACAAAGACGGCGTGGGATGTAACGCAATAACTTTATTATAACAAGAGAAGAATCATGTACTTACTTTAGGTTATTCAAAATATTTCCATACTGTACAATCAGATTCCTTCAGCGGAACTAACAATTACTTTAATTTCACATAACACATTTAGAATCGATACCCATTGCACCATTGCTAGGAAATGTTAACAGTGCTAGGGAGAAAAATGCCTCAACTAAAAATACCATTGTTAACCTGACAGTAGTTATTTCTCGTGCCATTTATTAAAAAATCATTAAACAAATATTTAGAAACACCAAATATTATGAAAATTCACAGGATGAGGCAGGGATCAAGTCAAGTGTAAACATGTAAAAATACGGCCACTACTATTTTTGAAGAGAAACAGGGTTCCTACTTGGTTCGCACACTGAAAAGCTCTAGGGTTCCAGTAATATCTTTCCTTTTATGTCACAACAAATATATGAAATTGTAATTATCATAACGATTACCTACACCCAAGCCAGTCTATTGTTTTAACATCAATATCAAATTTCACTGTGGCAAATGGGTAAGATGAAAATTATTACATGGGAGGGGGCAGAAAGCCTAGTGATATCCCCATATATTTGTTGAACTTAACCCCTGGTTTATGGATAGGTTTTCTCAGAAGGACTATATAAAGATTGCAGACTTTTTTTAAACCTTACTATAAATTAAAGAGTAACATTAAATAATTGGTGGTCACCAATTACAACTTTAGAAAAGGTTACACAACCTCTCTTTTTTAGGACACAATTTTAAGTAAGCCATTTTTTTCTCTCCAGTTTATACACAATATCTGATATAGCACCCAAAGAGTTTGACATACTTATGGCAGCCCGGGCAGCCAGCCCAAAAGATCAGCAGTAATAGAATAAAAGCCGGTCATGTCATCATAGAGTGAAGAAAACAGCTAATTAGAATCGGAAAAAGTAACATGTTGGTTATCATTTGAACCTTTCTCAAGTTTGCATTTTTCTTATTAAAGTCAGCACTTTTCATCACTCTTCCATGGTGTGTCCAGCTTTTTTTGTTACTACTTCTTTTTCTCTCAAGACCTCATTAAACCAATATTAGTTGTGTAGAATACAAAAATAGCTGCGGAAATAAAAAAAAAAGCAAAACAAACCTGTTGCGTATATAAAAAAAAGACAAAGATGGTCATTTGCCTTGCCTCACTTTAGTTTTTCTTTTTAGACGAATAAATGCTGGTCTGGTCAAGGCTTCCACTACGAAGAGTCTGCTTCTCCGGAATGATACCAGAAGGCATCCATATTTTTTGAACAATGCTCGTTACCAACCTGCGCGTTAGCCAATGTGTGTAATTATACATAGAAACGAGCGCAGATGACACTCTTTTTCCTTGTTATGTTTTATACATTGACTGGGCTGTTA
Source organism: Leptobrachium leishanense (assembly GCA_009667805.1). NCBI lineage: Eukaryota > Metazoa > Chordata > Amphibia > Anura > Megophryidae > Leptobrachium > Leptobrachium leishanense. The sequence goes on from CM019063.1 coordinate 114,298,971, forward strand.
CTCCTGGCAGTTGCTGCCGCTTCGAAAATAAGTGAGTATGGGCGCGACGCCATTTTTTCTGTATTTATGTATATCATGCTTGTAACACCAGTCCGTCGTTCTGCAGCTGTTCCTCTTTCCATGTTTTTGTTTTTGATCCCAAATGGGAAGTGTTTGGTGCGTGTATAAATAAAAGCCACCATCTTTGCCTCTCCTTCGCTGAAAAGCAGCTGGAGGGGCTTGGAGCTGCTCAGTAGAGCGGCCTTTTGGTTACAATTGTTAGGTACCCACTCTAAAGAGGTGCCTTGAAGTGGCGAGTGGGCTTACGTTGCAATGGCCATTGAAACAAACAAAAACCTCATTTTTGTTGTACATGGAACACACAGAAACGAGCGCAGATGACACTCTTTTTCCTTGTTATGTTTTATACATTGACTGGGCTGTTACTCCTGGCAGTTGCTGCCGCTCCGAAAATAAGTGAGTATGGGCGCGACGCCATTTTTTCTGTATTAATGTGTGTAATTGCCCTACATTATGTTTGCTCTATTTACCATTAAAAATTGATAAAATGTGAGATTTAGGTGTTTTAATGAAGCCAAACTTTAGATAACAAATGTTCCTATGTGTACAATATCCAATTTATGTCATGAAATAAAAGCACCATATGAGACTTAGAAGTAATGATGGCAATAACATTTTGGCCATCTGCTTTATGCTTTTAACCCCTGGTGATTCATTCAATTATGTATATTTTATTATTTTTTTTTTTTTTAAAAAAATTGATATAGTTCCTTAATCCATTTTTATTCCAGTAGGCAGCTTTGCAAATTCCCTGTGGAGATTCTGAGTACTATGTTTCTAGTCCCTCAGTGTGTTGCACGGAGCAATAGATTACATTTCTGTTTATTTTCAATGTTTGAATATGTATTAATAAGTTTTAGCATCCATTGCCTTGGTGCACGATAGCAAGTAAAAAAATGCATATTTCTATATAAAACACTAATCTTCAGACACAGAAAACATGATTTAATTGCATTTCCATTTATTTGTACATGAACTGCAGATGCTGAAAAAGTTGTTTTATGCACAAGTTTTATATCATTAGCATAATTTTTTTTTTTTAAAGATTATTGGGACACCAAGAATTTATTTTAAATGATTTTTGGAAAATACAAACAGGCATACACACAACTATTTCCTTCATTATGACGAATATTGCATGTTAAGCAATACAGTATTTGAAGAAGCCAAAAGAAACCCTGGAAAATACATTTACTAATGAGGTAATTCCCTATTTAAGCTCTAAAATTACAATGGTCACCAATTCTGAGCGGCAGGATGACCACCAAAACTCTATACTGACATTCAATAGTTTTCGGTTCATAAATTCTAGCAGTACTAGCAAGGTCAGACGCCAAGTCATATTCAGTAATGGAGAGTATTCACTTTCTTTGGATATATTTTATACCAATTTCACTCTAATCTCATATTTTCTTTTTAAGAACAGCAACACCGTGTTTCCTAGGATAGATCTTATAAAAAAAAATATGAAAATGTGGAAAAATGTTCCCTATTTAAAAATATAGACAAACTTTACATCATTACATACAGACCATAAAAAGAGACAATATCTAAAACGTATTTTTTTTGTAGAAAACTGGCTGCACTGATGGACTGATGATACAGGGGCAACCTGCAACACACTATTTAGTTTTATTAGCAACATGCGTCTTGTTAACTTCATCTCCTACTGTTAAAATTATTTATAAAGCGATAACAATTTCCGTAGCGCTGTACAATGGGTGACAGAATAACAAATATACATACAAGTTAAACATACAGAACAGTAGGAGAGAGGACCCTGCCTGAGTGATTACAATCTGTGACACTGCACTCTCTTGGATTGACTCCTATCTGTCCAACAGGTCCTTCTAGGTCATTTGCTGGTAACTCCTCCTCTTCCCGATAGAGCATTCGGACAGCCGCCCCAGCCCCTAGGATGCCGGCAAGCCGGCTCAATGCCGGCTTCCGGTATCGGAAAAAATATCGGGGGTACTGCACGAGTACCAAGTACTCCTGCAGTACCCGGTATCGGCACCGATACTAGTATCGGTATCGGTGCAACCCTAGTAATCACCAAATACACCCCAGCCAGCTCCCTAAGATCCAACCGTGATCTGCACCTAGCTTCTCCCTGCATCATCTCTTCCCATGATAGACTGCAAGATTTCTCATGTGCAGCTCCCATCCTCTGGAATGCTCTCCCTCTTACTGTCAGACTCTCTCCTAGTTTCCCTTCCTTCAAACACTCCTTAAGACATTTCTATTTAGGGAAGCCTACCACCTGATTCACTAGCCCAACCAGTCCATCACTCTTACCTTGCAGTCCTCTCCTCCGGTTTCCAACCCCAACCCTTCTAGATTATAAATTCCTATGGAAATAGGGCCCTGGGTTCCTCCTGTACTGGTTTGTCAAAATATTGTTCAATTTATTGTAGCTCTGTATGTTGTGGCCATTGTACAGCGCTGTGGAAAATGCTGGCACTTTATAAATAATGAATAATAATAAAAGAGGAGAGTGGTGGCACACCAGGTGAGGTTAAACAGCAGAGTACAAGAAGTAGCGGGGTGCATGTGGACTGAGTGGGAAGATGGTGCAAGAAATATACAGTGGGGGGAATTATGGAGTGAGCCGATGGGCTTCTCTAAAGTAATGTATTTTCAGAAACTTCTTGAAGGGCTGGAGAAATGGGGAGAGTCTAATGTTGTGGGGGAGGAAGTTCCATAGAAAAGGGAGAAGTCCTGAAGGTGGGAGTTGGGGTGCAGATACAAGGAGCTGATAGAATCAGATCATTGGCAGAGTGAAGTGGTCGGGATGGGCTATACCTGCTGATAAGGGAGGAGACGTAGGCAGGGGCGCGGTTATGTAGAGCTTTGTACGTGAGCACCAGTATTTTGAATTGAATTCTAAAGGAAACAGGGCGCAAGTGTAGAGATTGACATAGGGGCGAGGTGCGTGAGGTGACGTGGATGAGCCTGGCACAGGCATTCATAACAGACTGCAGAGGGAGAATCTGGGATCCCTTAAGGCCAGAGAGAAGGAGGTTACAGAAGTCAAGGTGGGGGATAATAAGAGCTTTGATGCGCATTTTAGCAAAGTCCTCTTTAAGACAGGGACAGACGTGTGCAATATTTTTTTAAAGTGGAAGTAGCAGGGATTTGGTTAGCGACGGAATGTGAGGAGTGAAGGAGAGCTCAGAGTCGTAAAGGACCTCGAAAAACAAGCCTGAGTGTAAGAAGTAATGGTGGCACCATTCACCTAAAGAGAAATGGGTGCAGTAATGATGGTTTTGGAGGGAGGGAAGAGATGAGAAGTTTAGTTTTACAGAGGTTAAGCTTCAGGAAATGGGAAGTCATCTAGTTGGAGGCAGCCTCTAAGGCAGGCTGTAACATGGTCCAACACAGGAAGACAGAGATCGGGAGAGGAAAGGTAGATTTGGGTGTCGTCAGCACAGACAGTTACAAGCATTTATAACGCGCCAACATATTCCTTAGAAAAACAAATATACATACATGTTACACACACCGAACAGCGAACAGTAGGAGGGAAGGACCCTGCTCAAGAGCTTACAATCTAAGAGGAGAGGGGTGACACAGCAGGTGAAGGTACAGAGAGGATATTGGAATCCATAGGAAGAAATGAGATTGCCCAGAGAGGAGGAATAGATGGAGAAGAGTAGCGGACCCAGAACAGAGCCTTGAGGTACCCCAACTGAAAGAGGGTGAAGAGACACCAGCAAAGGAGACACTGAATGAGCGAAGAGAGAAATAAGAAGGGAACCAATAGAGAGTGGTACCACTGACAAAGTTGACGCAGCTTGAGGAGCAGGAAAGGATGGTCAACAGTGTCAAATGCAGCAGAAAGGTCAAGAAGAATAAACAGGGAAAAGTAACCTTCGAACTTAGCAGCAATTAAATCATTAGTCACCTTTGTCATAGCAGTCTCAGTGGAGTGTTTTAGACTAGTAAACGCCTTAATATTATGTATATCTAACCTTTGTTTCCTTATTAAACCTGAATAGAATTATGTGATCAGCAGTGAAAAGTCAAGCAAACCGCAAGACTAAACGCTTTCTTCAATGCCTGACCGATTTAGTTTATCCCCTACCTCGGCTTTTTTAATTTTTACTACTACTGACTAAGCTAATCACATAAAGGGACACAATACAGCAGGGATTTGCAACATTAGCCCTCCATGCTTTGTATCTAAATGCCAGATGAAGCTCTGCCAATCTAAAAAGAAGCTGAGCATCTGTAACGGTAGCGGTAACGCTGCCACACGAATAGCGGAGTTGAGATCCTTGAGGGCAATAATATCTGCTTAAAAAACACAAATGGTTCATAAACAACAGACTGCAACTTAATAGCCAAGGAGACACAAGGGTTAACTGAATTGCCTCTAGGCTCTGAAGGTTTCAAGACCAACAGGTTACCTAGGACACACTCAGAAACATGATACGTGGGATGTGCGTCCGTGAAGTATTCAAGGTGCAGGGCAGTCAAAGCAAATGGCAAAAATAAACAATCTTTCTGAATTGCAGTTTTCAAATGAACAAAGACAGGAGTAGTACGTTGGGTAACTGTACCTCAAAAGGTCACAAGCGATACCCTAAGACAAGATGGGACAGAACCCAGACAGCGAGCAATAAACCCAGCTGCAAGCATAGGGTTAATTGCCAACGCTCACAAACAGCAATACTCAAACGTTCAAGTAGAGTGGTCAAAGTACAAGCCGGGTCAGTCAACAGGAGAAAGATTCGCATACAGAATAGGTCGGTAACAGTGATCAATAAGGAATAAACTTAGCGCTGCTGGAAACAAACTCCACGTCACGGCAATGAGGCCATTACTCCTTTCCGCTTTTAAACCCGGCGGCTCCTTGTGACTACACCAGACCCCACCCCCTCAGATGCCAGACTGCCATCAGGAAGTGCTGGCAACCAACCAGCCAGCGGCACACCACCCTGCCCAGACCCCGCAGGGAGCACAACAGGGGCTGAGGATCTAACAGCATCAATGGAGATTTAGTTCAAAAACATATGGTGGGGCCAAGGTTGCTGACACTTACTCTAGGGTTAAAATGAGGGGGACAGGACAAAATGGTTAGATATCAACCCCTTCTGAGATCTCCCTATTTCCCATTAAACTTCCTACCTTTTAGGCTGGGGTCAGATGACTGCAGTGCGAACATGCGTTCAGCCGCACTTTATCGCGGCCGTAGTAGCAGCAAATGACGTCCAATGATGGCCAATATACGAAGTATGGCCGCACGAAAGTTAAGACGTGCAATTCAAGCGGCAAACAAACGCATTTTTTTGAGAATGTTGAACCGCTAGTACTGACGCACAGAGTGCGCTGCATCGGCATAGCGGCATGTGTGCGTGATTAGGAGACGTCAGACGCTGCACATGTCCGGCCAACATCACGTTCATTTGTTTTTAATAGCTCCGTCAAAAATCACTGCCGTAATTGCACAATGTATGACCGCTATCGCGTCTTCTGCGAAAAAGTGCGTCCGGACGCATGGACGCACTTTTTGACGGTCGACGTGAAAAATTATTATTATTATTCTTTATTTATAAAGCGCCAGCATATTCCGCAGGGCTGTGCAATAGGAAAAGTATAGACAGGGTTACAATACATTGAACAACATTTGACAAACAGTACAGGAGGAGATGAGGGCCCTATTCCCGTAGGAACTCACAATCTAGAAGGGTTGGGGTTGGAAACAGGAGGAGAGGACTGCAAGGTTAAAAATGCGTTTGACTGACCCTAGCCTTAACCCTAGACTAGGTCTTAAAGGTAACCTTCTCTCAAGTGCCAGGACTCCCCTGTACTGGTCCAGATCTGGCAAAGAAGGAAGTAGGCACAAGCTAAAAATACACTTAAAGGGGATCAGATGACCATTACGGTGACCAGCCAATTCAATGCCTCTTCACGGTAATGCAATGGTTAACCAGGTATGCGCCGTTGTGAACATTCCTGACCTAAACCTCTGAAGACTGATCAACTCAGGCTGTGTGAAAGCTTTCTGGATTGTGGGGGTAATGTCTGTATTCTCAAGAACCCGTGACCATTAAAAATATATCAAATGCTCCTGGTGGCTAGAGTGCCTCATTTCTAGCATCTAATCAACAAAATGCTAGATTGTAAAAAGTAATATGCCAAACTATTATAATAGTTGGATGTTGAGTATTGTTCAAAAAATATCCAGGATATTATCGTGGGACAGATAATACAGACGACTCCCCCACTGTATGGACTGTCAGTTTGTTGTATAGAATGGAAATGGAGGCACTGGAAGCAACAAAGGGTTATGATTCACATTCCTTGCATTATGGAGTATTAAAAAGGAGGAGGGAAAGAACAAACATGACTATTAAATAATAATTCAAAATAAGAATAAAAGGTCATGATTGCCTAGTTGATTTAAATTATGTAAAGACTAAGTGTGAATTATCTCAATATCTGGAAAAGTACACATTGTTTACACATAAAATAAATGGACCATAAATTAAATATATGTAATTTATTATTTAAATGTGCATCACAGGAAATAAAATATGTGTGACATTAAATCACTTGTGTAAAGCACGCTACTAAAATTTATATCACATATATAAATAAATCAGATCTTTCTCTCATTTTCTGTGTAATGTATAGTGACAGCTTAAGAGCTTGCATGTTTTATATTCTGAGTAAGAAACTGTCCAGAGTAAAATATGCAGAGAGAAACCTGCATTTTACTGTATATACTTCTGAAGACCATCAATCAACCCTGTCTATAGATATATCTGTATTTTTAAATGCACCACAGCTTGCTTACAGGGTGTGTGGATTATTTAATGTGCAATTGATAACCCTAGATGAGCATGTGCTCACCCTTATTACCATTAGAGTGATACGGTTTGTCTCCCCTCTTATTCTTCTTGAAACATAATGGAGGATGATTTACCCCAAGCATAAAAAGTGACCTTCACTTAAGTAGTTTCCTTATTGACTTATCAGATTCTTTTACACTCATTATGCTATTTTGAGTAATGTCCATTTGCTCCAAATTCGGGCTGGTTACATCACCTCTCCCTGCGCTCCCTCGCTGATCTCTGCAGTCTCCTCCGGAGATCGCACCGTTTTACTTCCTGGATTCCTTCTCGCGAGGAAGGAACCAGGAAGTATAAGGTCGCGGTCGCCGGAGGAGGCAGCTGGGGACATCGAGGGAGCGCAGGGAGAGGTGATGTATCCAGCGGCATCCCGATTGTTGCTCGGGGTTACCACTTCCAATATAGGAATTTAACCCCAAACCACACTCGGAAATACCGCTGGGGGGGGGGGAATAGACCGCTTTTAGATGCTATTTTTCACCAAAATTAGACTGCCATGGAGGTTAATCTAAAACAGTGAAAAGGCAAAAATAAGGTACATTTTTAATTTGCAAAGGATTACATTTTTCACTAATTTATCCATTTACAGGAATGTTGTTTGGCTTAAAACTTTCAGACATTAGTTGGCATCCCTTATCTTGCACAATTCCAAACAAGGTCCTCATGATTAGCACAGGGGCAAAATTGTCTTTTGTTGCAAATACAGTAAATTTGATAAATAAAAATGGTCAGATCTCCTGCTTATGGGGATTTTTATTGATCATAACTAGTGTAGCGCTCACTCCCGGAGGAGCCGCTGAATTTAACCTCAGGTCAGTCTCCCCGCACCAGGAAATAAATATACACCAGCACTGTTGTGGATTTTATAAGTTATATAGATTACTGGTCTCAAATAAACTGGCATATATAAAGCAAGCACGCTATATATATATATATATATATTTACAGGAATTCGTAATGCGAGAAACGCGCAGCGGTAAAAAAGGAAATTTTAACCCCTTCGTTGCCGGAGTGTAAGTCCCGTAAAGGTTGTGTCCCAAGAAGGTGTACGTGTATGCGTGTGTTGGTACCCGGGTACTAGATTCAACTAGCCAGTGAATGAATTCAATGTGTCTTCGACTAGTCTCGTTGGGGCCCTGTAGATTTAAGCAAACTGCAGTGTGCTTTGTTACTGTACTGTGGCCTGGAAGGCCTCTCACCCATCCGCCAGATATTCTGCACCCTGCTCCACTCAGGACGTCTCTCCGCTCGATTGGGCTGGGACTCTGTGCCACCGGATCTGCTTGTCTTGCTTGTCTGTCTCTGCCACAAGATTTTCAGTTCACCGCCTGCCCTCCCATTAGATCATCGCGGTCTCCTAACTCGGGGTCCACTCTGCAGCTCTGTATCTGTGTAAACCTCTCAGCGGTGGATTACTAGGTCTCTGGCAAGTCACTGAAACCGATCTCCAGCGTCCACAAGGCAGCACCTGCGCTCCGGCCTGGTCACAATCGCTCCTTGTCTCCCGTGCGTCTTGCTCTGTTCACCCCTAGGCGCGCACTGGCTCTCCTCCGACCGAGGTTGCGGAGGTCTGTCTGTTCTCCCCACCCACTTCCTGTCCCTGCCCCAAAGCATGCTGGAAAACGTAGTCCCAAAGTGTCCAGTATAGTTTACATTGCGCTGGTCTCCCCCTGGTGGCCAGAAATGAGCAATTACAGCAATCAGAACTAAAACAGCGCTACACTAGATTATTCATAATACTGCTTCCAAAAAAATACCAACAGAATATAAAAATAATATATGTTAATGGACAGTTTATGTGAATTACATTGACTCCTTGCATCTTTACTGTACAGTCAAATGTAACCACCTGGATCTAACTCCTGTACAGTAGTGATTGGCACAGACTTGACCCTCAGTTCTGTCCTCCTCATGGCTATTGCAATGGAGCAATATAGTTAGTTGAATTTCTTTATTATAGCCAAGGTGGGGTCTCTTCCATCCAACTCTATTTAAGCCAACAAGGTGGCAGGAGTGAGATCTACACAGATAATGCTGTGAGAATGACACGCTACAGCAGCATTTTTTATTTCTGTTATTTTCAATCTATTTGATGGTACCTAGGCTGGGTTTATATACAGGTAAAGAAAAGCACACGCTCACAAAGGGTTATTCAAAGAGCGCCGAACTTGCCATCGAAGGGCAGTGAACAGTGAATTTCACAGCACGGTGCAATTTCGTGCAGTTCATCTATTCAGAAAGTTGTCAATTCGCTAAATACTGCCGAACTGACATCGAAATATGGAGCAGTTCCTCACAATTCGGTGATCTTCGGTGACAATGAAATTGTCGCATAAAGAAGTAATGTTCATCTATTTAGACAATGCCGAACTGCACCGAAGTGTCAGTGAAGTGTCCTGATTTTTGGTGATTCCGTTTGACAGGTTTAAACAGGCGAATCCCATGCAAAGAATCATCATCGTTTTTATTCAACCGTTTATGCAGCAAACGGTCTATTTTTTAGCCAAATTTTTGATTCCCATTTTTTTTTAATGGCGTTATTCTGTAGCAGACCTTTTGATTATTTCAACACATTTTATGCATTTTTTTTACTGTATTAATCACCTTTTAAAGAATAGCGGAGTTCTGGTTTTTTTCCCTGCAGTTCAGCGGCTCCACGTTCGGTGCACTTCGGGGACCTTGAAGTGAATTCACTGCAGAGTCGGCAAATTGTAACCACCGAAGCGCGCCGAAGGAGAAAGCACTGAAATTTCAGTGCTTTTAAATAACCCATATAGTCTTTTTGAAAACATTGCAAAGCGTGGTGTTGTGAGGTGGTATAAGTAGAAATTTGGAGGTTAATTTGGTATAACATGGGACCCTAGTATTGGGTAGAATTAGCAATTGTAGAAGCTTAGAGCCTCTGATTCCTTCACATCCAGACCCTCCACACTTTCAAGTGATACTCTCAAAAGTGAAAATTAGGTTTTGCTGAACTTATTTTTTTTTTATCTAGCTAGTGTAGCGCTCACTTCCAGAGGAGCCGCTGAATAAACCTCGGGTTAGTCTCACCGCACTAGGAAATAACAATACACCAGCACTGTTGTGGATTTTTATGTATTATATCCTTTACTGATCCCAATAAAGCAGCATATACAGTTGTGTTCAAAATTATTCAACTCCCACTGAAATTGAGTGTTTTGGCCAGTTTGACATTGATTTTGATCATTCAGTCATCTTGCTTACAATTAAATCAAAGAGGCACGTGTAGGTCAGACAAATATAACATAACATTTATAATGAAATAACCACAAATGTCTTTTCTGTGCTCACATCATTATCAGTTTTATTCAACCCCCAAGTGACATTCAATCTTAGTACTTAGTACAACATCCTTTTACAGTTATAACAGCTTTTAAACGTGAAGCATAGCTTGACACAAGTGTCTTGCAGCGATCTACGGGTATCTTCGCCCATTCGTCATGGGCAAAAGCCTCCAGTTCAGTCACATTCTTAGGCTTGCGCACTGCAACTGCTTTAAGTCCCAACAGGGGTTCTCAATCGGATTTAAGTCAGATGACTGCGATGGCCACTCCAAAATGTTCCAGCCTTTAATCTGCAACCATGCTCTAGTGGACTTGGAGGTATGCTTGGGATCATTGTCCTGTTGAAAGGTCCAACGTCTCCCAAGCCTCAGGTTTGTGACGGACTGCATCACATTGTCATCCAATATCTCCTGGTACTGAAGAGAATTCATGGTACCTTGCACACGCTGAAGCTTCCCTGTACCTGCAGAAGCAAAACAGCCCCAAAGCATGATTGACCCCCCGCCATGCTTCACAGTAGGCAAGGTGTTCTTTTCTTCATAGGCCTTGTTCTTCCTCCTCCAAACATAGCGTTGATCCATGGGCCCCAACAGTTCTAATTTTGTTTCATCAGTCCACAGAACACTATCCCGAAACTTCTGTGGTTTGTCCACATGACTTTTGGCATACTGCAGTCGACTCTTCTTATTCTTTGGAGACAGCAAGGGGGTGCGCCTGGGAGTTCTGGCATGGAGGCCTTCATTACGCAGTGTGCGCCGTATTGTCTGAGCTGAAACTTCAGTACCCACATCTGACAAATCTTTTCTCAGTTCCTCAGCAGTCACACAGGGACTTTTCTCCACTCTACGCTTCAGGTAGCGCACAGCAGTCGAAGTCAGCTTCTTCTTTCTGGCACAACCAGGTAGCGTTTCAACAGTGCCCTTTGCCTTGAATTTGCGAATGATGCTTCCTATGGTCTCTCTTGGTATGTTTAACATCTTTGCAATCTTCTTATAGCCATTGCCCTTCCTGTGAAGAGTAATAACCTCTTCTCTTGTCTTCCTGGACCATTCTCTTGACTTCACCATGTTTGTAACCACACCAGTAAATGTCTAGAAGGAGCTGAGTATCACAGTCATTTTAAAGCTGCCTAATTGGTGCTTATTATGCTTTATTGCTGCTCCGTGACATCCACAGGTGTTTTCAATACCTGATTGAAAACACTTGAATGAACCTCTGTTCTTCAGAGTGGTAGTCTTTAAGGGGTTGAATAATTGTGTCAATGAAGAATTCACAAAAGAAACATTTACTACTGTATTACAAAACCAATTGATGATGTCATTTTAGTTGCATATGGTTCTTTAAAAAGTCCTTGTAGGATTTCATTCTGAATACAATTACAAATGTACACTAAATTCCCTAAAACCCTTTACAGCATTGGGGGTTGAATAATTTTGAACACAACTGTATTACGTATATATATACGGTATTTAAATGACAAGAATTCGTAACGCAGGAAAAACACGTGGCGGCAAAAGGAAACGGTTAACCCCCCCTCAGTTCTGGAGTGTAAGTCCCGTGAATGATAGCTCAAAAAATGTGTATGTGTATTGTCTCGGGTACCCGGGTACTGTATTCAACTGGCCAGTGAATCTAACAAAACAATCTTCGACTAGTCACCGTTGGGGCCCTGTGGATTTAAACAATACTGCAGCGTGCGTTTCTTATTTGGGAACTGTGGCCTGGGAGGCCTCTCATCCATCCGATAGACTAAACTGTCCAGCACCCGATCAAAGATCTTCTCCGCTGTGTACTGGGACTCTGTGCCACTGAATCCGCTCCCTGCTTGCCGAATCTCCGCAACTGGAACAACGATCCACCGCCTGCACTCCCAATCGTTAGGAGCGTGGTCTCCTAACTCTGGGTCCAGCCGGAACCAGCTTGTCATCCAGACCTCTCAGTGCTGCGTAGTCTCAGCACGGTCACTGTCCCGATCTCCAGCACCTGTGAGACAGCGTCTGTACTCCGGCCTGGTCGCGATCCTTGACAGCTCTCACGTGCGTCATCCTCCTTTCACTGCTCCGCTCACTCTGACCTTGCCTTCCACGAGGCCGCTTATCTCCTTCCCCTTCCTATCCCACCCCCTTCCTGTCCTCCCGCAAAGGATGATGGTAGGTGTAGTTCCGTTTTTGTCCAGCATAGTCCACTATGTCTCTGTCTCTGTCTCCCTCTCGTGGCCAGAATAATTAAATGCAGCAGAACACAGTCTTTAAAGCAGCGCTACACTAGTTTTTGCATTTATGTTATAAATTTGACATGTTTGATGAATACTTCAACTATAAAGCACAAATGTATTTTTCTGAAGCTACAGTGATGTGAATTGATGGCTGTGACATGCTTCCACTGCATTCACATGCCTAGGACTGCTGCAGGGGAATGCTGTAGTAATGAATAACAGACGAGTCGCTCTGCAATAGCATGGTCTCCATAATATTATGAACTGGTCAACCTGCCGCAATACTCAAAACAACTGAAAACACAATTTGGAGATAATCCACTAAGCACCAGCATGTTTCAAAACTATAAAACAAACAATAAAGGGAGACGTTTTACTGTAAGGTTTCTCCTTTTACTGTTTGGACTTTAGTTTTGCAAAGTGTTTCCCGGCACTGCAATACTGACGATTTTAGCCATTTGTTTTTAGCAATGCCAGTAAACCCCGGTGCTTAGTGGATAACCCCTAAAATGTTTCTATCAGTTGTTTTTCAAAGGAAAGTTTTAAAGGGACATTACCAACAAAAAAATAAATGTCCATATTGTGTTTATTTTATGTTGCTGATATCTTCTATGTAATTAGTATTTTAACTAAACAAACAAGAGAAAAACTATTTCACACTATGTGTGTCACTGGGCGCATCCATTTTGTGATGTTTTGTGTTGTATACTGCAACCCCCCGTACCTTTCCATGACTTGTTCTTCATTCTGTGGCATTGGTCAAAGAATGGAGTTTATGGGGCAATCACTGACACAAATCATTGTATTGTGTGGGATGTATTAAAAGGATATCACCTGGGTGTGGATTAGAAGATTTTTAAGCTCCTTGACATATCTCAACCAGCAGCTATCTCCAATCTGGAGCAGCCTGGAGAGCACAATACACCTACCTGGACAGTCTGGTTTTTGAGTTCAAGAAACATAGAAAAATGTCGGCAGATAAGAACCTTTCGGCCCATCTAGTCTGCCCAATTACATGGATACTTTACCTGGATTTATCTTTTGTTTAGGATAGCCTTATGCCTATCCCAAAAAACAATAAATAAACTCCGGATACCGTGGTATTAATTCAAATGGATTTATTCCAGAACCAAGAATAACGACGTTTCGACCACAACTGGTCTTTGTCAAGCCTAATTCAGAATGTCATGAACAGGAAATAAATAGCATCACAGATCAATTAGCAAACAATCAATCAATTATTGCAAACGGTCTGTGCATACTAAACCAGTGATTTAAAAACAATTGTGTCCACGAGCTGATTCCTTTATTAACACATTGATTCACATTATCTTAATTACACAAAGAAAAAGAGTCATTAATCATATATTAACTACAATATATATCAGATCATGGACATAAATTCGCCAACGATGAACTTGATAGAACTTAATGGAGTACAACCTATAGCTACAACAAAATAATCAATTCCACCGTTCCTCCTCCATATTCATAACGAGAGGAACAATCAGGGCCGCCATCAGGGCATTACGCCCAATACTGCCGTAAGGGGCCCGGGCCCGGTGGGGGCCGGGGCCGCCGGGGCCTGGGGGGAGGATCCCGGGCCCCCGACGGGCAGCGGCGTCGCCCTTTAACAGCTCCGGTATCGGACTCGATGAGTCCGAATCCGGAGCTGTGTCCCTGCTGCAGGAGCCGGAGGAGACTGAGACACTGTGTCTCCTCCGGCTCCTGGCAGCTTCACTTCCTGGCTGGGCGGGGCCAAGCAGCGTGTGAGGGGCCTCCCAAGCACGTTGCTTTGGCTCCGCCCCTCCACTCAGTGAAGCTGCGCGCCGGAGCTGGAGGGGCCGGGAAGAAGACCAGAAGAAAAGAAGAGTTGAAGACAGAAGAAAAGAAGATAGAAGACAGCGAGTGGTGAGCCAGGGCCCAGACCCTAAGACCCAGGGCCCAGACCCCAGGCCAGGACCCAGACCCCAAGGCCCAGACCCCTAGGCCCAAACCCAGGGCCCAGACCCCTAGGCCCAGACCTCTAGGCTCAGACCCAGGACCCAGACCTCAAGGCCCAGACCCCAAGGTCCAGACCCCGGGCCCAGACCCCAAGGCCCAGACCCCAGGGCCCAGGGTCCAGACCCCTAGGCCCAGGGCCAAGGCCCAGACCCAGGGCCCAGACCCAGGGCAAATGCCCAGGGCCCAGACCCCAAGACCCAAACCCAGGGCCCAGACCCAGGGCCCAGACCCTATGGCCCAGACCCAGGGCAAAGGCCCAGGGCCCAGACCCAGGGCCCAGACCCCTAGGCCCAAACCCATGGCCCAGACCCCCAAGGCCCAGGACCCAGACCCTAGGGCCCAGGGCCTAGACCCTTAGGCCCAGACCCCAAGGCCCAGACCCCTAGGCCCAAACCCAGGGCCCAGACCCCCTAGACCCAAACCCATGGCCCAGACCCCAAGGCCCAGGACCCAGACCCTTAGGCCCAGACCCAGGGCCCAGACCCCAAGGCCCAAACCCAGGGCCCAGACCCCCTAGACCCAGACCCCAAGGCCCAGACCCAGGGCCCAGACCCCTAAGCCCAAACCCGGGCCCAGACCCCAAACCCAGGGCCCAGACCCCAAGGCCCAGACCCTGGGCCCAGACCCCCTAGGCCCAAACCCAGGCCCAGACCCAGGGCCCAGACCCCTAGGCCCAAACCCAGGACCCAAGGCCAGACCCCAGGGCCCAGACCCAAGGCCCAGACCCAAGGCCCAGACCCTGGGCCCAGACCCCTAGCCCAAACCCAGGGCCCAGACCCCCTAGGCCCAACCAGGGCCCAGACCCTAAGGCCCAAACCCAGGGCCCAGACCCTAAGGCCAGACCCCAAGGCCCAAATCCAGGGCTCAGACCCTAGGCCCAGACCCTAAGACCCAGGGCCCAGACCCCTAGGCCCAAACCAGGACCAAGGCCCAGACCCAAGGCCCAGACCCTGGGCCCAGACCCCCTAGGCCAAAACCCAGGCCCAGACCCTAAGGCCCAGACCCAGGGCCCAGACCTAAGGCCCAGACCCAGGGCCCAGACCCCCTAGGCCCAAACCCAGACCATAGGGCCCAGACCCTAAGACCCAGGGCCCAGACCCCTAGGCCCAAACCCAGGGCCCAGACCCCAAGGCCCAGACCCAGGCACTAGGGCCCAGACCCCAAGGCCCAGACCCTGGGCCCAGACCCCCTAGGCCAAAACCCAGGGCCCAGACCCAGGGCCCAGACCCCTAGGCCCAAACCCAGGACCCAAGGCCCAGACCCCAAGGCCCAGACCCTGGGCCCAGACCCCCTAGGCCCAGACCCTAAGGCCCAGACCCCCTAGGCCCAAACCCAGGGCCCAGACCCTAAGGCCAGACCCAGGGCCCAGACCCTAAGGCCCAGACCCAGGGCCAGACCCCCTAGGCCCAAACCCAGGGTCCAGACCCTAAGACCCAGGGCCCCCCCTAGGCCCAAACCCAGGCCCAGACCCTGGGCCCAGACCCCAGGGCCCAGACCCCAAAGCCCAAATAGAGACCCAGGGCCCAGACCCTAGGGTCCAGACCCCATACCCAGGGCCCAGACCCCAAGGCCCAGACCCAGGGCCCAGACCCCAAGGCCCAGACCCAGGCCCAGACCCCAGACCCTAGGACCCAGACCCCAAGGCCCAGGGACCAGACCCAGAGACCAGGGCCCAGGCTAGACCCCAGGGACCAGACCTCAGGGCCCAGACCT
The DNA here is from genome assembly GCA_009667805.1 of Leptobrachium leishanense. Lineage (NCBI taxonomy): Eukaryota > Metazoa > Chordata > Amphibia > Anura > Megophryidae > Leptobrachium > Leptobrachium leishanense. The sequence goes on from CM019063.1 coordinate 114,315,128, forward strand.
CAGGGACCAGACCCCAAGGCCAGTCCCAGGGACCAGACCCAGGGCCCAGGCCCAGACCCAGACCCAAAGGCCATCATACACAGCCCGTTTTCTGTGAGATTTATTGCTGTGGATTCTGTGATATGTTCAGACACACCGCTCATTACTGTGAGTTTTATTGCTGTGGATACTGTGATAAGCTAATACACACTGCACATTACTGGGAGTTTTATTGCTGTGGTGCTATGTTATGTCCTTTTTTTTTTTTTGAAGGGGGAGAAAAGCTGTTAGAGGTTGAGGGGGGGCCCTGGGGGGCCCCATCGTGAGGTTTAGTAAGGGGCCCCATCATTTCTGATGGCTGCCCTGGGAACAATGGAACACACTAAATTGTGCACTCTGTAAAGGAAGACATATAAAAGTAAAAAATAAATGGAATACAATTATACGCACATATACGCACACACACACGCAGACATACACACACAATATGTGTGCACGTATGCGTAACTGCGTGTGATACAGCATAATCACAAAAACGGTGAAAAATCTGCCTCCCTATTGAGGCCGTGTGGAGAGAGCGTATTAAGATGATAAATCCAATATAATTCTCTTCTTTTAAGCAATTTTTCCCTATCTCCACCTCGTGTTGATTTGGGTACCTCATCAATAACTTGATAACGCAACTGTGAAATGTCATGTCCACTAGATAAAAAATGTTCTGGAACTGGGAGTTCAGTTTTTCTTGTCCTGATGTCTGATCTATGTTTAACCACTTGAATGCTGAGGACGCGATCAGCGCGTCCTCAGCATTCCCGCTGGTATGCGGAGGACGCGCTGAGCGCGTCCTCCCATTGGGGTCAGCGTTCGGCCGGGTTCCGGCCGATCGCTGGCCCCCCCGGTGCGGGCTGACATCCTCGATGTCAGCCGCGCATCCGGGACCACAGCCGCCGGAATTAGGTGTCATCGCAGCAGCGCGATGACACCTAATTCAGGCGCCCCCCCCCCGCATTGTGCGGAGGAGGCGCCTGAAAGGGAGGGGGAGGTCTTCGGACCTCTCTCCCTCCCGATCGGCAGCTCTGGGGGTTAACCCAGGCATCATTTGGAAGGGCACAGCCTGCCCTTCCAAATGATGCCTGGCATTAACCTCTGGGGAGCTGGATCGCGAATCGGCGCTGAAAAGCGCCGGTTCGCGATCCTTTCCCGGAGCTGGCCGACATCTTGGATGTCGGCCAAGCCTCCGGAACTCCCCCTGAGGACTGGCGTCATCGTGCGTAGCACGATGACGCCAGTCCTGGACTTAAACCCTTAACTGCCACCAACGGTGGAGATAGGGAGTTCCAATGAACTCCCTATCTCCCGATCCGTGGCAGCTAGGGGTTAAATTTTGGTATGGTTGGATCGGCCAGAGCATGGCCGTTCCAACGATACCAAACATGAAAGTGAAAAATGTTGTGAAAAAAAAAAATGAAAAATAAAAGATAAAAAAAATTAAAAAAAAATTATAAAAAAAAATAAACACTTTTTTTTATTTTGTTAATGCAGCAATATTGTTCCCATTTCAATTATAATGTGAACAATGATGCTGCACTAACGATTTTTGTATGCGGTGCGTTTGTTAAAAAATAGTGTAATTTTCCCCAAAGAAAAATGTAACGAGACCCCATCTCTAATTTTTTAACAAGCGCACCCCATACAAAATATATCCGCAATTGCTCGCATGTTAAAATGTGGAAAAAAACACTTTACACATTGTAAATTATTGAAAATACATATTTTTATGCATTTTTTTGTTATAATATACAGACATGACATTACGTATACATATAATAATGACATACTATGAATCTACCGAGTCTGACGGAAAGAACGATATATAATATGTCTGGGTCATATACTAAAATAAGCCTTCAAACGCGTGTTTAAACATGATGAGCGAAACAGTAAAAATGACTCAGCACAGGGGCGGGAAAAGCCTCAGCAGCGAAAGGGTTAATGAACCGATTTTTAACTTTTTGTGTGGTTTCACCCACATAGATCAAGCCACATGGGCACTTCAATAGGTAGACCACAAATGTGGAATTACAAGTGAAGTACCCTCTGATTTTGAATTTCTTCCCTGAATGAGGATGTGAAAAAGACTCCCCACGTATGACTGCATTGCAACAAGAGCAATTAAGGCACGGAAAAGTCCCATCCTTCGGTTTCCCAAAGAATGGACCTCTACCCGTATCATGTCTAAATTCCGCCTTTACCAACGTCTCTCTAAATGATCTCCCTTCTTATAAGACATTAATGGTGTACTTTGGAACTCTGGTATCATAGGGTACGCATCTCTCAAAATATACCAATATTTACATAAGATATTTTTGACCTGTTGTGTAGGAGTCCCATATTTAGAACAAAAAGGGATTCTCCCATGGTTCTGATTCCGACGCCTCTGAGGCGTATCTGTTGGTTGAGTCGAGACACTTCTTGACTCAATAATTGTTTGGGATACCCCTTGCTCTAAATCTCTCAATCATTTCCTCAAGTCTCCTGCCCTTGGTGTCAGGCAGATTGACCACCCTCTCTACTCGCATTATTTGACTACGTGGAAGGGAATCTAACAATGTGATGGGATGTGCACTATCATACCTTAATAGGGAATTCCTATCAGTTGGTTTACGGTAAAGGTCTGTGAATAATCTACCATCTTTTTTGACAACTAAAGTGTATAGAAAGCTAATTTGTGTAAAGCTAGATGACATTGTAAATTTTATGGATGGTGATCCGGTGTTCAATACAACAAGTCATACGTGGGGAGTCTTTTTCACATCCTCATTCAGGGAAGAAATTCAAAATCAGAGGGTACTTCACTTGTAATTCCACGTTTGTGGTCTACCTATTGAAGTGCCCATGTGGCTTGATCTATGTGGGTGAAACCACACAAAAAGTTAAAAATCGGTTCATTAAACATAGATCAGACATCAGGATAAGAAAAACTGAACTCCCAGTTCCAGAACATTTTTTATCTAGTGGACATGACATTTCACAGTTGCGTTATCAAGTTATTGATGAGGTACCCAAATCAACACGAGGTGGAGATAGGGAAAAATTGCTTAAAAGAAGAGAATTATATTGGATTTATCATCTTAATACGCTCTCTCCACACGGCCTCAATAGGGAGGCAGATTTTTCACCGTTTTTGTGATTATGCTGTATCACACGCAGTTACGCATACGTGCACACATATTGTGTGTGTATGTCTGCGTGTGTGTGTGCGTATATGTGCATATAATTGTATTCCATTTATTTTTTACTTTTATATGTCTTCCTTTACAGAGTGCACAATTTAGTGTGTTCCATTGTTCCTCTCCTTATGAATATGGGGGAGGAACGGTGGAATTGATTATTTTGTTGTAGCTATAGGTTGTACTCCATTAAGTTCTATCAAGTTCATCGTTGGCGAATTTATGTCCATGATCTGATATATATTGTAGTTAATATATGATTAATGACTCTTTTTCTTTGTGTAATTAAGAGAATGTGAATCAATGTGTTAATAAAGGAATCAGCTCGTGGACACAATTGTTTTTAAATCACTGGTTTAGTATGCACAGACCGTTTGCAATAATTGATTGATTGTTTGCTAATTGATCTGTGATGCTATTTATTTCCTGTTCATGACATTCTGAATTAGGCTTGACAAAGACCAGTTGTGGTCGAAACGTCGTTATTCTTGGTTCTGGAATAAATCCATTTGAATTAATACCACGGTATCCGGAGTTTATTTATTGTTTTTTTACTTTCTTTGGGGCTGTATAGCAAGAGACCCCCTTCTCCGGTGACCCACCAAGGGAGATGGTGCCTAAGCCTTAATTTTTTCTTATGCCTATCCCATGCCTGCTTAAATTCGATTAAATTATGTGTCCAGTTTTCTGATCCCTCGGACACATGACTTGACTCGGATCCAGATGCTGCCCGCATCCCACACATGCCGCAGTCCTCTGACCGACCAATACATACGCATAGGAATGTGCCATAATACCAGTCTGCCATGCATAGGAGTGTTCCATACACATACTAGGGTAATATTTTATATTTACAGAAAGTCTTTCAAAGCAAAAACACAGTTTTTCTACAGTAAAAGTAGTTGCCAAGCTGATTAACTCCATAGGATTTGAAATGCTATTTAACCACAAAATATACGCATAATGTATATGTTCCAAAAAAATTATGCCCAAGCCCAACACTAGTGTGTTCAAGTTTGTTTTGAAGAAAAGGTGGCAACCCTAAATAACCACCCTGCTGCCTTATCTAGATAAAATACTTTGCAAATAAATAAAATAAATAAATATTCCCTCCTCCACCTCATAAATTGTTAAATACTGTAAAGATATAGCAGTCACAAAATAAAATGTTTGCACAGATTTTTGTAAATGTTGAATCATGGAAATAATTCACAAAATGGAAACAGGAAATACAAAAACTTTGAAGTAATTGCATGTAAGGCTAGGGACAGATGAGCGCATTTTCTGCGGCCACCGTCAAAATGTACGTCGATGCGTGCGCACGCATTTTTTCACGGAATACGCTTAAGTGGTCAGACGACCACAGTCGCACAGTCGCAGGTACTCACCAACGCAATTCTAGGGAAATCCGGCTGTTTGAACGTTATGTAGGCCGCACACTAGCAGCGTCTGACGTCTCCTAATCACGCACACACGCTGCCATGCGGCCGCAGCGCACTCTGTACGTCTGTAGCAGCGGTTTCACGTTCTGAGAAAAATGCGTTCATTTGCCGGTTGCGTGGTGTCGGCGCACTTTTGTACGCACGTACTGCGTATATTGGCCGTCATTGGCCGTTATGTGCTGCTACTGCCGCCGTGATTTAGTGCGCCTGCACGCGCGTTCCGACTGCCCCACTCTGACCCTAGCCTAAGCAGGAAAAATACATTTAACAAAAAAAAACAGCATGGGCTCTATTACATTCTGCACTCAAAAATGCACAGTAAATGCGTGAATTTTTGCGCTTAGCGTTAAACGTTAACACGGGTAAATTAACACTGGTATTAGAATCCTCGCGCATTATTTGATCCGTCAGAAAATAACGCGTCTAAAAAAGACGCGCATTAACGTTGCGCGCAGAAATCAGTGTGCGGACTGTTTTTTCACGTGATTCAGCCAATCAGTATTAAGAACCTTAATTGTCTCACGTTAAGTTTTTGCGCCTGTCAAAGTCAATCTGCGCATATATGCTGCAGCACAAAAAAAAAAAAAACACACAACTTCTCCATTTTATTGTTTGGGTATGTGTAGAATGTGTAACTATACTTTGCTGTATTTTTTATTTTGGGCTGGTGTATTTGGTTTCGGCCAGGACGTTCAGATTTGCCATTAACACCACCTTTTAAAAGAAGTTAAAATTATGCGCACAAACGTTGTGCGTTAAATTTTGCGCATAGATTGTAATACCATCTGCGTACCAGCGCACAAACGCATATGCGCTCACAATGTTAAGTATAGGACGCGCGCAGTGCAGTACCCTCGTGCAGGTTCACCCGTGGTAGACGTTAACGCGCATTTTTTGCGCGGACATTGTAATACGACGTTCAGCGCAAAGGGTTTTGCCCCTCGCGTTAATGCGTTTCTGCGCACACGTTAACGTTTGCGCGAAGAATGTAATAGAGCCCCATGTGTTTAATAACGTGTTTTTTTTTGTATAGCACAAGTAAACTAGATACAGCTTACCATCCGCTGTTTATGTAAACGGTAGTGTCCCTTTAAAAAGTAAAAAAACTGTAATTATTATTTCACATTTTATTTTAAATCTAAAATGTGAATGTGCAGCTAAACCCTAAAAATGTTTGCCTTTCCAAGCTTTCTAAAAAGGAAGTTGAACAACTTATTGATCTACTTTAAAGGATAGCTAATCACCTAATTGACTAAGCTCCAGCACATTTGGACACATGCCGTTTCCTACTCATGTTCAACAACCTACGCAGTACATGCATCCAACCCGAGTTAATAACAGACAAGGTTGCATTTGTACAGCTGCAAATTAGACCATAAAAAATTTCATAGGGGAGTTTTTTTTTTGGAGAAAGGATTTTACTAGGAAGGATACATTAAGATTTCTCTCGTTTTCAAGTATGCGCTGGGTGGCGAGTATGTACCGTTAGGTGCAGGGCCGGATTAACGTAGGGGCAGATGGAGTGGCCGCTCCAGGCCCCTACCTTAAAATAGGCCCACAGTGAAGAGGATCAGCCGCTGGCCGTTCTGACAGAATAAGCAATTTGTCAGAATCACTGGCTGACACATGGCTTCTGAATGCATCAGTAAGGTGGGCAGGAGGTTGTCAGTAATACCCGTAATGTAAACTCCCAAGTGATCCCGGATGCAAACACAGTATCCCTGTATTGCAGCTGCGTCTGTCCGCCGGATATGACAGCACGTCATATCCAGCAGCTATTTCACAATCCCTCCTCAGCTCCTCCACCCTGCGGCTGCGTGCAGACAGCAGTGAAGAGCATCGCTGTCGCGTGAGCGCTCAGCACGAGGAGAGGAGAGACAAGGCGGCTGGCCCAGTAAGTTGTGAAAGCAGATCTTAGTAAGATGTGCTGTGAGGAGCAGGAAGCGGGTGCTGGGAAGATTCTCCTACCCTGCACAGACTGTTATATTTCATTATGACAGTCTGAGCCCACAGCAGAGCACCTTGCCGAGGGGCCGAAGGAGGAAGGGTGAGAGCCAAGGGGGGGGGCAGCACAGGGCACAGCACACCCATGATGACTATCTGCTTTCACTCTCCACCAATAACCCTGACATGGACTTCTAAGATCAAAGTTGCCTGCTCACCATGAAACTCCCTGTGGGCTCCTTTCTTTCAAGTTTTATGGCTGCACCCTCCCCCCTTCAGCATTAGGGTGGGGGGAACCCTGCCCTGTTGATTATGCTGCGAGTGACAGGGAGGACATCAACAGAAATTTGTAGCAGCACAGTAATAACCTGGACAAAATTCGGGGGGTTTACTGGTGAGCTTTAAACACTTTTAACCCCAGATAGGCCAGGTCTCAATTGCACACACTGCTCAATGCTTGCTTATGTGGCATTAAACTATCACCCATTCGAAGGTTGCTGTTCTGTATAAATGTGTGTTTTCTATGTATACATATGTGCTCTGCTTGTATATATGTGCCTGTGCAGCGTGTGTATATATGTGTGTGCATGTGTGTGTTTGTGTGTGTATATTACACACACACACATCTGGGCTGTGCTTGTGTTGTGTATGTGCCTCGGTGTTTGCATATGTGTGCCTGAGCACTATATACATACATATATATAATAAATACTGTATATAGCGCTCAGGCGCACACATACGCAAACACACAGCTCCGGCACATACACACACAAGCACAGCCCAGGTGCGATATATATATCTCCTCTGGGGTGTGTCAGGGATATTTAGAGTAACACAAAATGGATGCCTGTAGCCATCTTGTTTTAATGTAAAGTCGTTCTCAACTTTAACTTAGTTTTAGAATGAACCCGAGAGATTTTTTTTCAGAGGCAAGTTCACTAACTCGTTAGGAGAGGAATGTGTGTTTAAAACTATAAGTGCCAGACTATGATGCTATAGACGATATAAAATGTCTTTATATGATATATGCCGAGCCTAATTGCTAAGACATGTCATATTTAAATTTATTGGTTTGTTTTAAAAAGTCCTTGAATTAAAGATATTTTTCTTTTTGGTATAGAAACACATTTAAGGTTTAAAATATATGCAAGTATATCTATGCTAATCCACAAAAATATATTTTTATAATCAAAATATATATGCACAGAAAATAATATTAAATATTTTGAAGAGTGTAGAACTATATAACAGTATAATTACTGAAGAATAGAAATAAGGTTTAACCTGAAGAAAATAAATGTATTTTGCTGACTTGACTAGAAAGGAATGATAAGGGAGTATTTTTAGTAAAGCCTTGAGAAAGCAGAATAACAGAAATGTTAAATCAAAAATGACAATCCCAGACAGGGAGTCTGGAAGGCAGAAAAGTTTCTTTTGTGAGACACTGAGAAGACAGATTGACTTTTGACCTTGTCATATGATTCAAGTGAATATTAAAACTAATATTTGTGAATTTTATTTGAAAAGCAACACTGCCATCTTGAGGTGTAGTAAATATTATATTTTAAAGAATAAAATGGAGGGTCCCCATAGAGAATATTATATTTAAATTAAGAAATAGATAAGAGAGTGACGTGGAATCTACAATAACTGGCCATGTACTGTTCATTGCATTCATTCAGATCATCTCAGGACACGACACACAATGCATTGATTCCAGGACATTACACTTCACTTCAATTAGGACCACACCTAAATTTTCCCTCATGGGAATGCACAATTATAACTCTCATGCATTGACTTATCTCTCACTTATACCAAGGAGAGGATAAAAGATATTATCAGACATTGATCATTTTCACATATTCCAAAGAATATTGCTGCTGTAGCTACAGAAACATTGAATCCAGATCTTGGACAGGTAATGTATGAAAGCAAAATTAAGGAATTAATGTAAATATATATATGTATATTTAGCAATAGGATAGACTGGGAGTTATCTCAAGTACTGTTAGATCCAGAGTCTTCAAAATATCTCTAAATCTGCAGACAGAGATATGAAGAAGAATCGGATATAAGGATTTTATCCTAATTAATTGTTGCGGTGATATACAAATATATATATATTGAATTTGGAAGTTACTGTGATTAAAGTAAATAAGCAAGAAATTTATAACTACAATATAAAAAGCAGAAGATTAGAAGCTTATTTCTCGTTATTAGGGGAGGATTCACTAAATATGTTTTTATTACTTATTCTAGAAATAGAATAAGTGATAGCTCATCTTTTGTTGATCCACGTAGCATAGAGAGATACATATCTCTACAAGATTGCTAGCTTGTTTTAAACTGGTGCTGGGAATACATGTTAATTGTTTTTTTAAAGCAGAGATGTATTTTAACCATCTGTGTGTAGTTACTAACTAATAAGGTAAATGATATTAAGCATATATGCAGTTATTAACAGGAGATACATATATTGGGGAGCTAGAAATCTGTGTGCTGATGGATGGATGTTGTGTTTATAAGTCTTTGATTATGTTATGAGATTTAAGACCTTTTTGTATACGTAATAAATATATATTTTTATCTAGTGGTTTGGTTATATTTTTTAAAGCAAAACACATACAATTAAAAGAATTTAGGAGAAATTCTGAGAAATATAGACGATTGATATAAGTTTCTTATGGATTATATCCGCAACATATTGGAGGCACTGCTGAGATTGTAGTTTTTGTTTGGAATATAACTGCCAGTATTGTCTGATAGACAGAGGTAGAAAATATATATTCTGATTTTTGTTGTTGTATTTTGATTTGTGGTTTTAGGATTGTTTAGTAAATAATGTCTGAATCAGAATCTGAGATTTGTGACAACGCTAATGAAGATGATGTACGTGCCAATCAAATAGTCTTGATAGATGTGATGTCTTATCTAAAAGACAAGTTACACGTCACAGACGATTTGTTTGATTGGATAAAAGTATTACAATCAAATGTTTCTAATTATGCTGATACAATTTGGTCTGATCATTCAACGTTTCTTGATTATTTGTGACAAATCTGTGCCGCTAAAACCAAGAAAGACAAAGAAGCTCTAGGGTTCCAATTCTTGCCTGAATGCATATACTTCATTAAACAAGAGATAGAATGATAAAAATTAGGCCATACAAGGCGTAGAACAAAGAAACAGAGAATTGCATATTACTGTAAATCAAATAAGCCATGAATAAGAACGTATGATCAAAGAATTGAATGTGTATGAAAAAGTGAAATATCAACTGCAAAAAGAGATTGATCAGTTATCAAACTCAAATAAGGAACTGAATGCACAATTGGCGAGAATGAAACACGAACATGAGAAATTCACTGATGAATTACGTCAGGTTGAAGCTGATGCTCAAAGGGTTAAAACTCCTTCCTCAGAGAAGTTCCCTTTGAAAGCTGTTAGCTATAAATCACAGCCTGCTGACAGGTCTGTTTTTCTGCAGAGCCAGAGCGAGAGCAAAAGTGAGAGCAAAAGTGAAACTAATTCTCATGATGAAAAAAGAGCAATGCCTCGTACACATGAGTATTTCAAATCACATCACTCTAGCCAGCCACAGCCTGATAGAAAATCTCATGTAGTGAGGGACTCGACCAAGGTCATCAAATTTTTAAAGGATTCAGTAGGGATATTCAATAAAATGAATTCTACGGCGATTATCAGCCATTTGGAAGTTTTTGAAGAAGCATTATCTATTCTAGGTATCAATTCAGATGCTCAGAAAATTGAATTTATCCCATGGGTCTTTGAAGGCAAATATAGGTATTTTTTTCAGTCTTTGAAAGAATCTGGTATACATAATTGGAGTAAAATGGTCTCTGAGGTCAAATCTGAATTTGGGCCTCACCGCACTAGCCTAGCTGCGAAAAGAGCTATTTTAACTATAAAATGCAGACCTAGTCAAAACCCCCCTGAATTCCTTTCAGTCCTTAAAAATGCATACAGCTTGGCTGAAAGAAAAACTGATTTTGAAAACCCTGAATTTATCCAATTATTTTATTACGCATTGCCCAATAAAATAAAGGTTATTTTGGCGAGGGATTATGACCCGAGCAATGGTTTGGATACTAAAGGAAAGTATGAGCCTATTTACTAGACATGTGCACAGCACAAAATTTCGTTTTGAACTAATGGATTAGTCCTAAAATGCAATTTATTTAGTTGCTAAAGAAATTCGTTTTCAGTTCTTTAGTATGAAAACTAATTTCATTCATCTGAAAACCAGTGGATACAATTACTATTGTAGTGGCTCCTAAGAGGGCTGAGATCGCTGCTTGTTACAGTATCTCTCACTCTCAGCACATTGTGGGCCATATTACAATGATGGTGCTAACTTAACAACAGCTGTTGTAAACTTCCAGAGCCATTATAGCCTATGAAGGTTTTCAGTTTACAACAGCTCTGGTTAAGTTAGCACCAACATTGTAATACTGCCCCGTGTCAGGCAAAGCTGTTACAGTAATTGACTGCTGCTCATCACAGCAAAACTAGTAAATAATATTTTTATATATAAGAGGTTATAACAATATTATTTCCTTGTTTTACTGAAACTCTGAGCGCTGTTACAGTCAGTTACTGTAACAGCTGAGACTGATACATTGTACTGAGAGATAATATAACAAGCAGCCGATTTCAGCGCTCACAGCCACTGGATTTAAAGGGCTAAAAAAAAGGGCTCCTCTCTGTATAATGTTTAGAACATCCTCCTGCATTAATTAATTCCTCTTTCTGTATAATGTATAGAACATCCTCCTGAATTAATTAATGTCCCTCTCTGTATAGAGCATCCTTCTCAATTTATACCTTTCTCTGTATAATGTATATAACATCCTCCTGCATTAATACCCCTCTCTGTATAATGTATAGAACATCCTCCTGCATTAATTAATGCCCCTCTCTGTATAGAACATCCTACTGCATTGGCATGTGGGGGTGCAGAACTTTGGATGTTGCGCTCTTCATTGCTGGTCTCCTTCACTCATCAATGTAATATCACAAAAAGGACTGAAACTAAAATGTAGTGCATTTTATTTTAGTTTCTTTCGTTTTTTGGACTGAGCAGTTTCGTATCTCTTGAGTCATACGAAAACTAAATTATCCCAAAATTCGGACTAAATCGTTTTAGTACTAAAACGAATGCACATGTCTACTATTTACTGTATTTGAATATAGTGAAGAAACTCAGGGGAAAAGAGTAAAGAACTCACCTGAGGAAATAGCGGAAACTCGTGTTAAAAAGGGTGACAGATTTTAATCCCAGAAAAAGAGCTACACGGAGTTCGTGTGAGATTCAATACCAAAGGTAGAAAAATGCAAGCCAGATCAGGAAAGAGGGCTTGCCAGAGAAAATTCAGGAAGTAAATTTCAATCTAGGAAGCAATGGGTACCTAGAAGTCAGTGGGTTAAATCAAGGAAAAAAAATGTGCCTAGACAGGAAGCGACCCGAGGTAAAACTGAATCTGAGGAGTCTGAGAATGCGGAAGCTTCGTCCCCAAGGACGAATATAAAGCGGAGATATAATGTACGCCAGCGTATCGGCCAAATGCAGGAAAATTTCCGTGTGCTGACAGAAAAACTGGATCAGATCACTCAGTTGATGACTGGAAATAACCCTGGTCAGGTTGTAACTGATGAAACACCTGCAGCCCCGCCCAACCAGTGACTAAATGATGATTCTGATGAAGTAACCAGTGTCCATGACAATTTACCAGAAAGTGATGATCAAATGGTTAATACAAAGGTTTGTATGGTTGATGATTTAACCCCTTCCCTCCCAAGAGAAGGAAACTGTATTTTATCTCTCCAGCCTAAGTGCGAGCAATCTGAGAAGACTGAATCCAACACGGACTGCACAGCTGCCAAGAGAATGCCTGAGAGAGGAAATTCTGTGGGTAAAATCTGCACAAAACCTAATTTTATATCTCACTCTAAATTTCTCTGTAAATTGTATAGCATTGAAGACCGATATTATGTGAATGTAGAATTACAGGATAATTTACCACATATCATGTCTCTGCTAGACACAGGAAGCCAGGTTACATTGGCATCATCTAGTTATTTTGATCAGGTTCAAGAACTGTCCACCAGGAAGCCTAGATTAGATAAATCAAATGCTAATCTAGTGAGTGTGAGTGGCACATCTCTGAAAGTTCTGGGCACAGCTAAATTGGATTTTAAATTGGGGAATAAAATAAATAGGCATCCAACACTTATCGTGGATCTGCCCCAAAATCGCCTAAGAGATTTAAGACCTTTTTGTATACGTAATAAATATATATATATATATATATTTTTTTAATCTTGTGGTTTGGTTATATTTTTTTAAAGCAAAACACATACAATTAAAAGAATTTAGGAGAAATTCTGAGAAATATAGACAATTGATATTTATATCTCGTATAAGTTTCTTATTGATTATATCCGCGACAGGGGTGTATGTGTGTATATATACTGGTGGTGTGTGTGTATATATACCTGTGGTGGGTGTGTGTGTGTGTATATACACCTGTGGTGTGTGTGTGTGTATATATACACCTGTGGTGCGCGTGTGTGTGTGTGTGTGGTGTGAAAGGAGGCCAGTTTTTGTGGATCTTTCAAATAATGAAAACAAATTTGGGTGTTTCACAATAGGAGAATCCAAACAGCCACAGGGGAAGCTTCACATTAAAGCTTCTCCTGCCACAGTTTAGATTTCCCTATTGTGAAACACCAAACTTTGTCGCTATTGTTTGCAAACATTTGTGATCTTCCAAAAAGAGTGTGTAGGTTACATATGTGTGCGAGTTTTCATTATACATGGGGTGAGTGACCACTGCCGGGTGAGGAGACTGACCCTACCAGAGACAGGCTCCCCCAGGAAGGCCTCTGTGCCCTGGGGACAGTCCATTCATCCAGTCATGGCCCTTCTGACCAATGATCGCTGCCCACAGAAAGCTATGAGAGGATACATCGGAGATCCCCTTTGTGTGTGATTCTGTCTGCGAGATCCACGGTCTATAATAGGTCATGTCTGTGTGATCAAATTTGTTAGAAAGACAGTCTTAGTGAGCTGTCACTGCTCACAGTGAACCACACAAATTAGGCGAGATAGGCAGCCACCTAAGGCCTTGCGGTCACACATTACTGTGAGTTTTATTGCTGTGGAGCTCAGTGATACAGTAATGTGTGGTGTGTATGAGTGTGAGTTTTATTTGTTTAATTTAAACTTATTTTTCTGTGTTTTATTAACACAGTGGGGCGCAGTATGTCGTCCCCGCGATGGGTGGGTGGGTCTAAGTGCCGCGGGACGGCATAGCATACCCCACCAGTGTCTATGGGCCCCGTCTGGCCCACCCACCAGTTGGCGCATCATTTTCTGCAGCGGGACAGCTTGAACTCAAGTCGTCCCCTGCAGCCAATGACACGCAATGCACGTCAGTTGTGTAGGCAGGCTGGAGGAGGGGCCTGGTGCACTGTAAGCCACGCTGTGCATCAGAGCACATCACAGAGTCATCAGTCAGGTTTCCCTGTCGCTCTGATGTTGGCATTGTGTCACATGTGCACAGTGTGCCATCTGACTCTCTAAACGAGAAAGCAGAGCGGATCGATTGTTGCCTCATTATCTATAAAAAGGCCCACCAAAACCCTCAGCATCAGGCCCATGATACTCTTAATCCGGCCCTGGTTAGGTGTCTTGCCCAAGGACACTTACTGGAGAGGTGCTCGTCGGGATCGAACCCATGACTCCACAGGCTCTCTCCACGCAGAGTAGTGATGTTACCTCTACTCCACCCAGCCAGTACATGTTCATGAATTACAAAATACATACAAGATTTCAGGTAATTGCTACCGGAACATATAGTTCTATAAATCTGGAAGAAATTATATTTTACAGCTGAGACCATGGCTGTCCCGACAAACTGCTCCATTTTAACATGTTTGTACTAAAGATGCACTGATACTATTTCTTTAAGACAGAGTACCGATATTATTTTCAGCTACTCGCTGATACCACTACCAATATTTTACTGAATGTCATGTGACCCGCTTTCCAATAAATAATATAGGATTTTGCGGAAATCCTGTCCAATTTATGGAAATATTGAAATGTATGGCCAGACTAGGGATGTGCATGGCTGAAAAATTTGTTTAGTTTCTTTTTCAAATCATTTTGTGTTTGGAATTTCGTAACTAATTTTGTTTCGTATTTCGTTTTTGGATCGATTTTAAATTTCAAAATCTATTCGAATTTCATATATCAATTCGATAGTTGATATCAAGTCGAATTTTGGATCACTAAATAAAACCCCTATTAATCAAATTTTTCTGTTAAAAGAAAAGCTAGGGTTAAATTTTAAGCTGTGTCATAGATTTAGTATTTGAGTCAAATTAAACAGTGAAACAAAATTTATTTGTTTCATAAAGTCCTTTGCTGACTATTACTTGTATTGTAAGTTAGTTGATCGCAATTTAATAGTTCATTTCAAATTCGATAGTTGATATCAGTTATTCAAATTCTTCTTTTATGATGATGAAACAGTGTAAAACAAAATAAATTCATTACATACCATTTTGTTTCATATCATATCGATTCGTTAGTCGGAAGTACTTCCGAAATACGAATTATCAAATTTCGTTCCAAATGTTTCCGAAACAAATGCACATCTCTAGGCCAGAAAACCCATTTACCCACTGCACAGGTCTGCACATACCCTGACCACACACACACATATATATATATATATATATATATATACACACACACACACACATATATATATACACCGGACCTCAGATATATATGTATACACCAGAACTCAGATACGTGTGTGTGTGTATAATATACTAGCTTTTGCCCGCGGCTTCGCTCGCGTGGATTTTAGGATTTGTTAAAATTGGTTTTTAAAAGAAACTTGGTTTTTTTTTGTAGAACCCCCCTTCCCCCCCCACTTGGGATTTTTTGAAAATTGTAAAACACGTGTTTTTTTTTATTTTTCAAGAAGAACGTAAGTGCCAAATTTCACACCTGTAACATCTTTGGTTTTTGAAATATAGGTATACTGATAAAAGTATTCACATCACTTTCAAATCAAATCAAATCAAAATAAGCTTTATTAGCAGGACCAAATACATTTTAGCATTGCCAAAGCATATGGGGTGGAGGGGGGGTAGTGGGACATATATGGGGGGGAATGGACAAGTCCATGGACATTATCAGGGGTAAGGGATAATGTGAAGTCGGATGGGGGCAAGTCCGTGTTGGGATTTATAAGTCTGGGATCTCTCATGTTCCTCTCAGTCTGTGACATTCTGTGACGTATTGGGCAGATATTTTCACCGCCGGCTTCTCTTCTCCCAGTATGATGTGGAGTTTCCTCGTCTCTTCTATAGAGGTGAAGTCCGGGATGAGAGCGGAGAGTCTCTGGAAGTGAGTTTCCCTCAGTGCTGAGTACTTGGGGCACTGTAGGAGGAAGTGGACCTCATCTTCCAGGGCCCCCTGGTCACAATGCTGGCACAGTCTATTCTCCCTGGGTTTGTAGGTCTGTCTATGCCGCCCTGATTCGATCTCCAGGCTGTGGGCGCTCAGTCTGTACCGGCTCAGGATCTGTCTGTCCTTGGGGTCTTGTAGTAGCTCCAGGTATGGGGCCAGTTTGTATTCCCTCTGTAAGGATTGGTAAATGGTGAGTTTCTTGGAGTTTGCTATATCATGTCTCCATTCTCTGATATAGTTATCCCTGGAATCGTTACTTAGGGCCTTTATTTTATATTTTGTCAGGTTGCATTCATGGGGGCTTTGGATGATCAGGGTGGATATGAGTTGTTGCAGCCTACATGGTTTGGGGTGGTCCTTGTTGGCCAGTAGGGCTTTATGGTGGTATGAGTTGAGGCTGCTGATGTTTAGGTGGTCCCAGTATGATAGCGCCCTCTTCTTTACTGCAAGAAGTAAGGGGAGTCTGCCCAGCTCGGCCCGGCAAGCATTGTTAGAGGTGCTCCGATGGACTTGGAGGAGGTGCTTGCAGAATTCCAGGTGGAATATTTCTGTTGGGCTGGTGTCCCATTTGGGTTGGTCAGGGTAGGTGATGGGGCCCCAAACTTCACTGTCATAAAGGAGGATTGGAGCGATGACGCTATCAAAGATTTTAAGCCAGACTCTTACAGGCGGTTTTAGTTTGTAGAGTTTTCTTCTGATGGCATAGAAGGTTCTACACGCCTTGTCTCTTAGGGCCTCTATTGCTGGTTTGAAATTTCCAGATCGGTTTGTTTCTAGGCCGAGGTATGTGTATCTGTTGGCTTCCTCGAGAGTGCAGTCATTAAGTGTGAAAGAGGAACTCTTGTTTTTTGCGTTCTTCCTTTGGAAAACCATGACCTTTGTTTTCTTTTGGTTGATGGGTAGTGCCCATGCCGCACTGTATTTTCCCAGCACTTCCAGGCTGTCTTGTAGACCTCTTTCTGTTGGTGACAGTAATAGGAGGTCATCTGCATACAACAGGAACTTCACCTCGTCATGTAGAGTTAGTCCTGGTGCTGAGGAGGATTCTAGAGCTTCAGCCAGTCCATTGATGTAGATAATATTTTCGCATGTTTTGTATTGTGGACATGGTCCTTGATAAGACTGTGCAGGGTGTAGATGTGATCTGTAGTGCGATGGTTTGGCATCCCCATTAACTGGATTTTCGGAAAATGGTAAAACATGTTTTTTTTTTGCACGAAGATTGTAAATATCGAATTTCGCACCTGTAACATCATTGGTTTTTGAAATATAGGTATAGTGATAAAGGTATTCATCCCCCTTTTTGCACCCCCACTGGATTTTTGGAAAATGGTAAAATACGTGTTGTTTTATTTTCAAGACGAATCTAAATACCAATTTTCACGTCTGTAACATCTTCTGTTTTTGAGATATAGGTATCCTGTTGAAAAGTATTCACCCCCTTTTTTCACCCACCACGTAGGATTCTTGGAAAATGTTTTTTTATTTTTCAAGAAGATTGTAAGTGCCAGAATTCACACCAGCAACATCTTTGGAAATATAGGTATACTGATAAAAGTATTCAACCCCCCTTTTTCCCCCTCCCACTGGATTTTTGGAAAATGGTAAAATAGGTGTTTTTTTGTTTCTCAAGACAAATCTAAATACCAATTTTCACATCTGTAACATCTTCTGTTTTAGAGATGTAGGTATCCTGTTTAAAAGTATTCACCCCCCCTTTTTTTACCCCCCCCCAGGTCTGTGTAGGGGAAAAATAGAGGGGCGGATGTTCAGTTGCTGTCTCTTGGGATCCTTAAGTGGTCCTCAAAGAAACCCTATGACAGGTAGACATAACACCATACAGAACCCTACAAAATCAGCGACAATGTGGTTATCCTGCAGTAATAAACAACAGTTCTTGACTCCTATCCAAGGAGTACAGGGTCCGAGATCAAATAATTAAAATGAGACTCCTGCCAGTTAGCTCTACGTGTTTCGCACGGTTGGCGTCATCAGGAGCTTGGCGGCAGCGTGCTAGTAGGCAGAGAAACAAAGACTTCAGTTATACACGGTTTCTTCGGTGTTTATATATGTTAGTAGAACCACCACATCCCACAGGAAGCATCACACGATAAGACATCAGATGCGTACAGGTGTCTTCTTCATGGTCCACCATTATGTATTTATGTATTGATTTTAAAGAGAACATTTATAGTCAAATACCGCTTAACTCTTAACTTGGTTTTATATGCATTTGGGAGTGCAGAAAGTCTGTTATTTTCAAATGTATCCCTAGTATCGGGACCATTAAAAATAAGAACAATTATCCAAGATGTAATCCTTGACTTTATAACCATAGGCATACTTTGTGACCAGTGCAAAATGTTTTATATAGTGAAGGCTGTAAATATGAAATTACCATTTTTGGATATTTCACTGGACACAGCATTCAAAAGAAATTAAGATAGCCATGTTCAGACTTACATAACATATACATCACGGAGAGCTTTATCCTGACTCAATATGAATTTAAAATTGCCGGAAATTAACTTTATTGTTTAAAATAAATACATTAAGTCTATAGAAATACCGGATTGACTAAATGAGTTCCTTTAACTTTCAGACAATTTAATGGGTTGACATTACTTTAATAGGCTGAAAGATCAGTTAATAAATGTTCAATGGCATTATGGCTTTCTTTGTTTACATTTTAAAATGAATGTCTTGCAACTTATCAATATTTCATGCAGCACTATCTGTTAAATAATTTATATAAAAGGGAAAGTGCTGTAAACTGTTTCTGTTCTTAATATCTGGCAAGCAAGGTCACAAAACCTATATTATTATAATGTCATCAATGAACAGTAAAAATGCAGAAATATTATTCAACTGGGATGTTTCACTTTTATATTCGTTACAATATTTGGTTATTTTACAATAGAAATGTAATTTGAGTCCGTGCAAATATTTGGAGCATTATTTGCAAACAAAATATTATTTGTTAGTTATTCTGTTATCTCCTTCACTATCAAGTGTTTTTCCATAAAGTCACTGGCAAGAACAAATGGTTTTATGGAAAACTACTATACATGATCTCTTAACCCTATAACCACCACCACTACACCCAGTCTAACCGCCTGTAATTATCATTCCAATGCATTTATAGCCTACATGAACTATTGTACAGGCAAGGGGCTCCCTCTCAAACGCAGAACAGTATCTAAAACTGCAGTGGAAAGTCTGCGAGGGGATGCTTTTAATGACTAGTTTTAGCAAGCTAGAGTACATCAGCTGCCAAGTCTGATGTACTGGATTTGTAGAGACGAATTCGGGAACCCATTAGCAAACAAAATCTATTTGCAATCCTCCAGAACATTCCAAATTCAGGTATCTCAATCTCAAAAAAGGTGATGGGGATTTTTGTTCAGGGTCAGACGAACGCACTATGTGCATTAATCGCAACATTGTGACGCTTCGACGGGGCTGGCCACACGAATTGCGTGCACTAAAACAGACATGCTGAAAGCCTCCCCATCGAAGCGCTACAACGCACGTTCGACGGGACTGCAAAGCGCGATCCTCCACGGGCGTCAGAGTGGAAGGAACGCCCACTCTCATGGACATTCCTCCGCTCTTAAAAACGCTCGTCTGACCCCGGCCTTAAAGATCAAGTCAACTGGATCAGAGAATTAAAGGGGTTAAAAGAACAACATTTACCTTCTCAACACGTATTAAGATTCTTTTTTTATTTTGAATCCAGGCAGAAGATAAGAAGCCTTTGTTATAGAGCTACAGAACACATTTACACATCAAATAGATTTAATTTGTGAAAATCAGTGGGCGAAAAAAATTAAAGAGCAATTTCATCCCCCTAAAAAAATAATTACAGATAGAGTATAAAAGAGTTGTGTATATGTCTTATATCTGCTATTTGAGATTTTTTTTATAGAAATAGACCTAACATTGTATTTGGTGTTTCAAATTTCGATGAAATTCAAACCCATTTCAAAGTTGTTGTTTTCAGTATATATTTCAGAAAAATTTAAGTACATAAAGCAGTACCAGAATATTAATGCGCATACATACTTGTAAAGAAACAAAGAATGTCATGCTATGAACCAAAGATCTTTGGTAGATGCAAGTGGAGAATGGTCGCTGTGGATAGTCTTGCCTGCTTGGAGTTTGAGAGGTGGTGGTAACGGAGATCATTCTAGTAGCATTTAGCCTCATCCTTTTTCATTGAGTAAGTACATAGCTGCAGAAATGGAATAACCCCACAAGACACAGGCTGCTCAAATATCTATCCCAAACCTTTGAAACTGCACTTGTAATAAATAATACAATCTGAATATATATTTGTCTGCAATTTTTACGAAAAAAATAGCAAGGAAATTTCATGACTTCTCCTTTGAATTAAAGTCAGACGAGCAGACTGAACACTCTTTAGCCCCTTGTTGGATGGCAAGAGGAGACAAAATATTTTTCATTAGTTTATTGAAATAGACAGCTAAGGGATGACAGCCAGTGGTTTAGAAAAGGCCCCCATGAATTCTGATGACCGCCCGGTCTGTTGGCCAGTTAACTTAGATAAAAAATTGATGGAAATGATGAAATGGATGGAGTAGAGGTAACATCGATGCTCTATAAACGTGGAGACAGGTTCGAATCTCAGCCAGAACACCTCTCCAGTAAGTGTCCTTGGGCAAGACACCCAAAAGGTACATACATGCCTACCACACAATATCGGCAGTGGAGTCAAGTGGTAGGGTCTCTACACTTCAACTGTGGAGATGCAACTCAAGGTCCCATTCGGCACATCCCACCAATACAACTGTGGATAAGTCTCGACTTTACGAGAAGCGGGTTCAACATAACCACCAGGTTGCTGATCATCGCTACAATCATGGAAAGACAAATTGATCCCACTCAGAAGACGCCACCAGCAAGTGTCCTTGGGCAAGACACCTAACGATATGGATACGCCTACCTCAGAAAATACTTGTACATCTCATAGATTGGAAGTTCCCTTGGGAACAGGATCCCCCGAATCAGGCCATATCATCCACGTGTTGTATTCCAATGTATCAACACCTTCTACACTGATCTTGTAAAGCGCTGCGGAATATGTGGCGCTATATAAAAGGAAAATAATAATAAAAAAATAACAATTTGTATAACTGATACCATTATTGGCAAACAAAAAAAATGATTATTTTGCAAGCTTTCAGAGCACTACAACTCATTCATCAGGCCTACCTTGTTTGTGAAGATCAGATTGAAGAAAACAAAAAAAGATATACACAATTAACATAAGTGTAGATGAAGATTTAGAAGCTTTTCAGCTCATAAAGCTGTGGTCCAGGGGATATCAGCCAGGCAGCTCACCTTGAGATGAAGGGGGCATCTTTGATTGATTTGTAGACAAAATTGCGCAAGCTTGAACATAGACATAAAACTACCCCTACCCCAGATCTCTTGGCTAGTTTCCAGTTCACTCGCAGGGCCTTATCGCAGCTTCTTTTAGACGACATCAGTAAATCCATGATATGGTCAAAACCCCTTTTTTATGAAAAAGCAAATAAGATGGATAAGCTCCTGGCTAGGCAAATTCAGCCACGTCCTCCTTCTCCCATTATGTCGCTTTTAGATGGAAGTGGCAAATTGACTCGCTCTCCAACAAACATGGGCACTCTGTTGACTATCGCGAAAGATTATATAATCACTCCCCTACACACACAATTCAAAACTTGGTATACCTCTCGATGGACGAGTTTCTCTCGAAGACCAAGTTGTCATCCCTCAATGAGGAGCAGATTGGAGCCCTTAGCTCCACTATCACAGCAGCAAAAGTGAGTAGGGCTGTCCGCTCCCTGCGCCCACATGCGGCGCCAGGTCAGACGGCATGCCTATTCAATATTATAAAGAATTTCTTCCCATACTACTTCCACGCCTGGTGAATATGTGTAACAACTCGATGGAGGGAGAGAGGTTCTCCCCCAATTCTTCTTTAGCTGATATTGTGCTTATACTGTACAAAAACCAGGGAAGGATGCATTATTGGTCGGAAATTATCGTCCAATTTCGCTCTGACATCAACATCTTCACGAGGGTTTTGGCCACTAGACTTAATCCATTATTGCCTGGGCTTATACACCTTGATCAGGTGGGCTTTTTTCCGGATGCCAAGCCTATGAAAACACCAGACAGGCCTGTGATTTAGCCTGGCTGGTGAAGGCTCGGGGTGTGCCCTCTCTGCTTCTTTCTTTGGATGCGGAGAAGGCATTTGACCGAGTCAAGTGGCCTTTTCTTTTTCGTGCGTTAGCCCGACAGCACTTTCCCGAGACGTTTATTTTAGTCCTATCGGCTCTCTATACTAAACCTGTAGCCAGGATATATGTCCCAGGGGCTGCTTCCATCTAGTTTCTGCTTTCCAACGGCAGGGCGGCCCCCTCTCCCCCCTCCTATTTGCTTTGGTGCTGGAGCCCTTTTTGTCTTCCATTAAATCTGACGTAGAAATTGAAGGATTTAGAGTGGGGGGGAGATGTTCAAACTTTCAGCTTTTGCAGATGATGTTCTGTTCACTCTGACTAAAGCCGAGAGGTAGGTACCCAGTCTTCTTACTCTCCTGGATTCCTATTCAGCTGTCTCATGTTATAAAATTAATGTTTCCAAATCTGTGGCAATGCTCTTTCATACTTCCTCTGATACTGAACATTTCTTATCTTTAACTCTGGGTCTTTCAATCTCCAGGGCATCGTTACAATATCTAGGTATCCGGATCATGGCAACCCTGGAAGCATTGTATGACAGCAATTATACACCTCTGCTGGTTAGACTAAAGAAGGACATCGAAGAATGGGGCAAGACACATACATCATGGTTAGGGCAGAATCATTGCATTAAAATGAACGCTCTCCTGCGGTTGCTCTATTTCTTCCAGGCCCTCCTGATTGCTAGTAATGTAGCAGACTTTCGTCTCTTGCAATCTATTATAGACAATTTTGTCTGGGGGGGTAGAAGACAGAGTTTCCTGCCAGGTGCTATATCACTCAAGGGACAAGGGAGGGTTAGGGCTGCTCTCCTTACTGACATATTATAATGCAGTGCATATAGCACAAATAGTGATATGGCACTCTGCGATGGGTACTCGATGTTGGGTTGATTTAGAATCGACTCTCAGCTCCGGATCGGCTTCAATTTTGGATATGGTTGTCAAAAGAACATAGGCCTTGTCTAGATACCTCTCGCCCCACTATATTGAATTCAGTGAGATTATGGAACACACTAGCTCTTAAATGCGATTTAACTAGCTTTCCTTCTCCCTTTACTCCGTAATTCCGAATTATCCCCGAGTATGCAGCCTCTCCTTTTTGACTACCTGGAAGAGGCTGGGATTCAGTGACTCTGTCGCCTCTATTACTGACCATCTTGTGTCACCTTTGAAGCCCTGAGTAACCGTACTCCCCATTTACTAGGGATTTCTTTTGCTTACTCCAGGTCCGGAGCTATGCATCGAAGTCGCATATTAAAAGCACCACATTATCTAAGCGTACTTGGTTCGAACAATTGTGCTACCCAGTATTTGCTTCAACAGGGTTGATTTCCTGGATTTATTCGAGGATCTCTCCCATTTTAGATTGGCAAGAGCTTTCATATATTAAGGCCTGGTCACTAGATATTGAGGAATCCCTGACACTTGAGGACTGGTCTGACATTTGGGAGAAGGCCAAAAATGTTTCAATTTGTACACAATATGAAGAGCAATCCCTTAAGTTAATTCTACGGTGGTACATCACCCCAGTTCAACTAAACTAATTGGGAGCTACAACGTCGAAATTGTGTTGGCGTTTGTGTGGCAAAAAGGGCACTTACTACCACATGTGGTGGACCTGCCCCGTTATAGTGTGATTCTGGAGTCAGATCCAGACAGTGTTTTCTGAAATCCTTGAGTACCATCTTCCCCTTACCCCGATTTCTTTTTACTGTCCAAATCTTTAGCGGACTTGTCTCAGGGTAGTAATAAGCTGTTGAATAAGCTCTTATCTGCGGCCCGAAGAGCAGTGGCTGAGAAATGGCAAACCATTGAACTCCCGGATATGGAGAGAGTCCTGCATAAAATTAGGGACTTAAAACTTATGGACGCCCTTACTGCTAAAATCAATCATGTCACAATTGCTCACGAAATATTGTGGGCTCAGTGGATTGATTGATGATGATTAATAGGAAATATTTTTCTTCCCCCTGTTTTCTTCTCTTTTTGTGTACCTTTGTAGGGTGACTGAGTAGTGTTGTTTTTTTCTAGAATGTTTTGTTTAGTTAAAAATTTGATGGCTGAATTTTCTTTTTCTAGTTTTGCAGTGATCAAAGTTTGCCATTATATATAGGTTTTGGTGCTCATTGGTCAAATCGGAATGACTTTTTGCTATTGGTATTAACCTCCTTCTGTATTATGTGAAGCAGTCAATAAAATTATATAAAAAATAAAAAGAAGCTTTTCAGTAACTTCCATGTCATATTTTGAATAGACTCTCTCCTCACCTCAAGATTAAATACTAAAGGTTTTTTTTTCAGTGGAGACATTTGTCAGGTATATTGAAAGGGAAAAAAAAAATGGATGCCTGTAGCCATTTTGTTTTTAAAGAGTCTTTTTCTTTTTCCAAATTTCCCTAGTTAGAAATGAACCGAGATTTTTTTTACAGAGTTCATGGCTGGGTGAGATCTTATATATATTTTTAAAAATACCAGACATGAAGGAACCTTAAATGTCTTTGTGTGATATAATGCCCTAGCTAAGTGCTAAGATCTGTCATAATTAAATTTATTGGTCTGTTTTAAGTCTTTAAAACAAAAAGATTTTGTTTTTTGGGTATAGGAATATAAGAGTTAATATCTTTGTAAGGTAAAATATATTCACAAAATATATGTTTATAATCAAGGTATATTTTATTATATTTACAGTAGAAAATAGACGCTCCAATTTATATTGTAGAGAGTTTAAGTGGTAAATAGTATAATTATTGAAGAATAGATTCTGTTGAGTTAACTAGAAAAGAATTCAACCGATAAAGACTCCGTAAGTAACTAGAAAGGAGTGAGGGATATAAATCTAATTTTGATATGTAGAGACTAAATGTCTACATTGGGAGAGAGAGGGTTTTTGTTAAGTCAAATTGACCTTTTGACACGAGATAAGAATATTAAAAAGAAATGGTTCAATTAATTGAGAAGTGCAATACTGCCCTCTAGAGGATAGCAAATATTATATTTGATATAATGAAGGATATTGTGACGTCAAATTGACTATAACTGAAGCGGCAATGTTGGTTGCAGTCACTCCGAGACCGAGATTCTGAGATGCTGAGATTCCGAGACTCCGAGACATACACCACAATGCATTCAGACGTCCAGTACACATAGCAGTCAGAGACACACCACAATGCATGCACATTCCAGGATATTAGAGATTCCGAGGCTAACACACATCGCTAGCAGACCATTCCGGGACAATGCACTCAAGACTCTCACCAAATCTCTGACTCACATGCATTGATTATCTGATATTGATAATCTTCACATATTCCAAAACATTACATAAGGAATTCCAAGGCAGACTCATCAAAATCCAGATTGGAGAGATAATGTATGAGAGCTATTTAAATTAAGGAATTAATGTAAATTATATATATATTTGTAGATTTCATGCAATATACAGACTGAGATTTCTCTGATTTTTGGTAGCTCCAAAAGTCTAAATATTTCTATTCTGCAGATAGAAATATGAAGAAGTGGACATAAGGATTTATCCTAAAAGAAACTGTTGTAGGATTGATACAGATATATATATTGAATTTGGAAATTACTGTGATTGAAATTAATAAGCAAGGAATTATATAACTACAAAATAAAAAGCAAAAGATTGGAAGTTTAATTCTCGAGATTAGGGGAGGATTCACTAAATAAGTTTTATTACTTATTATTTTAAATTAACTCATCTTTTGTTGATCCATGTAGTATAGATATATATATATATATATATATATAAGATCTAGCTGGTTAAACATTGTTTGCTGGGAAATGCATGTTGTATTAAGCAGAAATGTTTATTAACCATTTGTGTATTAGTTACTAACTGATAAGGTAAATGATATTAATCATATATGCAGTTACTAACAGGACAGGAGATACATATATTGTGAAGCTAGTTTTTATATGCTGATGGATTGTGGTTTATAAAACTTTGTTTATGACAGGAGATTTGAAACTTTTTTGTATACGTAATAAATATATGTTTTTATCCGATTATTGATTATTGTATGCTTCAAAGCAAAACACAGACAATTAAAAGAATTTAGGAGAATTTCTAGGCAATATAAACGATTGATTTGTGTCTTGTATAAATTTCTTATGAAATACTAATCCCTGCCATATTGGAGGCTTGGCTGATAAATTCAATATATGACGTGTTGTAGTCACGTGCAGAGATTATATCCGACAGACTTTAACAGACTCCACACCCACATACACACTCCCATCTCACTCAGTGAACCACTCACTTTATCCTGAGCATTGTCTTCATTAAAAAAAGTGTTTCCACATTACATAAGTAGATAACGCAGAAATGTGTTACAAAAAATTCATCACAAGTGCATAAAGCCTGAAACCCTCTTTATTAGAGAATAAACGCTCTAAGAGTAAAAAGCAATCTGCATAATTAGGTTGAATATTATAACGCTAAACCCACAACACAGGACTTTAACCCCCCAAAAGTTACATGTCCAGAAAAACGAAGCAAAAAGCAGTTGGTTACAATTCGCACAGGTTGTTGACAAAAGAGATTATAAAATGCGATGGATTGAATATTTAAATGTTATATATATTGAATTTATTGGCTCCAATTCATGTGTATTAAATGCACAGAATTTATAATGTTTGTCAACTCATTCTCACACATATATTTTGTTTAACCTAAATCCCCCCTGCTCATTGCAAAGTAAAAAGCAAGCACAAAGGATTATAATCGTCAGGAAAATAACAGATTTTTAAAATGATTTTAGCAAAACAAAGAATGGAGAGAACATATCCAAACACTGTAAACAATTAGAGTGAATGACAGAATAAAAACAGACAGGTGCATTGCTGTTACTTTTTTCACAAGGTTCTTTCTTAAAATAAATATTGTTCAGCAATTATACAAAAACTGACTATGAACACACAGAATACGTGTACTGAACACCAAGTCATTTCTGCACCTGGAAAGAGGGAAGAACACATTAATTGCTCCCTAGAAGAATTTATGACTCATATCAATTCTAGTTAATTACCAGTATTACATGAATCGACTTTTAGTCGGCATAAGGAATAGAGCCCATTGAATACGTGACATCAAATCTCAATCAAAATATCATGAAAATAAATGAAGATAAATATAACAAGTGTTCACACATATAGAAAAGAAGGTGATATGAATGGTGCTCCAAAATGCTGCACCTGCTCAGAGTATGTATAAAATACACCAAATCCAATTGAAAACCCAGAAGTATTGCGCTTTGATAAAAAATTAATAGACTGCTTAAAGCACCCAATGAACACAAATTAGATATTGTGCACATCAGTCACATAATGTGGACAAATCTTTACAGATCATAAATCTTATGTGTGCTTCGCATTAGTAGTAATGATACTAGGGTTGACACCCATCCGGATCTTACCCAGGCAGTCCAGGATTTTGAAACCTTTGCCCGGGTTTTGGCTGAGCCAAGCCCCAGACATGCATATGTCCAAGGCTAGGCACATTTAACAGGATATGAAGAGTGCACAAGGCACCAGGCCCTGCACATCCTGCATCCTATCAGATGTGGAACAGCTCCCATCTGCTGTATTTTTACAATGCAGGGCACGTAGGGGAGCAGAAAGCTGCATAGAATCTGCCTGTGTGTCCTATGCGTGCTGGCCTCCTTCCCAGCAGCAGCAGGTACTACTGACAGATACACTGGCAGGAATCCTAGGTATCATTTGTCTCCTGTATTCTTCAAAAGCACTGTCACACTCCTTCCCACCCTTTTATTTATCATTCTCTCTCCCCGCTCTTTCTTTCCGTCTCACACATGCATTTTCCCTCTTAGCCCTCTTCCCAATCTAAGCCTTTCCTCTTCCCATCCTGTCTTCCTCCTCACCCCTCTTCCCCCTCCTCTCCATTCCCTCTTACTCTTCTTATTGAAACTTGCTAAATGTCTAGCTAAAAAATACTGCATAAATCCTCAAAAACTGCATATCTGTCATGCCTCTTGGGTACTCAACCAGCCAGTGCCTAGATTCCTTTGTGGCTATCTCTGTGCTGTCAGTCTGGAGCTTGTTGGGTGGTGTCATTTTAGCCACCATGTTCGTCCGGTATAACAAATGGCCGCCATTTTGAAGCATGGGGATAAATATTTGATGCACACAACACCATGTAATGATGCACCTGAGTCAATCCAGTGACCTCCATTGGTTGAAGTCAATTGACAACAGTGTCAGTTCTGCTCATACAGACAGCATCAGCTGTGTGCCAAAATCACATCCATAATGCAGTAACACAAACAAGGAAGCCCATTTTTCAGACAGGTGGAAGATACACTTTCCCTGGTTGGTCCTTCACCAATATGTACACACCGAACCCCTCATTTATTAGGTTTTCAGCAAGACTTGTGCCTGTGACCCAAAGTACTAATACCTGTCTATTTTCCATACTCCTTTACCTACCCAATCTGTTTCTGTGTGGATTCACTGGCTACCGGACGTGACCTCAGCTTGTTCCCTGAACTGAGAAACCTGTATGTGCCCTTGTGACACCGGCTATGTTCACAATTCTGGTCGTTTTCTGCTATTCCTCATTTACCAGCTTCTGGCCTTTGACTTGATTCCCGGCTTGTGCTTTATTGACCATGGCTTTGACTATTGTTAATAGTTGTCCATCTTTACTTGGATCCTGTATATCTGCTTGTGCCCTGCTAAGCACAGCACTATGGCTACTAGTTCTACTGCTTCATCTGGCTTCAGGTGAGTACCTGCCATTGGGCTTCTTCTCCTGCTTACCAAGACCTTGCCAAATTACATATTCTGTAGTATTCCATTATACCAAAATTTGACACTTTAGGATTTTCAATGCATTTATTGTTTCATAAAAAAATTAGTAAAAATGGCAAAATCTTAATGTGTGTCTAAAGTGTACATCTTGTTCCCTTTATTGTAAAGCGCTGCGGAAACTGTTGGCGCTATATAAATGATGACAATAATAATAATATAAAACTGTGTTAAGAAAGTAATGTAGGACTGTCTGTTTTGGTAATTCTAAAGAATTGTATAAATCTTTGCATGTCAATCAGAAACCTATAGTCAGCGCTTCAAGCTGATATCTATGACAAGTTGGAAAATTAACACGCCTTTGAGAAATACTGTGAGTGACAGGTTTATCAGTGTCAATATGATCCATTCCCTGTGAAATTATGTCTAGGGTCTAGAAGTCAGAGATGAAAATACACTGACACTTACATTCACAAATAATCAAGTCATTTTCATTTATAGAACATTAAACACCAAAAGGATGAATGTGTTAAATTAGACAGATTGGAAGAACATGTATTGTTTATTCATAGCATAGCTTTTAACATCACACTTGTGGATATTTCATTAAACAGTTCAAACACTAGTCATACTCTTAGGGATGTAAAAATATATACAATTATGCCTAAATAGAATGTTTTTGCATAAGTTCCTGCTAGGTGTCCAGGTAGCATAATGAGGCTTAAGATGTTTTATCCATAATAATAAACCTATAAGTAACTATACAAACAAGTTGTATCACACTGAGCAGAAACTAACCAAGCAAGAAACATATGGGGTGAGAATGTGAAAGCAATGTATCACACTGTTGGATCGATTTGCCTTCCAGAAAGAATAATGAATAACTAATGACTAAAGATCACAACTATCGAATGAATCTTCTGTACCCTTTCAAGAATTATAAAGAAATGTGTTATTTTGGATTTGAATGAGATCGAGTCCCTAGATTTTGGTGGGATATGGTTATAGCAATAAATTCAATGTAACCACATAGAAGGCAACATTGGGAAATGTGGCATAGCATTGATTTTAGGGTTCTGTGTAATAACAGATCCAGGATGCATAAAAGTGAGACAGATGTCATTTGCATATCCTACCCAGAATTCATTGCTGTATATGGGGAATGTGGCACAGGAGCTCTGGGATGCAATTCATCGAATTGCTGTGATGTTCAAGTGGCTTCTGCAATAATAAACACTTATTATAGTGTGGAGGCTTTTTATCCTCCACCACAACCCTTATAGATACTGATTTGCCTACGGGTCCCAAGCATCCACTGCAAATGGTCATCATGCCTAGCTCCTAGCTGATGAGGGTCCAACAAACCCAAAACAGCGCTGTCCTAGGAGTGGCTTTGACCAGATGCATAACCTTATCTCTGCTAGAAAGCCACAGTGTGGCATAGCATTGATTTTAGGGTTCTGTGTAATAACAGATCCAGGATGCATAAAATTAGACAGATGTCATTTGCATATCCTACACAGAATTCCTTGCTGTAAATGGGGAATGTGGCACAGGTGCTCTGGGATGCAATTCATCGAATTGCTGTGATGTGCAAGTGGCTTCTGCAATAATAAACACTATATATATATAACATACACTCATACAAATATATAATTAAGGACAGAAAGAGAGATTAAAATCCTTTACTATGCAAATTGCACAAGAGAATTTGAATAATTGAGATAAACATATTTACATGTCTGAGCAAATCAGAGACTTGCTCGCCCAGAGATTTACTTTGCCATTCTTCCTCCAGATGTAACAGGACATTCTGGCAAATGAAGTCTACAAGCTCTAACTTTTTTGTATCAACAGTCTGCTGTAGTGCAGATCTCCCTTATATCAGAGCATGCCCTTACTCTGTCGGGTATTTTCATAGGAAAAACAAAATGGATCCTATCGCCATTTTGTGTATTTCATATAATCCATTCTTTTTATAAAACATTTTTTTTTCCCCAGGAAGAAAAGTTCATACAAAGTTTAAACTCATTAGAGGAAAACTATTGTGTCAGACATAAAGACGCCATAAAGTGTTCCTATTTGATATATGTTTAGTTATAAGTGCTAAGACATGTCAAAGGTAAATTTATAGCTGTCGGTTTGATTAAGAAGTCCTTGAATAAAATATTTATTTTCTTTAAGGTTTAAAACATATCTATACACAAAATATATAGCTATGCACAAATATACAGTATATATTCAAGTATATTGTATTCTATATTTAGTAGCACAATAGAATAAATGCTCCAATATTTTCTAGAGTGCATAACTATGTTGGTAAATAAGTAAAAGATTTAGATATCTGTAGTATAAAAGTAAAATAATTTACATTTAACAGATAAGAGTAACGGAGAAGAAAAACCTTGAAATAAAAATGGCTAGAAGAGAAGGCGGATCCTAAATATTAATTTGACAGCACAGACAGAAGTCTGGAGAGAACATGAAACGGTCTTTGTTTACCTAGATAAGAGTAGATTGACCTATGACCCATGTAAAATAAAATAGAGGAAAATAGAAATCAAATATTGCTATTTTATTTTTAAATCAACACTGCCATCTAGTGTTATGTTATGAGTTTGACAGGCTTCATTGACTATCATTATATGCTAATTAGAAGCACATGATAAGTGATGTAAAAAGACCCTATATCTGTGTAGTCACACAGGTATAGAGGCACTTCAGTTTCACTTCTTCCTCTCAAGAGACTTCAGTTTTCATTTCTCCCTCTCATGCATTCTCACTAATCTCTCTCACCCATCCCAAGAGCCATGCTCAAGGGGAGACTCAGACACAAAGAAACTTATAACATCTTATAATATTCTCACAATTTCTCACATGCTCTCCATTTAATTCATTACATCCACTGATATCATACGAAGTTCGCAGAAAGGATTGAAAAGATCTTGGAAAAGGTAAAGTATGGAATGCAGATATATTATATATATGTGCGTATATTGCAATGGATATAGACTGAGATTTATCTCAGATATCGCTAGATCTGATCTTAAGTATTTCTAACCTGCAGCATAGAAATATAATAAATAAATATCCAGTTATCAGACTTATTTGCAAAGTATTTTACCAGGAAGGATACATTGAGATTTCTCTCGTTTTCAAGTATGTCCTAGGTATTTCATTTATCCTAATTATTTGTTGCAGTATACATATTGAAATTGGAAGAGCTGTTGTGATTGAATTACTAAGCAGGGATTTTATAACCTAAATTTAAAAAGCATAAGATTAGAAGCTTAATTCTCGTTATTAGGTGAGGATTCACTAAATAGGTTTTTCTTATCATTCTAAATAGAATAAGTGATAGCTTCATCTTTTTGTTGACCCAGGTAGCACAGAGATTATATATATATATATATATATATATACACACACACCGGATTCTAGCTTGTTTTGAATGTTTGATTGCTGGGAATTACATGTTAATTGTTTTCTTTAAGCAGAAACAGTTATTAAGTTGAACTATCCATCTAGCTTAGTTACTAACTGATTAAAGTAAATGGTACTAATAATATGTGCTGATGTTACGAACGATCTAATTCTAAAAAGCTAGAAATCTGTGTGCCGACAGTGGTTGTTGCTTTTATAAATCCTTGACTTTTGTTGTGAGAATAAATAATTTTCTATACGTAATAAATATATAATTTTTTCATCTAGTTTTGTTGCAGTTGTATTTTTGTAAACAAAACATATACAAGTGAAAACAGATTCAGGAGACTTTGTAAGAAATACGGGGGGATAGTTTTATTTATATCTCGTATAAATTTCTTATTTGAATAATATCTCCCACAACTCGTTGATCTCAAGCATACGTTAGAGGATGCAACAACACAAAACCCTTTTAGGCTGTCAGATGAACGCAGTCTGAGTGCACTCTGCGTGTGTGCATAAAGGACAGACGTACTGACGGAAGATACTGTAGACTCCACACGGTCCATGTTTTTTTGACAGACGTAGAAAAAAAAGGGAACTATGGGAATTAAAAGATGAAAAAAATGATAAAATTTTTAAACGGATATGAAAAGCCATTTTGTGCGTCAAGGTGCTGGATGTCGCAAATGCGCTGCGTCTGACCTCTCACTCCGCACACGGAATCCTATGCGGTGTGGCGCACTCTGCACGTCCGTGGTAGCGGTTTTACGTTCTTGCCTAACTCGCGTCCATTTGCCACGTGTGGTGTGCAGTTCGGTGCGCACGTACTTAGTGTGTGGGTCTCTATTGATCATGATTCTATGCTACGACAGACGTTAAACTGTGCGGCAACATGGACGTGATAACTGCGTTCGTCTGACATTAGCCTAAGACAACGAGTTTAGGATTTGTTAGGCTCAGCAGGAGATCGGACCTGGTTTGTTGCAAAAATACTGATTTCAGGTTAAAAATTCAACTATTACATTTAACAAGGAGGCCAAAAAAAAGTCTAATTGCAGCAGACTTTTGATGCACAAAAGGTGAGAGATTATGGACTTCATTTACATGTCCTTCCCAGAATTCCATTACTTAAGTGCGGCAAATGAGCTCTGTGGGCAAAGGAGTCTTTGATTTGTGCAAACCTATGTTTTCCACATGGACTAATATACTCTTGCAATTTGAATAGTGAAGGATTTAACCTCATTAACATTAATACATGTTCATTTTCACACTTCCTATACCTTATATAGGCAACGCTAATTTGTGGACAGCTCAAGAAAACCAAGCGATTTCAAGGTCACTCATTTTTGTATTTGCAAAATCACTTTACACTAAATAAAAATAGCTTTTAAAAAAATCTCACTTCCAGTGCAAATGACTATATGATCTGCAACCTGCTCTCCTCCTTGCCGAACAAACTGGAAACAAATCAATCCCAGTGTCCTTCCACTCACCCTGCACGACTCCCCTTGTGCATGGTTCAAAGTCTCCATGAAGTGCTATGGACACCAGGAGAAGATACCATCTACAACGCTACCAGTATCCATCAACAGTTCCATAATATTACAAGTTGAACCAGTAATATAGGGACTCGCTCATAACATGGAGCTGCCAAGAGTTAACAGCTTCCATTTATTGGCTTATCTGGTATTCAACCCCATCTATAATGGGCAAAGAATATAAAAAAACAAATAAGTATCATTTCAATCACTAGACAGAAGATCGGGAAAATGTGGATGAGTTTCTTGAGGGAGGTAATTGTTCCCAATATTATTAATCTTCATTTATAAAGCGCCAGCATATTCCGCAGTGCTGTACAACGGGCACAGTATAGACAGGGTTACAATACATTGAACAACATTTGACAAACCTGTACAGGAGAAGACAAAGACCCTATACCCGTGGGAACTCACAATCTAGAAGATTTTAACAATAAAGGAAGAAAGTTGGCTATTCATTATACACTTAATGTAGCTTGTATCCTCTGAGTTGCACTTGTCAACCAACAAGGCTCAGCTAACCACGTAACGACACTGGCCGATTTGAAAGTATTCGTCAACATTTTCCATTGTTTCATCATATATTTGTTGTGACTGAAAGAAAGAAAGCTATAAATGAAAACCAGAAAAACTAAAGCTTTTCAGTGTTTGGGCTACATGGAAACTCTGTTCCCCTTCAAAAATAGTGGAGGAACTACATTCCAACGTGTTCCCGGTCAGCGTTTTGTTTTAGGCTTTCAGCAAATCAGGATTGTACAGTGGGGAAAAATGCTAATCCTCATTTAACAATGTTCGAATTATGGGCTGTTTGCAGCTTAACATATTTTAACGTGGCGTAGAAGTTCGAAATGCATTTTATGTAGTAGTTCAGGTATGTAGAACAGGTTGAATATACCTTATCCAAAAAATTGTAAATTCTGAGGAAGATAAAGATGTCCATAAGGAATTACGGTATAGGGAGCCTGGAATGTATACTCATTTCATATCTGTTATAGGGAGGTGAGGGCATTTTGTACGAAAGATGTTAGGAGCCAATATTTTGTGTGTTGAGGAATCTAAAAGATCAAATATTGTTGTGAGATTCATAGTGGGCTAAATGGAGACATAATAGTATGTTTTGTTGCTTTCGAACCTAGAGTATTCAAATAATGGAGCAAACGTGGAAGAGTATTGATAGAGAAGTTTACAAGGGGTCCTCTAAGACTTAATATGTGTGCCTAATAGAGGGGTATCATAAATTCCCTTTGGAGATTAAGGAAAGTGGAAGAAGACCTGAAATTTGAGGAGAGAAGTTGAAAAGGTCAATTTAAATAAGCCAATGAGACCCACTAAAGAAAAGGCAAGCAAATCTATTTCTTAAGATCATTTTGATTACGGTATATAGTATGTACATTTAAATTAGTATTGTATAAGGGGTAGTCCTAAGCACAATATTTACAGTACTGTGGAAAAGGTTTAGGTAGGTGTGAAGAAATGCTGTAAAGAATGCTTTCAAAAATATTTTATTTATTTTTTATCAATTTACAAAATGCAAATTGAGTGAACAGAAGAAAATCTAAATCAAATCAGTATTTGGTGTGACTACCCTTTGGCTTCAAACCAGAATCAATTCTTACACTTGCAAACTTTGAACACTTGAATGATTTTGTAGGATCAGAATCAGGTGTTTGAATAACCAGTTATACCAGGCAGGTGCTAATGACCATCAATTTCATATGTAGGTTGAAACACAGTCATTAACCGAAACAGACAGCTGTGTAGGAGGCTTAAAACTGGGTGAAAAACAGCCACATTGCTACTAATGTGAGGCTGTGGAAGACAGTTTCATGTCACAGGTCATTCACCATGGCAGGTCTGAGCACAGCAACAAGACACAAGGTAGTTATACTGTATCAGCAAGCTCTCTCCCAGGCAAAAAATTCAAAGCAGACTGGGGTATCAAGATGTGTTCAAGTGATTTGAAGAAGCACAAAGAAACGGGCAAAGTCGAGGACCATAGCAGCAGTGGTTGGCCAAATAAACGTAATGCAGCAGATGAAAGACACATTATGCTTGCTTCCCTCTGACATCAGAAGATGTTCCACAGTGCCATCAGCAAAGAACTGGCGGAAACTAGTGGTGCCAGGGTACACCCATCTGCTGTCCAGAGAAGTCTGATCAGAAGTTGTCTTCATGGAAGAATTGCAGCCAAAAAGCTGTACCTCCAACATGGAAATAAGGCTAAGCGACGCAACTTCGCATGAATAGATAGGAAATGGGGTGCAGAAAAACGGCAGCAGGTGCTCTGGACAGAGGAATCAAAATTTGAAATATTTGGCTGTTAATGGAAGCAGTTTGTTCACCGTAGGGCTGGAAAGTGGAACTATAATGAGTGTCTGCATGTAAAAGTGAAGCATGGTGGAGGTTCTTTGCAAGTTTGGGGCTGCATTTCTGCAAATGGATTTTAAGATTTGGCCAGGATTATGTCCGCAATGCCGAGAAATCTAGGCAGATACTTATCCATCATGCAATACCATCAGGGAAATGCTGGATTGGCCCAAAATTTATTCTGCAGCAGGACAACAACCCCAAACATACAAACAATGTCAATAAGAATCATCTTCAGCATAGAGAAGAACAAGGAGTCCTGGAAGTGATGGTTTTTGCCC
The DNA here is from genome assembly GCA_009667805.1 of Leptobrachium leishanense. Lineage (NCBI taxonomy): Eukaryota > Metazoa > Chordata > Amphibia > Anura > Megophryidae > Leptobrachium > Leptobrachium leishanense. The sequence continues at coordinate 114,351,887 of CM019063.1, forward strand.
CCACAGAGACCTGATCTCAACATCAATGAATCTGCTGGATTACATGAAGAGACAGAAGAAAATAATTTGAGGCTGCCTACATCCACAGAAGATCTGTGGTTAGTTCTCCAAGATGTTTGGAAGAACCTACCTGCTGAGTTCCTTCAAAAACTGTGTGCAGGTGTACCTAGAAGAATTAATGCTGGTTTGCAGAGGGTGGTCACACCAAATATTGGTTTGATTTATCTTCTGTTCATTTAGTTTCCATTTTGTTAATTGATAAAGATAAACTATTAACACTTCTATTTTTGAAAGCATTCTTACTTTACAGCATTATTTCACGCTTGCCTAAAACCTTTGCACAGTACTGTATATATTAAATACTTGTGTGTGTGTCAAGTGTTCCTCCTAGATTAAACTAGAAACATTAATACCACGACCGAGGTACTGAATGTCCATAACACGTGAACTGATAATGAGTATTATCATTAAAATATTAAAATACAGCATGTGAACTACAGCCTCTTTTGTTACATAAAACACTAACAACCGCAAATGCTGCCATGTTATTTCTTAATTTTTGTAAAAGGAATAGAAAGTGATGCTCTTTACTTTTTTCTGAATATGTTTCGGCCTGGAGCCAGTCATGATCTTGTTAGGGATGTAACTGTGAAAAAAAATATCAGTATTTATCATTTCAGTGAAGTATCAGAAGGTCAAGTGCTAGCCATCTGTTTCTGCAAGACCATGAATATCACTTCCCAAATGGAGATTGCATCATCACAATTTCAACAAAGCGCCAAATATATTAACGAGCTAAGCAACCCATCTGAGAATATTTTCTAATTCTTCTCTCTAAACAGATACTGACCACTGGGTCAACACAGTGCTGTCTCTAAAGCATTACTCGTGCCAATAATGACAGCTGTTTCAACAAAGGATGGGAAGCAAATACGGAGGTTTCAGGCCGATGTTCACGTATGGCCATTGTAGCTGTGATTGATGCACATTATGGTCAAGCTGCCAGAGAATGTACAGTACCATTAAATATGATTAGCTCTGCCATACGGCTTTAGAAATCATTGATTTCCAAGGATATACACAGACATTTTTAGCTTTGTTTTCTCGAGAATGTATATTTATTGGTAGGCTAAAGTAAAACACAGATTTACTACATACTGTGTTTTTTTACAATGACACTAGTGAAAGCAATCATTTTTCGCAAAGAACATTTGTTTTGTGTTTTATTTCTAAAGCACAACTTTGTAAGTTATAATGCTGTGGTCTGAGTTTTGGTTTGTACTGCAAAAAAGTTAAAATAAAAAACCCTTGGTTAAAGACAGGTATTTTCGTACACTGGACAGAAACGTATAGGAAAATTAAGATAGGATAGGCAGCATTAAGTAGGTGTCAAGGCGATAGGGACAAGGAAGACTCTGTTCATGAAACAAGTCAAGGGTTAGTAGCTGGGATATTAGGAACAGAAGCAAGAGAGCAGGTAGAGAGTAGAGATCAGGAGAGCAAAAGCATTCATGCGGCGTCTATGAAACAAATCATTTGTCGTAACCAATAAACAGGAACTGAAGTCAGGAGCAGAGCTGAGTTTGGATAAAAAGGAAATCCACACAATATTAAGACTGAAATGTAACAGAATTATCAGAGGGAAATCACAGGAACATTGGGATGCAGACACTGGACAGTTAGCCAACTGAGTTTTTGAAGGAAGGGATGGTGGTAGAGGCTCTCCTAAGGCCACTGTTCCTTCTACTTCAGTGCCCATTGGAAATGTAGTAATCCCAGGTGTCGTTACATCAGTCTTCTGCATGATTACATCACTTTGGTGCCTAACGGCCGCAGGGTAGAGGGGTAGGGTTGACACCAGTGTCAATGAGGCTGATGGATGCTGATGAAATGATGCAAGTGTGTCATTATGCAACTTCAGCGGATTTAGAAAGATTGCCTGTGCATGAAGATGGCACCTCTTGGTGCACAATGTGGACATGTGAGCAGTCATGATTAGGCATAATGGCAGACCAGTAACACTGAGGATACTGGAGGCATGAAATCCACGGGATGCCTAGGAACAGAGGAGTCCCTGAAGGACATGACAGAAAGACTTCCAAAACAAGATGTCATAAAAGTGGTGAACTAAGCTTAGATCTGTTACATTATTTGAGGTGTGACAAAGAGGGCATCTTTAGATTTTTAGTTTTTTGGGGGGGGGTTTGTGTTGGTTTTTTAGGAAAAACAGGATAAAGGGATAAGAGCAGATGAGAGTTTACAAAAATAATGAGGGTGAATTCAATGGAACTCAAAAAACGGGAATAAAGGCCTCACACTGTACTGCAAATTTACCTGCGTCCAGGAGCACTCAGAATGACTAAGGGTGTAATGGTCTATGGAGATTAACAAAAAAAGTAGGAATGAAAGGAGCTCTGGCATTAAAAGTGGTTAGAGGACAAGCATTATTAGTATAAAGGGAGGATATGATTGTGTAGACGTTGGAGGTGTCCGACCTGCAAGTTGTACACACCTCACAGTTGACAAAACAAGCAATAAGCAATTATCACTCTATCTTAGCTAATAATAAGCCAATAATTTCATAAACTTCATGTTAAGATTAGTGAACGCTTAGTTAGGTCTAATGGCATATACAACACAAGTTTGCAATCCTTTGCTCCATTTTTCCTCCAAGTCCTGCTGCATCAGTTTCACCTCTGTTTGTAGAATGGCATGAGTCGCAAGCAAGTTGCTCTTACATAGTCTATTTGGCAATGCTTGCTCTCTTTTTCGACACCACATCATTTTGATACAATACACATGAACTTGTCGCCATTTTGACTTCCTTGCACAAGTCTTACCACTAACTCACCTTTAATATGGATCTGTATAGCAACTATTCATTGAGGTTTATAGTGATACTCTAGGTTTAAACTGAAAATGGGGTGGAGGGAGGGAACAGAGAGGTTAACCCTTCAGATAGTGTCAGACTGGCACCCAGCAAGAGACGTGGCAGGATCCATAATATGGTGAAAGCCCAGTGAGCAAGGAATACAGCCAGTAATAATAAACTGCAGGTTTACTAGAATAACAAAGGCAAAAGGTCAAAAAGCAAACTAAACACAAGTCTCTGGAAGACGGTAAGGCAGAGTGGCTACAGGGGCACTGACAGAAGTATCCACGGCAGGTAAGATTGGAATAGGCAACAGGGTCGCAATACAGCTGGTCCAGGCTGGGTACTCTGAGCGCACAGATGACAAGTGTGGCTGAGGATGATGGGAGTAGCAGCACAGGATGGAACAGTAGCATGCTAGATGGGATTAGGATATGTAGCAAGGCTGGATTAAGGTTTTAGGAACACGGCAAGGCCGAAGGTTGCAGGAACACGGCAAGGCTGAGCGTCTCAGGAACATGGCAAAGCTGAGGGTATGGTATCAGGAACACGGCAAGGCTGAGGGTATGGTATCAGGAACACGGCAAGGCTGAGGGTATCAGGAAGACAGGCAAGTCTCAGGGTCTGTGCAGCACGGCAAGGCTGGATAACTGAAAGTGGATATGGAAGCAGCAGACAGAACAGGTACATCCCCTCCACAGTGACTCAATGCTAGAACACTGCCTGAATGGGGTAACTCCCTTAAATAACTGCAGAGGTGAATGGAGAGTAAGTGGAAGACTGCAAAGAAGTCCTGGTTTGAATGGAGATACTAGGCCAGACAGGGGGATGAACTAGCCTGGATAAACTCTGCACAGGATTATTTGTCCGTCTTGTGGACTGCAGGGTTGGAAGCATGACCGATCGTATATCCAGCGCTATATCAGTTCTCCTCCGAACATGACGCACTGCCATCTTCCTCTTGAGCAGCAGAAGGTCACGTGACTGTGATGGGGTTGAATCTCCAGTCTATCGAATGGCTGGTTCCCAAAATGGTTTCTGTTTCCAGGACACCATACATGAAAGTGAGATCCGTGTTCATTGATCTGCTTCTGGGTTACGACATTCTGCTGTACTGAGAGGGTTCTCTCACACCTCTGAGAGCACTCAGGTTACAATGACTACTTAAATAACCAGTAAGTGGTGACAGTGCCTAGAGCGAACCTTTAACAGCCAACAGTCCTTTAAGATTACACACCAAGGCAAATTTCCATACATAAAACTGCAAAGGTGGTATTTTGGATTACATGTTCCCTGCTGTTTTCCTAATTATAGTTGGAAATCTTTCCTGCTTCAGCATCATAATATCATATAAAATCTTCTTGGTTGGCAAAAGGTTCATCTTTTATGGGATGGTCTAGCTAAACCAATCATTATAAAGATATCTGCTAGTATGCTTCTACTGCAACTTCAGAAAAACACCAAGGAAAAAACCAAAACAATTTACAACTGGCTATTTTGAGGAATTTGTGATTTAGGGATCATTTTTAATGTAATGAGGCTTTTTATTCTGAACCTGTGAGGTTTTTCATAATCAAGTATTTTAATTTTATTTGTTTTAATTTAATTTGGGTCTTTCAATAGCACATACATTCATTTTTGTAACAAATTTCACAATATTATTAATGGCAAACTCCTAGACCTAGATGCATTGTTTCATTCAGTGTTTAACAGGGATCCATTTGATTCTCTAAAGATAAAAGTTATTTTACTGCTTGCAATTTCATACTGGCAATGTTGTAACTGCATTTGTTGATTTTTTTTTTACTTCAATCTAAAATGTGCTTTAGATGTTTTCAAATTGCTTAGTAGCTCAGATGAATCTTACTCGCTTTTGCCAGAGGTGGTTAATTTCCCGGCAATCGTCAACACTGCCTCACTTTGACCAAGGGAAAAAATGTCCCATATTTCAAAGCTGTAAAGCTACGATAATATAATAGCTTTTTATTTCCCTCGCAGAAAGGATTTTTCATGTTCTTTTATACCCACGTCTGATGCTGCCAAAACTTTTAACTTCAAGAATTCAGCATTTTCTGCACCTCTGAACTTTAATTTGACTTCAAAGGTTTGGAATATAACTTTAAGTACTTCTTGCTTGACAGAGCACTGTACATTAGTTTGGTTGTGAACTGACGTGAACAAAGCCGCAATTCCACACCATTTACAGTGTGTTACACTGAAAGTTAAAGACCATACTTTGCGAAAATTGATAAATATTGGTTCCTGAAAGTAAATAAATAAATAGCATGACAAGAAGTGAAGCTATAAAAAGGTCTGACATATATAAACCACACGATCATTAGAATATTGCTGCATATTGCCAAATTGCAAAATATTCAAGAGCAAAACACTTATATTTGATTGCACAAAAAATTGCATCGATACATTGATTTAAATAGACAAATGTCTTCAGAGACTGCAAAGGGGTTTAAACAACAACAAAAAAAACAATTGCAAAAGGTAAAATTATCATTATGCAACTAGACATAGATAGCATAACTTGATGTGAACATGGGAAAAACAATGAAGCAAAAACATAGGAGGGTTCCACTGCAGGGCTACAATCCCTGCGCAATCACACTCTCGCGAGATCACGCAGGGCCATGGAGCGATCACAGAGGGAGACAAGGGACTTTTTGTCCCCTGTCTCAACCTGCCCCTTGGAGCCAGAAGCAGTGGATAGGGCCGCCGTTCTCTCTCTTGCGGGATGAGAGGTGAGTATCTCATTTATTGGGAGGTGGGTTAGCTGGTGCTAACCGATTCTGCAAAAGCTAACTGATTCTGCAATTTTCAAGAGCAAAACACAAATTTTTCATTGCATAAAAAATAGCATTGATACATTGTTTTAATCAACCTGAAAAATCTGCAAAAGTGGAATCAGTTAGCACCAGGCTTTAGGCTGCCAGTAAAAAAAAACAAGACGGTTAAGATGACTTTGTAATACCTTACTCATCCTAACGCTAATTACTGTTTGCTCTCCCCATGTTAAGCATAAAGTGCGCGAAATACAGTAAGCTCGTGTAAGCTAGCGCAATCACAGATGCGCTGATTTTTTAACTATTTAGCTTTAGGAAGGCAATAAGGGTGGCATACGTTAAAGTCACTTATCCTGACGTTAACGCTTACTCACCCGAACATTACAGTTAGCGTTCAGTATGAAATGGTTCCCCGTGTCTTCATTAGAATTAAGGTAAGAGGAGTTGACGCAACCACAAGTAACAAATCTGAACTTGAAAAGAAGCTCTGTAATACATGCACTGAAATAGATTTACATGAATATTTTGATTCAACATAGCATATCATATTTTACACTTCGAATGGGCAATTTATTATAATTTCAGCAGTTCCTTTCATTTTAATTTGTGATGTGACATCTGATTTTCCAGTAATCACATATGTGCAAATTTTACCATAACATGGCCTTAATTTCTCATTGAAAATAATCTACATACTGAAAAGAGATGATTATGTTCAAAACAAATGTAAGAATATAGATTTCAGAGAAAGTTAAATTTTGTTCTGTTTAACAGCTTCAGTACTATGGCACTGGATTTTAATTTTTCATGCACACACCTTCACAGTGATGAAACAAATCTCAATGTGACTGTGTTCATTGGATGCTATGGTTTTAAATGAACATGCAATGACCTGAAGACACATTGCATCGTTTATCTGCTTTCCAGACCTGCCTTGTTTCCTTGGGTACATCTTAATACATATGGATAGAAAAGGATCCGTCCTGCAACATGGAGACATTGCAGGAGGTAGTTCAATTTCAGTCATGGTGGTTTACCAGTTCATCCTGATGAACTGCTCTCTTGCTCGCAGTGTACAGATTAAGCATACTCCTGGGCATCGCGTTCACACATCGCCTATGAGCATGCATACATAATTGGATATGTAAATCCATGGAGAATGTGACAGCAACGCAAATAATCACAGATACATTTAAAAGAAAAACACCTCAATCTCATTCACAATTAAACAATGGACACAATAATCATAATGCTTACATATGTGTTGGATTGGTCAAATATACCATAGACTTTGTAAGGTGTGTCTTCCAGGATATGTAGTTATGTGGTAGGTTTCTGGGTTGAGTTAGGTCTTCTTTTTCAGATAGACCAAGAGTGTTATTCACTAACCACTGTAGGATACCACTGCTGCAAACCACAGTAAACATTACCGTTGTTGCAACAAAGAAATATGTCACCGATGAATCTTCTCCCGCCACTGTTTGAATTTCCCCTTTAAGAAACACCGACGTTTATTGTCATTGCAATAACGCCAAACTAAGTTGGTTAGGCCCCGTTCACACCTAAGCGTTTTAAAGCGCATTCCTGCGCACTATAAAACGCATGAACAGGGAAATCCCATGATTTCCTACGGGACCTGTTCACACCTGGGCATTTTAAAGCGTGCAGCAACGCACTTTAAAACGTCCTACGCACAAAGTAGTACGGGAGCTTCTTTGGTGCGTATAGCAGCGCGTTCGTGTCACGTTCTGTGCTGGCAAATCTGTCTTCCTGCCCTCTGTATTTGTAATATATGTTTTTTCCTGTGTGTTTCTGTTGCTGCCAATTCCTGGGTGGCCTCCCAGGGGTTAATTGGTGTTCTGTGTGCTGCTCACCTGTTGACCCTTGCCTTGATTCTCCTGCCTATATTAGAGCAATGTACCTATAGTACATTGCTGGGTAATTTTCCTTTGCCTGGTCTCCTTGCATCCTGTATCCTGAGAGCTCCCTGCTGTGTTCCTGATATCCTCCGTTTGTTCATCCTTGTTCAGTTTTTGCCTCTGTTATTTCTGTTCCAGTTTATGTCAGTTCCTTCTGTGTATTTAGTTCTGTCATTTTCTGTATTTTGGTTTGCTGTTTATGTTCCATTCTGATTCCCTGGTTACCGATTTTTGGCTTGACTGACTTCCCTTCTGGTTCCTATTCCTATATTCTGTATGACGTACTCTCTCTGGTTATGACCTTTGGCTTTCCTCTTTATGACTACTCTATTGTATATTCCTTGTCTGTACCGTTTCCAGGAAACCCTGTCATCTGTATACAACAAAAGACTCTGTACGGCTTCAAGGTAATACTTTCCTTTAGATTAGATCCGGCTATCCTAAAGACCGGTCTTTCAGTGCAGGGAATCTTTGGTATTGCCGTACAGAGGTCTTTTGTTAACCCTTTGTTGCTTTCACCTGTCCTTGCAGTTTACCCTGCATCTCTGCATATAGGGGCTTCTCTCAGGAACCAAGGCCTCACCTTGCTGCGAGTTATATTCTTAGGGATACATATACAGACCGACCACTTCCAAGGATCGGAGGGCAAGAATAGGGTGGTGCGTGCCTGGTGGTACTGCCACCGTGACAGTTCGCGGCCATAGACATAGCCGCAAACGCGCTGCAATGCGCGTGTTTTTCGGATGAGCGATACGCGCGTATTGCGTGCATATATAAACTGCTTAGGTGTTAACCCATCCTTCGTGACTAACCCTGTAAATAGTTTTGAATGGAGTCTCCTTTGAATATAATAAGCTGAATTTGTTCTGATGTAGCAGGTTTTATTTTATTGCCTTGAGCTAACAAAAACATGGTACATTCTATGGGTTTTAGTTCATCTGGTGCTCCCTGGAGCTTACTGAATTTATAACATCTTGAAGTGATTGCTCTCTTCTTATAGTATCACGATTTCATTCCATCTCCAAACCTATTAGTAAACCCTGTGTGCTGCCCCTCCAACACTGCAACCTGTTATTAGACTTTATTATTCTAATAATATTTTTTATATATTGCCAACATATTCCGCAGCACTGTACAAGATATGAGAATAAGTTGGTTATACAGATTTGGGTTCACAAGGATGTTATGGTATGACTGGGGGACCCTGTTCCCAAGGGAACCTACAAATATATATATATATATATATTAGGGCTGTGCAATATTGACAAAATAATCATATTGCGATTTCTTGAATGAATATTGCGATTGCGATTTTATTTGCGATTTAGCCAATTGTTTTTGCTTTTTCAAACATGCTACATACATTCTAAATGTATTCAGTATTCAGCACATGGATACTGCCCCAGCACATGGAAATACTGCCCCAGCACATGGAAATACTGCCCCAGCACATGGATATACTGCCCCAGCACACGGATATACTGCCCCAGCACACGGATATACTGCCCCAGCACATGGATATACTGCCCCAGCACATGGATATACTGCCCCAGCACATGGATATACTGCCCCAGCACATGGATATACTGCCAGCCCCCAGCACATGGAAATACTGCCCCAGCACATGGATATACTGCCCCAGCACATGGATATACTGCCCCAGCACATGGATACTGCCCCAGCTCATGGATACTGCCCCAACACATGGATACTGCCCCAGCTCATGGATACTGCCCCAGCTCATGGATACTGCCCCAACACATGGATACTGCCCCAGCTCATGGATACTGCCCCAGCACATGGATATTGCCCCAGCACATGGATACTGTCCAAGCTCATGGATACTGCCCCAGTACATGGATACTGCCCCAGCACATGGATACTGCCCAAGCTCATGGATATTGCCCCAGTACATGGATACTGCCCCAGCACATGGATATTGCCCCAGCACATGGATACTGCCCAAGCAAGCTCATGGATACTGCCCAAGCTCATGGATACTGCCCCAGCACATGGATACTGCCCCAGCTCGTGGATACTGCCCCAGCACGTGGATACTGCGCCGCAGCTCACCTCTGTGCGCCGCTGTGTTCTGTGCGCCGCGCCGCGTGTTCGGCTCCCTGTTAACTTCCGACGGCACATGGAGCTTGGGCGCTCGCCTGGGGGAACCATGTGACGAGTTGCGAGAACGCGGCTCGTCACGTGGTTCCCCCGGTGAGCGCTCAAAGCACCATGCCGCCGCCGGAAGTTAACAGCCGAAAATCGCAGCCTTATGCGATTTAAAAATCGCAGGGTCGGAAATCGCGATTCGATTGCAATTAATTGCACAGCCCTAATATATATATATATATATATATATGTGTGTGTCAGGAACCCCAGCGGTACACGTGCGTCTTTAACACAGTCCGGATATAAACCAGCAGTCCATTTTCCCCTTTTGTTTTTATTATTTCATCCAGCAGCAACAGAACAAACAGCTTTCTTCAGCAAAACAACAAAGTAAAAGGCTTTCCTCAGCAATCTTCAAACAAAGAAGAAGTCTTTCCATACAGTTGCACTGCGTAGTGCTTTTAGGTAACCTCACCCAGATAGAGTCCAGTGGTTCCTGAGCAGCCCTACAAGTAGAGCTTTCTGTCCGACTCTCAGCTACTCCACTTCTCGCTCACCTGTGTTACTTTTTTTAACAAGAAGGGCTGTAGGGGAAGTACCTGCCCTCCCAAGTTAACCCCTTCTTTGCTCTCAGCCCTGCTGACTCTGCACAATATATATCTATCAAACACCAGGAAAGAGCACTCCATACCAATGACCACCTTCTTCCACCATATTCTTTTTTTGTTGTTGCAGAAAATGGTGGAAGAAGGTGGTCATTGATATGGAGTGCTCTTTACTGGTGTTTTGTATTAAATGTCTTAGAAGCACCCTCTGTTGTTGCTAGGTTAGGTTGAGTGCAACCTTCCTGAGGTTTGTGTGTGTATATAATATATATATATATATATATTATATTGTCACAGGTGTCAGCGGCACTCCAGGTCTTTTAAAGTTACTTTATTGCTTCATATAATATCGACGTTTCAACCTCTCCCCGAGGCTTTCATCAGGACCTGATGAAAGCCTCGGGGAGAGGCTGAAACATCGATATTAGCAACTCCATAGACTATAATGGTTTTTGTAAGGTTACAACAGCTCTGGGTGTTTAGAATAGCCCATTTTGTGGTAGGCAAGTATGTATCGTATGGGGATTTGCCCAAAGAGCTTTATACACCATTTCCCTTAAAAACGCTACTTATTTATGTAGCAGAAACCACTTACGATTTATAGGTTTGCATTTCTTAGTGCATCGCAAATCTCTGAATTATACAGTGAAAATTACAATATGCCATATTGTATTATTTACAATAAGAATAGAGATAGCGTACAAAAGCATTTTTAGCCCTGTAATATCTTAAAAGCAATTATGCAATGCTAAATAAAATCAATTCACAAAGTTCTCTGTGCTGAGTAAAACATTAGGTACATTATATTTTTTGGAAGATATCTTGTTTTAAACGTTTTTACAAATGTCGAGCATTAAGACTGTACCTCACTTCAATTCATAATGGATATATATCTGGCCTGAATGGAGTAGAGGTAACATCACTGCTCCATAACCATGGAGACACAGGTTCAAATCCTGCCCAGAGCACCTCTCCAGTAAGTGACCTTGGGCAAGACACCCAATGGTACATACTCGCCACCCAGGACATACTTGAAAACCAGAGAAATCTCAATGTATCCTTCCTGGCAAAATGCTTTCTCAAAACACTAAAAGAAAAAAAAAAAAAAAAGTGTTTTTTTTAATGCTACTCTTCATACAATGGAAAGTTTTAACTCCTGCTACTGTTTCAGTACAGCAACTTGACGCCTGATTTAGTCTGCAGAAAAATCAAAGTTTGTAAGTGAAAATGTCCCTCTTTTCAGGGTAAAAAAATGGATTAAAAAATACTATTATTTTAAAATACTTTTGAGATGAAAATGTGAAGAGTAGAATTTTAGTAATAACAGCCTATCACATAGCTCTATAGTGCAAAGTAACAGCATTCCATTACTTGCTACTATGTATTCAGGGAGGCATGCTGAAGAATGGCAAACAATTACACTAATAATAACACACTTCATAAACATAAGCAGTTTTTATAAAAACTATTAAATGCAGTTTTTAGAATTGGTTTATTGAACCGCTACTATTTCTGAAGCCACGCATTCCTACTACCTAAAAAAATAAATAAATAAAAGTAGAATTTCCGTATTTAAATGCAGCAAGTCTAATCTTAACGATTGGTGACAAGAAATGAAATGGGAAGAGAAATTACTAGTCTAGTCCTAAACGCTTGCATTTTCCAGCAAGCAACACATTACCTGAAAAGCTGAATATGGGATGAAGTCAGTGATCAGCTCTCAGCACATCTTGAGAACCCATAATCTTCCATGAGATTAGCTGTAAGCAATGCTATTTGCTAAACTGGCACATTGGAATTGCTTTTCCTCCCAGAAACACAGCAATAACATGAACACAGTTTACACTTCGAAGGAAAAGATATACAAAAGATCAAGCTGCAGATATTAATTATTTTAGTGCTCTGTCATAATGGGAATTCCTTGTCTAACGGTTTCGATTTCTGATTAAAATTTGCCTTTATTAAATTAAATTAGCAAAGTCTCATTTCTTGAAGCTTAAAGTGAACCTGGAATGACTAATAATATCCCATCAGGGGATGGACATCACAATGATCTTACAGATCAATACGAGATCTCATCCTGTGATAAGACATTGCAGTTTATACATTGATTCAGCATTGGTTGCTGCTATGTTTCATCCGCCATGGGAAAGCTAACCAGGAGGTGGGCACACATCTCGCAATGATGCATGATTGGCCCTGAGTGGCGACATCAATGAACTGATTTGTCGGTCAGCACTCCGAAAGTCAGACACACAGGTTGAGCAGAGGAGTATCCTGTAGGACGGCCCTCTACTCAGAGCTGTTGCTCCCCCTGTGGCATGCCGCACTCATATGAGGGACAGCAAAACTAACAGGAAATAACAGCCAATTCCAAATGTATCATTCGAATTTATAAAAGCTTACCAAAACTCAATAAGTTTCATAGTAATACACCAGCACCTGCAAGGAATCTTTACATTTAGGCTAGGGTCAGACGAACGCATTTTCGCGTTGTCTGTGAAAAAGTGCGTTCGAACGAATGGACCCATTTTTTCACGGAGTACGCGATAGCGGTCATACGATGCGCATTTGCATTCGTGATTTTGTATGGATCATCAATAAAACACTTTTTGCATCTGGACGTTATGTTGGCCGGACATTAGCAGTGTCTGACATCTCCAAATCACGCACACACGCCGCTAGCGGACGCAGCGCACTCTGTACGACCGTACTAGTGGTTTGACGTTCTCGACAAAATGCGTTCGTTTGCCACTTGCGTTGCGCAGCCGGACTTTCGTGCGACCGTACTTCGTATATTGGCCGTCATTGCCCGTCATTTGCTGCTAGTGCGGCCGTAATTAAGTGCGCCAGAACGCACATTTAAAGTGCGCTAGTCTGACCCTAGCCTAACACCTGTAAAACACCAGCAGTGTCAGAAACTCATGTATCTACTACTGGAGATGTATAAAGATGCAACACATATCATAAGATAAAACGCACCAACCACAATCAAGAGAAGAAATAGCCCATGTCCGCTGAACAAACCAAATTTCAGGTGTCACCCAGACTGGGGGAAGGGTTCAGACGAAGAAATTGGACTGGACACTCAAGTAGCAGCTTTATTACTTGGGTGTCACCAAAACGTTTTAAGAAAGGCTTATGCCAGAGGTGAAATGTTGCAGCAGCACTCGTGATATAAAGCAACTCTTTGATCCAACCCAAGTGTACGGCCCATTTTTCCACCTGATATTATACGAAAAAGTCAGAATTTACCCAGAAGGAAGTGAAATTGTTTACAGAACAAAACAGTTCAAGTAATTCTAATTCTCAAAAGGTAACTATGCAACTAACAAAGTTAAAACGGAGAAAAGGAATATTTTTCATGCAACAACACAAAACACAATTGTCCCAAGAGTAATAGGGAATGCTTACAGTTGCCAATGAAACTCCCAAATTATAAGTCATTTAACATTTCTACTAACATTTTTAAATAATGTATATCTACAGGTTCATAGAGGGAATAAGCAAATGCCTTGTCAGATACAGTAATTTTAAAAATTGCTCAATGCTCTGGAAATTATATATTGATATACAGTGCTCAGCATAAATGAGTACACCCCAACAGATTTGTCAGAAAACCCTTACTTTCCTTTCAGAATGAACATTTTCCATGGGACTCGATACTGCAAAATACTCCCACAAATGCGAGCCATTGATTGCAACCAAGATTTATTACTTTGTACGCACAAAAAAGTATTTTTCCTAACAAATTCATTCAAGACCATGTTGCAAAAATGAAAAAACACCCCACTGAAAGTTGAAGGAGCAAAGCTAAATTTTTAGACAACAATATCCTAAAAAACAAGAATTCAACTACAGGGGAGTCCAATTATTCATTAAACAGGTGTCCAGCAGACAGTGGATTATAAAAGGGTGTTACTTAACAAAGAAAACCCCTTCAGCAATGGCACCACATGGGAAAATGTAACAAAGATGGAACTGTAACCATCTCACAGAGACACCCACGGAGTCCACGGAAGTTAACACCTCAACAGGAGTGTCTTCTGATGAGAAAGGTTGAAGAAAATCACCATGCAAGTTCCCTGCAGTTAGCTAAAGAAGAAGAAAGCCAAACTGGAGTGATTGTTTCCCGTGACACAATACGGTGCACACTGCAGAGGAATGGCATGCATGGGTGTTGTCCACGAAGGAAGCCTCTACTAAAGCCCATGGACAAAAAAGCCTGCCTCGAATGTGCGTGGGCCCATGATGAAAAAGAAGAAGACTACTGGGACTCTGTACTCTGGAATGATTAGACTAAGATGAATGTATTTGGAACTGATGGCTTCAAACTATATGGCGTCGCAAAGGTGAGGAGTACAAAGAAAAATGCATGGTGTCTACAGTGAAACATGATGGTGGCAGTGTCCTTCTATGGGGTTCCATGAATGCTGCTGGTGTCGGGGAGCTGCAGTTCATTAATGGCATCATTAATTCACAAATGTATTGCTCTATATCACTCCGTGCCCTTGGTCGTCGTGCACTTTTCTAACATGACAATGATCTAAGACACATCTAAGGTCACTGTTGCATTTCTGAAGAAGAACTGGATGAAAGTGATTCAGTGGCCAAGTATGACTCCTGATCTGAACCCAATTGAACAATTGTGGAAGGGATACAAACTATTTGGTGAGCAGCACATATTCTTTTGTGATTTATAATCAGCGCCAATCCAACTAACACCTCTTTTGTCTATAAATTATATTATTAACCCGTCATGTAAAGAGCTAAACAAATGTTCTATAAAATGCAGTTTTGTCAACATTTTGGAAATTGTTATGGAGTTTATTGATATATTGATTAAAATCTTACTTTCCAAAAGGGGTGTACTCATTTATGAGGAGCACTGTATACCCTACCATCAAGCTATATTTTCAGTTCTGCCTTTCTGAAAATGTTTATTAAATCACAAGCCATAAAAGTTAATGTTTGCTGTTTATTTATAGCAACAAAGTTTGTAAATAAATTTGAGTCATTTCTTCAAACACTCAATGTCAGATTCTGACATATATTACCAGGAGTCCAAAAATGTAAATTCAGTGGCAAATATTGTTCTTCAAATAAAAATATCAGTTTTTTGAAAAACAAAAAAAATTGTATTGTATAAAAAACAGAATGGTTACATATTCAATGCATCTTTAAATGGCCCAGAACCATATTGAACATATAATACTTAAGATAACATCTGACTGACATAAATCTGCTTGTTAACGCTTTAGTGCTGCGTCATTTCACACCCTGGGGTTTACAGAGTAGTTATTCATAATTTTCAGCTGGTTTTCTGGAAGTAACAAGATACGATTTACATATTTTCTGAAATATCAAAAAATCGCATCACATATAGGAGATATTATTCTCTAAATACTAAACATACATTTCATGATTCCACATTTAACAATACTTATTACCGGTTTTGACCAGATGCACTGGCTGCGATTGGATGAATATCAGATAGAACAGTTGCTGTCATTTTTGATAAGCGCACAGTTAGACCTAGACACTAGACAAAAGGCACGTTTTTAAGGCTACCCGGAGCTAAAACAGATTGGGTGCAGGATGGCTTAATAATTCACCTCCCTAGTTTCCACATCATGACTGTTCCTTAAATAATTCCTCTGATTTCTTCGATAATAATAGATAATAAATATCACTAGTCACAATTCCCAAAAAAACTGCCAGATAGTTGGTGTAGAATAATGTAATTAAAAACAAATTTTGTGCAAGAAAACCTTCCACACTCATACCAGTTGTTGAAAAGCATGGGCAAAGCCAAATTTCCAGGAATTCGACAAATGTCACACTAGTAGGAGAATTAGCCTGTGGTTCTGATGGTCAATTATAGTTCAAAATGCTATTTATCTTACCTTGGTGACGCTATTTGACACAGTTGGTGAGGACGGTGTGATATATAGATTGCACAAGTTTAGTGGCGTTCAAAACTACAGGCAGAATAGGAAGGCTCTATGATGGAACACTCCCAACCGTGACTGTAAGAAGATCTCAGCAGCAGACCACACAGTTTAAGAGAAAAAGGAATTAAAGAGGGAATTTGAAAAACTGTAGATGTTACTAATGATTTCAAAAAGTGAATGGAAAGAGAATGAATGAAATTCGGATATAAAAAAATATTAAATACAGTTCAACAAGTTTAAAAAAAAAGCCAACATTTCCCAAAGTGAAACCAAAAGCACAGAATTCCAGAGAGCTCTGATTGGTTGTGTTCAAACCAACCAACCAGTGCTGCGTTGCGTTCCATTCCATTGCATTGCTAGGCAGCACAAGCAAACCAACCATTCAGAAGGCTCGATGCTAGGTGAACATAGGCCTTATAAACTGCTTCTCCCTCCAGAATTATTTTTATCATACCATCGCATTCCATTTTTTCCCCATCTGGTATTTTACATTCTGATTATTTTTTTTTAAAACTCACATCAAGTATCAATCTTTTGGGGGCTACAGTTGCAAGAAAAAGTATGTGAACCCTTTGGTATTACGTGGAGTTTTGCATGAATTGGTCATAAAATGTGCTCTGATCATCTAAGTCACAACAATTTGAAAAACACAGTCTGCTTAAAATAATACAACACAAACATTATATATTTTCATGTGTTTATTGAACATAACATGTAAACATTCACAGTGCAGGGTGGAAAAAGTATGTGAACCCCTAGCCTAATGACTTCTCCAAGAGCTAATTAGAACCAGGAGTGAGCCAACCTCGAGTCCAATCAGTGTGATATTATTGGATGTGTTGCTGAAAGCTGTCCTGCCCTTTAAAAACACTCACCAGTTTTGGGTTTACTGGTTTCAAGAAGCACTGCCTGATGTGAATCATGCCTCGCAGAAAAGAGCTCTCAGAAGACCTATGATCAAGAATTGCTGACTTGCATGAAGCTGGAAAGGGTTACAAAAGTATCTCCAAAAGCCTTGATGTTCAGGTGTCCACGGTAAGACAGACTGTCTACAAATGGAGAAAGTTCAGCACTGTTGCTACTCTCCCTAGGCGTGGTTGTCCTGTAAAGATGACTGCAAGAGCACAGCGCAGAATGCTTAATGAGGTAAAGAAGAATCCTAGAGTGTCAGCTAAAGACTTACAGAAATCTCTGGCACATGCTAACATTTTTGTTGACACATCTACAATAAGGAAAACATTAAACAAGAATTGAGTACATGGGAGGACACCACGGAGGAAGCCATTGCTGTCCAAAATGAAAATTGCAGCACGTTTGAAGTTTGCAAAAGAGCACCTGGATGTTCCACAGCACTACTGGCAAAATATTCTGTGGACAAATGAAACCAAAATTGAGTTGTTTGGAAAAAATACACAACACTATGTGTGGAGAAAAAAAGGCACAGCACACTAACTGTCACGTCTCGGCCTTGCCCCCTGGTTGTGAAGGGTCTTCATGTTTGTTTTTCCCCTATGGTGTGTCTGGCTGTGCTGTTTAGGGCTGATCTGGGGTTCTGTTGTGATCTCCTGGTCTGGGGTCACATGGCCCAATCACACAGACCCACTCCCTATATATTCCCAGCAGCACAGAGCCTCATTGACTGTTTGTGGAGTTTGATGGTGGTTCTGTCTGGTTCGTGTTTCCTGAGTTGCTGCAAAGCATTCCTGTTCAAGTGTTTTCTGGTTCTGACCTCGGCTTTATTTTTGACTATCCCTTCTACTCCCCCCTGGTACCGTATATTTCTGATCTGTTGCCAACCTCTGCCTGATTGACGATTCTTGTATGTTTCATGTTTTATGTACCTTGTCTGTCTTAGTTTAGTATTATATTCAGAGGCCGCTTATAAGGACCTCTTTTAGTATAGTCTGTCTGTTTTGTTTACTGTCCTGCAGCCAGCTCCCTTCACGGATTGTCAAGTGTATCTTTGTGTTTCTGAGTGTCCTAAGTTGTCTGTCGGTCTTGAAGCCTTCGGAGCTTAGTGGCAATTCTGTTCTGTTTTTTGGTGCTCCTTGGTTTTGGAGAAATCCGTCTGTCCTTGTGTCCAGTCAGTTACTCACCTGCCTTAAGGGCTTCATCTCATGTTCCAAGCCACCACGATGGCCCAAGCAGGGGCTAACCGTTACACTAACATCAAAACCTCATCCCCACTGTAAAACATGGCGGAGGGAGCATCATGATTTGGGGCGGCTTTGCTGCCTCAGGGCCTGGACGGATTGTTGTCATTGATGGAAAAATGAATTCGAGTTTATCAAGACATTTTGCAGGAAAGCGTAAGACCATCTGTCCGCCAAACTGAAGCTCTGCAGAGAATGGGTGATGCAACAGGACAATGACCCAAAGCATACAAGTAATTCAACAAAAAAATGGCTTCAACAAAACAAAATACGCCTTCTGGAGTGGCCCAGTCAGAGTCCTGACCTCAACCCGATTGAAATGCTGTGGCATGACCTTAAGAGAGCGATTCACAGACATCCCAAGAATATTGCTACACTGGAACAGTTTTGTGAAGAGGAGTGGTCAAAAATTACTCCAGATCGCTGTGCAGGTCTGATCTGCAACTACAGGAAACGTTTGGTTGAGGTTATTGCTGCCAAAGGAGGGTCAACCAGTTATTAAGTCCAAAGGTTCACATACTTTTTCCACCCTGCACTGTGAATGTTTACATGTTCTGTTCAATAAACACATGAAAACATATGTTTGTGTTGTATTATTTTAAGCAGACTGTGTTTTTCAAATTGTTGTGACTTAGATGAAGATCAGAGCACATTTTATGACCAATTCATGTAAAACTCCACGTAATCCCAAAGGGTTCACATACTTTTTCTTGCAAGTGTATTTTTGGTTCAAATTTTTTTTTTAAAAAAAAAGGATTATTGAAAAAGAAAATGAGATGGTCATTTTTTTTATTGTGGTGAGGGAGATAGGTAGGTTTTTAATTGGAGGGTGAGTGAAAAAGGGCTTTGGAACCCTTATGGCAGGGAGGGTCCACATGGGGGGGGGGGTGTACAACCCCATGCCCCCCAGGATTTCAGTAGTTCCAAGTTGATGCCATGGGTTGGAGGCCTAGGGAATGAGAACATGTCCCTGAAAGGCAGGCTGCAGGAAGGCCCCTTCATGTTTATAATGGCATCTGTCCTCCATAATAGCTGCTGAGTTGCAAATATAGTTACAACAATAATGCGGTTACAGTAGCAGCATGCAACCAATGGCTGCTCACTTCTTAGGTGTTATGCCACCATCCATGCCTTGTTGGGTAGGGGAATAGCATGCTATGCGGGTCATTTTGACCCCTATATACTTTTCTCTATAGGTTTTTAATGGTTTGGAGTGGCAGCTCACTAGCAAGCAATGGCCAGTCACCACTTAATGACGCACAGCACCAATGAACCAACAACGAACTCACAGCTGAAGATCATTATTAATTTCAACCATGAGGCGTTTCACAAAGCAGACGAAATGCTGAAAATTCAGATTAACCCTGATTCATCAGAAAATTAATACGTAAGTCTATTAAATACAGTGGATTATTCAGAAAGTTCCAAAGTTTTTATTTTTATTATGACAGAAGCCGTGAAAGGAAATGTATTTAGAAAAGGTATGTTAGAAAATAGTTACAGCTAATTATAGACCAATCTCTCTTGTGTTAGCGAAAATCCTGTCTCTACGCCTGGACCCATACCTATCTTTATTGATCTCACCAGATCAGGTGGGTTTTGTTATGGGACGACAGGTGTATGAAAAAACACGTAGAGCAGATCATCTTATTTGGTTGACTCATGAGCAATGCATACCCTCACTGTTTATATCATTGGATGCGGAAAAGGCTTTAGATAGGGCTGAATGGCCGTTTCTATTTACCTTGTTAACACATCAGGGGTTCCCTCCATCTTTTATTCGGCTTATATCGGCCCTGTAGGATTCTCCAGGAGCACAGATATTGATACCTGGGACAGAGAGGGTCCCCTTTCGTGTTTGGAATGGTACCCGCCAGGGGTGCCCATTATCCCCGGCTCTATTCGTTCTTTTTCTAGTACCTCTTTTACAGACTATTAGGGATTATTCAGGCATAACTGGGTTCGGGGTGGGAGAGTTACAATTTAAACTGTCAGCATATGCAGATGATGTTCTTATCTCTCTGACGAACCCCCAGAAGTCTGTTCCAAAGATTGCAGGAGTTCTCAGAGATATTGGGATATAGAATCAATGTGGGGAAGTCGGAAGCTAAACCAGTTGCGCTTCCCGCGTCCGTATTGTCCGATATCACTGCCTCTACTCCGATACAAATGGCTGAGTCAGAAATTAAATACTTAGGAATACGTCTACCAACATGCCCAAATAAACTGTATGATGCAAATTACCCCAGATTAATAAAGAATATAAAAAAGGACCTTGAGTCCTGGGATAAACATAATATTTTGTGGATAGGGAGGGTTAATTGCATCAAAATGAATGTGCTTCCTCGGTTGTTATATTTTTTTCCAAACTTTACCTATTCCTCTCCTTATTACTGAATTCGATATTTTACAGCGTGCAATAGGCCAGTTTGTATGGGCCGGGAGGCGCCGTCGGGTGGCGAGACATACACTCTATCGCTCGAGAGCATTGGGTGGGCTAGGGTTGCCCTCACTCCTTTCATATTATTATGCCACCCAACTGGCCCAAATTGTAGCATGGCATTCACCGAAAGGCTCTCGAAGATGGGTGGACTTGGAGTCGGGCCTTATGAGGCCCAATGCTCTCGATCAATGGTTATGGATAGGTCGGGAACACCGCCCATTGTTATGCACAGCCTGTCCTGCGATTAAGAATTCTCTTCGCAACTGGTATAAGTTAGCGGAGAAATGCAATTGAACCTCCTTTCCATCCCCATTAACCCCAATTTTTGGTAATAAGGAATTTGTGCCGTGTCTTCGTATAGGACCGCTTCGGCACTTTCTGGACCTAGGTGTGTGCAGACTATACCAACTTTACCCCAATGGGTCACTAATCTCTATAGACGAAATGGCTACTAGATCAGAAGTGAGAGGGCTATCATTCTTGCATCTGTGGCAATTACAATCTTTTGCTACGTGCCCCCTATGTCCAAGCAGCAGCTGTGTCTAATCCAACATTTTATGAGCACCTTTGTAAGAATTGCACATATCCGAAGGGACTAATATCTATTATATATAGAGAATTGACATCGCTGTTGGACTGGAGAGAATTAGCATATATTTGTGCATGGGAAAAAGATATAGGCAAAACATTGGACCCAGAAGACTGGCTGGATATATGGGACAGGTCATGCTCGGTGTCTGTATGTGCCTCCTTACAAGAACAGTCGATTAAGACTATTATGCGATGGTATGTTACCCCGGATAAAATAGCGAATATGAACCCAAATATCCCAGATGTCTGTTGGAGGTTATGTGATATGCGCGATTCTTATTTTCATATATGGTGGACCTGTCCGTTTATGGTATCATATTGGAGGGAAATACGGGATTTGCTGTAGTCAATATTGCATAAATCTGTTCCTATGGACCCTTGGGCATTCCTGCTCTCCAGACCGGTCACAGGGTTTACGTTTCATGAGAATAGGTTAATGGCCAAAATCACATTGGCTGCTAGACGAGCGGTGGCAGAGGTTTGGCGACAGCCACAAGTACCAAAGATGGCTAAAGTCTATGCTGACATTAGGGATACCCGGGTTATGGACGAGCTGACTGCGTTGGTCCACTTTACATTACCTTCGTATAATAAAACCTGGGGGCCATGGATGGAGTCAGGACTGTAGCAGGTTTATATTTTTTATTTTGCCTATTTTTTTTTTTTGGGTTGTATTTATACATATGTCTATAATATTATAGATGTATATACGGATGTATATATATTTAGATGTGGGTTATTTTTGTTATCTGGCTTGGGCTGAGCCTCTTTCTCCCCCCTTTTTTTTTTCTCTTTCTTTCTCTTTCTTTACGCTGTTTCTTTAGTGATGTTAAAAGAAAAAATGGGTGCTTATGTTGTGCCTTTTGTAAGATAGTATGAATTATTATACTAAGGCAGGGTGATGTTTGTATACAAGTGATGTACTTTGATATGATGTGCATTCAATAAACTATGTTGAAAAAAAAAAGAAAACAGTTACTGAGGTGGCGCATGCTGCTTAACTGTTTAACTGAGAAACAGTGAAAATAACAAAAATAATAAGGTGAACATGTAACAGATTAACATATTAAGACCGATAGACTGCATCAAATAAGAAACAACAGCTGCTCAAATGTCAAAACATATTGAGGGTTAGTCACCAAGCTCCAAATTTGCAACTGAATTGCACTAAACGGTGAATTTTACCATATCTGCAATTTCAGGCCAATTCGTCTATTCAAATGTCAATTCCCCTGTACTTGGCGAATTGACTGAAATACGATGCATTTCGCCTCAATTTGGTGCCACCGAAATTGTCCCATAGAGAATGAATGACTCATCTATTCACAGCAAGCTGTAAAGGAACTGAAATTGTGACAAAAAGACCTAATTTTGGGGATTTCAATTCAACAGGCTTAAACAGGCAAATCTATTAGGTGTAAATGTAATAACTTAAATTTTTTCCTAAAGATCATTTACTATTTTTATTTTTCACAAAAAACTGTTTTATTTTTTTAAAAAGACCTTTAGTAGTTTTTTTCACAATAGAAAGTACAGACAAGGGGTGCTGGAACAGTACCTAAACACTCCAATATCTATGGTTTATATGGCAGCTACATCCAATGAAAGTGATCCCCACAACACTTTCGAAAAGATAGAATGTAGATACAAAAAAAGGAAGGAAAGCGCCGGTATACATCCCATAGAAATCATACATTTCACAATGTTTGGTTTGTAGGAATTTGCACACCTTTTCTATGGGATGTATACCGACGCTTTCCTTCCTTTTTTTGTATCTTTAGTAGTTTTTAGGGATGCACCGAAACTGAAATTTCCGTCCGATACCGAAAATTTGGTATCGGTTTGGTCGAAAACCGAAAATCAGACATTAGAACCTGGGCCTGGAGGTGTAACAGGCGCTATGGCACTCACACTGGAGAAGCGTAGTTAGGATCGTAATGGACAGATTTTTTCTGATACAAGGTTTCAAAGCAAAGAGTATTGTAAGACCTGGTCTCCCAAGCCAGAGAATTAATAAACAATCCTGAGTAGCGCCTAAGCTCAATTGGTTTCGAGACCAAAAGATCGCTTAGTGCAAACACATAAACTCTAGTCCCAAATAAACATATCCTGGAGACTTTAACATGGCTAGGTATCAGATAAGCATTGTCAATTTTACATTCGTTTTAAGCAAGAGTTTGTCGCGGTAGATGAATTGTGCAGGCTGCAGGGCAGTCACAAAATGTTGTGGTGTTTAAACTGTAACCAGAAAGTGCAGACAGCAGACTGCTGTCACCATTATATGATCTCATGTATCGGCGGATATACACACAATCGGATGCCCTGCGATTAGGACAAGCTTGGTTAGTTACTAGAGAAACCCTAAATTTTAGGGTTAGGGTTAATATTTGTGCTTGTTTTAAGGTTAGGGTTACTATTTGTGCTTCTATTAGGCATATGGTTAATTTTAGAGATAGGATTACAATTTATGCTTGTTTTAAGGTTAGGCCTAGGGTTACTTTTAGGGTATGACTAACTCTCACTGTCACTAATAGAGTCCGCAGATTTATTTTCTATGCAAATCTTCACTACAATTCTATTATGATAACTTCATATGCAAAGAAACAGATTGTGCTTCTTTTGACATAAATGTAGCATTGTGGCATTCAGGTGAGGTAGTATTAAGTTACAGTTGGGCCTTTCTAACCTTAGGTTCTGTTGTAATTCTTTTTATGTTCATTTTTTAATTCAGACTATGAAAAAGTATATATGTAACCATTAGGTTGTGCATCTTCTAGCATTTGTGTTTTGGATTTCTAATTGCAAGGTTTTTTGGGAGAGCCATTTTATAGGTGTATTGCACCCAGTACTGTGAAATACTTTGCAGGTGTACAGCTCAACAGTTTTTATATTGGTTCAAACAGCTTTTAATCATGATGGACAAAAAAAAGGTCAGTAGTGAAAGGGTTAATATGACTTCCCAATACAATCAGGGTTATTCAGAGAGAGGTGAAAAGCAGGAGAATGACTCTCTTCCCTCTTCCTGTCCTCCAATTCCCTACTTGACCCCCTGCAATCTGGCTTCCGTCCCCTACACTCAACTGAAACTGCCCTCACCAAAGTCACCAACGACCTCCTAACTGCTAAAAAACACGGCCACTATTCTATTCTCATCCTGCTTGACCTCTCGGCTGCTTTTGACACTGTTGACCACCCCCTCCTTCTACAGACCCTCAACTCTCTGGGTCTCGGTGACACTGCACTTGCTTGGGTTGACTCCTATTTATCCAACAGGTCCTTCTGTGTGTCCTTTGCTGGTAACTCCTCCTCTTCATTGCCTCTATCTGTTGGTGTACCTCAAGGCTCTGTCCTTGGTCCTCTGCTCTTTTCCATCTACACCTCCTCCCTGGGCAAAATCATCAACAGCTTTGGCTTTAATTACCACCTCTACGCTGATGACACTCAGATCTACCTCTCTACCCCTGATCTCTCTCCCCCTGTCCTTTCAAAAGTCAGTGACTGTTTATCTGGCATCTCCTCCTGGATGGCCTCCCACCACCTAAAGATCAACATGTCAAAGACTGAGCTCCTACTTATTCCACCCTCTAATGCCTCCCCACCTCCTGACTTCTCTATCACGGTGGAGGGTATCACCATCTCCCCATCAAACCAAGTTCGCTGTCTTGGAGTTACACTGGACTCTGCTCTTTCCTTCATCCCCCACATCAAGTCTCTTTCCTCCTCCTGCCGATACCAACTGCGTAATATTTCCAGAATTCGGCCATTTCTTACTGCTGTCACCACAAAACAACTCATACACGCCCTGGTAATCTCCCGACTCGACTATTGCAATAATCTCTTATCTGGCCTCCCTCTGTCCCGCCTCTCCCCCCTACAATCCATCCTGAATGCCTCTGCCAGGCTAATTCACCTCACCCGCCGCTCTGTCTCTGCCGCTCCCCTCTGCGAGTCCCTTCACTGGCTCCCCATCCACTGCAGAATTAAGTTCAAAATCCTTATCCTTACCTACAAAACCCTCACTAACTCAGCGCCCCACTACCTGTCCTCACTAATCACCAAATACACCCCAGCCCGCTCCCTAAGGTCAAACAGTGACCTGCGCCTAGCTTCTCCCCGCATCACCTCTTCCCATGATAGACTGCAGGATTTCTCACGCGCAGCCCCCACTCTCTGGAACGCTCTCCCTCGTGCTGTCAGACTTTCCCCTAACTTCTCTTCCTTCAAACGCTCCCTGAAAACATTCCTATTTAGGGAAGCCTACCACCCAACTCACTGATGCAACCATCAATCACTCTCACCTTACAGTCCTCTCCTCCTGTTTCCAACCCCAACCCTCCTAGATTGTGAGTTCCTACGGGAATAGGGCCCTCATCTCCTCCTGTACTGTTTGTCAAATGTTGTTCAATGTATTGTAACCCTGTCTATACTGTGCTTATTGTACAGCGCTGCGGAATATGCTGGCGCTTTATAAATAAAGAATAATAATAATAATAATAATGACTGGGGAATGGAAAATTCTAGGTCAAAATAGTCTATTTGGAAAGGGAGATAAATGGGAGAATTTTTCTGGTTAGGCTATTTTGACCTAGAATTTCACTTCTCCAGCCATTCTCCTGCTTTTCACCTCTCTCTGAATAAGGCTGGGGTCAGACGAGCGTAGTGTTCACGTCCGTGATTGCACCTAAAAGTACGTCCGTGATAGCATGACAGAAAGCCCATTGGAGCCTGACACATGAAGTACGTCCGCACTGAACTGCGGACACACAACGGCCGCGGCCCACGGACGCAAGGCAGGCAAGAACGTACAACCCCTAGAATGGCCGCACAAAGTGCGCTGCGTCCGCAACGTCTGCATAGCTTTGTGTGTGAGTGATGGAACGTGGTCAGACGGACTACATTTATACGTCCAGCATTTTTCACAGACAAAATGGTTTTGCTTTTTAATTTATTTTCCCTCCTACATCCGTCAAAATATACGTCAGTGAAAAAAACGGACTGTGTGGCCACTACTGCGTCTTCCGTACTGACGTATGTCCGTGTGCACGGACGTACAGTCCGTAGAAATCACGCTCGTCTGACCCTAGCCTAACCCTGTATGTGTTTTATTTTTATGGTGGAGTTTATGTTTCTTTCTCTGCTGCTCTTGCTCCTGCTTTGCCATTTTTATTTTTATATTTTGCTGTGTTTATAAACAAATCAATACGTCTCTGTCTTAAATTGAGAGTCCAAATTTTCATCATACAATTTATTCTAGCACTATATTCTATGCATGGGCAGTAGTTATAATAAAACACCCTTTGAACATATTTCTCTTAAGATCAAATATTAATAGTTAAATCAGAATAGTTGGACTACCTGTTTTGGAAGCCGGAAAAGTGAATTCTTGTAGAATATGTCCTTGGCCTGACTCCATGTTCCATCTATTATAATAAGAGAGCATGGGTGTTGAACATCGGTTCGGGGCAGGTCTTCTAAATTTGAAGCTTCTGCACCAGGATAGAGAATAAAGGTACTAGGATTCTTGCATACTGACGCTAGATCTGGATATCTAAAAACATAAAGAAATAGAACTCAAATAAAATATACAGAGATTATAAAGCAGGCAGTGTGTCAGCCTCATCCCACTTTACAATGTACTTCAAATTCTGCTTTTGAAATCTATAAAATGTATCTGCGGCATCTCTATTGGAATGTGTCAGCTGTGTTGTGGAGGAGCCTGCTGATATTTTACATAAATTTCATGAGAGGTCTAGATTTTATTCACAAAATCATCAAATCTTCACAAAAATACTTAATGACAATTCCTAGCAAACATGACTTTGTGAAGTTGTTTGAAGAAGACTGAGTGCCCTATTCCACAGCTTGCTCAGAAAGGGAAATGGTAAGTAAAAATGTTTATTATTATTTTGTGGCATCAAAAACCTAAACCCCCGGACTGGAGCGAAGAGCACTGGCGGGTCCTTTGTAACCCTGCGTCTTTTATCTTTACACTGCACAAGGTCACATGAGGTGTCATAGAAAAGGTCACAGCCTGTCCTTTCCAATGATACCAAACATGACCATGTCAAATCTGAAAGACAAATATATATTTTTTTAATTCCAAAAGCAAAGGCAATGTCCATTTGTCACTTAAAAAATGTGCAACACCACTGCTGTTACTCGCCTTCTCATTTTCCAGTCTGGGTGCAAATTCAGTGTTTTATACATAGTCAGATTATTCATAAAACACAATCCACTAAAATGGAAGCAAGAAACTGTCGGGTTTTTTTTTTCGTTTTGGTTAAAATTGCATATTTCCTCAAAATAATGCAGTAGCAAGTTTCCATTTAAATTTTTATTTTAAAAGGAACACCCCACAGAAAATATAAACACAAAGATACCATTATTTTCATATCATATAATATACTATAAAAACTATTTATGAAATGTGATGAAAACAAATGGAAAGAAAAACCTTTTTTCGAACTTTGACCTCCAAAATCTCTTACACATCTATCTAAATGGTTTCTAAATTTTGTCCTAAGTTTAGAAATGCCCGATGTTTACAGGTTTTTGCTTTTTAACCCCTTCACCGCTGAGCCATTTCACTTCTTTGTGCAGCATCATTGTTCACATTAATTGAAAAAAATGTAAAAAAAAAATTATCATTTTTATTTTGTGAGAAAAATCACAGCTTAAATCAGCAGAGATGGTCACGTAGGACCGAGATATTGGTACTCAGAGACGCGCATAACAGCATAAAGACATAAAAACTCAGCTGAAGGGAAAAAAAAAAAAAAAAACGGAGAAAAAGTGGCAGTGGAAGGAGGGCTCATAGAAAAAGTAAATTGTCGCAGAAAAACAAGACACAGCAGGAAAAAAAATAACTAAAGATAGAAAGTCTCAGAGGAAAAAATTTAAAAAATAAATAAAAACTGTCCACATCTAGAACCACATGGCAAAATGGAGAGCAAAATCAGGGAAACACGGGGGTATACATGGGAGTCCAAAGGGGTCACTCTTCCCAGGACAGGAAAGGAAAGTAGGAGATACCTGATCAGCTCGCATCCCGCCACAATGCGCGGCAAGTAGCCCCGCCGGTCGAGAGATTGCCCGCAGGGAGTCAGCTGTCCCCAGATAACCCCTTCAACAATATTGACAGCGCCACGAGGCTTAGGCCGAAGGAGCTCCACTCCAACCGACAGGCCGAAAGTCCCGAGCACTGCCACCTTCGTAGGCCTCCGAAGGTGATCCACCGCCGTTGACCCAGCGACTCCGATGTCAGCTTGGAACCCACAGACTGCTGGCGCTTCATCAGCTTTTGAACTCTGGGTAGACCACAGGGGCATGGAATCCAGGAGTGGCGCTCCATCCGAACCACCAGTCCTACCACAGCTCTCCCCAACAGCTTCAGAAACCAGATGGCCATCAGCAGGGCACAGGAGCGATTCGACCTCAGGCACACCCAGTCATGAGGCCCCTGGCAGCTCCTCAACACAACCATCACCCAACACCAGATGCCCCTGGTGAGCCTGAGTTGTCGTCCTCCTCCGAAAGCAACTGCAGGAAGGCATCCAGGCCGGTGAGCATGGTCATCGCAGCTCCAGTGGTGGGAGGGGATTCATTCCACTGCCCGGAGACAGGCCTCCACTCCGCACTCTCCAAACAACCATCCATGAAAGCTTGGAGACATGGACCAATTATTCTCGCAACCCACAGCAAGTGGGTGTCAGCGAGTCTCATCAGTAGGACGGGAGCGGCAAGGCAAGCAGGAGCAAGGTGGTAGGCTGCAAGATGGCCACCAGCAGGGTTCTCTGGCCGACCTGCAGCAGTAGGAGTGTAAGTCTCTCTGGCAAGGAGGGGGGCAGAACGGGCCCCGGAGAAGACACCCCGGTGGCCAGCTGGTTAAGGACCCCAGGCAAGGAAGTCAGCAGAGAAATTCAACTTAAAACCCCCATAGAGGAAGAAGTGGAGCTCCACAGGAACACAACCTCTCCTGCCCACAGCCAGCCACACACCCCGTTTTTAATTATTATTTTTTTAATACTTGAAACGTGGTCATCTTTGGTATCATTGGAAAGGCCATCCTCTTTTTTCGCTGCCGAGCGCATTACCGGTTAAACCCCTAGTGATCTCTTCCAGGGAGCGATCACGAAGGGGCCCAGCAGGTGAAATCTATATTGCAGAATGCGCTGATGCTGAGGCATCCCTGCAATAGCGATAGAGCAATTGGAAGCAATACCGATCTCTTCCAGTGCTCCATTTATTAAAAGGACTACCAGGTACGACCTTGGTCGTTAAGGGTTTAAAGTGAATCCTATGGGATTCGCCTGTTTAAACCTGGTGAACTGAAGCATCGAAAATCAGGGCATTTCACTGACACTTCGGTGCAGTTGGGCATTCTGTGAATAGTAACCATTACTTCTCTACGGGACAATTTCACTGTCGCCGAAAATCATCGATCTTGGGCAAACTGCACCATATTTCATCATCAATTCGCCAGTACAGTATTTGACGAATTGACAGTTTAGGGAATAGTTGAACTACTTGAAATTGCTCTGTATGGTGAAATTCACAGTTCAGTGCAATTATGTAGCAAGTTCACCGCTTAGTGAATAAGCCTTTAAATTTTTATGACCACTACATAGATCGGCCCTAAGATTGCTGTGAAAACAAATCTCAGCTGTTGTAGGGCAGAGATTCAGGATAATTTTTTTCTCATTTTCTATTTTTTAAAGTAACAATTAACTAGTTGTATGTTTTACAGTTAATAAAATTCTTTGACTTTTTTCATTTATCTACCCTAAGGGGTTATTTTTTTTCTATTTTCATACACTGTACTTTGATATTTTTATTGTGAGTTATTATACAGGGGAAATTAGGGGTACGTTGTGGATTTTTAAAAAATATTCTTTAATAGCTCACTTTTTTGTATTCAATTGATATTTATCAATGAGTTATGTATCCATTTACAGCACCACGAGAAAGTCTTGCTAGTTCTTTAAAAAAAGAAAAAATTTACAACGTTTGGGTAGACTATAATAAAACAAAAGAAATTATTAAAAAAACGATGATGGTTTCATTTCTGTGGAGCAACCCCCCCCCAAAAGAAAAACCCCAAAACATTTTTCTTTAAAATGACAAACACCACTGTATATAAGATGAAAGTGAACATACGGATGATTACACAAAGTGCAAGATACCGCAGTTCCTCCTTGAAGAGCTATAGAGGGTTTTAGGGGATTATTATTTTTATGCCCAATACATCTCCAAGATGCACCGAAAGGTTATATAATGTTATTTATTACCAGCATGCGCAATAATAAGTGCAGTGAAAACAACGTGGATACTACCCCCTATATTGTATGAGTCAATGCATCGAGACAAATAACACAAAGGCTTATTCCAAGATCAGACTATCCAAAACATGTGTGTTTATAGCAAGAGGAGTATATTCTTATTTAGGTTTTATCTACATTACAGTGGGAGATTAAAAATTTCCATATTTCTACAAATATAGCCCAAATTAACATAAAAAAAATAGGTTATTGTTCCCAAGACGGAAATAATGACATCATGATGAACCATAAGGATCTAGTCCAGGGCACAGCAACCATGGTCCTTCAGATGTTTTGCAACTGCTCATTAGGTTGACTGAGCATCAAGGAAATGTAGTTCCACAACATCGGGAGGGTAAAGGTTGCTGGCCTCTGATCAAGTAACTGAAAAGCAAGTTGAAGCTGAGTAAGTGAACCTAATCTGTTGAATTGGACATGTTTGATCATAAAAGGAATAGTCTGACAATTGTGTTGCCCACCTCCATTGCAGGTTTTTGAAATCAGCCGGCAGTTTCAGCAAAGCCAAGCAAATGGAGTGACTGCCAATTTAAATTCACTAAGCACCAGTGTTTGCCGATATTGCATCGCCAACAAACGCTGGCATTTCCAAAAACTAAAATCCAAAGAACAGCAGCTGAGGGATTCACAATACGGGTGTTTTTCCAACCCTTGTGCAAACCTAACCAAAGCTGTTGTAAATTTAGCAACTCCATAGACTTCAATGGCCAGGGTCGGCCCAAGAAACTGTGCTACCTGGGTCCAAGGATGAAATGCTGCCGCCCCCACCCAAAAAAAAATCCAACCATGTAGTGTGTATGAGTATATCACAGAGCTCCACTGCAATAAAACTCACAGTAATGTGTGCTGTGTATGAGCATATCACAGAGGTACATATATCCTGCCACAGTGTCACACATCCATTTACCCACACATCCAGACACACATCCCCTGAACAGAGCTGAGGCCCCTGCGGCCGCCCGGCCTTTGCCGAGGTCCCCAGCGGCCGCCCGGCCTTTGCCGAGGTCGAGGCCCCAGCGGCTGCCTGGCCTTTGTCGAGGCCCCAGCGGCTGCCTGGCCTTTGTCGAGGCCCCAGCGGCTGCCTGGCCTTTGTCGAGGCCCCAGCGGCTGCCTGGCCTTTGGTCGAGGCCCCAGCGGCTGCCTGGCCTTTGTCGAGGCCCCAGCGGCTGCCTGGCCTTTGTCGAGGCCCCAGCGGCTGCCTGGCCTTTGTTGAGGCCCCAGCGGCTGCCTGGCCTTGTCGAGGCCCCAGCGGCTGCCTGGCCTTGTCGAGGCCCCAGTGGCTGCTTGGCCTTGTCGAGGCCCCGGAAGCTGCTCCATGCAGCAGCCTTTGACAGGATGGCAAATTGATGCCATCTGTCAAAGGGTTGCCGGGAGTCATGGCCCCATCTGGCCCTATGGATGGGCTGGCCCTGTCAATGGTTCTGACAATTTTACAACAGCTCTGTTTACGTTATCACCAAGGTTGAATTAAGGCCCTAAAGCTTCTCCTGCAAACATCAGTGCTTAGTGCATGACCCCTTACTCCTGACGAGCCTGTATAGGCGAAACGCTTGTCGGATGCCACTGCAGAGTAGGGAATGTATTTATAATACTGTATCAATGCAATTTGAACCAGACTCCATTGCTTTCTAATGTGGCTTACTGGTATTTTGATATGATTTTGGCCTGATTTAGGCATTGATAGTGCTTACCTGGTTGTCCTGCACATACCAATTATTGTTTGCTACGTCTGGCTCCTTCCCTGGCTCTCTTTTTTCTCTAATCTCCTGCCTGCTTTGCGTTTATCAAATTGCTAGTAATAGGTGCATTCAAAAGTATTAGGTGTGTCAATCACGAGACTGGAATTTGTCAAGAACAGTGCCCTTGAAGCACCAAGCTGTTGGTATCATTACCAGTAGCAAGTGGATAGTAGTTTGCTTTTAAAAACGTTACGTGCCATCTAGTGTTTTTGTTCATCATGATCTGGATCACGTTTTAATTGTTGACTTACCATTGAGTTCCAATTAAAGTTACATTTTAGATCATAACTGGTACAGTAAAATTGTGGTCTTGTTGATTTCTGTCAGTGAACCAGCTACTCATAACCCCTTATGTGTCTCCTTTTTTACTCAAAGCCATTGAATCAAAAGACTCTTTAATTAAGCCTATGAAGAATATTTAAAACCTCTAAACAAGAACTTCATTCATAAATTATAAGTTATATTGGATTTGTATACACATTATCTTGGAGTACACAAGATCCATAAGTTAGTTAAAAAAAACAAAACTTTATAAATCAATGAACCCAGGTCATTAGTTCCACAACAGGTAAGATACAAAAAGTATATAAATTTAAAAATTTATGGATCAAAACACAGCCATTTTCATCACGAGGCTGTTCACTACAACTTGAAAAACAGATACAAAATGCCAACTCCTCAAATGTTATTTGCTCTATTGATTGCAATGATATCCTTAGTCAATAAGGCATTAAATACAGAGTAAAGAAGGGGCTTCAAAGTGGAATAATGCTGAATCTGTATATTACGTTCCCCAGTGTTTCCTTAAGTCATAGTAACTCGGCGCAAATACAGAATCCTAATTTAGAAAATAAAATGCCTGCTGACACAAAAGGTTTCATAACCTGCATAATTCCAGCATTAGTTTATACTCGGTGAGAAAGGATCTTGGCGTCAAAACCACTGCAGAGTATATGAAATGTAAGAGCAGAATACCGAGAAGGAATGGACAAATCAGAGTTTAAATGTTAAAATGCCTTCGTACAACTTTAAAGGGACATCTCAATGTTTCTGCGTTATTGTGCCGATTTCCAGCAGACACAAACCCAGCAGCATTCAATGTGGAGTTCTCCTGGTGGCCAGAAAGGGAGGGGACATACTTTGAGAATGGCCCATTTTTAGCATTTATGGCGTCAGGTGACAAGTAAAATTGGAACAGGTTTTTCTTTGACCTTTTTAATACTAATGTTGGCAAATAAGTACAATAGCAACCAGTTAAATTCTATCTCCTGCTGATGAGGGTAAATGAGCCCGCAACAGCTGTACAGGAGTGATTGTGTTGGTTTGCATAACCTGGCCTTTGCGGAAAAAAAAGCCATTTAATATGGCATGGCATTTGTGTGTTATTACAGAGCCTAGATGCAAAAAATTGAGAAGCTGTGGACTTTATTTGCATATCCTACCCAGAATTCTTTGCTGCATAAGGGGAATGTAGCACATGAGCTCTGTAAGCGGTTCTCTGAATTGCTGGGATGTATAAATGCCCTCTGCAGCTATAAACTTTATTATTTGCAGTGTGGAGGCTTTTAATCTCACTTTTTGCCCTGATAACCCCAATCAATTAAAGCAATTTAATAGGTTTTAATTCAATATATTTAAATAACATGAGTTATAATTTACCCCCTCTCCCCACTTTTGCATTACCTACTGATCATATAAACAATTTGTATTCATTGTTTATTGTTCTATAATGGTGCAGGTGGACTTAAAAAATCCCCCACAATTCACCTGCACCATGAAGGCGTATTCAAAGTCATTACGAGACATTGCGCCCTTCTGTTCGTCGATAAGACATGCGGTTAGGGGTGACAGAATCTGCGGATTCTGGTACACATATCTACTAGGAATAAATGTTTCTGGATTTACCTCTCTGACAGATTAAATAGTAATTTGATAATTACATTGGTGGTCTGTTTCTTTTATCGTCACATTTGAAGCAGAGAAAAAGATGGTGTCTCAGTGTGACGCAGAGTTTTGCATAATCTATAGTAATGCAATATTCTCGGCTTTCTTAGCACCAACATAAAGCGGTTTTATTTTCCCCTCAAACTCTTAAATTAATCTCTTGATGAATGTCCTCTTATCTGTTCTTCAACTGCAATGTAGTACAAACACAGTAATGCCATATAAATCTCAACAGAATGGAATAGCAGAATATTAGAGTATTAACAGATACGATTGCTATTTTATTACAGTGTAGAATCTTACATTTTTATAGCTTTGAAATATATAAGGGGCTGGAAAAAACATGAATTAAGCCGCATAGAGAGCTGAAAAAGTATGGCCTCCCAGCAGCTGTCACCTTGTAATGTCTTATTAAGGCGCAAACAGAATGACATTTACAGCAGCGGAGCATTAAAGCAGGGAAAGTTCGCCTGAGGAATGGTATAGATATAGCTTCCAGTTGTGATACACACACTGTCCCAGTTTAGTATCTGCTTACAATCATTTCTAAAAATGAACACCTCAAATGCACCACATTAGTCGCAAAATTATTCCGCTTTGAACGACTGAAGCTAGCTTAGTTCGAGAAATAAATCTCAAAACAGAGTTGTAGAAGTGACCGAGGGCAGATCATTTTCACAAAATAAAGTCTGCAACAATAGCAATGAATTGCTGCGAAGCAGTACAGTAGCTACAATGGAAAAAAACGATTTAAAAATGCTGTGAATTGTAATAATTGAAGGGGATTTTTTTTAGCAATTGAAATTCTTTTTTTATATACATAGTTAACAGAATTTATCTTTATGTATTATAGACTCTGCTTTCTGCTCCTTATCTTGTCACAGTAGGGGGTCTGTGCAGGATGGAGGGCACCGATATCACGCTATGGAGTGCAGGGGCAGGAAGTCAGAAAGCTAAGCCTGGGGTCAGACAAGAGTCTTTGAGAGCATGAAAGTGGACGTCCTTCCACTCTGACGCTCATCTGGCCACCTCGCTGAGCGCAGTTAGTGCGCTCAACACTGCAAGGCTCAATCCTCCTATGGAGGACCGGGCTTTGCAGCCCCGTCAACGCGCATCTAGCGTTCTTGACAGGGAGGCTTTCTGCACGGATGCATGTAGCGTGCGCTACAATGTGTGACCAGCCCCGTTGAAGCGTCACTCACAATGCTGCAACGGACGCCGGGAGGCACATCAGTACGGGCTCACCTAGTGCGCTCGTCTGACCCCGGCCTAAGACAAAGAACTCTCACTATTTTTTAAAAAAAATCTGATTTTTTTTTTTTTGGTTGAGGCTTTTCACAGGTTGCACAAGAACCATGGTACAGTTGGTAAAAGGTAGCATGTGTTTAACCCCTCCACTACCGCGATCGTGTATACACGATCAGCAGTAGCAGACACAGCAGGACAAGATCTTGTTAACACGATCTGGGCCTATGCCTGTATGATTACAAGCGAAATTCGTTAGTTGCAAACTAAATTAACTTGCATATGGCTCCAGAAGGTGCCCCCAACATTTTAGCCCTGTGGGCACGTTGCCCAAGGTGCTAAACTGGTTAAAATCAGCTAAGCAAAGTCTTTATGAGACTTTCCCCTGCTGACAAGGTCCAGAGCCTCAAGCAGACGTTCTAACTGCAATAACTCCATTTGGCCAGTAGGTGATGCAATGTGCTCGGCAAATAGGTTATTACAATAAGAAATACATGTGGAATATTAGCAAGTATTTCTTACTGTATAATAAATTAAAAATTTCATAATTATTTTTATAGTAAATTATACGATATGTTGGAAATAATGATATCTATTTAATGGTGAGAAAAACGGTATAAAATATGTGTGGGTTCCCTAAACAAGAGGAAAATTAGACCTACACACAAACAGCACAGAAACGTAAAAACAGCAGTGGGCACTTTCGGACTGACAATCGTAAAACCACCTGGTCACTAAGGGGTAGGGACCTGCAAACCTTCAATATTCAATTTGAATTCAAATCGCCAGACGTATTCGATTAGATTTGGAAGTGAGCAGATCGATTCGAAAACTTTTCAAAATTGTTCACTTTCTTAACCAGAAGCTCGGATATTGGACTCTCGGAGTCCGATTCCGGAGCTTGTCTGGCCGCGACCTTCATCCCCAGCAGTGCGCGGAGCCTCCCAGACGCACAGCACGTGGCTGGAAATGGCACGTTGCTAGGTGCCACCCACTCCAGCAAGACTGTCGTGTGAGACGTCACATGACGCACAGAGGAGGCCAACAACGGGTGCGGTCAAAGCTGCAATAAGGTGTTTGGCCGGGACAGAGGAGTGAACAGCAGGCAGGCCTGAATCAAGTTGGTGATGGTGAGTATAACTACCCTGTTACTCCTTTATTGTGCTTCTTTTGTGGATGGTGAAGCCAGGTGATGGAATGGATCATTCATCATCACTAGAAGAGGAGATGGCTGCCGGACTGCTGTGTGGGGGTGGAATGAGAGTGACCGGGATGGGGGAGCTTAGAACTGGCCATATTAATTATATGGGGGCCTGCTCTGTGTGAGAAATTATAAATTATATGTAACGTCAGCTGTAACATCTGCTGAACCTGCATACACAAACCTAACCCAGGCTGCATCCTACAGGAAAGTGGCACTCAACCATTCGATTAGATATGAATTCGAACCTTAACAGCCGATTTGATTCATAATTAGACTTGAGCGAAAATTTGTGATTAGCAGAGCCCTACTAAGGGGTTAAGTATGAACATAAATGTAACAGAAGAGCAGCGCTTATTTGTCATCTTTCAATTATTACAGCTATTGGATCTCCCTAGGGAATTATATTTTTGCATTATACACAGGAGAAAACGATTGGCTTCCAAAGCAGACAATTTGTTAAATGTGGAAATTTATAAGTGAAGAGGCAATACCCTGTAAACTTCTTGTTTAGGAACTTTCCCTTTACAAATTAGTTTCCCAGCACTAACCATGCAATAGCTTGAGGTGTTACCTGACCCTCACACTGTTAATTAGCGTTTAAAGAGCAAATAATTAACTATTGCTCTTGGGTCTTTTGTCTGTAAATTATCAGTTATATATTATTTATCAAAATGAACGCAAAAAAAGGCGATTTAGTATTTAAAACCATTTGTAACTCTCCAATTTTTTTTATTTGAACAATTCCAGTGCACCTGTGTTGCCAAGATGGAGTATATGAGGGTATATAAAAGAGTAAATTTCCCAGTGGGATTTAGATTAAAGGCAAAATTTACTGGCTTTTAATGTTAATTTAGTGCAATGTAATAATATATATATATATATATATATACACACACACACAGTCAGGTCCAGAAATATTGGGATATCGACACAATTCTAACATCTTTGGCTCTGTACACCACCACAATGGAGATGGAATGAAATAAACACAATGTGCTTTAACTGCAGACTGTCAGCTTTAATTTGAGGGTATGTACATCCAACTCAGGTGAACGGTGTAGGACTTACAGCAGTTTGCAGATGTGCCTCCCACTTGTTAAGAGACCAAAGGTAATGGGACAGAATAATAATCATAAATCAAACTTTCCCTTCTTAATACTTGGTTGCAAATCCTTTGCAGTCAATCACAGCCTGAAGTCTGGAACGCATAGACATCACCAGACGCTGGGTTTCATCCCTGGTGATGCTCTGCCAGGCCTCTACTGCAACTGTCTTCAGTTCCTGCTTGTTCTTGGGGCATTTTCCCTTCAGTTTTGTCTTCAGCAAGTGAAATGCATGCTCAATGGGATTCAGGTCAGGTGATTGACTTGGCCATTGCATAACATTCCACTTATGTCCCTTCAAAAACTCTTTGGTTGCTTTTGCAGTATGCTTTGGGTCATTGTCCATCTGCACTGTGAAGCACTGTGCAATGAGTTCTGCAGCATTTGGCTGAATGTGAGCAGATAATATTGCCCGAAACACTTCAGAATTCATCCTAATGCTTTTGTCAGAAGTCACATCATCAATAAATACAAGAGAACCAGTTCCATTGGCAGCCATACATGCCCACGCCATGACACTACCACCACCATGCTTCACTGATGAGGTGGTATCCTTAAGATCATGAGCAGTTCCTTTCCTTCTCCATACTCTTCCCATCACTCTGGTACAAGTTGATCTTGGTCTCATCTGTCCATAGGATCTTGTTCCAGAACTGTGAAGGCTTTGTTAGGTGTTGTTTGGCAAACTCTAATCTGGCCTCCCAGTTTTTGAGGCTCACCAATGGTTTACATCTTGTGGTGAACCCTCTGTATTCACTCTGGTGAAGTCTTTTCTTGATTGTTGACTTTGACACACATACACCTACCTCCTGGAGAGTGTTCCTGATCTGGCCAACTGTTGGGAAGGGTGTTTTCTTCACCAGGGAAAGAATTCTTTGGTCATCCACCACAGTTGTTTTCTGTGGTCTCCCGGGTCTTTTGGTGTTGCCGAGCTCACCGGTGCGTTCCTTCTTTTTGAGAATGTTCCAAACAGTTGTTTTGGCCACGCCTAATGTTCTTGCTATCTCTGATGGGTTTGTTTTGTTTCTTCAGCCTAATGATGGCTTGCTTCACTGATAGTGACATCTCTTTGGATCTCATCTTGAGAGTTGACAGCAACAGATTCCAAATGCAAATAGCACACTTGAAATGAATATATATATATATAATTATTTGGTAGTTAAGTGGCAGTTAATCCTTATGCAGATTTAGTATGCGATTATAATTTTATGAATACACTCACCGGCCACATCTATTTAATTGCTTGTTACCGCAAATTGCTAATCAGCCAACCACATGGCAGCAACTCAATGCACTTAGGCATCTAGACGCAGTGAAGACATCTTGCTGAAGTTCAAACAGAGCATCAGAATGGGGATTTAAGTGACTTTGAACGTGGCATGGTTGTTGGTGCCAGACGAGCTGGTCTGTGTATTTCAAAACTGCTGATGTATTGGGATTTTCATGCACAACCATTTCTAGAGGTTCCAGAGAATGGGCCGGAAAAGAGAAAATATCAAGTTGTGTGGACGAAAATGCCTTGTTGATTTCAGAGGTCAGAGGAGAATGGGCAGACTGGTTCCAGATGACAGAAAGGCAACAGTAACTCAAATAACCACTCATTACAACCAAGGTATGCAGAATACCATCTCTGAACACACAGCACGTCCAAATTTGAAGCAGATGGGCTACAGCAGCAGCAGACTACACCAGGTTCCACTCCTGTCAGCTAAGAACAGGAAACAGAGGTTACAATTCGCACAGGCTCACAAAAATTGGGCATTAGAAGATTGGAAAAACGTTGCCTGGTCTGATGAGACACGATTTCAGCTGCGACATTCAGATGGTAGGGACAGAATTTGGCGTAAACAACATGAAAGCACGGATCCACCTTGCCTCACATCAATGGTTCAGGCTGGTGGTGGTGGTGTAATGGTGGAGGATTTTCTTGGCACACTTTGGGCCCCTTAGTACTAATTGAGCATTGTTTAAACACCACGGCCTACCTGAGTATTGTTGCTGACCATGTTGTCCATCCCTTTATCCCCTTCACTGCTGAGCCATTTCACGTCTGTGTGCTGAGCTAATTTTTACCGCTTTTGCTCATCATGTTTAAAAGCCATTTGAAGCCACGTTTTATTATATGACCCAGACATATTATATATCGTTCTTTCCAGCAGACTTGGCAGATTCAGAATATATCATTATTATATGTATACGTCATGTCCTGCTTGTATATTATAACAAAAATGCAATAAAATTCAAATTTTTAATCATCTACAGCGTGTAAAGCGTTTTTTTTAACATTTTATCATCCGAGCCTTTGCATTTATATTTTCTATGAGGTGCACTTGTTAAAAAAATATTTAAATGGTAACGTGTTACATTTTTTTGGGGGGGAATTACGTGATTTTTAGCAAACGCACCCCCATAGAAAAAAGTCATTAGTGCAGCATCATCGTTCACATTATAATTGAAATGGGAACAATATTGCTGCATTAATAAAAAACACACAAAAAAATAACACGTATATTTTTTTATTATTTTTTTTTTTCCTTTACATAAAACATGGTCATGTTTGGTATCATTCGAAAGGCCATGCTCTGGCCTTTTGAGTGATATCAAACATGACCCCACTAGCTGCCACCTAGGCAGCTAAGGGTTCCCCATGTGCGATGACGACTGGCAGCGAGGGGGGACCCGGAGGTGGAGCCGCCATCCAAGAAGGCAGCCCCCACCGGAGCTAGATCGCAATCTGGCACTTAAGGGGTTAAAAACAGGTATCACTTCAAAGCGGTGCCTGCTTGTTTTTTTTGAAGACCCTCCTGATCGGGAGGGAGAGGGATCCAAAAGAATCCCCCCCTTCCTTTCAGACGACCTCCCGGCATTGCCGGGGGGGGGGTCGCCTGAAAATTACATCATCGTGCATGGCGCGATGACATCATTGACGTCGGGAGGGGTATAAATTTGGCGTCTGAGCCGCGGGACCCCAGACAGAGAGGTAAGTATCTCTCTTGGGGGCTCCCGCTTGCGGAGGAAGTGTGGGGAACGCAACCCCCATATAGCGGAGTTCCCCACACATCCTCCGCAGGGAAAGGGTTAAGTATATGCAGCAAGGAACTCTGGGTAAGACATGCAAATGATGTCACAGCAACTGGTCACGATCAATCTCCTGCCGATTAGGGCATAAGCAGCCTGAAACAGCTGTACAGGAGTGGCTGTGACTTGTTGCATAAACCGGACTTTGCTAAAAAAAAAGCCATCTAGTATGGCATGGCACTTTTAAGAGGGTCCTGTGTTAAAAACAGACCTAGGATGCAAAAAAGTGAGAAACATCATTTGCATGTCTCTGAATTGCTGGCATGTGTAAATGACTTCTGCAATAATAAACCTTATTATTTGTAGTGTGGAGGCTTTTAATCTTATTTTTGCCCTCCAGAACAATTTAAAGGAGTATATGTATATATGCACACAAGCACATGTGACTGTATGTATATATTTCTTTATCATCAATTAAAATATATTCTGCCTGCAGGCCGCATTGTATCGCTTTTATTGCGGGGACAGAATCTCTGCACTTGCCGATACGAGAGTGAAAACTCTCTAGTCACTAAAGTTTATGTTTAGCATAAAAAGTTTTTTTTCCCTTTGCCAAGATATTTTAACTGGATTTGGTTTCCTATACCTATAATGGCAATATATTACGGTGCTTTGGGCAGGCTTAGTGAATATTGTGATCTTC
This sequence comes from Leptobrachium leishanense, assembly GCA_009667805.1. Taxonomy (NCBI): domain Eukaryota; kingdom Metazoa; phylum Chordata; class Amphibia; order Anura; family Megophryidae; genus Leptobrachium; species Leptobrachium leishanense. The sequence goes on from CM019063.1 coordinate 114,393,619, forward strand.
TTGTAATAATGTAGCTGCGATACATATTGCAATGTTGGCATTCTCCAAATGTCACTATATGCAGTACTCACACTATCTTCCGTCAAAACGTGCGTCCGTAAAAAAGGCAGTACAGTATGCTCGTGTGCCTCCTCTCTTACGCGATTCCAGCCCAATGACTAAAGGGTCTATTCACTAAGCACCGAACTTGCCACTGAATTGACCAAACAGTGAATTTCACCATTAATTGCAATTTTGGGGCTATACACAGAACGCTGGACTGCACCGAAGTGTCGGTGAAATTACTTGATTTTGACACATTGTAACCCCTTAGTGACCGTGCGGTTTTACACAAATCCGTCTTTTAGTGACCGCTGCTGTTTTTACGTTTCTGCGCTGTTAGTGTTTGGGTCAAATTTTCCTCTTACTCGTTTATTCAACCCACACATATTATACACCCTTTTTCCCGCCTGAAATGGACTTTCTAGAAATACCATTATTTCCATCATATCGAATAATTTACTATAAAAAAAAATATGAAATATGAGGAAAAAAAATTGTAAAAACACACTTTTTCGTAATTTAATCCCCAAAATCTACAACCACCCAAAAAGACCCCGGCTAAATAGGTTCAAAATTTTGTCCCGAGACTAGAAATACCCAATTTTTACATGCGTTTGCTTTTTAACCCCTTCACTGCTGAGACAGTTCACCTATGTGCGCTGCGCTCATTCTGACCATTTTGTGCTAATTATTTTTAGATGACAGCCTAGGTCCTATTTAATTAAACCCCCCCCCAGACAAAAAAAACTTTTAAAAAAAAACCCTTTTTTTATTTTATTTAATTGTTTTATTATATTTTTTTATTTATTTTTTAAACCTGGTCATGTTTGGTATCATTGGAAAGGCCATAATCAGGCCTTTCAAATGATGTCAAATATGACCATCTACCTGCCATGGATCGGGAGATAAAGGGATCCTTAGGATCCCCTGATCTCTACATGGCAGCTAGATGGTTAACTGGCCCACTGACATCCTCACACATATGGTGAGGTTGTCAGTGGGTGGGGGGGACCTGGAGGCTTGGCTGTCATCCAAGATGTCTGCCCTCCTCCAGGTTCGAATCGCGTTTTGACGCCAATTGGCGCCGAAACGTGAGCCGGCGGCGAAACAGTTAATGCTATACACCGCTGAAAAGGGGAGACTTTCCCCTTTTCAGCGGTGTAAAAAGCATCTCCTTAGCTGCAATGGTTGGGGAGATAGAGGGCTCCGAAGGAGCCCCCCCTCCCCTCCATTGCTTTGCATGGGGACGCCTGCTGATGACGTCACCACGCAGCGTGGCGACGTCATCAGCCTCGTCTGCCCATGTAAATCACATGGGCAGGTTTCCTCCCTGCCAGATCGCCGAGGGATCCAGCGAGGGAGGGAGTATCGGGCGGGAGGGGGATTAGGCGCCGCTGACGTACCCTGTACGTCCGCGGGTCTAAGGGAGACCCGAGGACAGGACGTACAGGGTACGTCAGCAGTCCTTAAGGGGTTAATACATTTTTATTTGTTTAAACACCTATTAGGAGTATAGGAAAGTTCCGTTTTTTGCAGTTTGATAGAATTCACCAAGGCCACTTGGGAGCTCTTTGGTGCTTTTTGTCAACATTCAACTTTTTGAGGGGGGCTCCAGCGACTCTATTTTCGGCAAATTACAGTAACCATTCGCTAAATAGTGAATTCACAGACATTTCGTCAAAATGGAATCACCGAAATGCGCCGAAGTGAAAAGCACTGAAATTTCGTTGCTTTGAGAATAGACCTTTAAGTATGCTGTGTAGTTACCACATATGTACATAGTCCCTGCAAGGATACCGCTTCAATGTATGGATCAGAGTAAAAGGGAGTCATTAAACAAGTGTTTTGAAATGGACGGAAAATTAAAACAGTGTGAAGTTATATTATAAAATTAGCACGCAAATACACAAAATCCCTATGCATATTACATAAGACATTATTTAAATTATTGGAGAAGCATTCTAATCATTATAAGAATTGTTAACATGTCTAAGCAATTCGAGTTTTGGATTATAATTACAGTAATTACTTTGGTTAAAACTCGTCGGCAGTTTGAATCTTCTATATGTTTGATAAAATTATCTACTGTACTGCTAAAAAAAAATGTGTGACTGCTCTATTGTGAATGGGAGAGAACGCAGACTTGTTATTTGAGAAGTAAAAATTAATTTTCAATAATAAGCCCTCTGAGGTTTTCTCAGTAAAATGTACACCTTAAACAAATCATGGATATATCCCATATTTTTTATGAATGTATACAGGGCCATCTTTAACGCAGGGCAAAAGAGGCTTCTGACCCAGGCCCAGTCATTGTTGTGGGCCTAAGGCAGCTGCCCCTTGAGCCCGCAAAAGCATTGGCCACCTCCGCGGCTCGTGCCTGTCTGGTGCCAATCATGGACTTCTCACGCAGGGGGCTGACATCTTGGATTTCAGCCCTGCCTGTGGGATTTAACCCTGCCCACTGACATCGTGCATAATGACATCAAAAATGGGACTTGCCCTGACCAGGCAGGGAAATCCCTACGGAGGATACAGGGGTCCTGGTGTGAGCACACTGGAAGGATCTGCCTAAAGGTTGCATTGCAGGAAGGATGCTGCCCAGGAGTCATGTAGCAGTGCTGGCTTTGGCCTTCCTGCGCCATGACAGAGGCGCAGGGGGTCTTGTGGAACCCTGCATCTCTATTCTTTATACCCCACAAGTTTAGGTTATGTGTCATTGAACAGGTCAGAGTGCAGCCTTTCCAATGATGTCAACATCACCATTTTTAATCTAAAAGGAAAGGGGGGGGGGAACACAATTTTTTGTGTGTTTTTTTTGGGGGGGGGTGGATGTTGGGGTGGAGAGCAAAATTGCATGTGAGGGCCTGAGAAGATGTTTTGCCCAGGGACCAGTCAATATTAAAATGGTCTTAAATGTATAACAGGCATTACTGAACCCTAAAACTTATATATCCCTGCTTAATGAGATATTAAATCTGTAATTACCAAGCTGTAGTGATATCACTGCTAATGAGATATTAAATCTGTAATTACCAAGCTGTAGTGATATCACTGCTAATGTTTTGGAGCACACAGGATGTATAACGTCTTTGTCTCCATGTAAGACACCAGCCTTCCTACTCACAGAAACACATCCCTAAGAAAGGCACAGGGTAGCATACTGGCAACAACTGTCCATAGGAGGATTTTCTAACTCTGCCATGTCAATCAGTCCTCTGTAGGTTTACAAGATTCGTGCATCTGTAATATCAGTACATCAGAAACTCTCGTACCAGCATTTCAAACCATAAAACACAGTTAATTGCACACACATCAGCAAATGATAATTTTGGAATCATTATTTATATTACAAAAATGATATAACAATACATAAATTTCTCATACACTTTTTCTCTTCACTTTAGCCCCTTCACTACCAAGATCAACTATACCCCATCTGCAAGGCACCACCTGGTACCCTGATTTCAATTATAGTCAATATGGTATTCTAAAGGAGTTTTGCAAAGGAATTTCTATTATTGCAAAAGAAATGTGTTTGCAATTGTGCCCCAGAACAGTTTTACACCATGGATTTATGTCCAAGGTGCTAATACTTTTTGAAACGAGTTGGGAATGTGTCTGAATGACATCTCCCCAGCTGATCCTGAACGAACATCAGAACTGCAGTAACTCCTTTCAGGCAGCAAACGGTGACATCTGCCTGCCAAATAGGTTATTACAGTAAGGAATACATTGGGAATATTCTCAAATATTTCTTACTGTATAATTAATAATGATTTTCCACTGAAACACTAGTTCCTGACAGCTGTTTACTGGGAAATCACTTGTTAGTGAAGGGGTTAAGTAACTACCCATGTGTATTGTAGATGGTGTGTGTAAAAATGGCGATAATCTGTGCCACTTGCCCTACCCGGTGGTAATGGCAAATAAACCTCAATACAATAAATAAAATACAATGCAAGTAAAATGGTACAAATAGGATAAAACAATCTAGGATAAAACAAAGTAATGTGACATTTACAGTCTTATCCTGTATACTCCAGGTTGTAAAAGTCTTAATGATTGTTAAAGTCTTAATAATCAGTACAGGGAAGAATAAAAAAAATAAAAGTCATACAGTATCTTGTATTTGTGAAGTCAGCTGCCTCTCCAGACCACTTGATGGTATATCACTTTTCCACCTTGTAAGTCAGTATAAAAAGAAAGATGTGCTGGAGTTGGCGCTTCTTGTCCTGTTAGTAGTTCTTTATGCCGCACCCCTTGGCTCAGAAGCGTGGTTTCCTTACAGGGCTACCATCCTCTGTGTCCATTTGCTGGTGTCTTATCGAACAGACACCAGATTTGTAGGCAGCCGGTGACTTCCCTCAAAGCCGGTGACTTCATCAGTTGGTGCTACAGTAACCCTGTAAGGAACCACGCTTCGGAGTCATGGGGTGCAGCATAAGGAACCACTAACAGGACAAGAAGCGCCAACTCCAGCACATCTTTCTTTCGTAGATGGTGTGTGTGTGGTTGTCCATCCTACAGCCGTTTTTTGATTTACTAAAAACATATTTTTCTACATTTTTGTGGAAAAATAATCTAATTTAAATGTAATTGTAGCGCTGTGTTAAAATCTTGCTGCTGGCAGTACCTATTTTTGGCCACAAGATGGAGACAATCGCGATTAGAGACACAAGACATTGGGACTACGTTTCCTGGCATGCTTTGCAAACAGACACAGGAAGTGGGTGGGACACAGACGCTGTACATCCTGAGCCTCGTGGAAATAGCTGTCAGAACGCGCCAGGGAGTGATAGAGAGAGGACGCAGTGCTGCAGAGTGGAACAGTGACTAGGCCGGAGTGCAGGTGCGGCCTACCAGGATTCCAAGAGGGGTTACCCAGTCTTGTAAGAAGGAGACCCAGTGATCTACAGACATTACCCGAGCTGCCATCAAGGAAGCCAGAGGATCCTTGAGTGAGGAGTACCGCAGGTCCATCGGATGGGAGAGCAGGCGGTAACTGGACAAGTCACGGTTGGAGCAGAGAGAGCCAGACAACGGATCCAGTAACCAGTATCCCAGCGAGGCATCGAGCGGAGAGACGTCCTGTGTCAGGGGAGCCTTGGTCTTCGAGCGGATGGGTGAGAGGCCTCCAAGGCCGTTTATAAAGCAAGAAAGCACGCTGCTGTTTGTCTCTAAAACCCACAGGGCCCCAACTTGACTAGTCGAAGACATCACTTTAAATAATTCACTGGCCAGTTGAATAGTACCCGGGTACCATAACACACACATACACTCACAGTTCGGGACTTAACCTGTTCGGGACTCACTCCCTAGTATCCGAAAAAGGGGCAAAGATTCGCATATTATTTTGTTTTCCGCTGCGCGTTTCTCGAATTACGAAATATTGTGTTCTCTTTTCCGCTGCGCATTTTCCTCGAATTACGAAATATTGTGTTCTCTTTTCCGCTGCGCGTTTTCCTCGAATTACGAAGCATTGTAATTTTTCTGTTCCGCTGCGCATTTTCCCGAAATACGAAGCCTCGTATTTCTTTTTCCGCTGCGCGGTTACCGCATTACGAAATACTGTAGATATATCCAAAGACCGTGTTGTTCTTTATTTGCCCTTTTATTCAAGTAAACTATATAATATAAAAATCCACAACGGTGCTGGAGTATATTTATTCCCTAGTGCGGGGAGACTGACCCGTGGTTCATTTTCAGCGGCTCCTCCGGGAGTGAGCGCTACACGTGGGGGCTCGTCCGGGATTCAGTTTCTGGAAAAACCGCATTTAAAGGGTTAAATATGGATCCAGACACTGCTGCCAAATGGTGCGAAGAGCACAGTAGTCAGATAGAATTATGTATAGTTATAGATATTCCTGCAGACACTTGGACCGAAGATCAGATTCGCCAGGCCGTGGCCTCGCTGACACCGTGAAGAGGCAAAGGTTGATCGAGAGCCTAAGAGGTCCTGCTTCAGACGTCATTCGAAATCTAAAAAGGGACAAGCCCGGCTGCACTGCTGCAGAGTATCTAGAAGCTTTACAGGAAAATTTCGGGGGAGTGGAGGATTGTGCCGAGCTTATTCACAAGTTCTCTCACACCTATCAAAAGGAAGGAGAAGAATTGTCCACATATGTGTGGCGGCTGGATAAAATCATCCATCAGGTCATTCTTAAAGGGGGCATGCAACCGAGTCAGGCAAGCAAAGCTTTGATGGATCAAATTTTCAAAAGGAGCACTCCCACTGGATCCCATAATGTTGAGATTTCAGACTAGATACCAGAACACGAGACTAACCTATTCCAAACTGATCAAAGCTATCCGAGAAGAAGAGGCCTTGATTAAAGCTAAAAAGGTCGCAAATGCTTCGCACACAGCTTTCACCGCAGAAGTAGGAACTCTCTGTGTGGCAGACATACAGACTGAAGTGCTGGCTTTAAAAACTCAGATGTTGCAAATGATGGAGTTAATGATGTTGCTGTCGGCTAAGGACACCAGAACTGAAGGGGTTGCTGTAGCCTCAAACAGGGTGTCTCCAAGTGAACCGCCAGAAGGAAATATGCTCACACACCCAAGAAAGAAATGTTTTGGCTGCGGGGAAATCGGCCATTTCAGGGCTCAATGCCCACAAGGGAGGGCTGAAAAGAAACCGGTCGAAGAACTTCTAAAAGCTGTGGAGAAACTGTTGTCCGCCCTGCAGGCGGGAAACTCCAGAGGGTCCTGGTAAGGGAGCAACCCAGGGGCCCGAAGGTTGAAACCCGCTCCAAAAATCAAGCCAGGACTAAGAGGGCGAGAGGGCCCAAAGTCCGGCCAACTGCTGAGCCTGCCAGGACTGAAAGAGTCATTCCCTTAGCATCCGGACCTACGTCATGGGGAAGCAATGCACACCCAAAACCTACCAGGGCCAAGAAGAAGGACAACAAACTGGGTCTAAACTTCCTGTTGCTACAACCAAGTTTCCTGACCAGCTGATAGGTCCTTCTCCTATTGTGCCAATCCAAGTGGAGGGAGTCTACACGAAAGCCCTGTTGGATTCAGGGGCTCAAGTGACATTGATCTACCGAGACTTCTATGAGAGACACTTGAAGCACATTCCTCTACAGAGATTGAAGGATTTGGAAATCTGGGGTATCGGAACGGAGAAACTCCCTTATGACGGGTATCTACAGGTGAAGTTGGAGATCGGATCCGAAGTCATCGGACAGTCCGGAGGTTGTGATGCGTTGGCCATTGTGTGTCCTCGGCCTCCAGGGGCAAACAGGAGTTCCATGATAGTGGGGACGAATACTGATTTGGTGCGACGTCTCCTGACACCTATCGTGCTGGAAAAGGGTCCTACTAAAGGAGTACACCCAATGTTACGTTCAATCTATCAGAGGATGGTTGAAGAACAGAAGGCACCTGCCGAGGTGGGGCGCCTATGGAGATTAGGAGGAACGGAGAAGGTTCTGCAAGCAGGAGAAGTAGCGAGCTTCCGGGCTTCAGTCAAGTTGAACGGGTCGCAACCAGGTCCCTATGTGGTGCTGGAAACCGATTTTAATCATGGGAGTGAAGCCGGAGTCGAAGTAATCCCTGAAATAATCTCCACTAAAGCTCTGAAAAGAACGCGAGGAAGAGTCTCATTCAGCGTGTGCAATGTGTCTGATTCTCCAGTAGTCCTTAAAGCACGAATGCCTATCGGGCAAGTAGAGTCCGCTACGCCCCTCTCCACCGATTTAGGAGGGGGAGTGGATAAAGAGATTCCAGATGAAAGATTCTACCCCAAGGACGCTCCCATTTCATCCGAGTGGAAGAAACGTCTTCAGTCTCAAGTTTTGAAGTGGAGAGAACTGTTCTCGAAAGATGAGTTCGACGTAGGCCTAGCTAAAAGTACTGAGCACCGCATTCGATTACAAGAAGACAAGCCGTTTCGTGAAAGGTCAAGGCGAGTTCCGCTGGAGACTTAGATGATCTGCGAGAGCAGCTGAATGAATTGCAAAGAACCAAGGTGATCCAAGAGTCCAGGAGTCCATACGCATCTCCAATAGTGATGGTCCGGAAGAAGAACGGTTCTGTCCGCCTATGCATAGACTACCGCACATTGAACCGGAGAACCATCCCAGACCAATATGCAACTCCTCGGATAGAAGATGCCTTACAGTGTTTGTCTGGAGCGAAATGGTTTAGTGTACTAGACCTACGAAGCGGGTATCACCAGATACCAATGCATCCCGAAGACAAAGAGAAAACTGCGTTCATCTGTCCATTGGGGTTCTTTGAATTCAACAGAATGCCTCAAGGCCTTACGGGGGCTCCAGCCACGTTCCAACGGTTAATGGAGAAGACAGTCGGGGACATGAATCTGATCGAAGTATTAGTGTACCTGGATGACATAATCGTGTTTGGGAAGACTCTGGAAGAGCATGAGCAACGTTTGGAGAAGGTCTTGAAGAGGCTCCATGAAGAGGGATTGAAACTGTCTCTGGAGAAATGCCAATTCTGCCTACCGTCTGTTACGTATCTGGGACATGTGGTCTCAGCAGAAGGTGTTTCGACAGATCCTCGGAAGTTGGAGGCCGTAGCTTCTTGGCCCAGACCCAGAAACGTCACTGAACTTAGATCTTTCTTGGGGTTCTGTTCATATTATCGAAGATTTGTAGGAGGATTCGCAAAAATAGCTCAACCACTGAACAAGCTCCTACAGAAGGAAAACACCGAAGAAGGCTGTAAGGCCTCTGACCGAAACCCGTCAGCTCCAGGACCAAGGAAACCTCGAGAGTCCATACAGGGCGAATGGACTAGTCAGTGTGAAGGTGCTTTCTTGAAGCTAAAAGAGAGTCTAACTCAAGCTCCTGTCTTGGCCTACGCGGACCCTCACAAGCCGTAGAGTTACATGTGGATGCCAGCAGAGAAGGGCTAGGAGGAGTCCTGTATCAGGAGCATGGTGGATTGCTGAGGCCTGTAGCGTACGTGAGTCGGAGCCTTACGCCTTCAGAGAAGAACTACCCTACCCACAAGTTGGAGTTCCTAGCCTTAAAGTGGGCAGTGGTAGACAAGTTAAAGGACTATTTGTATGGAGCGGAGTTTGTGATAAAGACGGATAACAATCCGCTTACCTACATCCTCACTACTGCGAAACTAGACGCAACAGGACATCGGTGGTTGGCCGCTCTGTCAGGGTTTCGGTTCAGCCTGAAGTATCGCCCTGGGGTGAATAATCGAGATGCTGATGCTTTGTCGAGAAGACCCTACACCACAGAATGGACTCAGTTGACTCCAGACGGGGTGCAAGCTTTGTGTCAAGGAGCAGAGCGCCGGGTCAAGGGAGGGATTGAAGCGGAGGCCATAGGAGTCATGGCTGCGACTGTTCCTGAGTTTTACTGTAACCCTACACAATTGAGGGATGAAAGTCTACCTACCTTTTCAAAACAAGACCTGAAGGCGGATCAGGCCAGAGACCCTTTAATTGCATTGACCATAAAGGCCCTAACTGCGAACCAGCGGGAAATTCTGCTGACCAATTCCCCGGATGGAGCCAGATTGGTCTACAAAGAGTGGGAACGGTTGAAGATGTTGGATGGGGTGGTCTACCGAAGGGGCCCCTCAACAAGCGCTGAAGAGACTCAACAGCTATTCCTTCCCACTAAGCATAGAGAGAGTGTGCTGCGATCGTTACATGATGAGCATGGACATTTGGGTGCTGAAAGAACTTTTAAGCTGGTGCGAGACAGATTCTATTGGCCTTGCATGAGAGCTGAAGTGGAAAGTTACTGCCATTCCTGTCTGAGGTGTATTCAGAGGAAGACTCTACCAACCCGAACCGCTCCAATGAGCCATCTACAGAGTCAGGGACCCATGGATTTGGTGTGCATTGACTTCCTGTGTTTAGAGCCGGATGCTAGCGGGCAAGGGAACATTCTAATAGTGACGGATCATTTCACTCGTTACGCCCAAGCTTTTTCCACAAAAGATCAACGCGCTCCGACAGTGGCCAAGGTGTTGATGGAAAAGTTCTTTGTTCATTACGGACTGCCAAGGAGGATACACTCTGATCAGGGTAGAGACTTTGAAAGCAGACTGGTGGGGCAATTGTTAGAGCTGTTGGGAATCCAAAAGACCCGAACTACACCATATCACCCTCAAGGTGATGCTCAGCCTGAAAGGTTTAATCGCACACTGCTAAACATGCTGGGGACCTTGTCGAATGTGGAGAAGCAGAGTTGGAGTCGGCACATAGCTACTCTGGTGCATGCATATAACAGTACGGAGAGCGATGCAACTGGATACTCACCGTACCGTCTTATGTTCGGAAGGGAGGCTCGATTGCCGGTGGATTTGGCATTTGGGTTATCTCTAGACCAGACGTCAGTAGCTTCCCATAGAAACTACGTGGATAGACTTCGAAAGAATTTGGCTTCTGCGTTTGAACAGGCCCGTTTGACCTCAGGAAAAAAGGGAACAAAGAAACAAAAGGAACTATGACTTGAAAGTTCGAGTACAAGATCTACAACCCGGTGATACGGTTCTATTGAAGAACTTGGGTGCTGCTGCGAGACACAAGTTGGCGGATAGGTGGAGTTCCCAGGTTTACATTGTTTGCAAACAACTGCCGGGTCTACCAGTGTATCAGATTCGCCCGGATGGAAAGGCTGGGCCTCTCAAGAACTGGCACCGGAATCATTTGTTACCTTTGAGAGAGGCTGTGAGGATGCCAGTTGGGGACGAACTGCCTCTGCCAAATCCGCCTGTTCCACGTTTGCCTCCTGTTACTCGGTCTCAACAGACCCGGGTTGCCGAAGAGAGCGAAAGAGACAGTGAAGAAGAGAGTTATTGTCTAGACTGGATGCGCTCACCGGAGCCTGAGGAGGTTGTCGTTGTTCCTGAGCGGTGGGAAAGTAACTTGAGGCCTGAAGCTCCTGAATTTCTGCTAGAAGTCCCTGAGACTGTTGAAATCCCTGAAGCTCCTGAATTTCAGCTGGAAGTCCCTGAGGTTGTTGGGATCCCGGTAGCTCCGGAAGTTGAAGCTTATTCAGGCGATTATAGTTCTATGCCTTCACTGGAGGGATCATACTCTGAAGAAACGTCTGCTCCAGTGATAGAGAGAAGGACTGAGCCAGCACCTATAGTACTTCCACCTGAAGAGGAACTGATTGAGCCAGAACCAAAACGCTCTGTTCGACCGCCCCAACGACTCACCTACGACTCACCAGGACATAGCACTGAAGAGGCCATCACCACAGTGCAGAGGTTGCCCGAAGTGTCTGCTATGCTAGCTGAGGTAGCTCAAAATATGAGTCAACTTGAGGAAGTGTTTCTAACCCACTATATGTATGCTGCTGAACCTGTACATGTTATGTAAACTGTATTCGAATATTGTGGAAATGTAATGTAACTGTTGTACCTCCTTGGAGACCCAAGAGTTCTAGGAGGGGGAGAGTGTAGCGCTGTGTTAAAATCTTGCTGCTGGCAGTACCTATTTTTGGCCACAAGATGGAGACAATCGCGATTAGAGACACAAGACATTGGGACTACGTTTCCTGGCATGCTTTGCAAACAGACACAGGAAGTGGGTGGGACACAGACGCTGTACATCCTGAGCCTCGTGGAAATAGCTGTCAGAACGCGCCAGGGAGTGATAGAGAGAGGACGCAGTGCTGCAGAGTGGAACAGTGACTAGGCCGGAGTGCAGGTGCGGCCTACCAGGATTCCAAGAGGGGTTACCCAGTCTTGTAAGAAGGAGACCCAGTGATCTACAGACATTACCCGAGCTGCCATCAAGGAAGCCAGAGGATCCTTGAGTGAGGAGTACCGCAGGTCCATCGGATGGGAGAGCAGGCGGTAACTGGACCAGCCACTGTCGGAGCAGAGAGAGCCAGACAACGGATCCAGTAACCAGTATCCCAGCGAGGCATCGAGCGGAGAGACGTCCTGTGTCAGGGGAGCCTTGGTCTTCGAGCGGATGGGTGAGAGGCCTCCAAGGCCGGTTTATAAAGCAAGAAAGCACGCTGCTGTTTGTCTCTAAAACCCACAGGGCCCCAACTTGACTAGTCGAAGACATCACTTTAAGGCTAGGGACAGATGAGCGCATTTTCTGCGGCCACCGTCAAAATGTACGTCGATGCGTGCGCACGCATTTTTTCACGGAATACGCTTAAGTGGTCAGACGATGCGCAATTCTGGACGTATTTCATGACGGTGGGGTAAAAGAAGTCTAGGGAATCCGGCTGTTTGAACGTTATTTGGCCGCACACTAGCAGCGTCTGACATCTCCTAATCACGCACACACGCTGCTATGCGGCCGCAGCGCACTCTGTACGTCAGTACCAGCGGTTTCACGTTCTGATAAAAAGCGTTCATTTGCTGGTTGCGTGGTGTCGGCGCACTTTCGTACGCACGTACTGCGTATATGGCCGTCATTGGCCGTTATGTGCTGCTACTGCCGCCGTGATTTAGTGCGTCTGCACGCGCGTTCCGACTGCCCCACTCTGACCCTAGCCTAAATAATTCACTGGCCAGTTGAATAGTACCCGGGTACCATAACACACACATACACTCACAGTTCGGGACTTAACCTGTTCGGGACTCACTCCCTAGTATCCGAAAAAGGGGCAAAGATTTGCATATTATTTTGTTTTCCGCGGCGCGTTTCTCGAATTACGAAATATTGTGTTCTCTTTTCCGCTGCGCGTTTTCCTCGAATTACGAAATATTGTGTTCTCTTTCCCGCTGCGCGTTTTCCTCGAATTACGAAGCATTGTATTTTTTCTGTTCCGCTGCGCATTTTCCCGAAATACGAAGCCTCGTATTTCTTTTTCCGCTGCGCGGTTACCGCATTACGAAATACTGTAGATATATCCAAAGACCGTGTTGTTCTTTATTTGCCCTTTTATTCAAGTAAACTATATAATATAAAAATCCACAACGGTGCTGGAGTATATTTATTCCCTAGTGCGGGGAGACTGACCCGTGGTTCATTTTCAGCGGCTCCTCCGGGAGTGAGCGCTACATAATCTTATTGCAACACATATATATATATATATATATATATTGCCTTTTGTAGTCCAATATGAAATATTTAGTCAACCGCGCCATTTTTATTCCATTGTGTGCCTATGAGCGCATTGACTAGTTTAGAGACTTTTTTCGTCTTCGTTTTTCTGTCTTTGATGCAGAATTTTTCCCAGCACACACATCAGTTCGATTTCACCCGTATGTGTAGTAAACTGTCATCACATGCCCTTTACTATGCGCTTGATAACGGTACTTAAATCAAAGAGTGTTAACACATGCAGAATGAAATTGCCTGGCATCTTGTTGGTGGAAATTGAAATGTTTTATGAGGGAAGACTTGCATAAAGATACACATGGAAATTTTAATCATATTTCATTGGGTAACAACACATTTAACAAACTATTATTCCTTGTTTATATTTCTTTCGGTGTCTTTGATATCACTTGTTTTTTTACACACAGGCATAATGAGAAACAAATACAAAACTGGTGGAATTCTTCATCCTAAGTAATGAATGCCAGATCTGCGAGCCTGGAAAAATCTCCTACAGGGTTATTTTTTGTTTCAAAGTCAATCAGATTTATTTGGCAAACATAAGTAAGTGAAAATTATTTTCTAACTACCTTGGTGGATTGGTTCTTTAGATCTCCAGAAATAATGAAATGAGCCTTGTTCAGTATTAAAATACACAATTTTACTTGAAATATGTTGCCTCAAGGATCTTCTAACTTTGTAAGGATATTGTACTTATTTACAGTCTGAGTCTAGTGTACTTTTGCAGAGTTTAAGAAAGAATGTGGCCTTTATGTTCTGCGTTTACTTTTTATTTATATGCAATAAAGATACAGAACCGTTAAAAAAAAAATCACATTATTCTATAATCAGATTTTAAACATATCATTGAATGCAAAGATTCAGAACAAAGTGGAAATTTACCTTTCTTCCCCAAACCGTCGACCGATCAAAACTTTGCACTTGTCTTCAGCGAGGCAGGCTACTAAAAGAGGTACTGTCCGAAGAACCCTGCTCTCCTAAAGACATAATGTGAAATAACGACGTGAGTCAGGGCCGTATATTGACACTTTTTAAAACTTTTTGCTCTGGGATCTTATGCTCGTTAGTGTTTATATGACCTCAGTATGGCAAATCAAAAGTAGGGATTTTAGAAAGGTGGAAGTTCCTGGGTGTTTACCTAGTTGCATTTAGGGATTTATATATCGGAGAACGAAACCTGACAACACAATGAAATAGTCTAGCTTTCTCGCTTCGGCAGGTCCACAAACAGGCTTGAAAAAGGTTTGATCTCACTTGCGTCATTAGAGAGAAAACCTTTACAATTTGCATATTAAGTCCAGAGAGCAGAACAGAATGAAAAATCTTGCACATAAAAAAAAAGCATGTGCTCAAAATCCAACAAGAGCCTACAAAAAGATGCGATTTTTGGTTCACTTGCAAAAGCCAATGAAAAATGTAAGACCAGTCGCCACGATAAGGTAAATCTTCTGGGTGAGAAAAAATAGTGTGAAAACCAACTACAAAAGTGAATTTGAAAATATAGCTAAAGACATAAAAATAGGAAGCAGCGCCTTGTAAGACGACCAAATCTCAAATCCACAAAACAGCGACAGGAACTTATTTCTGTATCTAATCTTGAACGTCCAATTAAACTGTGCTAATGTAATTAAACTTTTTTTTAATCAGAGTCAGAAATAAAAAGTGAATTGAACCAACATCACTGCTCTGTGTGGAGAGAGCCTGTGGAGACATGGGTTTGATCCCAGCAAGAGCACCTCTCCAGTAAGTGTCCTTGGGCAAGACACCTAACGGTACATACTCACCACCCAGGACATACTTGAAAACAATAGAAATCTCAATGTATCCTTCCTGGTAAAAATCCTTTCTAAAAAAAAAAAAAAAAATTGCAGCAAATGAGACAATCACCCTAATGTTCACTGCAAGGTCTCTAGTCTATTTCAACGCAGAAACAAATGGGAGGGGTATGCTACCAGAAAAGATGGCCTTGACAAGCGACACTTCATGAATCTGGAGGGCCGAAGATAAACACCCCAGGACTATGTGAAGTGAACGACCCTTCCCTTGCAAAATTTTAACGCGATTGTCACTGGGATAAATGTTATGATGCTGCATCAATTTCTACATGCATACAATTGACTTTTGATCTGTGTCTTCATGAAGTATAACTAAATGACATATTCTTTGCAAATTTTTGAAGCCATCACCACAATTTTATGAAGCTACATAATTTTTACTACAACTACAAGCTATACTTGGATTTATATTCCATGGCAAATGAGAGCATAAGTGTCACGTGTGAATCTAGATTTGGAACCCAGGATGCAGTACCGTATTCTCCAATCCCAGGAAAGGGTAAATCATAGAAACAGAGAAAATGTCGGCAGATAAGAACCTTTCGGCCCATCTAGTCTGCCCAATTACATGGATACTTTACCTGGATTTATCTTTTGTTTAGGATAGCCTTATGCCTATCCCATGCTTGCTTAAATTCAATTACTGTTTTGGCCTCTACCACTTCAACTGGAAGGCTGTTCCATGTATCCACCACCCTCTCAGTAAAATAATGCTTCCTGATGATTTTTTTGAGAAAGTATTTTACCAGGAAGGATACATTGAGATTTCTCTTGTTTTCAAGTATGTCCTGGGTGGCGAGTATGTACCGTTAGATGTCTTGCCCAAGGACACTTACTGGAGAGGTGCTCTTGCCAGGATCGAACCCATGTCTCCACAGGCTCTCTCCATGCAGAGCAGTGATGTTACCTCTACTCCACCCAGCCGGTACAATGAACGATGCAGAGGTTGGGGGTGGCAGAACATAGGCGGGTCGGTGTACACAGTCCAAGATCGGGCGGGGAGAGTTCTAGCCGAGGTCAAAGCCGGGAAATCCAATAAGGAAAGGTGAAGGAGATTGGAAGGATGGGACAAGCAGTAGGTTGCTGGAAGTACCAGGAGAGGAGCACAAAACATCTGAGCACCTCTCCTTGGGAGAGAGGGATTTAAACAGCTCCCCAGGGAGCCACATTCCCTCCATAGCCATCAAGCTCCTCCTACCTCACTAACTCCACCAATGGTGGAGCTTCCAAAGCACACGCAGAAGAGAAAATAGCTCAGTCAGTAAAAAAGGGGGACAAAACATTTTTTAAATGCATAAACGAGAAAAGAAAAGTAAAACAAGGATTAGTTAGATTAAAAACAAAGGAAGGAAGGTATGTAGAAGAGGAGAAAAGTCTCGCTGACTGCCTCAATGAATATTTTTGTTCAGTCTTTGCAGAAGAAAAGGAAGGAAAGGGACCTCAGTTAGGAGGAAACACTAACGAGACATTTACATATGAGTTTACAGAGGAGGAGGTTCTACAGCAGCTGTCTAAAGTAAAGACAAATAAGTCAATGGGGCCTGATGGGATCCACCCTAAATTATTAAAAGAGCTCAGTGATGTAATAGCAAAACCGTTAACAAGGATTGGTTAAATAAATTTGTTAACGGGAGTCGTCCCAGAAGACTGGAAATTATGTTGTGCCCATTTACAAGAAGGGTAGTAGGGAGGAATCGGGGAACTATAGGCCAGTTAGTCTTATGTCAGTAGTGGGGAAATTAATGGAAACCATGTTAAAGGAAAGGATTGTTGAACATCTAAAAACACATAGATTACAGGATCAGAAACAACATGGGTTTACCTCAGGGAGATCATGCCAAACTAATCTTATTGATTTTTTTGATTGCGTAACAAAAATAATAGACACAGGCGGTGCAGTAGACATTGCTTATTTAGATTTCAGTAAGGCTTTTGATACTGTTCCGCATAAGAAGGCTTATCAATAAATTGCAATCTTTGAGCTTGGATTCCAATATTGTTGAATGGATTAGGCAGTGGCTGAGTGACAGGCAACAGAGGGTTGTGGTAAATGGAGTTTATTCGGCGCAAGGTCTTGTTACCAGTGGAGTACCTCAGGGGTCAGTACTTGGACCCATTCTCTTTAATATTTTTATTAGTGATATTGCAGAAGGTATTAATGGAAAAGTATGTCTTTTTGCTGATGACACAAAGATTTGCAACAGGGTTGACGTTCCTAGAGGGATCAGCCAAATGACAAATGATTTAGGTAAACTAAAAAAATGGTCGGAGCTGTGGCAATTGAGTTTTAATGTGGATAAGTGCAAGATAATGCACCTGGGACGTAAAAACCCAAGGGCTGAATATAGAATATTTGATACAGTCCTAACCTCAACATCTGAGGAAAGGGATTTAGGGGTTATTATTTCAGAGGATCTAAGGGTAAGTAGTCAATGTAATAGAGCAGCAGGAAATGCTAGCAGAATGCTTGGTTGTGTAGGGAGAGGTATTAGCAGTAGGAAAAGGGAAGTGCTCATGCCACTGTACAGAGAACTGGTGAGACCTCACTTGGAGTACTATATCTCCAGAAGGATATAGACATCTTAGAGAGAGTTCAGAGAAGGGCTACTAAAATGGTGTACGGCTTGAAGGAGAAAAGTTACCAGGAAAGGCTTAATGATCTTAACATGTACAGCTTGGAAAAAAGACGAGACAGAGGAGATATGATAGAAACATTTAAATACGTAAAGGGAATCCACAAGGTAGAGGAAGGGAGTATATTTAAACGGAAAAAAAGTAGCAAAACAAGAGGACATAGTCTTAGATTAGAGGGGCAAAGGTTTAAAAGTAACATCAGGAAGCATTATTTTACTGAGAGGGTGGTGGATACATGGAACAGCCTTCCAGTTGAAGTGGTAGAGGCCAAAACAGTAATTGAATTTAAGCAGGCATGGGATAGGCATAAGGCTATCCTAAACAAAAGATAAATCCAGGTAAAGTATCCATGTAATTGGGCAGACTAGATGGGCCGAAAGGTTCTTATCTGCCGACATTTTTCTATGTTTCTAATGGTGAATAGAGACCCAGGCGTCACCACCCTGATGATGCAGATGCTGAGGGCCCCGCCCCTCCTGAGAGACATGCCGCCACCGCCCAATGCCACACTGGACGAGGCATCCACCCCAGATGAGAAGGACCACTGCCCGCCGCAGGTACAGACCACTGCGGCAGAACATCACCTCGAGGGGAAGGTCGAGCCTGGCACCTGCTGGGCAGGGAACACGACCTGCCACCTGAGACACTCTGAGGGAGGCGTGTTCGGCGTGAGGGGGCCAGACCCTGACAATAAGTGACATTTTGACTCGTGAAAAACGTTGGTGTCATTCCTCCAGGAAACGATCAGGTTAGGTTTAAAGTTAGTTGAAAGCAGGTAACCTAATCTGTTTTTTGACTGCACAGATAATTAGAGCAATCATTTAGTGGAGGGAGTAAAAAGGTATTCTTCAGAGAAAAAAACCCTTAAAGGCCAAATCTAGCCTACAAGCTGCTGGGGTAATAATACTGTCCAATTATCTTCTGTGTAATTAGCTTCTGAAGCCTAATATGCCTTCCAATAATAGAGAATTAAAATTCTTTAATAAACATAAAAAATCTCCATTTATTTAACACCTCATTTAATTATCATTGGAAAACGATGTGTTTTGGATTTTTGTACAGGGGTAAACATTCGCAAACGCTTATAAATGCACCAAAAGCTCTTACATTTACACTTTGGATAATAGAAAAACAAACAAATACCTAATTTGCATACAATGTCATGGTTAAGAAGAATAAATTTATTCATGACTGCTGTTCATGCATATTGATTCAAGAGGTTAGTGGAATTAAGCTATTTTGCAGAACAAGCTAAATTACAAGGTTCATAGATTGATTCATTATTACAGCACTTATACAGTTTCAAGATTGTTCTGGTCCAACAGTAACCATGCAGGACCTTCCATGCAAGAGCTTGCTTGTTAAAGCATGACACCTACCTACCCTTCTTGTATAGTACGTGGTTCGTAGAACTTTCTAAGCGGCTTCTAATCTCATTTTATTTTTTTATTAATGTAGCAATATGTACATTGACTCTCTACCTGTATGCTCTGCAGTGCAGTCACACATCTTTAAAGGGACAGTCCATGTACTGTGACTAGAATTGCCACCTGTCCAATTTTCACCCAGACAGTTCGAGATTGTAATCATTTGTTCGGGTTTCAGACCCCCTCCATCTGGACACATGATTGAGATCAGACCAGACCAGGCCTGGACTGGTGGCTGCGGTTCTTTCTGCCTGTGAAATTGCCTCTGCATTGTGTGAGTAATCACACATGGTACAAGTTTAGGCCAGTGCGATTGCATTGTTGGCCTCCAACCTGAAAGGGGCGCTGTGTAGGGACAATAGAGCATGGATACCTGCTAGAGGCTATGTGATAGGAGGGGGGAGAGGAAGGATCATGGAACTGGGAAGCTGCCTGGGCTATACTATATTTGTACCTGACTTCTGCTACAAGCTGCTTGCTCCTCTCCTAGCTGGACTCATCACTCAAAACCTTCAAACTCAGAAACGTAATTTCTGCAAGGTGATCATACAATCTGATCTTCCCATCGCCTCATGCCTTAACTCTTAGGCTAGGGTCACACGAACGCGTTTTCTACGGACTGTGCGCCCATGCAGTACGGACGCACTTTTTGACGGAAGACATAGTAGTGGCAACACAGTCAGTTTTTGTGGCTGATGTTATTTTTGACAGATGTAGGAGGGAAAATAAATTAAAACGAAGAAACATTTTGTCCGTCAAAAATGCAGGACGTATATAAATGCAGTCTGTCTGACCACTTTCCATCACTCACACACAAAGCTATGAGGACGTTGCGCATTCCGCATGTCTGTCCTAGCGGTTCGACGTTCTTGCTAACCTGCGTCTGTTTGCCGCGTCCGTAGTGCGTCTGCACTTCCGTGCGGACGTACTTCGTGTGTGGGCCTTCATTGGTCAGCATTATCTGCTACCACGGATGTACTAAAGTGCGGCTACATGGACGTTAACACTGCGTTCGTCTGACCCCAGCCTAAATATATATTAGGTTTACATTTTAATATCCCTGTGTGTGATTATATATATATATAAATATAAAAAAAACACCAGGAAAGAGCACTCCATATTAATGACCACCTTCTTCCTTCATTTTCTGTGGAAAAGAAAGAGAAAAAAAAGCACAGTTTAAAAAAAACTGCTTTTTTTGCCACACAAAATGATGGAAGAAGGTGGTCATTAATATTGACTGCTCTTACCTGGTGTTTTGTATTTAAGGTCTTCGATGCACCCATTTAGTTTGAGGTTGAGTGCAACCTTTTGCGGTTTTGTAATTATATTGTAGCGCTGGGTTTAATTCCCTGTCGTGGCAGTACCTATTTTTGGCCACCGGAGGGAGACAAGCGCGATGAGAGACACTGAACATTGGGACTACATTTCCCGGCATGCTTTGGGAGCGGACACAGGAAGTGGGTGGGACACAGACACTTACATCCTGAGCCTCGTGGAGAGAGCTGGCAGAGCGCACCAGGGAGTGAGAGGAGCAAGACGCAGAGCAGCAGAACGAGACAGTGAGTAGGCCGGAGCGCAGCTGGGGCCTGACAGAGCTAAAGACCGGGTTATTCAGCCTTACCAGAGGAAGACCCAGTGATTCACAGGACTACCCACGCTGATATTGAGGAATCTGGAAGACCCCGAGTTAGGAGTACCGCAGATCGATCGGACAGGGAGAGCAGGCGGTGAACTGGATATCTTGCGGCAGCTACAGAAAGCCAGACAGCGGATCCAGTAACCAAGAGAACCCCAGTCAACATCGAGCGGAGAGACGTCCTGGGTCGAGCGGAGCTTCAAGTATCTGGCGGATGGGTGTGAGGCCTTCCAGGCCATTGTGAAAATAAAGCATGCTGCTGTTTGTTTCCAAAACCCACAGGGCCCCAACTTGACTAGTCGAAAATACCTCATAAGCAATTCACTGGCCAGTTGAATATTGTACCCGGGTACCATAACACACACACACTCACATTCTGGGACATAACCTGTGCGGGACTCACTCCCCAAACACAAAAGGGGGTTAAAGATATATATTTTCCTTTTTCTTTTCCGCTGCGCGTTTCTCGAATTACGAAGCATTGTATTTCTTTTCCGCTGCGCGTTTCTCAAATTACAAAGCATCGTATTTCTTTTCCGCTGCGCGTTTCCCGCAATACAAAGTACTGTAAATATATATACGAACACCGTGTTATTCATTATATGCCATTTATTCTAGTAAACTATATAATTTATAAAATCCACAACGGTGCTGGAGTATATTTATTCCCTAGTGCGGGGAGACTGACCCGAGGTTTAATTTCAGCGGCTCCTCCAGGAGTGAGCGCTACAATATATATACACAAACACACACACACACACACACACACACTTTATATTCAAAACAATACGCTGTATCTCTACTCCAGTTTTATTTTGCTTCCCATAGTTACCATGCCATTTTAAATTCTGCCTGCTATTCCCTATTTTTTCCTCGTTTGCTTTGGGCCTGTTATCTGTCCCCAGTCATAATTCAATGACCAAGTAATTACCCCCCAAACCTCTAGGATTCTATGTAACCCAGAGGCGTAGCAAGGTCACGAGGCGCCCTGGGGCAAGTCCTCACCTAGCACCCCCCCATGTGTTAGATGAAATAATGTAAAACGACTGGCACTCATGATCCTGCTATCTAGCAAAATTCCTCTGGTCTTCCTCAACCCCAATCCCACTAGATTGGAAGCTCCTATGAGCAGGGCCCTCTACACCTCTTGTTTCCATCATTTGTCTGTTTACATTAACCAAAGGGAACGAGATAAAGTGCTGCGGAAACTGTTGGCGCTCTATAAATGATGGCAATAATAATAATGTGTAGTAACGCATTATGCCATCACTTTCGAATTTGCTCAGTGTGGGAAATAAGAAGGTGAATTAGTGCAGCGACATTGTTTGCGTTTTAAGAGAATAATGCCACTGCCTTAGAAGGGGGGGAGGCCCTTTGCAATTGTTTTGTTTTTTTCACATTTTTATTTTCCTATGGGATTCGCCGGTTTAAACCTGTGGAACTGAACCACAGAAAAAAATGGGCATTTCACCAATATTTCATTGCAGTTCTGCCTTCTCTGGATAAACCATTATTGTACTTATCTATGGGACAATTTCACTGTCGCCAAAGATCACTGAATTGTGGCGAACTGCAACATATTTTGCTGGCAATTTGCCAAATGGTCGGCTTTCTGAATAGCCGAACGGTCACAAAATTGCACCGAACGGGGAAACTAATTCACAGATCGATGCAATTCGGTGGCAAGTTTGGCTATATTTGAATAACCCTTTAAGGGTACTATCCGCTGCCCTAAACTAAAACGGGGGCACTAAGGTGAAAAATTAGATCTTGCAAATCTCCCCATAGATTCCCCACTTTACCTGTAGATTACGGGCAGGTGCTTAGTCCAGCAGCCTGCCCTGTAGGGGCTGCTAGCCTCCAGGATGCTCAGGGCATAGGACTCCATGGAGGCTTCTGCTGTTGGGTCACAAGACCGGCAGGATCTCGCCTCTCGCGAGTTCCTGCAGGTCGGCGGAGTGATCGCGGAGAGAGATTGTTGAGCATGTAATTTTTTGGGGGGGGGATTACAGCTGCAGCTAACTGATTCTGCAGAAGCTCTAAACTGTAGCAAACGTTTTAGTTAGCAGCAGCGGGTAGTAATTAGCTTTCGGAGTCGGCATAACGTCAGATTTGTGTTGGGTCTTCACATCTTTAAATAGTCACACTATCAGCACCAGATATTGTCCAGAAAGGCTGCCAATAATCAGTATTGGTATTGGCTCTGAAAACATTATATCAGTCTATCCCTAGTTAAACTTAAAATCTAATCACTTAAAATAGTTCACAAGTCAGCTATATTCCAGCAGTGCTCACAGAGCTGACTAGGAGCCAATCACAGAACACTTTCAGTGTCTTACCAATGATGGGAAGGAAGAAACACATAATCTGTCCATTCAACAAAAATGATATAGGCAATTGAAATTAGATGTATGACTGCATGATGCAAAGGTTTTCCAAACTCAAAAAGACCATTGTACAATCTGAACATTGCTGCTGCTGGTTTGCACCAAATAAAATGATATTAGCCGATACCAGATGTATTACCGGAGAGTATGTTTATTTCTATTTTGATTTGGGATATTGAGGAGTTATGAGTCATAATTAGCAACTTTTATAAATCAGTAAGTTTATATGAACATGCATTTTATAAACCGTTTTTAAAGGGACACTACCACAAAAAATTGAAAAAGTCTTTTTTTGGTTAGGTTGCCGATATCTTAAATTTCCTTAAGTTTCTCTTTGTATGCTAGTTAAAATATTTTACTCTGTGTATGTCACTGTATGCACCCACTTTGCGATCTTCTGTGTTGTAACCACCCCCCCCCCCTGTAACTTTACATTACTTGCTCCTCACTGTGTGGCTATGGCCATAGAATGGAGTGAATGGATCAGTCACTGACTCACATCATTGTATTGTGTGGGATGTATTCTAAGGACATCGCCAGGTAGTAGATTAGAAGTATTTTAAGCTTCCCGTTTTATCTCATTCAGCTGCCATCTCTTATCACAGGCAGCTTAAAGAACACAATAGTCTTATCTAAACATTCACTTCTCCACCTCACTGACTGTTAAATACTGTAGAAGCTAAACTGCAGAAGATTTATTAGTAAATTTTGCATCATGGGAATAATCCACAAAATGAAAATCGGAGACAAAAAAAAACTAACTTTATTTTCCTTTTTACATGCAATTACTTGAAACCAGTGTTAATTTTGACAGCAAATTAAATTTTAGTCTTAATTTTAGTCTTTTGACTAAAATACCACTTAATTTTCATCGTATTTTAGTCGTCAGAATTATTATTAATTTTAGTCTAATTTTATTCGAATAAATTTAGAGTAGATTTTAGTCGACTAAAATCGAATGAGTTTAGCAGCGAACTGTGCCCCCCCCCTCCATACTTACAGCAGCAGCCATCCCCCACTCACTGCAGCTAAGGCTGCGCCCTGGCACAGAAAGTCCCAGTGGAAAATGTGGGAAACTGCCGATCACTCTAAGGCTAGGGTCAGACTGAGGCAGTGCGAACGCGCGTTCTGGCGCACATAATCACGGCCGCACTAGCAGCAGATGCCGGGCAATGACGGCCAATATACGAAGTACGGTCGCACAAAAGTCCGGCTGCGCAACGCAAGTGGAAAATGAACGCATTTTTTCGAGAACGTGAAACCACTAGTACTGACGTACAGAGTGCGCTGCGTCCGCTAGCGGCGTGTGTGTGTGATTGGGAGATGTCAGACACTGCTAATGTCCGGCCAACATAACGTCCAGACACAACAAGTGTTTTATTGATGATCCGTACAAAATCACGGATGAAACTGCGCATCGTATGACCGCTATTGCGTATTCCGTGAAAAAATACGTCCATTCTTCGAACGCACATTTTCACGGACAACGTGAAAAATGCGTTAGTCTGACCCTAGCCTAAAAGATACTGTACAATCCTGACACACCGCACAATACAGAGCTCCAAAGAAATAAAACTCAATGGAATGTGCAGTGTGTATGAGCGTATTACAGAGCTCTGCAGCAATAAAACCCACACTAATGTGCAGCTCAAACATGGATATGAATTGCCCCCATTAGCTCAAACATGGTTATGAATTGCCCCATTAGCTCAAACATGGTTATGAATTGCCCCCATTAGCTCAAACATGGTTAAGAATTGCCCCATTAGCTCACACATGGATATGAATTGCCGCCCCCCCCCCCCGTTGCTCACCGGGACGCGGTCAGTAGGGGCCCGGTTTGGGGCGCCACAGTGAGCCCCCGCCGGTTTGCCGCTGCCTCCGATGATTTAAATTCACAGGCAGCCAGCGCCGCAGTCTGAAAAAACGCTGCGGTGGTGCCTGTAGCGTGCCTGCATCCCACACTGGAGCAGGCACATTGCACTGGCGCCACCCCTCACGTGACACGTCACGTGAGGGGGCGGCGCAAGGCACCACCGAGACATTTTAAGTGCGCCGCTAGCTGCCTGTGATTTTCACTCAACAGAAGCAGAGGGCTAACCGGCGGGGGCCCCAAACTGGGCCCCTACTGACCCGCGGGGCACTCGGGCAGCGCCCGAATGCCTTGATGGGTCTGTCTGACGCTGCATTTTCGTCAAAAATCATTTCATTGACGAAAATGGCAGAGTATTTTCGCCATGATTTTCGTCATTTTCGTCTTGTTACAATTTCGTTTCTAGTAAGGAAAAAGTGTGCCTGCCGAAAATATTTCGTAGACGAAATTAACACTGCTTGAAACAAAGAAAAAACCTGCAGCTTGTTTTATAAAGCGGTTTTGTTTGTAATGCACAAGTAATCTAGTTACAGCTTAGTTACAGTTAGTGTTCTCTTAAGGATACATTCAGTTCTCAGTAAGATTGAAAAACACAGTCCCAAACATCTTAAAAATATTTGTAACAATGTTGAACTCTTGGCAAGAACGGACACTTCAAATAGAAGGAAATTACTTGACATACAAAATGTGTGTTTTTATACCATTTTTTTTATGCATGCTAATTGTAACTGCTCCATTCATAGACAATGGATATGGGGACCACTAACGTTTTTTGGAGTGGTTGTTTGAGACAGTCTTCGAATATTTGAAAAGATATTCCGAGTCCAAGAGTCTGAGGGTGGTGTGTGAGGAGTTAGCTGTTAAAACTTAAGATGCATAATAGATTCTTTATCCTAGCAACAGAGACTGGCAAAAATTGTGAGGACACATATCTCGCAAGCAAGGATTGAATGGAATACAATATTGACCCATGAGTGGTCATGGCCAGGGTGGGAAAGGAGCAGGAGTCATTAAATAGTGGTGGAGTTTATGACCGTCAGGAGCAGGTTTCGAGGTATCATTGTGACCAAAGAGTAATTTGCCTGACAGGACTTTGTAACACCCTTGGCAGCATGTCATGCATTGGAGCTGACCGATGTCAGAGGATAAGTAGATAGCGATGGGAGGGTTGCAGTCTCCTTTCTGCTGCAGCCACCAGCATGTACACGAGCCGAGACAGTGCTGCAGCCTTCCGCCTTGGATCTGATGCCCAGAGTCAGTGAAACTTCAGACAGCAGGTCACACACAGGGCTACTCAGAGGCTCTTGGCATGTGCTGCGATCTGTTGGGAGCTAGACTGATTTACTAAAATCCATAAGGGCTCCGAAAATTGAAGTTTTTGCAGTCTTACGGATTACAAAATTCCAGCTCGAAATGTTTTAGTGCACTTTTCGTGTGCAACATGTTGGTCTCACTTGACAGGGAATCACTTCCCAAATATGTGTTAGCGTTTGTTTGCCAACATGTATAGGAAAATTTCCACATGAAATTTTAGCTGTCACGTTCATACAGCATTCTGCAGGGAGGTGACAGCGCTGGGCAGAGAGACGCCCTACAGGAGATCCCTCTGGTCCATCTGTACACACCATTGACTGTTGGTGTGCTGACTACCGGCACAGACAGCACTTGAGGTTTGAAAAAGGCTGCTCCGAGCCAAAATGATGTAGGTTCCTTAAAGTGAAATTCTATTGAGAAATAGCTTTCCTTTTTTTTATATGCCTGTAAATAATTGGACACACCATCGTTTTAAAGTGGTCAGGATGTAAGGAGTGCCCCCCCATCTGTCAGAAAATCTGGATAAATAGGAAGAGTTCCCTTGATTCCATGTCACCTGATCCTGGCCTGGACTGGGACAAGAAAATAGGCCCGGGCATTTTGGCCTCAGCAGACCACTTTTTTTTTCTACACACCGAACTTTACTGTGAGTTTTACTACGGTGAAGCTCTGTGATACCCTCATACATAACGCACATTACTGCAGAGTTTTTTACTGCAATTTACTGTGGAGCTTGTGATATTCTTTTTTATTATTTCATTGGGGGGTAAATGGGGGGCAGGGGGAGGAACTAACCATTTTTTTCTCTGGGGAAGAGTTACACGGGTAGCTGGACCAGGGGCCATCTTACCTGACAGGCGGACACCTGGTCAGCTCAATCTTCTCATTGAGTGCGGCCTCTCTGGTGCTGGCCACTGGGAGGATAGGCCCTGCAGCCAGCCATCTGGCCCTCCCTATGACCTAATCAGAGGGAGCTGGCCGACACCCTCTGATTAGGTCACAGGGCACGCTGCGTGATGTCTGCCGTCCTATGCCCTGGTGGCAGACGTCATACAGCGCACCCTGTGACCTACTCAGAGTGGGGCGATGGGCGAACTGCTCCCTCTGATTAGGTCAGATGGGGCGACAGATGGCCGGCCGCAATTGTAAAGTCCCTGCCAGGACTAGGCTGCAGCCTAGGGAACACTGCCTGTGTTCCCAAGGCAGCCTCACCTTCGCACGAAATGAAGAAGCTGCAGCCGACTGGCCTGGAAGGCCAGCGGCTTCCAGGCGTTTGGCCGATATGCCCAAAGGCCAGTCCGGGCATGACCTGATCAGTCATCACTGATATCAGCATGCAGAGAGTATGCCAACGTCACTTTCTCGGAGACTAATCGTGGCAGCAAGCGATCATTCTGTGCAGGCGTTCCGAAATTTGCATACGTAAAATGCGCAAGCGGTGCGCAATTAGCGGTTCCTACTCTATGCAAGTTGCGTAGGAGCGGAATTGCACAGAAAAGCTTCAGGGATTTTTGCATTCGTGAGTCGCTGAGCCGAAGGAGGAGGAGCAGTGCGTGGCCAAGGAAGAAAAGGTGAGTATAATCACCCAAAAAGAAAAATAACTGGGCACGTGATGTCAGCAGCATCTACTCAATTATTTAACCTTTTCACTACTGGGATAGTGTATACACAATCAGCGGTAGCATACACAGCAGCCTGAGATCGTATTTCTTCCTGTATAATTAAATAAGAAGGAGTTTCCAAAAACAAACAACAACAAAAAAAAATACATTGTTGCCTGACAGTGGATTTTTGGAAAATCACTTGGTAGTGAAGGAGTTAAGTGCAAGAAAGGGATATCTGTTTTTCAATACAGTACGCCTTCAAGTATTGCAAAATATTTCCCATAGTGTGATAAATCTGTGTCACAGTATGAAATAGTGTAACTTGGCTGGTCTGTTGGCACCTTAACGGACTCCGAGAAGACGATGATAAAAAAACATATTGGTTTCGGATTTTATATTGGATATGAACAGTGAGTAATTAATAAGCAAAATCTATCTCTGGAACATCACTTTGAAAAATAACAGACACAATGATACATATCAGCACATTCTGCATTTTTCTATGAAACAAATCACAAGTGCTTCCTGAATTCCAGATGAGAACAAAAGCAGGTGCAGAGAATACTCTGGTATGGGAGGCAGGCAACGCTTTGCATACAAATCACTTGCTGCTGCCTGCATTCTTAATCAGGCAAAATGTGTTGCTTGGGCCTGTTTGTAGGCACCACTAATTGCAGCTTTTCTTTATAGGCAATTGGAGACTTGTTTCCGGAATAGCACATGCTGCACAATGGTCCGTTTCCTTATTATATTGTTTTACCAGAATACCAGCAGTGGTATTTCTCAAAAGTTCTCAGACACCTGAAAAATACACCTCTGCGTTCTGTATTTACAATCTGTCAGTGCCGTTGGGCATTGTCATTCAGACCTCGATCAACTGCACATTTAGATCAAGATGAAGAAGAGAACTATGCAAAAATATGGATAGATGAATGAAGGTTTCATCAAGGGTCAAAGTTAATTTTCAGGGGCAAAAATTGAGGGAAAATATTTTTAATGTTAGTTTTCTGAGCAACAGAAACATTTTAAAATAAGAAATAAAATAATGGAACCGGATTTTTCTGATAGTTGTGCAAGACAACATTGTATTCCATGGAACACAGTGATGTGCGGAGCACAACAGATAGCACGGCAAGGAGAGGAGGCTCCAGGCACCGCGGCAAGGAGAGGAGGCCCCAGGCACCTCGGCAAGGAGAGGAGGCTCCAGGCACCTCGGCAAGGAGAGGAGGCTCCAGGCACCTCGGCAAGGAGAGGAGGCTCCAGGCACCTCGGCAAGCAGGAGGAGCATGTAGTTGCTCAGAAGAGCAGCTTTTGGTACATTGGGTAGGACTCGCTCTACAAAGAGGTGCCTTGACGGGGCGTGCGAGCTTACGTTTCAATGGCCATTAAAGCAAACTAAAACCTCCTGATAGTGTTTTGTTGTACATGGAAATATATAAAAACGATTGCAGATGACATCTTTTTTCTCTGGTTATGTCTTATAGCTTTTCAACCTACAATCATATTATCAAAGACTATATTGCACTATGAGTCTTGTTTTTTTCTGCTTACTTTTAAGAAAAATTCTGGAATGGACACATATGGACTGTTTGTCACGTTCCTCGCAAGGGATAATACAGCAGACCAAGGGAAAATACACTTTGGAACGTTAGAAGAATGCCAAGGATCATTTACCAGAGCAGGATTTCAGAGATGTCAAGAGTCGAATACCCGAGTGGGTTATCAGGGATGCCAGGGGTTGTATACCAGAGTGGTTTATCAGGAATGCCAGGGGTCACATACCAGAGCGTGTTATCAGGAATGCCAGGAGTCGTATCGCCAAAAAAATCAATAAGATTAGTTTGGCATGATCTCCCTGAGGTAAACCCATGTTGTTTCTGATCCTGTAATCTATGTGTTTTTAGATGTTCAACAATCCTTTCCTTTAACATGGTTTCCATTAATTTCCCCACTACTGACGTAAGACTAACTGGCCTATAGTTCCCCGATTCCTACCTAGTACCCTTCTTGTAAATGGGCACAACATTTGCTAATTTCCAGTCTTCTGGGACGACTCCCGTTAACAAGGATTGGTTAAATAAATCTGTTAACGGTTTTGCTATTACATCACTGAGCTCTTTTAATAATTTAGGGTGGATCCCATCAGGCCCCATTGACTTATTTGTCTTTACTTTAGACAGCTGCTGTAGAACCTCCTCCTCTGTAAACTCATATGTAAATGTCTCGTTCGTGTTTCCTCCTAACTGAGGTCCCTTTCCTTCCTTTCCTTCTGCAAAGACTGAACAAAAATATTCATTGAGGCAGTCAGCGAGACTTTTATCCTCTTCTACATACCTTCCTTCCATTGTTTTTAATCTAACTAATCCTTGTTTTACTTTTCTTTTCTCGTTTATGTATCTAAAAAATGTTTTGTCCCCCTTTTTTACTGACTGAGCTATTTTCTCTTCTGCGTGTGCTTTGGAAGCTCTTAGAAATTGCTTTGCCTCTTTCTGCCTAATTTTATAGGTTTGCCTATGGTTAAGAGCCATAGAAGCCAAAGTCAATACACAGAAGAAATGATAACAGATTCGCAAAAAAACACTGAGAGGAGTGAAAACCACATCAGAGCAATCAGCACTTCTCAGGTGATCATGTGGCCACACCCTTACCACCTGATCCCGTGGTCCGATACTTCACTTGATGGCTGGCCAGCGAGCAGTGTGGAAGGTGCCGAAAGCCGCTGAGCTACCTGGATGGCTTGGGACGGGACACCGTTATATGAAAAAATAAGTGTTTATATGGATCTAATTGTCATGCTCCTGGCCTAGCATGGTGTGCAGGAGTATGGGTGTGAGCCCAGGATGTAGTGAAATAGCAACAGAAGACAGGATACAGGGGTAACAGGGTTTATTAAAGTAATAGATAACAAAAGGATAGCTGGGAGTAGTGGGAGTGGGAACTCAAGATTTGGAGGAGCTAGGAGGCAGGACAAACAGAGGGTAAAAGAGGCTGAATGACTAGGAGAACACAGACATTACAGATAACACATAATCTAAGCGAAGGTACAAATGGAAGCAGGCAATAGAATAGTCACGGCTAAGCAGGGGTCTGGTACACGAGTAATGGTAATAGTACAGAGGGGTATAGGGGGGACAAGGAGGATACCAGATACGAATGTTGGTTCAGCAGAGGGGAAGCAGGAATGTCTTTGTATCAAAAGCAGGAGGGGTTCCAGGTAAGGATCTCAGGAGTTCAAGTCTGCACTTGCCAGGCTGGGAAACTTCAATGAGGAAGTCCAGAGTAGAGGGTGGGACTTCCTCATATGCAGGGTTCATTAGGGGAGGATGAAGGCTAGGTGAGGTTCCAGGTCCATCGTGCAAATCTGAGTCCAGGAGAGAGTATAGAAAACAAAAAGTCCTGGAACCTGTATAGATCCTGCAGACCATGGTGAAAAGGAAAACAAAAGGGGGCGCCAGAGGGTCTGGGGGTTCAGAGCATGACACTAATTCTGCAGTTAAGCACTTTGTTACACTACTGTACTGTATCAAGAAAACTTTGCACGATTCACGTTCTGATTTAAGCGTGGGTGGGAGTGACTTATTTTATTGATTATTCGCTTTGTATATGCAATATTTGATGGGAATATTGCTAGACTCCCTGTAATACTCACTGCAGCATTACTTTTTCAATACACTAGCAAACATCTAGGGTGCTACTATATTTACCACCTCTGTATTTAATTCCATTGGGGACGTTCTTAAATTTTCTGAAGTAATCTTCTGATATATTATACCAAGCTTCTTTCAGCACCTCCCAGAGTTCTTCTTTAGATGTAATTTTTCTTATTTCTTTCTCTGCCCAGGTGAAAAAAATAAAACCATTCCCAATCAGGCGTTTTCCAGAAGGAATGGCATGAACAATTAAAACCTGTCTGTACTTTTCAGGATTCATGATCCATCAATTCGGACAATATCGCCAACGCCACAGGCAAAAATGCAGCCCCACACCAAGAGAGACCCCCCCCCAGGTCTCCCCAACTCCTCTTATCACAATTGGACCCGAAAATTTCAAATTTGGATTTGTCACTGCATGACACCCTTTTCCACTGATTTTCACTCCAATCTTTGTGAGTTTTAACCTAACGAGTTATCCTTCTAGAAAAATTGTTTCTTGGCTGCTACCCGGACTCTCAAAGAAACGGAGACACGTCTCATCAGATTTTTAAAGTTTTCTTTGCCTTCCAGACATTTTTTGTCCTTGACCTATCCGAATGAAATCTTCAAGTTTCTTTATAACAGCTTGAATACCACTATAACCTATAGAAGCCGCGAGTTTTCTGATTATTATCCGTTTGTTAATACTGCATACACGTTTCCTGTATTTTCTGGTTGTTTTATGATAGAGAGAGAGACTGAGAAATAATTATACATGGTCATTATACCATTGCAAAACAACAACTCTAATGGTGGCCTAAGAGTTTTGTACAGTACAGTATATGGCTTTGAAATGCAAACACAGAAATTAACTGTATAGATACAGGTATGATGGTAAATACGTGTTTCAAATAGCACCATCAGGGGTCTATGAGAAGCTTATTGCCAAGGGTCCAGCCAAAACAGAATTAGGCTGATTAGTCCAGAGTCAAACTTTGAGTAATTCTTACATTCAGGCACAAAAGACTTATTTTACAACTGAAGTCATTTCTAAGAACTATTAAAAAGAAAAGTATGAAATTGACTTTTTGCCAGCTCCCCAAACAGTGATAATTGAAGGAAAAGAAATTATCATTAAACAGGCAGAGCTATTAATTACTACATGTTAATTATGAAACAGCCTAATCACGAAGGGCTTGTTCATCTAGGAAGAAAATGGTAGCAAAGCTGCTTGAATTTAACCACATCTCGGCACGTTAAATTTATATTGTCATGCTTAATATGGCAATCCCGGTGAAAATGCTATTTTTCCCCCCAGGTATAGGGTTAATGGGGATCAGAGGCAAAGAGCGAGCTGTATTGAATACAGCAGTGTGTAAACGTTCCCATGATCGAGATAGGGAAGAGACGGCGAGGTAATGACACGAGACATGGAGAACTGCAGAGAAACCTCCATCTTAGTGAAGTGGGTCTGTGTAGAGAAGTGCTTAGATTTTTTTTGGCCTTTTACAAGGTTGCTCCAAGGATACTGAGCCTTGTCTGGAGCCAGTCTCTGATCCAGAGTCATTGCCCAAAGTTAAAGGGTTGGGCAGGGAGGATTTGGATAGCGATATCACCCTGATTGTTGTTGAAAGCCACTGAGAAAGCGGAGACAGGCCACAGAGCATCCGCGCACGATGACCGACAGACAAGATGGCGGCCGCCCTATCTTGCGAGACCAGCCGTGAGATGTGGGTACTGCTCACTGGCAACGTGCGGAACTACCGAGAGAGCGTGCGAAAACACAATGGGGACACAGAAGGAAGGTAGAAAAGGGGAATGAAAGTAAAACAGACCCAAAAAAAGGGTGAAAGGAAAGGAAAAAGAAAGAAAAAAGAAAAGGAGAGGAGAGGAGAAAGAAAAAAATTGTCCGAACTCGGCGCCAGCTGTCAATGTCGACCACCCGCAGCAGCCGAGACCGGATCTGGTGAGCCCAGAGATATGTCGAGGAATAGAAAAGAGAAGGAAAAAGAACCTTTTCCACCCAAAGAAACCCCAATACTTACCTTTCCAGATGCCACCACCAGTAGCAGCAAAGAAAGAGGAATTGTTGCTTCTGGAGGTGTCCTTTATTGGACAGTGCAGTGGGATCTGGGACTGGGGAGTGACTTCCCCACGTTGAGGAGGAAATATTCTAAAAATAAATTTCTTGATTTTTCAAATTATGAATAAAGTTTTATTTTCTGCTGTCTGGGGCAGTGGAGAGAGAAATGCAAATACGTGCCTCTGTGTCCTGCATTAAAATGTATATTTCGCATTATACTTTTCATACTGTATGTATGTGATGCGTAACATGTGTAAATGTAATATTGTGTGATGGGGCTTTAATATATTTAATTAGACATTTAAGTGCCATTTGGCTTGGCAGGGCCTGGGCAGCCACCAGGACCATGAAAAATTCCTGGCCCGGTAAACCTTATAGGCTACAGTAATATATGATAACATCCATGCAGATTTAAAAATTTTTGTGAGTTCATTATGGAAGCTCAATTTGTGCTTTACGTATAAATGACTACTTGAAGTCTACTCTAAACTGTTACAAACTTTATCATGATTTTAAGCGGTTCTGCCAAGCACTTGCAGGATATCCAGCAGGGTTCTTTGCAGTTTTTAATGTAAAATATTTTAATAATTTCTTTAGAGAAAAATCACTATACTTTCAACCAATTACTTTTTAAAGCTTTTTTTCTTATATATTTATACATTTTCTTATTCTTAGGTCTTAAACAATGTTGTGTCTGGCCAGGGGAATTGCATATTTCACATGGATTAATTAAAAAAGCAGAAACACGAAATGTCAAGAGGGAACATCAAAGTGAAAGCACAGACCTGCGAAGTGAAACCAAGCAGGAGGCAAACCCAAAAATAGGTGGGTAAGTAATGATTAAAGAACTTGAAAAATATCCACGCTGTCAACAAAATGAGAACTTGGAATATTTTATTGCAAATATTATTTGTGTCGTTTTGAATTAATTAGGTATAACCATGAACCGGAATAGTACAAAGAAATAGGCTGGGGCATTTGAGAGAACATATTTGAGAAAAAACAGGAGATAAATTATTATATAATAGCAAAAAATAATTATCCAATTCCACAAATATGCACTTAACCTTACATTTCCACGCTTATACCAGTTTAAAACAGCAAGCACGAAAAATTGAGCACGGTGACAAAAAGACAATACTGCCCTTTAAATGCGACGCTAAAGTGAAAAGGTCATCACAGGCATTCTTCTGTACTGAGAATTAGAGGATACAACACTGGCATAGTGTAAAACCATTAACAATTTAATAATATGGAAACATTAAAATGTCCCACTCACAAAATAAGTGGCACACCATAAGAATAAAGTGTGCAAACATGCATGGTAAACATATAAGCTGCACAGGTACAGGTACCGTCCACTTATACGGAGTCCCAGGAAAAGTCTCAGCTTTAAATCCGGGATCTCTGGAGGTCATCCTGCATCCACTGCAACGGAAAAGCCCAACCAGGAAGGCTGGAGGCCGGATACGCTTGACGCGTTTCGTCTGGCAAATAAAGCGACTTTCTCAAGAGCTGTATCTTCATGAAATGAATTCCCTTCTTAAATATTCCCTCATTCTAAAACAAATCAGCCTAAAATCCATCAAAAGTGTATCGACAATCAAACGGACCAATGAATAGCTGGCAAAACCCCGGAAATTACATTGCACGACCTCCACATCAGGGCCGCAGCCCATGGATGGGAAGTGACATTGCGCAACCTCCAAAACCGGCCGCAGCCCGTGGAATGGAAGGTGACGCAGCGTGATCAAAAATAAACTAAAACAATTTTCATCATGTCTAGTACTGGCAATCCTAACATGAAAACTGACAATGTTATATTACAGAATGATCCTGAAAAGAAACAACAGAGGAAAAAATAAACATAATATCAGATGCAGCAAACATTTCAAGGAAGACCAAGCGGAACTGAAACAAAGAGAGAAAAAATAATAAATAAATAAATAAATAAAAAGTATATGTATAAAAATGATAAATTATATCTAATTAAGGTAATGGATTTAAAAAAGGAAAGGCCCTTCCAAAAAAGATGCCAAATCCACATTAAGTCCAGAAGGTTTCAAAGTTTCAAAGTAAAAAATCCACTTGGTCTCTGCCTGAGAGAGGGCCAATATTGGGTCCCCCCCCTCTAGGGCCCAGGGAGACCCTCTCGATGCGCAACCAGATTGTAATGGGCGCTGCGGCGCTCACACAGGAGTAGCGAGGTTGAGATCTTACTGGACAGACTTATCTGCTCTATCGTAACAAAATAAACAGTATTTTCAGACTTATACTCCAAAGCCAAGGAGTATGACAAGAGAACCGAACTCCTACTAAGTTCCAAAGTTTTCGAGACCAACAGACAACTTAGAGCACACAATAATACAGAGAGCTGCAAGACTGGAGTGGGTGTACCAAGGTAGTCAATAAGACAGTTAACGAATTGTGCAGACTGCAGGGCAGTCAATGACTGGACCAACTTCGCGTTTTCTGTGAAACCAAAATGGGTATGTTGTACCTTATAATCACCAGGGACGATTGCCATACATAACGGCGTAAGGATAGTAATTCAGCAAGATGAACATAAGTAGAAAACAAGCGGTATTTCGTTATTGCAGATTGTACAAGCGTGCACGATCATATATCAGGAACCTTGGGCCTGGAGCAGATCCCCGATAAGGCTATATATGGTACACCAGAGCAAGATGGGAATTTCCCCAAAAGGCGAGTAAAACCCCAAGCAGCCTGCACAGCTCAACAACGCACAGCTCTAGCAACCGCTATAGCATGTAACATGAGGATAGTCAAAAACAAGCCAGGTCAAAATCAGGAGCAGGAATCGTAGACGTGAATGGGTCGGCAACGTAAACACAGCAATGAGAATCAATAGGAAGCGATGCGGGAATAACTCCATGTCAGGGCGACGAGGCAACTCCTCACGCCCTGCTTTAAACCTGGCTGCTCCTCGTGACCACACCAGGCCCCGCCCCCTCAGACGCCGCTCGGCCATTACAAGGTGCTGGCACTCGACCAGCTAGTGGCACCGAACTATGCCCAGATTCCCCCGGGCTGAGGATGTAACACAGATAAAACTGGAAAAATTGAAAAAAAGGCGTTTTTTTGAGCTTGGTGGTGTGGTAAAGTTCCTTACACCAGTTTAGCCATAACGTTCCAGACATGGGTAACTCACTAAACGCAGATGTTCATTACTACATTGAATATGAGTTAATAAGAGAAGGGCAACTCATCGGCGGCTGGAAAAGTATATAGACCCTGACAAACTGTATGATATCTGTCTCTATCCAAGCTAAATATTCACCAAAACAAACACACAGACGCTGCCAGATACCCAAATAGAGAGACCGTGAAACCCCACACATTGATAGACACTGACAGACTCACAAACACGGGCAAAGATTCTAACAGACCCATTAGCAGAAAGACACATACCGAGAGGTACACAGATACTGAGAAACACACAAGGTTGACAGAAACTGACAAAGAAGAAACATCTTCGAGCCACCGACAGCCACAAAAAGAAGATACTGTGATAGACACGGACACACACCTCCCCACAGAATCTGTTTCCACCACCCCAACCAGACAACCTTTTTTGCCAGTTATTGTGCAAAGCTTATTTTGTTGAGGGTCTGCGGGTGGTGGGTCAGCTGTAAGTGTGGCAGCCTGACCGCTCACTGACACCTCCGATCTCCCTATTCGTAAAATAGACAAACAGTGCTGCACCCATTCATTCTATAACAGGAAGGCATGGGGACCTGCAGGGAGACCAGTTCCCCTTCTAAATATACTGGCTGCCCAGATCCTTAATCAGCCAGTAGGCCCTCATGTTCACTAGCCTACCAGTTAAATGCCTGGTGTGACGATGACCAGTCCAGGAAATGAAAATGCTTTACCAAGTGCATATGAAGAGAACCAAAGAGCAAAAGGACAGGTTGACATTGATCAAGAACGAGAGCGAAGCCTAGTTCAAGAAAGACAGGATACACTGCCGACAACTAGAATGTATACAACTACACTGGAGTCTATACAAATGACTGCGACATTTTATAGGGAACATAAGGAAGCCTAGGGTAGTCACTCCATTTCTGGGCATCTATCGCTGCAAACATTGATGAGAGAAGATGAGTGTTATCCCCTGTTCTTGGGAGTATCTCCACTAGTCAAGATCTCCCTCCACAGACCAAGATCATCCCCAGAACTCGATGTTGAGGCTAGTTTCCGTTGAATGTTGTGTACTAGTCTCTGACTATATAGCATTGAAGAACTTGGAGCTGTGCTTGTATGTGCTGCTCTTTTGCGATCTAAGCCCAATGTAGCACAAAGCACATAAATGTTGTAAGTGCCGACATGCTTGAGAGTTAAGCTGTGACAATAGGAAAGCTTCATTTACCAAAGTCATTTTATTCAAACATTTATGAAGTGCTGGGAACTGATCTGCAAAATGAATATAAAGGTTTTATCACCGTGTTTATCCCATATATCCTGACAAAACAAGCCGTTATGGACACAATATTTTATGGGTGCTGCAGTTGTTTTCAGCATTTTATATTGGCCCTTCCATGTCAGAGATCCCACCACTCTTTCATACAGAGTATTAAAGTGAACCTACGACTGATAAAGGACATCACACCGATCACAAAGTTTGGGTCTTTAGAACAGCCCTTCTACTCTGTGGTACCAATCAAATCGATCAGCATGCCACTGCAACTGCGTGATAGTGATATTTTGATAGCGTTTTACTCAACAAACTTGATATATATTGTGTTAGTGGAAAATGATAGAACATGTTAAATTCAGAACTCCAAATCAAATAACCCCAGCCTATGCTGGGCACGATGGGTTCACTTTAAGTGAAAGTTGCTGAAGAAAATGCTATCTATTTTAGCAAATCCAAATTTCTAACATAACTAAAAGCTAGCTTTTCTTCATCTTAGAAGTCTTAAGCTTGAATGAATCACTGAATGACCGTCATTACTAAGGAAGTACTTTTTTCGATCTATGTTTCTATAAAATGAAACCGTGTTGCATAGATTCACAATGACTGTGGCCTTAATAGCAAACTGTAAAGCAGATCGTCCCTTTCATCTATGGCCTGTTAGAATTTGAAATGTAATTCCAAAAGACATCAAAACTGGTTTGGCGGGGTAAAAACATATGGAAGATCCTAATTTTTGATATGTTGCAATTAACTTCACCTTCAGCTCTCCTCTAGGAGAAAGAAATTAACGGTCAGAAAAGCATTTTCCAGTGAATGAGAGCACGGCTGCCTTAAATATCCCCTCTTAATCAAGCATCTATTTAAGCTTTTCACATATGATTTCTAGCGCTGTAATCAAACATGGCATAAAGTGGAGAACTTGCTTTTATGAGTGGTATTGCATGGATGGTGGGTCAAATGTAAACCTCCATATATTACAAACAAATGCATGGGAGAACATTAAAGAAGCCATTCAAGTTCCATGAAGAAAGAAAGCTAGAGTGCTCCCCTGCTGGGAAAGTAATGGGTCAAATAAGAAACACTTTCATTATGTAGGAATTTTAGAAGTACTTGTTCAACATAATCAATGGCTCTTTTTTCTTAAAATGTTTTCCATAGGCAGTTAGCCTAAGGTGAGACAGCCAACAAAGTGATGAAGTGATGCCTTTGTAAAGTGATCTGGCATGTTCCCATCAGGACAAGCTTTATAGCCACTAATTTGCCAATAAAACATAATGGTCATGTTGTGTAGGCCAAACGCCTGATATCCGTCCTTAAGGCGGCTGAGCAGCTCATCCTTTGTACTTTTGGAAATATATTTTGTACACGTGCGTGACAGAAGTGTGAGGCAGCGCAACAGTTTTTTTTAACCCCTTAATGACCAAGGCAATTCTCCCACCTTCACAACCAAAACCAAACCCGATAGTTTCGCTCTCATTAAGTGCACCCACAATTATTAAAAAGTACATCTGCAAAGTAGAAGGTAATATGAAATCTTTATTGAAAAATCTATTAAAAGGTTAGCTTAAGAAAAATCTAATAATGACTGTATATAAAGTGTATCGAGTAGTAGAGACGGTTTAAGTGTGATGGCCAAAAAGTTTATATATGTAACTATACTAGGTATCCGATAGTTATTTAGGAGCAATAATTTAATTGTAATCAATATATATATATAAAAAAAAAAGATAGTAGGCATCCTATACAATGCCAGCGAGCGGGATTTTTTTGTAATACGCCGGTGCCAACACTGGGTGAACAATTGCTAAACGTTGCACTCTGATATTAGTCTAGACCTAAAAAGTTTGTTGACATGGTAAGAGAAAGTTGATCTTAGTCAAAAAGCAATATTTAGTAGATATGGCCTCATTTATGCACTCGAAACAGAAATGCGGAAACAAGGTGTCAGCTACTAAATATTGCTTTCAAAATATACTAAACTATGAAAACGTGACTGAAAGTAAATATTTTTTCATGCAATAAATCCTCCGTATTACATATTTGTGTTCAACAAAGTCACATATTTAACAGATCAGAGAGAGAAAAGTAAAATACTAGGGGTGTTCCGATCTGATCCCTAGGACCAGAATCGGGACCTGATCTTGGCTTTTTTTTCTTTTCTTTTCAAGGAAAGGCTTCTTCAAGTTGATTCGTCCTCTGAGTCATGTCAGGCAGGGAGACTCCCAGTCTCGGTATTGTCTTGAAATGTGTTCCGAGTCATGGAGGAAACAGGGAAGATGTTGCGAGCTTCCTAGCTGGAGTCTAGGTGCCACTGCATTCAATTGTAGTATCTTCCCTGCCTGCTCCCCAGAGGTGGACTGGCCATTAGGGCAATAGGGCTCTGCCAGAAGGCCTTGGCTTAGGATGGGGCCCCGTGAGGATCTCCCCCAAGGCTTGATCAGACATGCCATTCCAGAATGGCCCCACGCCACCAAAGATAGAAATCTTCTTTGCATCTATCAACATCTGTGTGCCCCTGCCAGTGTCATGGTTTTATTCAGAGTCTTTGTCATTGTCTGTGTCTCTCTTTCAGGGTTATTCAGAGAGATCCAAAAAGTCCCCGCACGTTCGGCGATCTTTCGTTTCCCCGCACTTTGGGGCGATTTGGCGATTCCTAGTTCTCTGACCCTGCCTTGTATTTAGAAAGCACCACAGGTCCCCCGTAGCGCAGGGAAAACTCACTGAACACTTGCCAAAAACCCGCAGAAACCGCTGCAAAAACCCCGCTGAATACGCTGAAAAAAACCGACTAGCCCCGATCACAGTGCAGACGAGCTGCCGGAAAAACCCGACAAGTAGACGAACATGGTAAAAAATAAATAAAAACCGTACTCTTGAAAGTTTGAAAATGAAAACGCTGTTTGCAAAAAAAATACTGAACGAAAATGTCTGGAATTTACATATAAAGATCCTATGAATGATAATAAAAAGGTCTGTTAAAGAAAATTGAAAAAACTGATTTAAAAAAAAAAAATTGCTTTAAAAATTCCAGAAATACAGAGACTCTTTACAGCAGAATAAAATAATAAACGGTTTAGTAGATATTGAATTGAAACTGGAATTTTTTAACATTGAAGCCTATGGGATTCGTCTGAATAAACCTGCCGAATGAAAGCCCCAAACAGCAAGGCATTTCGGCAACTTTTCCCTGCTGTTTGGTGTGCTCTGAATAGACAAACGATTGCTTCTCTATGGGGTATTTCACTGCCCTC
Source organism: Leptobrachium leishanense (assembly GCA_009667805.1). NCBI lineage: Eukaryota > Metazoa > Chordata > Amphibia > Anura > Megophryidae > Leptobrachium > Leptobrachium leishanense. The sequence continues at coordinate 114,434,814 of CM019063.1, forward strand.
GAACAGTACCGTATGTGCAGGCAATTCGCCAACATTTGGCGAATCGCCTGCTCTCTGAATAGCCGAATGGCCCCAAAATGTCCCCGTTCGCTGAATTTCAATGTCCGGTTACATTTCGGCGACATTACAAATCTCTCTGAATAACCCCCTTTGTCTATTTTGGGCAGTGTACCTGTTTTTGTCAGGGTCTTTGTCATATTTTCATTTTGAAACTAGCGATTCACAATAAATTGTTTAATACAAGCACCGCCCAAATGCACATTGTTGTATGAGGGTGTGCCGTGCATGGAGGCAGGCACAATTGAGGGCCTCATCTACTATTGCCCCGGGGCCTCAAGAGTTGTCAGTCAGTCCCTGCTGCTCCCTGACTTGTGAGCCGACAGGAAACACGTCTCTAATGAATGCCGTGACCTGGGATTTCCTTTAGTGAGTCGCTGGTCCTTCTGTGGGTTTTAACCCTTTCCCTACGGAGGATGTGTGGGGAACGTCCTCATTGACTCCCACTATATGCGGGGACGTTCCCCACAAATGCAAAATCATTTATTACATTGAAACCTATTAGAACCCTAGAACTATGCTAGGCGTAGTTGAAGCCCCGGCAGCTGGTTAGCTTACTAGTCCATCAAGCTTTCTGGGCCACCGGGAGGTGGCGGTGGCATAGTAAATGATGACAAGTATGTCTTGGGCATGTCCCGTGCATGTTGGCCTAGTATGCCCACAGACAAACTCACAGATGACAGACAAATACATTTTGTACAACATAGAATTACGCCACCATCCAGCATTGCGCTTTTAACATGCTATGCAGATTTAAGGTTACTCAACTACCGTATTTTAAAATCATATTAAATACAGAGCAGAAAAATGCTGTAATTAAAGAAAAAAATCAAAAGATGCTGTGACAGCGGATAAAATGCATTCACTATTTGACAACGAAGGAAGAACAAGGTTTTGTCAGGACAGAGGCTTCCATAAACGAGTGCGTGACAAGCCAAAACACTCGTGGGGGTTCATATTTTCCCAACTATGATGGTAATGACAGTTCTACATCCAGAAATTGATTAAGGTTCTTGCAGCAGAGTTTATATAATCACATTTCTACAATTTACTGTGAATTTCTCACTAATGGCAGAAGAGGATACACTTGCAAAAACCTCTGGGCAGTTTTGAGAAGCACCCCAGGGTTACAGCTAAACGATGTCACCCAAATTGCAATAAACTGAAGCAAGATTTTGCAATGCATTTAGATTTGACCTTGAATAAACTGGCAAAGTCAAACATGTATTTCAAAATTATAAAAATTAATTTTGAGGTCAGGTTTGCTTAACATCACGAAGGTCATAAATATTTGAAGATGATTCAACTGCACGTCAGATGTACTTACACTGGATATTGCAAGCAGATTAGACAGAAATGAAAGAAGTTGTAAGAGATGATACTGTAAAGAGACGAACTATGAATACTTAATAGAGAAGATAAATCAAGGAAGATCGATGTGAAAACGCGCCACAAATGGTGAGCAGAAAGGAGGGTGAAATATACCATAATACAAAGATAGGTAGTGGTCATGGATACAAGACAGAATCAAGTAGAGAAGGTTGTCAGAAGATAGCTCTGCCGTAACAGAGTATATATACTACTTTTATTAGACTTGTTTAAAATAGCATCACACACTAAGACTAAAAACTCAACATTTCATCCAGATATTTACAGATTCAACACCCGTTATCTGGACTACTCGGGACATCGACCATTACATATTTTTGATTCTTCCGAATCTCCGAAGAACGCAATGCCAGAGAGGAAGACCGGCAACACTGCAGCACCAGCGAAATACACACAGGAGACAATGCACAGTACTTTGCAAGGGACATGCTGTAGAAAGTCAGCAGGACTCTCACTGTCTCTGTGCAGCATGTCACATAGACAGATTCTCCCAAAGTGAATATCATGGTGCTGCAGCCCTCAGAGGAGCGCTGGACTGAAGGAGGGCATGTCCAGAGTGTCATGGAGGCACATAAAAATGAAACCCACAAGACTTTGAAAAATCCAAAATCTGTATTTCAGAATTTCAGATTAGCAGGAGCCCAACCTGTGTATGTATGTATGTATGTATGTATGTAGTGAGTAGACCCCTCACATTTTTGTAAATATTTTATTATATGTTTTCATTTATCAATACTGAAGAAATGACACTTTGCTACAATGTAGTGAGTGTGCAGCTTGTATAACAGTGTAAATTTGCTGTCCCCTCAAAATAACTCAACACAGCCATTAATGTCTAAACCGCTGGCAACAGGACGGCTCCTGCTTGTCCTCCCAATGTCTTTTGCACCTTTCACTTTCAACACCAATCTGCAAGAACTGTTCATATAAAGGATGTCTGGAAGATGAGCAGAAGCCTTCCTGAAGGGACAACTATTGACGTGGTCACTTCTGGGCGAAAAGATAAACATGGAGGCCAAGGATGGCGGTAGAGAGAAAAAAGCTGCGATCTACACAATTTATTATTTCAAGCGAGGGAATCACCTGGAGTATAATTATACCATCGGAACAGACATGCATCTACTTTTATCTATTTAATTTGCCACTGAGGATGTGCCAGTGCGGCATGAAACGCGTTTGGCCCGTTATTCTGAGTATACGGTTAATTTGATTTTAATATGTGCGTATTTTTTAATAAATAGATTTTATTATCATAATCGATGGACAGGTCTAATATTTGCAGCCAACCAACAGAGAATTCTATGAGGAGTGAACCCGGGAAGACCCGGTTCGTCACATGTCTGAGTCTACTGGGTGAATAGATATTTGCATTGTCTCACTGTTCATGCCAGAGGATCTCATACAAGTCTATTTTTTTTTTGAGGAGAAAATACATTCCATCTGGGAGGATTGAGGTAGACAGGCTAGCCCTTTAACTGCCTGTGATAGTTACATACAAGAGCTTGCAGCTCTTGAACAGTGTGAGTTGCTAGCACTTCTTGTTGTTCTTCCACGCCTTTATGACATAAAATGCTTTATAAATAAATATTTTACTAGGAAGGATACATTGACATTTCTCTCATTTTCAAGAATGCCCTTGGTTCAAGAACATTGAACTATGAGATACTGTATGTTATTGGTTTGGTTTTGAGGACAAGCTTAAACTGGAGCTGAGCAAAGTGATGCATGAAAGAGACTGCATTATTTCGTAAGCATAACTGTCTATATCTTTCACCTGGTGCGTTAGAAAGAGTATTGTCCCATTTGAATGCTATTTGCCATTTTAGCTATGCAAGCACCTCTTTGTTCTATATAGTGATATAAAAGTGCCTTTTATGAGAAGCGCTGCCCCCCTTTTTTTCTTGTTGTATTGGCCAATTTTGGTGAAGAGAAGTATCACCTTACGGGACACTAAGCGAATGTATTACGATAAGTGCAACAACACTGTTTTAGTGTTTTTGTTTGGTTTTTGCTTATTGTGATGTTCACACAGGTGTACTGTTATATAAAACACATTGCAATTTGATCATACAGATATTTTTGTTTCAAGTGAGTCTATGAGTTTTAGGGACCAAAACTGGTGGTCGGTCGTAGAATTTGGTAAAATAACAGTAAGTTTAGAATTTCCCACACGGACACAGGATATATAATTGCATGAATATTCTCCTTAGGAGGATAGTCAGGTAAGCTTGTGTTTAAGTTTTAGGAATGAGTGCAGTCAGTGTTTATTACGCTTGTTATTTATGATTTTAATATAAAAAATAAAGGTTATATATTATTTCCCAATTATCCCCATTTTGTGCTAGTCACCTAGGTATCTTGTTCGTGGTCACTGTTGTGCCACACTAGGTTCCACTTTTGTATTATTCGGTCTGTGTCTTATAAATGTATGGTATACGAGTGGTTTAGAAAAGTATATTTTTGTAGCCCAGGAATGTTGTTCTCTTGATTTAAGGACCGACCAATAGTTATATGGAAATAGACTCTAGAAATGCATGCGCTAATCTGAGGTTGTTCTTCAATTTCAATTCAAGCTTTTTCTTAGAGATCTCAGATTTACTTGTCACTTAATAGCAAGTATCATTGTTTCTCAATGGTGGGACACTAAATATTCACTTCCAAACGTAGAAATGTTTGATCCCAATGAAGGTGGGATAAGATTACTCATGTTATAATATTAAACAGACTTAATAGAAACAAAATTTCATGAAACAGAATCAATTAAAAAGTGAGTCTCTCCTGGTCTAAATAAGACACACATGAGCGATGGTAGGCGCATGCCACGTAGAACAGAGAGTAAAATCCTGATGAAGCAGTGAGAGTTAAAGATGCAGAGCTCACACAGCTTTCTATTGACTCTTCTGGTGATGGAAGAACAAAGCAGGTGGCTGGGCCTGAACCCTGCCCAACAGTCATACTCACCTCTGCTGGATGCTGAACAATATACAGGCAAGTGGAAACAGGCAAAGGTTGCTCCGGAAGGAATGGACACAGACACACCTTCTGGGGACGCCTAGTAGATATGAAAAAGGGGGGGGGACTCATTAAAATACACACTGGAAATATGCAATTTGACATTACAAACATTCACATATCACAGCAATAATCAGGGTAATAAAACAAAGATGGAGTCACTGTTGGTAGTATGTCCTCACACTCGCTTATTTCCTTTTCTGTATAACAGGGGTCAGCAGCCTGGCTCCCTACCCATCAGATATTTTTGCCACTTCATATCCCACGGATGCCTAGTCAGCTCAAAGCGTGTCTGAGCATTATGGGAAATGCAGTTTCAGCACATCTGGGGGGGGGGGTGAAGGTTGCTGACCCCTGCTGTAAAACCTCTGTATCTGTGTAGTTGGGGTCCACTGCTCCGGTTATCCGGGGTTTACTGCTGCCACATATAAATATTTCAGAAGTTTAAACTTGCCCACCATTATGTGTGACATGATGCACCAAGTCTATGACATCTCTATTTGGCCTCGGTACTCCTGCTGGCCTGACTTATGGTCATCCTTTCAGACTCTAGCATTCACTCTATCCACATTCATTGCTGCAATACAGTTTATAATATTATAATATAATAAATTTCTACACACATCTGGTGTGAAGATTGTAAACATTACAACAACTGAGAAAAATAAAAGTGCTTGTAAAATAAATAGCTTTCCAGAACACAGAAAAATGGCAAAAAATGAAACTACCAAAAAGCTAAACAATATTTTATATTAAAGAATTTCAGCGCTCAGAGTGACAGATAACTCACAGCAATGCATGGTGTGTATGAGCATATCCTAGAGCCCCACAGCAACAAAACTCACAGTAATGTGCCATGTGTTCATACACATGTGTTTGTTGCTGTGCAGATCTGTGATACAGTAACGTGCAGTGTGTATTAGCGTATCACAGAGCTGCACAGTAATGTGTGGTGTATATGAATATATCACCACACCAAATAAATATATCACAGAGCTGCACAGCAATAAAACTCACACTAATGTGCCGTGTATGAGTCTATCACAAAGCACCATCATTGTTTTTTTATCTTATTTCTGTTATATAACATGACATTTCTGGTCATGGTTGGTATCGATGGAAAGGCCATGCTCTGGCCTTTCTATTAATACCTCATATGACCCCCTAGCTTCGAAGGTTCAGGAGATACAGGGGTCCAATAGGGAACTCCTGACCATAGGGAATTCCTGACCAGGGGGAGGAGTCCCGTTTCTAACATCATTGTGGACGGGCACAATGAGGTCAGTGGGCAGGACTTGGTACAACAGGCAGCTATTATCCAAGAAGTCAGCCCCCTGCAAGAGAAGTACACGATCGGCACCGAGCCGCGGAACTTCACAGCTGGGCTGCAGACATCCTCTGCAACTTAGCGGAGGAGCGTCTGCCCTGTCAGTACGTGCCAGTACTGAGTACCAGTGTGTACTGGCAGAAAAAAGCCCTGGTTATCGGTATATCGGCAATGTACGGGCCAATACCGATAACCTTAAAAATCCTCAAAATCGGGACCGATTATCGGTAGTCATGTTCAAGAAACCAGTTTGAGAGGATTTGACCTTTGTGACATGGTGCATTACCCTGCTGGAAGTAGCCATCAGAAGATCGGTACACTGTGCTCATATAGAGATGGGCAGGGTCAGCAACAATACTCAGGTAGGCCGTGGCATTTAAATGATGCTCAATTGATACTAAAGGGCCCAAAGTGTGCCACATATCCCCCACACCATTACACCACCACCACGAACCGTTGATACGAGGCATTACCGCTTTCATTATTGTGTGATTTTTTTTTTAATTTATTTATTTTATTTATTTATTTATAAAGGATTTTACCAGGAAGGATACATTGAGATTTCTCTCGTTTTCAAGTATGTCCTGGGTTCAAGAACATTGAAGTGTTAGTGTTACAGAAATACAAAGTAATACAATGCAAGATATTAAAAAAAACAACACAAATATACAGATTAACAGAAAATAAATATGTAGGAAATATAGTCACTAGGTTACATGTTTACAGGTGCATTCTGTGTTGAGGTATGTTAGTAAGGAGCTCTTGAGTGACTTAAGACTGGGGGAAGATTTGATGGTGTCTGGGAGGTTATTCCATAATTGTGGTGCTCTGTAGGAAAATGAGGACCGAGCCACTGTCTTTTTGTATTGTGGTATTGCAAGTAAGGTGCTGGTCCTGGATCGGAGGTTAGGATGAGGGAGCTGCTGGGGGAAGCAGTCTATTCAGGTAGGGTGGCAGCTTCTTAGAAATGCTCTTAAACAAAGCTCTTAAACACCAGGCTGGAAAGGTGAAGGGTGCGTCTGGATTCCAGCGATGGCCAGTTTAGCTCTTTTAACATGTCACAATGGTGGGTCATGTAGTTACATTGTAGCGCGAAGCGGCAGAATGAGTTATACAATGTAGTAAGTTTATGAAGGTGTGTTTGTGGGGCGGCTGCATACACTACATCTCTGTAATCAATAGCCGGCATAAGCATGGCATTATAGTACCATTTGCCATTAATTTTTCACATTTAATTTGTAAGAATACCTTAGCATAAATGTGTCAGCAAACATGGTGAAATAAAACATGGACACAACTGTTCTGTCTACTTTTGCTGCTACATAAAACAGAAGAAAATATCCCGACAGTTGGGATGCCAAAGTAATACTAGGAGTTGCTTTTTTTTATCCAATTTAATTCCAGATCCATTAGGATAGTTCAGGCAGAAAACATGTAGCATCATGTGTAGGTTGTAAAATGTAGCTTTACGTGAATAGTCTTCATAATCACAATATATTTTGTGTCATAAGTAGAGACGGAAGGCCTGGGGAAAAAAAAAAAAGAAAAATTGGGGGGGGGGGACGGACGTTTTTTTTCTTCAATTTTTTTTACCAAAACCATTTTTTGTTATTTTCCGGAAAAATTGAAAAAAAAAGTAAAGTGTGTGACATGTTCTTTTACAATGATATATAATATGTCTAATATAGATTTAATACCATATCATAACATTAAAACCTTAATGAAAGACTTCTGAGGCGCTATTTAAAGTCTTAAATCATTACAAGTTCTCTGAGCTGAAGACGAGCAAATCCTGGAATACAATTCCAGTAACACGTCTCAATGCAATATGAATAGAACACAAATATACATTTTAGCCTCTAGGGGGCGCTACAGGGAAAAGGCTTCAGTTTAGCTTGATTGGGAGCTCCATTTTGTACCTCCTACAGTGCTTGTTGGGATACAGTTTTTGTCTTCTCAGGCCTTAATTGACAGGTAAGAGGTTAAATTTGTCCCTATTTGATCCCTGTTAATGTTCTCTCTAGTACTGGGATTCTGCAAATCATATCCCTCCTGCAACATGGTGGCAAGGTCTCTGCACAACACGACCTCTGACACCTCCTGCATCTCGCTTCCTACAGATTCCTGCATCTTCTGCTGCTGCTGTGAAAGAATCTGCTCTGTTTGTCAATATTCAAACCAAATTAAGAAACAAAGTAACCAGTGAAAGGGGAGAAACGCTTGTTTCAATTTGTGCAAACCTTATGTTTTTAGAAGTCAATGAGAAAAATGACAAATATGGAGAGGAAGAAACAGAAAAGGATAGATCAGGAAATGAGATTAAATTGCATGCATTGTATATGTTGTGTCTTTTGTTTCCTTTTCTCTATTTTTTAAAGCACCACTTGAAAGTTTAAACCTCAACATGGAGCTTAAATATAGATGTATCCATATCCTACAGGCACAAATAATGCAGTTACTTCCTTTTCCTATTGGTGCTAAGGGGCAAATTTGATATAGATATATATATATACACAGTTGCAAGAAAAAGTATGTGAACCCTTTGGGATTACGTGGAGTTTTGCATGAATTGGTCATAAAATGTGCTCTGATCTTCATCTTAAGGCTAGGGTCAGACGAACGCATTTTTCGCCGCGAACGTGAAAAAGTGCAGTCGAACGAACAAACGTATTTTTTAACGGAATGCGCGAAAGCGGTCATACGATGCGCATTTTCGTACGTTTTGTTTCACGGAGCTGGAAGAAGAGAGATATGATCAACCAAATCAATTGCAGAATGAATCAAATAAAAGGGAAGGGGTATAAAAAGGCATTTTGGGAATGGTGGCATTTTCCAAGATGGATGCAGTCCAAGTGTTTCTTTTTGCTGCACTGGGATACCTGTACCTGAAGAAGAAAAGACAACGGCGAACATGGGTCCATCCAATCAACACTGCCAGACACACGCATGGCCACTTTGTGACACTGTACAGGCCACTGCGAGAGAGGGACCCCGTGAAGTTCTTTAACTACCTGCGGATGTCCATCCACACCTTTGATGAACTGTTGATGAAGGTGCGTGAGCCGCTGACCAAGAGGGACACCAACATGAGGGCTGCCATACCACCGGAGGAGATGCTGGTCCTCACTTTGCGGTAAGTACTATCAAACACCTGCATTCATGACATCGCTGCCAGTCATCAGACATGTGCTCGGTGTGCAGAGGCTCTATTGTAGGTCAGTAGTTATATGCCCACACACACACGCATGCATCACCTTCCAGAACGCGTAACGAAAGAGTAATGACACGGACAACGATGTGAAACAAATAAAATATTTAGTCCCGAAATAATATGACAGAAGATAACAATAACATATTAAACACATATATTATTGCATGTCCAATGAAGGTAATAAAATAAAAATAGTAGAACAACATGAATAAACTGTGACAAACATAAACGAACAGACGATACACCTCACATGGTATGATACCGAGGAGCATCTGGGGCATGAGGACCGTGCATATGGCTGCGGTGGTACTCTGGCTCCGGGGGTGGCCCAGCAACAGGGGACATGGGTGGGCGGGCAGGCAACGCCTGGCAGTGGTGGGAATAACCATGGGGGTATTGTGGCACGACACCGTGATATACAGGTGCCTGTTGTGGATGGGACAGTATCTCATGTATCAGGTCCAGGCTTCGGCGGCGATAATCCAGCTTCTGCACTGGGGTCAATATGTTGAGCAGGGAGAGACATGAATTAAAAAAGGACATGTCCTCGGAATCAGCGACCATGCAGCGTGGATGTGTATGGTGCGCGTCCATGAATGCGACCATGGCCTGCTCGACATCAGCTGATGGTGGCTTCTTCCTCCTGGGAGCCGTACTGGTGCTGTCTGTGGGTGCTGTACCCGGCACCTGTTGGGACTCCACATCCTCCACCTGGGACTCCGCACCACCCTGCTCGACCTCCACCTGGCAGCTGCCAGATCCTGCGGGCTGCAGGTCTTGCCCTTGTGAGCTAGAGGTGGATGGCCGGTCAATACTGCTCACAGTCTTGCGCGGCTCCTGGCTCTTCCTCAGGAAGGACAGTTGGTCTGCATACAAATAGCTGCGCCTCTTCTTTGCACCAGCTCCAGAGCGAGCAGCTTCAGCCTCCTTTTTCAGGACCCGGGTATGATTGTCCCTCACCGTGCGCCATTTATTGATTGCTTCATGTGCTGCAAAACATGATGAGAGTGACATAAGGTTAGGTTTATATGATGTGATCATAACACAGCTTCTTTCATGTTCTAGGTATCTTGCTAGTGGATGCAGTTTGAAGGATCTGCATTACAACTTCCGCATTGGCAGATCGACAGCTGGTGAGATCGTCCGCAAGGTGTGCCAAACAATATGGGAAACCATGAAGGACCAATGTTTGCCAACACCCACAGGCGAGACATGGCTGGCAATTGCAGCAGGATTCTGGGAGAGAGCGAACTATCCCAACTGCCTGGGAGCGGTGGACGGCAAACATGTCCGCATTGTGAAGCCACTGCACAGTGGCTCACTGTATCAAAATTATAAACATTATTTTTCAATTGGCCTACTGGCGGTGGCAGATGCCAACTATAATTTTGTGTATGTGGATGTCGGATCATACGGCAAGGACTCGGACTCAACACTGTTTCGGAACTCAACACTGTGGAATGAGATTGAGGGTGGGAACCTGAACATCCCCAGACCCGCACCTTTGCCTGGCAGCGACGTGTCAGTCCCCTATGCCTTCGTGGGTGATGAAGCATTCGGCTTATCCACACATCTCCTGCGGCCATACTCGGGGACACACCTGACTGTGAAGAAGCTGGTGTTTAATTACAGGCTGTCGCGGGCAAGACGGTATGTCGAGTGCAGCTTTGGCATACTGAGCAACAAGTGGAGGATTTTTCATCGGCCACTTGATGTAAATGTGGATTTCTGTGTGGATATAGTGAAATGCTGTTGCATCCTACATAACTATGTTCGTGCAAGGGATGGGGTTAATTTCGAGGATACCCTCACAGTAACGGGTCTGGATGAGTATGCTAACGATGACATAATACCTGTGAATAGACACACCAACAGGTTTCGCGATGCTCTGTCTAATTATTTCACTAGCAATGCAGGGCAGGTGCCATGGCAGATGGACATCATTTGACATGTGACACCTAGGCTTGTGCACCGATTATTTTTTCTGTTCGAATTTTCGGATGTTTAAAGTTTTCGATTCGGCTCGTTTCGAACGAACCCTGTTTTGATTCGATTCGGTTCGACTCGTTTTTCGGGGATATGTCATCGGAATATGGACCATTTTTCGTTTTTTGTGTCACTTTGCTCGTTTGTTGGATCTACTTTTCGTGATTTCGTACATTTCTCGTTTTTCGCAACGTCTGTTCTCGTTTCAGAGCAATAAATTTCGATTTGACACAATTCAAGTCCAATCGCATATTCGTACAATATTTTGTTTTGGCTCGGAAACATTTCGGATCTGACATTTTCGGATCGAAAAATTATCTGGGAATCGCCCGCATCAGAAAACACGAATCGGGAAAATGTTGTTTAAATTCCGAAATTCTGAAAGCCGAAACGCACATCCTTAGTGACAACCATAATTCGTTATGCCATTTTGTTTGATATTACATTCAAGTTCAATGCAATTGAATGCTATGCAATAAAATGATCATTTACTCACTCTGAAGCTTCTGCTCTTTATCAGACCACGTCTCGTACTCTGGGTACACCACCCTGGACACTGTGACCCATGCACTGGCCTTCTTCTGCCGGTCTTTGTAGCTGTCGCAGGCCGTGTCCCACAGCTCGGGATGCTCTGCCACTGCATTGATCAGCCTCTCCACGTCGATGTCAGTCCCAGCCATTGTCCAACGCAACTTGCAGCTACCCCCAGACAAGACAGGAAGTGTTTGGTCTGTGCACGTTATGTTGGCCGGACGTGTGCAGCGTCTGACGTCTCCCAATCACGCAAACACGCCGCTATGCAGCCGCAGCGCACTCTGTACGTCAGTAGTAGCGGTTTGACGTTCTCGAAAAAATGCGTTCGTTTGCAACTTGCGTTGCGCGGACGAATTTTCGTGCGGCCGTACTTCGTATGTTCCCCGGCATTGGATGTCATTTGCTGCTAGTACGGCCGTGATTTCGTGCGGCTAAACGCACGTTAAAACTGCGCTAGTCTGACCCTAGCCTAAGTCACAAGTCACAACAATTTGAAAAACACAGTCTGCTTAAAATAAGTTTTCATGTGTTTATTGAACATAGCATGTAAACATTCACAGTGCAGGGTGGGAAAAGTATGGGAACCCCTAGCCTAATGACTTCTCCAAGAGCTAATTGGAGCCAGGAGTGAGCCAACCTTGAGTCCAATCAGTGTGATATTATTGGATGTGTTGCTGAAAGCTGTCCTGCCCTTTAAAAACACACACCAGTTTTGGGTTTACTGGTTTCAAGAAGCACTGCCTGATGTGAACCATGCCTCGCAGAAAAGAGCTCTAAGAAGACCTACGATCAAGAATTGTTGACTTGCATGAAGCTGGAAAGGGTTACAAAAGTATCTCCAAAAGCCTTGATGTTTATGTGTCCACGGTAAGACAGACTGTCTACAAATGGAGAAAGTTCAGCACTGGAGATGACTGCAAGAGCACAGCGCAGAAGGCTTAATGAGGTAAAGAAGAATTCTAGAGTGTCAGCTAAAGACTTACAGAAATCTCTGGCACATGCTAACAATTTTGTTGACACATCTACAATAAGGAAAACATTAAACAAGAATGGAGTACATGGGAGGACACCACGGAGGAAGCCATTGCTGTCCAAAAAGAATATTGCAGCACGTTTGAAGTTTGCAAAAGAGCACCTGGATGTTCCATAGCACTACTGGCAAAATATTCTGTGGACAGATGAAACCAAAATTTAGTTGTTTGGAAAAAACACACAACACTATGTGTGGAGAAAAAAAAGGCACAGCACACCAACCTCAAAACCTCATCCCCACTGTAAAACATGGCGGAGGGAGCATCATGGTTTGGGGCTGCTTTGCTGCCGCAGGGCCTGGACGGATTGTTGTCATTGACGGAAAAATTAATTCGAGTTTATCAAGACATTTTGCAGGAAAACGTAAGACCATCTGTCCGCCAACTGAAGCTCCGCAGAGGATGGGTGATGCAACAGGACAATGACCCAAAGCATACAAGTAATTCAACAAAAGAATGGCTTCAACAAAACAAAATATGCCTTCTGGAGTGGCCCAGTCAGAGTCCTGACCTTAACCCGATTGAAATGCTGTGGCATGACCTTAAGAGAGCGATTCATACCAGACATCCCAAGAATATTGCTACACTGAAACAGTTTTGTGAAGAGGAGTGGTTCAAAATTACTCCAGATCGTTGTGCAGGTCTGATCTGCAACTACAGGAAACGTTTGGTTGAGGTTATTGCTGCCAAAGGAGGGTCAACCAGTTATTAAGTCCAAAGGTTCACATACTTTTTACACCCTGCACTGTGAATGTTTACATGTTCTGTTCAATAAAAACATGAAAACATATGTTTGTGTTGTATTATTTTAAGCAGACTGTGTTTTTCAAATTGTTGTGACTTAGATGAAGATCAGAGCACATTTTATGACCAATTCATGCAAAACTCCACGTAATCCCAAAGGGTTCACATACTTTTTCTTGCAACTGTACATTTCAATGTTTTTTATGTTGATGGTTTCTTGTTTATATTGATGCTATTCAGGAGACAGAGGGGTGGTTACTTTTTCTCATAGCTGTTTACTTCTCATACCATCATATTCAGTCCTTGCTTGTTATTCCATTTGAAACAAAAGATAAAATTATAAAAAGCAAATTCAAGTTACTAAATAAACTGTCCTTTTATTTCAAGGGAGACAAAATTTATTTTAATTTGTAAACCTACTCCATGGTGCAGATTTTCAATGGCTTCAAAATTTCCGGAAATTTTACATCTGTAGTCATAAGGTCATTATCTAATGGTAACGTGAACATAAAGTAAATGTAATATGTGCAAGTCTCAAAGTCCTTTCAAACCGAAATAATAGAATTCACTTTTGGCTACCATGTATTATCTTTTTCTGTCACAAAAGGTATCAGACCTTCACTGGCTATTCCATAATAAGATGTGATGTTGCCATCCTGGTATAATGCCAGTGCGCTCTGCCTCCAAACCTTGATTCCCTAGTCATGCGGCACAAAAGGATAAAGCACTTTCACATTATGGGTATATTAACGTAAAAATAACCCACTAAAAGATCTCGCTTTCCTCAAGGACCGCGAGAGGACTACTCAAATCGAAAATGGTTACAAGCCGTATCCTACAGAGTGGTAATGAATATACCATTTCCTTTTATTGAATTCTCGGCCCTTGCCAAGGTGAATTAACGAGATGGCTGAATGATTAAAGCGAGCAATGTTATGTGGTCAAGGCTCAAATACAATTTATCAGATAATTCTCTGAAGAACTCCGTGAACTTTTAAAGTCCTTTACTACCAAGTAAAGTTAGACAGTGATATGACCGTTTATCCCACTACTATTAAAGTGAATGCTGGACCATTTAAATAGGAAACATTTGAAAAACAAAAATCCTAAAAATCCACTGTTTTACCTTAATTCTATTAACTGAATTAATTCTGCTAATATATTGAGCATGGAGACCAATAATCTGAAAAAAGTGAATTTTTGCCAATCCTTATTTCAAATTCAATCTAATTCTGCCTCACTCTTCTGACAAATATATTGGCTGTCTGTTGTAAATGTTTAACCCCTTAAGGGCCAAGGGTCTTTAAATCCAATGCATTTATGACGTAAACGTTAGGTCGTTGGTCCTTAAAGGGTTAATTATATACTACAGCATATATTTATTTATTTATTTATAAAGGATTTTACCAGGAAGGATACATTGAGATTTCTCTCGTTCAAGTATGTCCTGGGTTCAAGAACATTGAAGTGTTACAGTTACAGAAATACAAAGTAATACAATGCAAGATATTGAAAAACAACACAAATATACAGATTAACAGAAAATAAATATGTATATGTGTTTAAGTTTATGATATACTCAGTAGTAAATGCAGTAAAATATTTTGTCAGTGCATCTATAGGTCTATTGTGCCACTTTGAAGCAAGATGAGCTTCAGTGGCGACTCTAGGAACAATATATGGAGGGGGCACATAAGATACCACAGTCAAAACTGGGGGGTATTAAATGGAAAAAAAAAACTAAGTATATAAATAGGATTCTAAAACACAGTGTAATGTGGTGCAATGATACCTTTTTATTTTACTACCCCGATACTTAAATTCAGTATTTTATTCATCGCAATTCAGCAGTTTTCGCCGACATCCGATAACTGCTTCAGCAACTCCAACCAATTTTCACAAATTACTGTGACCATTCGCTAAATAGGGAATTCACCGTATTTTTGGCGAAATAGATACCCTGAAAAGTGATGAAAAGCGAAGTATCTAAAAGGTGAATAGACTCGTTTTAGTTTCTAACTTCCATAATAGTCCCTAAAATGCCATAAAACCAGAGAAATACAATAAAAATAAAAAGCAGTGTGGTATGTAGCTTACACATTAATCCCTAAAATGCAATTAATCAAGCTAAAACATGAAATGAATACATTGTGAAGCATGTAGCCTACCCATTAGCCCCTAAAATTGCAGTTATCAAGAGAAAACATGAAATATATAGACTGAGGTGTGTAGCCTACCCACTAACCCCTAAAATGCCAGTAATCAAGGAAAGAATAAAATGTATATTGTGAGGGGTGAAGCCTGCTCATTAACCCTGAATATGCAACTAAACAAAGACAAAAACTAAAGTAAAAAACAATGATATATATAGTCTGACTGTTAACCCCTTCACTGATTAGCCATTTCAACCCTGTGGGAAAAAAATTAGTTACATTTTTATTATATTTTTAAAGAGTTTTATTTTACAATGAATCTAGTCATGTTGGGTATCATTGGAAAGGCCAGACTCTGCCTTTCCAATGACACCTCGATCGACAATGTACGGAGAAGAAAATACAAAAGTCCGAAACACGTGAGTGAAGCTGGATGCTGATCTCTGTCGGAGGGGCACATGGGGTAGCAAGGAATAACCGGAGGGGGGGGCAATTGCCCCTCTCTTTGTAGAGATGCCTATGATGAGCATTATACAGTTTATTGAAGCTACTGCACATACATATCCTGACTTAAATTTTAAAAAAAACAACAGGAATATTGAAAAGTGATCAGATCTAGTTTTAGGCATTTAAACCATACTTACGGTGGTTAAGTGGTGCTTTCAACTAGAGAGAATAAAGATGGCGGCTTATAAGCAAATCACATGTTTGGACATACATATTCACTATGTATGTACTAGGGCTGCAACTAACAATTATTTTCATAATCAATTAGTTGGCCCCTTATTTTTTATATTAATCGATTCATCGGATAAAAAAAAATATATTTTGGTTTTGCAATTTGCGTAGCGTACATAATTTGTGTATGTAAGTACAATAGTTATGTATCTCACGTGACTTGCATATTTTCACACACAATGTACATGATCACCTGGCCATAGTGATAGTTTGATGCTGTTCGCGCAACTCAAGCTGATGTCTGCTTTCTCCCTGAACAAACTCTGAGAGGAGTGCTCAGATAGACATGATGTCAGAATGCAAAGAGGGGTGAGCAGATGGGAGACACCCCACACAGCCTGACCATGTTAAGCTAAAATGGGTTCCAAGAATGGCATATGTAGATTGATAGCTAGATTTCCCACATTTGTTGTAGAAAATCAGAGAAACATACAGGGAACTCATTCAGATAGTATTCAGGCCCAGTTATGTTTTTTATTTTTTTATGTTGATGCCGTATGAAAAAAAATTGCAACTATGCTACTAAAGGATTTGTTTTTCACATCAATCTATACTCAATAATCCCATAATGACGAAGCAGAACCATACATTTGACAATATTGCAAATATTTTAAGAAAAACCTGAAATATTGCATTGACATAAGTATTCAGGCCCTTAACACTATAGTTAGTTGAACAGCCAGAAAACAGCCGGCCGCGATGGTCGCAAGTTAAATGAACACTCACTGCAAGATTTGTGATGATCGCAAACTCCCAGCGGGCACACTATAAATTCGGGATTAATATACTCTATTATATTGGAGACCTGCCAGTGAGGTTTCTTATACAGTATAATAGTGCAGTAGTTCATTATATTTATATTGGAGATCTGCCAGCAGGATTCTATTACACAGTACAGCACAGCAGGTGCTGGTAGTTATACTGGAGACTCAGTCGGATTTTAATTTACAGTACGGTGTTAAAATATATAAGGAGGGTTCTTGTAGAACATGTACACTCTACATATTCGTATGTATCCATTAATATGTCTATTTATCGAACTATGTTTTGGAGTCACTGATGAAGGATATTATTTTTTTTCCATATAAAGTTTTTTATTGAGGTTCACACGTAAATAACAAATGCCAGAAATAAATCACAAATATTGAAAGAATAAGGGATCACTCAGGATCCTACAATTAACAAGTCTAGCAACAACATAAGGTTTGCAATGTAACCAGTCGGTTGAACCAACCTTTTCATTCTAAACTAAAATACAGTAAAATTTATAACATTTTAAAGCATAACAAAATACACACAAATTATAAAAATACTCAAAAATAAAAGAAAAGGAAAAACAGGAGAAAAAATGAAGAAAAAGGAAGAAAAAAAAAAAAAGATGCTCAGTCAGGTCCAATAACGGCAACACTTATGTCATATCCCCATCAATTATATCAAGTCCCCAGAATCTACAAAGAATTCCCAACCTTCCCATATACCTTGAAACAAGACTAGAGAGTTAGCGGCCCTGTGGTACATTCCCTCATAGTGGTAAACATTCTCCAGTGATAACATGACTTCTCTCATAGAGGGACTGACTTGAGAAAGCCAGTGACGAGCTATAGTAGATTTAGCTACGCTAAGTATAAATCGATATGATGCCTCTATGTCGTTGTTGTATAGTAATCAGAAGCATATGCAATAGGTATTGTTTAGGGCACAGGGGCATAGACAAACCGGTACAGTGAGAAATCAGTCTACAAACTTTCCCCCAGAAGGTAGCAAGAAGCGGACAGTGCCAAAAGATATGAAGAATAGATCCGACACTGGTGCCACAACGCCAACACATACCGGAATGTCCGGGTATATAAGCCAAACGAATCGGGGTCAAATACCATCTATATAAAAGTTTAAGATGTGATTCCCGCAAATTAGTGCTCCTAGTGTATTTACAGTTGTGTTCAAAATTATTCAACCCCCAATGCTGTAAAGGGTTTTAGGGAATTTAGTGTACATTTGTAATTGTATTCAGAATGAAATCCTACAAGGACTTTTTAAAGAACCATATGCAACTAAAATGTGAGAGTCTGCTGGTAGGGAAGCCGATGATGTCGGTCTCACCCGCCAATCGACACTCCTATGTGTGTCTGTTGTAGGTGGGGATGGGGATTAGGCTTTTTCCCGCCGTTCAGAGAATACGGGGAGGGCCGCAGCTGAAGGCCGCTGCACGAGGTGTCGGTTGTGCGTGCCTCCTGATGTCGAGGGGAGAGCGCCGTGCGGTGCAGGGGGGGTAAGCGGCAGGCTTCCGCTCTGTGCCTTACCCTGAACGGCTGGTGGTGGTAAGCGTGCTGCAGCCCAGTTCGTGAGGACCAGCAGCCGTATCTCCGGAAGTGGAGGTCCGAGTGGTGATGGCGATAGCCAGCCCAGGCTCCGCTCGTGCTGCAGGCCCACGCGACTCCAGCGGCTCTCTCTCAACAACCGAGGGCCTCAAAACGTACCTGGCGCCTCCTCCGTGTTCGTGGGTGACAGAGGCAGGCAAGCGACTCCGCAGGTGTGGGGTGAATCGTAGGGAAACCGTTGTTAAGGGTAGCTTTGCGGGAGCTACTCCTGGACGCGTCCGTCCTGCTTGGCGTCAAACCACGCTCCCGATGAAGGATATTTAAGCATCATTGTCGTCTGTTGTGGTTTGTGCTTTGTATGAATATATATATATATATACACAGTAAATATATATAATCTCATAGGCGTGCGCAGGGGGTGTGCCCAGGCATATCCTTATATTGGGTGAAGAGGTTCTTTTTTCACCTCCAGCATTTACATTTTAGATGTCCCTTATCTGGTTCATGATGAAAAACACTTACTGTATCTCTGATTACAGGAGTGTTATTACTAATGAAAAATGTGTTTTTTTTGCAAAATCTTCTAAACATAAGCTTTTAATTAGTAATTGTTCCATGTGCACAACCTAATGCAATGGGCTGCGCACACCAGTGATATATACAGTTGTGTTCAAAATTATTCAACCCCCAATGCTGTAAAGGGTTTTAGGGAATTTAGTGTACATTTGTAATTGTATTCAGAATGAAATCCTACAAGGACTTTTTAAAGAACCATATGCAACTAAAATGACATCAATTGGTTTTGTAATACAGTAGTAAATGTTTCTTTTGTGAATTCTTCATTGACACAATTATTCAACCCCTTAAAGACTACCACTCTGAAGAACAGAGGTTCATTCAAGTGTTTTCAATCAGGTATTGAAAACACCTGTGGATGTCACGGAGCAGCAATAAAGCATAATCAGCACCAATTAGGCAGCTTTAAAATGACTGTGATACTCAGCTCCTTCTAGACATTTACTGGTGTGGTTACAAACATGGTGAAGTCAAGAGAATGGTCCAGGAAGACAAGAGAAGAGGTGATTACTCTTCACAGGAAGGACAATGGCTATAAGAAGATTGCAAAGATGTTAAACATACCAAGAGAGACCATAGGAAGCATCATTCGCAAATTCAAGGCAAAGGGCACTGTTGAAACGCTACCTGGTTGTGGCAGAAAGAAGATGCTGACTTCGACTGCTGTGCGCTACCTGAAGCGTAGAGTGGAGATATGTCCCCGAGTGACTGCGGAGGAACTGAGAAAAGATTTGTCAGATGTGGGTACTGAAGTTTCAGCTCAGACAATACGGCGCACACTGCGTAATGAATGCCTCCATGCCAGAACTCCCAGGCGCACCCCCTTGCTGTCTCCAAAGAATAAGAAGAGTCGACTGCAGTATGCCAAAAGTCATGTGGACAAACCACAGAAGTTTTGGGATAGTGTTCTGTGGACTGATGAAACAAAATTAGAACTGTTTGGCCCCATGGATCAATGCTATGTTTGGAGGAGGAAGAACAAGGCCTATGAAGAAAAGAACACCTTGCCTACTGTGAAGCATGGCGGGGGGTCAATCATGCTTTGGGGCTGTTTTGCTTCTGCAGGTACAGGGAAGCTTCAGCGTGTGCAAGGTACCATGAATTCTCTTCAGTACCAGGAGATATTGGATGACAATGTGATGCAGTCCGTCACAAACCTGAGGCTTGGGAGACGTTGGACCTTTCAACAGGACAATGATCCCAAGCATACCTCCAAGTCCACTAGAGCATGGTTGCAGATTAAAGGCTAGAACATTTTGGAGTGGCCATCGCAGTCACCTGACTTAAATCCGATTGAGAACCTCTGGTGGAACTTAAAGCAGTTGCAGTGCGCAAGCCTAAGAATTTGACTGAACTGGAGGCTTTTGCCCATGACGAATGGGCAAAGATACCCGTAGATCGCTGCAAGACACAAAGCTGTTAGTACAACATCCTTTTACAGTTATAAGTACTAAGATTGAATGTCACTTGGGGGTTGAATAAAACTGATAATGATGTGAGCACAGAAAAGACATTTGTGGTTATTTCATTATAAATGTTATGTTATATTTGTCTGACCTACACGTGCCTCTTTGATTTAATTGTAAGCAAGATGACTGAATGATCAAAATCAATGTCAAACTGGCCAAAACACTCAATTTCATTGGGGGTTGAATAATTTTGAACACAACTGTATATATATATATACATACACACACACACACACACACACGGATGACGGCACTCCAGGGCTAAAATAATTTCTTAAACACTCCAGGCCCAGGGCCGGATTAACATAGGAGCAGATGGAGCAGCAGCTCCAGAATAGGCCCAAAGAAAGGATAAATTTGTCTGCATTGATGGGCATTTGGACCCCTAGATCTACACCTTCATAGCAGCTAAAGGGTCATGTGATGTATCACTGGAAAGGCCAGAGCATGACCTTTCCAATGATATCACACATGACCAGGTTTTATGTAACAATAAGAGTAAAATAATAAGCATTTTATTTTTCTTTCTAACAGCAATATTTTTCACTTTTCAGTTATAAACGGAACAATGATGCTGCAGTAACTCACCATCTAATTTTCATGTCACTAACAAGTGTGGAGGTGGTGGTACAATCCATTATTACAAATTGTTTCATCAAGAACCTAAACCGCCGCACTGCAGCAAAGTGCACTGGGGGGGGGGGAAGAGGCTTTGGAACCTTGTGCCACTAATCTTTACACCTCGCAAGGTCAACTGAGGTGTCAGACAGGACAGAGTCTGGCCTTTGCATTAATACCAAACATGACAATGTAAAATCTAAAAAGAAAAAACGAAAAAAAAATAATTGTATTTATTTTTTATTCCAAAGAGATGGTATTGTCCATTTGTCATGTATAAAATGAGCGAACCACTGCCATTACTCACCTTCTCCTTTCCCATGGTGGGAGCAAGGTCAGTGTTTTATACATCGTCATATTATTCATAAAACACCATTATCCAAAGCACATGGAAAATATAAAAAATTTTGGTTAAAATGTTATATTTTCTCAGAAAAATGCAGTAACAGGTTCCCATTTATTTATTTTTTTAACAAGAATTCCCTATAGAATATATGACCACAGAAGTTTGATAAAATATGAAAAAATAATTTTACACGCTGTGATGATTGAAATCTGAATGGAAATTTCCTCACACAGTATCTGCCTGGTTAGATATACCTATATATGCACTATTAAGTAGCCTAAAATATGTTGTCATTTCACTAAATTCCAAAGCCCACCAAAATATTCAGCTCCATAGAGATCTTAATCTGGCCCTGTCCAGGCCATATTACAATCCTATCGTCAGCGATCACCTGTGTGTCCGTTAACGTTAGCTCTGGTGGCCCTAACGCAGGTGCACCATATTACAAAAAAGTCCCCCCAGTGTCCTTCTGCGAATCACAACTTCGACCAGCTGGATATCGCAAGGTGAGATCCTGCAGGTCATGTGACCGGCAGCGTTGGCCTCATTGGAGTCCTATGGGCTCCATGGAGGGGAAGCTCACGGCGGCGCTGAGCGCTGCCCAAAGCAACCCGAGGCTTAGCGTCATGTTACGTGCAGGATGCTGGGTTTAGCGCCTGCACCGTAATATCACGCTAAAACAGGGACACTAAGGAGAAACCTACAGGCGCAGGTTTTTCTCCTTAGCGTCCCTATTTTAGAGTGAGGTTTGTAATATGGCCTGAAAGAGTGACATTACGAGACAACAAAAAAAACTGAAATTTTGATTTGGTAAAGTAGAAATATATATGTAGGTGCCTCTGTGTTGATATCACAATACAAAGCAATGAATTTGTAGAGATGTAGAAACCGGTTAATGGCCAGGACAGGAAATGACCACTGATTTCAGAATTATAAAACCATATATCAATAAAAAAATATATATGTTTCAGAGATAAAACAGAGCGGATAAATTCGGTTTTATATTTTGGCAATAGAGGTCCATGGAGGACAAGATCCAGCATCACTACCGCGTAAAAAGCTATAAATCCAAACAAGAAAAGTTCAGTTCAAAACTAGCAACATTTCTGCCAAGATTTAATAACAGTGTGTTAATACCTTGTCCAGGATGTGATTATTGTGAATGTAAACCAAGGATGTAAAAACACTTACTACATTGGTTCAAATGTCAAAATAATTAGGTGTGATAGTGCTGCCTTTCATGCTCTCGCCTTGAAACACATAGCTCCAGGTAATCAATTACTGCCCCAGGAAACCAGAAGCATGCGTTCCGTGCAGAGACACTTTAAACCACCTAGGACTCAAGCTCAGCTTTTTTTGGTGTTTTATAAAGAAATCAACGAAAAGGTTTGACCTGGAATAGATTTTAGAACGGGAGACGTTGGCCATTCATTTCAAGCTTGACTCCAGGCAGCATAGGTAAGAAAATATCAAAGAGACTTTGAACAATCAGTTTGCACAACGGAGGCATAACCTGCTACGAAAATCCTAACAAAGTGTGCTAATAGAAGATCCAAAGGCAGATGATCTCACTGCTTCCCATACAAAGACAAAGCATCAAGCACAACAAAATGAGGAGGCCCCACAGCATCAATACAAAAAGCCTCTCTATTCTAGGCATGAGTGGGGTAACCTCCCTCCACAGGCTTCCCAAACACTAGAGCTTCTTCGGGCTTTAATTGTGAGCACCTATGGTGAAGCTCTGTTTGAGGAGGAAAATACAAAATCAAAGAATATTCATGAAGACAAACATAAAGCTTTAACTTTTATTTAATTCCTTGAAAAATTATCATAAATATGGTTTCTTTTCATTACCCAGAGAAAAGCAGACAAAAAAGAAGTACCAAATTGAGAAATGACGGAAACATTATGTTGACTAGAACAGGTAATACAAAAAAAAAAAAATACAAATACTTTTAACAGACTTTGTAAACAACTATAGTGACTATTCACTAACTGGCCATGTCAGTGGCGTAACTAGAAACCTGAGGGCCCCGGTGCAAGAATCCACGAAGGGCCCCCCCCCAAAAAAATCTATGTATTTTTACTTAGTATTGCCTAGGGATGCACCGATACCACTTTTTTAAGACCGAGTACGAGTACCGATACTTTTTAAAAGTACTCACCGATACCGAGTACCGATACTTTTCTTTAATGTCATGTGACGCTTTCCAATAAGAACAGACCATATAAAAATGCCCCCAGCTCACATGTATATCCCCCCGATATATATATATATATTCATACTGCCCCAGCTCATGGATTTGCCCCAGCTCACACATGGATATTGCCCCAGCTCACACATGGTTATGCCCCCCAGCTCACACATGGTTATGCCCCCCAGCTCTCACATGGATATGCCCCCCAGCTCTCACATGGATATGCCCCCAGCTCATGGGTATGCCCCCCAGCTCATGGATATGCCCCCCAGCTCATGGATATGCCCCCCAGCTCTCACATGGATATGCCCCCCAGCTCATGGATATGCCCCCCAGCTCATGGGTATGCCCCCCAGCTCATGGATATGCCCCCCAGCTCTCACTTGGGTATGCCCCCCAGCTCATGGATATGCCCCCCAGCTCATGGATATGCCCCCAGCTCATGGATAATGCCCCCCAGCTCATGGATAATGCCCCCCAGCTCATGGGTATAAGGGCCCCCCAGCTCATGGGTATAAGGCCCCCCCAGCTCTTACCTTTGCTGGCCCCGGGCAGGCTCCGCTGGCGTTCCATTCTTCTCCTTGGCGAGCGGCCGCTGGAAACATGCGTCTTGGCCGCTCGCCGGAAACCACCTGATCAGCGCAGAGGTCTCGCGAGAGGATCTCGTGCGCTGGTCAGGTGGTTTCTCTCCCACGTGAGCGGCCAAGCTGCATGTCAGCGGCCGCTCGCGTAGGGAGAGGGACGGCCAGCGCGTGGCTCCCAGATTCCGGCGCTGATTGCCGGAATCTGGCGGGTGGCGCCGGGCCCCCCTCCAGTGGCGGAATGCCAGGGCCCGGTTGCAACTGCGACCGCTGCGACCCTGGTACTTCCGCCACTGGGCCATGTACAGCCACGTTAATGCATTTTCACTGTTCATAATGACGCTGCACTGCTTAGCAAATGCCAATTTCCCTGATCGCCAGCTAATTTTGCTGACTATCCCTTTACCATTGGCATTCTCTCTACGGAGACCAACAACCCCTAGGACAGGACCTGTGTCAGGAGACAGCAGATTGGCAAGGAGCAAGATGCTATATATCCAAAAGGAAACAGCCCACTGACGTCATTAATCCCACTGACGGTTTTCGCGAGTGTGGCTCTGGGTTAACTTTCAGTGCAGAGGGGGCGTGGCTTGGCGGCTGATCTGAATGGCCGCATAGAGACAGAGCTCCCGCACACCTCCGCTTTCTCCCCTGCACCGAGTGCACACTAGTGGACATGGGAAGAGGCAAGAAGCCCCCCCCAGGCTCCGGAGACGCCGGGGACCAGTGGGGATCCCTCCACGCCAGGCATCCGGCAGTTTTTCGCCCCACCGCCGTGACCACCTGAGGTTCTGGCCTCCCCCAACATGGCGCCGGCCTCACCATGCAGCTCCGAATCACCCTCGACGTCTGCAGCAGACACGTAGGAGGTCCCTGCGGACATCCTTTGCCTCCTACGTTCTCTCCCCAAGGCAGACCTGACGGTTGCCATCACCTCCCTCCGCCAATCCCTGGCAGCGGATATTCAGCTGCTGCGCGACGACTTCGGGGGCCTGCAAGAAAGCCTGGACCAGGTGGAGATCAAACAGAGGGCCCAGACCACTCTAAACACGGAGACCTCAGCCCGAGTTGATGCGTACCACCATCTCCTGGTCAATTTAACACGCCACGTGGAAGACCTTGAAAACCGCAGACGCAGACAGAACAGAATTCGTGGCCTCCCTGAAGGAGAGAAATCACCTGCGGAACTGGGTAGGATCTTGCTCCGTTTATTTAACTCCATCTTGGGACACGATCACGACTCAGATATTGACATTGAACGCTATCACAGAGCGGTACGTCCAAAAGGGCCAGCGGATACCCCGCCGAGGGATGTCATTTGCTTTTTACTTCGTTTTGGCATTAAGGAAGAGATGATCTCTCCACTCGCCCGCTTTCACTCCCTCCAGCTCGCAGGACGGGTGAAATTGCCCATACCACTCCTGCACCACCCTTGCGACGTGCCTGATGGGTTGGTTAAGGATCAAATCGTACCACGGACCCGCGGCCTGTGGCCTGCCAGGCACATCCTTTTACTGCCGCTGTCCCAGACACGCCTGGACCTGAGCCCACATGTGTTTCGCACAAAAAGTTTTTCTCTTTTTTGTCCTACGCATAAGGAGGTGACGGGAACCTTCTGCCGTGACTCGTATTTGATTGTTGCCACCGGAGTTGGCGAGACGCTCAAGCCACGTTCCCCGCTGAGCTGCAACCCACCTTTGTTCTGGTGGATCGTGTGACCTCTCGACACCTCGTTTGGTGCATGGGTTTGTATACCGCACGCGTTGCGGTAGCTTCTAACCCTAACCGCTGCCTGTGGAGACTTGTACCATGCAAACTATAAGCCTTTGCTTACGGCCCTATCGGCAGACTTGCAACATTGGTCCTTCCCGCATATCTCGTGGTTCGGACGTATCAATGTAGTAAAAATGAATATCTTACCCGCGTCCTTTACCTCTTCCAAGTGCTCCCCCTCCTCTTCTCTCACACTTTTTGTGCACAACTCCGCGCAATGATATCAACTTATGTCTGGAATTCTAAAAAAACGTGCATCAGTTTGGCCCTGTTGATGACCCCTAATCAACAGGGGGGGGTTGTGCTACCGCACTTCTGGCACTACTATGTGGCCTCACATCTACAACGCATCGTGGAATGGTCCAATAGCTCACTAAATAGGCCATGGGTCGCACTAGAACAAGCATCGGCACGGTGCCCCCTGTCCTGCCTCCCGATCTCCACCCAAAAAAGCATGGTGGACCCGCACCCCCTAATACAGGCCACTTTATGGGACTGGCGCTCCTTGAAGCGCACTGCGGATATTGCTCCCTTTCCTTCACCTCTTTTACCCCTTGGTTTTTTACCAATGGTTGCCAGCCTTCTCCAGGATCTTGTCCCCATCGGCCAACCTACCCCTCCGCGACCTAAACACTTCCTAGATGACACGGGCCCTATCCCCTGTGACCGTCTGCCTATACCAAATGCAGGCTCATTCCTACACCGATTTCACCATCACCGACTCATTCAATCTCTGCTATCCCTTGCCCCACTCCCGGACTATACTAGACCACTCACGCAATATGAGAGGTTGATAGAGGGGGACAGATATCCATTGCATGGTCTCTCCCTAATGTATGACATGCTTCAGGCCACGTCTTCCCTGACCAGCCCCTCTCGCACTGGCTGGGAACGCAAACTGAATATCGCCTTTGAGGACCACCACTGGCACGCACTCTAGCTCCACCACGGTGAGGGTTCAGGAGGCTATCTACAAAGTGCTCACGATGTGGCACAAGACACCCCAAGTTTTGAGCCATTACGCTGACAGGGAAGCCAGCAATTGCTGGAGATGTAACGCGCTCGAGGCCTCAACACTGCATATATGGTGGGAATGTCCTGAGTTTTGGCACTCTGTACATAACGGTCTCTGCGACGTCGCTGATCCCCGCCCCCGTTCACCCCGGAATTCTGTCTGCTCAATCACTCGTAAGACCCACCCGAGGTATTTCAGAAATCAATGGCCATCAGACTTCTACACGCTGCGTGTCTGGTTATACCAATGTTCTGGCGTCAGCCCACTGCCCCACCCCTTGCCGTATGGTTGTGCGAAGTGGAAAATATTCGATCAGCAGAAGAGAGGGTTGCTCTGTCCTGGGGCAAGGCCGCAGAGCACCATCAATCCTGGTATTATTGGTTGAGCAAATGCCTGCCCCGCATAGTAACTATGTACTTCTTGCTTTGACAACCCCTACCGTTAGCCCACAACAACTTTCCCGCACTCTAGGTAGTCCTGGTCACCTGACTACGGGAATCTGATTGATGTTTATGCCCTACTGCATTGTATTTACAGCAAGCGCCACATTTTATTCAATGTTTGTTTTTTCTGTGTTACCTTACCGTTATATTTCTCACTGGTGATACGATTTCCGTATGACTTCTCAAATTTTCTATAAAGCACAATATGTTTAGAAGAAAAAAAAACTTTCAATGCTGAAAGCGGTAACCCCGAGCCACACTCGTGCTGCATACATTACCTGTCCCTGCGCTCCCTCGCTGACCACCGCAGTCTCCAACGGCGATCGCAACCTTATACTTCCTGATTCCCTTCCCGCGAGAAGGGAACCAGGAAGTATGAGTGTCGCGATCGCTGGAGGAGACTGCGGGTGACAGCGAGGGAGCGCAGGGACAGGTATTGCATCCACCGGCATCCTGAGTGTTGCTTGGGGTTACCACTTCCAGCATTGGAATTTAACCCTGAGCCACACTCAGGAATACTGCTAGGGGACCAAAAACATAACCAAAAAAAAAATGGAACGATTCTGACATCTAAAAGATTTACAAGAGTGGGTGTCTGTGGAGGCGCTTACTAGGTAACTGTGGTTCCTTAAAAAAAGTGGGGGTGCTGCCTACAAGGGCTTGCACATAAATCTCCAACTAAATGTGCAAATAAATGTGTAGAAAAGGGTGAGGGTCCTAGTGGCGCAGTGGGTGCTTCCAAATATGGAGCAATCTAGATGAGTATTTCTAAATGCTGATATTATGGCTCAACTCTATTTATCATCCTGATAAATAGAGTTGAGCCATAATATCAGCATTTAGAAATACTCATCTAGATTGCTCCATATTTGGAAGCACCCACTGACCTCTAAAAGATGTCAGAATCGTAATGCCAGGGAGGTTAAACTCTACTATAGGATTAAAATCAAGGAGGCGACACCTTTTTAATGCAGGATTAATGATAAAGTCTCATCTTTTAGCTGGCCTCCCTCTCTCATGCCTCTCCCCCCTGCAACCCATTCTGAATGCCTCTGCCGGGCTCATCCACCGCTCTGTTGGCTGTTCCTCTCTGCAAATCCCTTCACTGGCTCCCCATCCACTGCAGAATTAAATTCAAAATCCTTACCCTGACCTACGAAGCTCTCACTAACTCAGCTCCCCACTTCCTATCCTCACTAATCACCAAATACACCCCAGTCCGCTCCCTAAGGTCAAATAGTGACCTGCGCCTAGCTTCTCCCCACATCATCTCTTCTCATGATAAACTGCAGGATTGCTCACTCGCAGCCCCCATCCTCTGGAATGCTCTCCTGCGTACGGCCTGACTATCCCCTAGTTTCTCTTCCTTCAAACGCTCCCTTAAGACTTTCCTATTTAGGGAAGCTTACCACCCAACTCACTGACACAACCAGTCCATCACTCTCACCTTGCAGTCCTCCACTCCTTTTTCCACCCCAACCCTTCTAGATTGTGAGTTCCCACGGGAATAGGGCCCTCGTTTCCTCCTGTACTGGTTTGTCAAAATGTGTTTCAATGTATTGTAACCCTGTCTATACTGTGCCCATTTGTACAGCGCTGCGGAATATGCTGGCGCTTTATAAAGATTAACCTCCCTGGCGGTGTTCCCGAGTGTGTCTCAGGGTTAAATTTCACCGCTGAGAGCGGTAACCCCGAGACACACTCGGGCTGGATACATCACCTCTTCCTGCGCTCCCTCGCTGATCTCTGCAGTCTCCTCCGGCGATCGCGACCTCCTACTTCCTGGATTCCTTCTCGCGAGGAAGGAACCAAGAAGTATAAGGTCGCGGTCGCCGGAGAAGGCAACTGGGGACATCGAGGGAGCGCAGGGAGAGGTGATGTATCCAGCGGCATCCAGAGTGTTGCTCGGGGTTACCGCTTCCAGCATAGGAATTTAACCCCGAGCCACACTCAGGATGCCGCTGGGGGGGAATAAAACCGCTTTCAGACGTGGTTTTTCCCAAGAATTAGACCGCCAGGGAGGTTAATAATAATAATTTGGACATCCTTTCTGCCACCCTGCATAATTGCAAAGTATTTGAAAGGAAGAGCCCCCTATGCTCACTGTAACAAAAGCTCCACAAACTTTATTGCTACAATAAAACAGCTATGGAGCGGGTCTAACGGATTGAAGGCTCAATAATGTGCACTTATAAGACACTTGATGTTCTAATTGCTGAAAATCCCTGTATAGTGCAAATATCAGATGTTACTCTAACTTCCATATGCAGGCATTTAATCTTTTAACCATCTCAGAATAACAATGCTAAATTGCTGCTTTATCCTACATTTAAATGTTAACTCCCATATTTGAAATAAATTGTATATTTCTTTCAAAAATAAAGAAATAAAGCTTGTTCATGAAAGGGTAAACTATGCAAATAAGCTTCCTGGAATGTCTAGAACACCAGCTTCTGCTATTTTCCAGATGGACTCCCAACAGAGCAGACTGACATGTGCAGCTGGGGGGCTTGATCTCCAACAGAGAAGCAGATCATCTATCAGTGAATTCATTTGGGAGATGAATGGGTTTCCATGGTCTGCATCTCTACAGACCTGTCAGTTTCAAGGTAATCAAGCTGACAATGAAGGATATAGCATAGATTTTATTTTAGGTTTATTGAAAGTAGCAACTTCACCTAGAGGAGCTTGAAAATGGTCTGTAGCATAACTATTTAGGCTGTGTGCCCACTGGGTCCATAGTCGGACGACCGACTTGGTTATCCGCCCACGGACGACGCCGTCGGCCAATCTGTGTCGTCCACTGGAAGCGCCTGTGGACGACCCAGGTCTGCCAACAAACAGGCCGCCAAATAAAAAAAAATAAAAAACCCTGCTGCGGGGAAAATAAAACCCTGTCCTTGTTGCTGAAACAGGGTTCCAGTACTAAGGACATCCCCATCTACCACAGCCGAAGCAGAAAAAAATTAAGAAAGTACCTTGCAGGAGTAGGCTGCAGGGGAGGGGGGGTAAACCCTCTGTCCCTGGTGCTGAATTAGTCGGAGGCAGTGGAAGGGGGCCGATTCACCTGCATGTTTTGGGATCGGTAGAATTACTTCAGACGATATCTTGATGACGATTGAGTTCAACAACATTTCATGCATATTAAACAAAGCATCTTCAAATTCAATAGATTTCAACACCGCGGACAGCAACACTGAATGCAGCTGGCCTGAAGAGAAAAAAAAGCCGCGTTTGGCAAGAGATAAAAAAGACTAGTCTTCGAACCCAAAATTTTGCCTAAAAAAAAATAAAAAAAATTGTAAAAAATACCTAAAAAAATTCTGATAAAAAAAAAAATCATTCACTAAAAAGGCTTTTTGCTGCGGATGAAAAAAATAAACAGTTGAGTAAAATAGAAAATATTTTTTTACATTGAACCCTATGCAAAAAAAAGAGAATTGAAGTCAGTAAAGGATGAAATGAGATACCTATAATAACAGTATTATGCTATGGTTAAGTATTTAGGCCCCTGATAGGACCTCACTTACAAAACGCAGAAAGTATTCAGGTCCATCAAAAGTACAAGTCAGCTTCTTATCCACACTAACCGGCAGCAGGTATAATTCCTTCTCTCTGGTGGGACAGCCGTTTTTGCATACAACAGTAATTACCATACAGAAGCCTTTCGTGGTGTATCCGGCAGCCTTGGGCGGGATATACAGCGACCTCAGGACTCCAGCAGCGTTAGGATAAATTAGGACATGATTCACAATAAAAAATAAAAGTGTGTTTATTAAAATAAAACACATCCAACATGTTTCGTTAGTCTAAGCTAACTTCATCAGGGATATGTATACAAATAAAAACCAAGTACATTTATAATGTCCTTAATAGTACAGTCAATTGCAGTCTTGCAATCACCAGGAAGTAAATACACGGTGATTGCAAGAGGCTGGTGTTCACAATTGGGACACAATTAAGAACAGATGGACATCTTCACTGGAGGATATCGATTTGTTGACTGTACTATTAAGGACATTATAAATGTACTTGGTTTTTATTTGTATACATATCGCTGATGAGGTTACCTTAGACTAACGAAACATGTTGGAGGTGTTTTATTTTAATAAACACACTTTTATTTTTTAATATTGTGAATCATGTCCTAATTTATCGTAACGCTGCTGGAGTCCTGAGGTCACTGTATATCCCGCCCAAGGCTGCCGGATCCACCACGAAAGGCTTCTGTATGGTAATTACTGTTGTATGCCAAAACAGCTGTCCCACCGGAGAGAAGGAATTATACCTGCTGCCAGTTAGTGTGGATAAGAAGCTGGTGTGTACTTTTGATGGGCCTGAATACTTTCTACTTTTTGTAAGTGAGGTCCTAGCAGGGGCCTAAATACTTACCTATAATAACAGTATTATGCTATGGTTATCTCATTTCTGTAGACGTCTGAGGATACGTATTGCTTTTTCATATTTTAAAAATAAAAAAAATAATTTTTCCTCTCCTGGGAGCACAAATTTGTTGTAATTGAACCCTATGGGCTGCCCAACTGAATTACTTCTCTATGGGGCAATTTCCTTGCCGAGGCATGGCAGTCCAATTATACGATTCATCTTTTTCATGTAACTTGGACCAGATTGTCCCGGTATCATCCGATAAATCCAACTGAAATTGGAAAGATCGCTAGTCTGTTGTCGCAAAAAATCGTCTGAAGTCGTCCGATGGAAGTCGGAGGCAGTGGAAGGGGGCTGATACACCTGCATGTTTTGGGATCGGTAGAATGACTTCAGACGATATCTTGATGACGATTGAGTTCAACAACATTTCATGTATATTAAACAAAGAATCTTCAAATTAAATCTTTTTCAATAATGCACAAAATATATACAAACAGTACGTGACCTGGTTCAGCCGGGGTTCTTGACCTTGCTCAAATTAGCTCTGAATTCCAAATGTAATTTAAGTTTTGAAAATAAGCATTGCTAATTGTAAATGGTTCAACTGGAGATGTAAAAGATGTGATTTAGCATGCAAGGACTGAGGGGTTACACATGCCGAACAGAACTGAATAGCTTCTTAAGCTGGCGGCTAAGAGTTCAAAAACAATAAACATTTTATAACAAGTATGGTAAACACAGGCCTTGGTGTAAACAACGGTTTCCCAAGGTAGTACAGGAGGGGTGGGGTCACGCCTATTCACCGATGGGGTGGCTGCAACCACCAGATGTATCCAGCCAAGCAACATGTATAAAACATAAGAAAAAAGTTCATCTGCGCTTATTCCCATTATACCGTGTGAAACAAAACACAATTAGAGGCTTTGGTTTCCATTAATGGCTATTAAGAGAGTAAGCTCACCCACCAAACGTCAAGGCACCTCTAGTGAGGTTGAGTCCTATCCAAAAATGAAGCCACAGGCTGCTGTGTAGTGAACCATCTTTGTTCTTATGATTTTTACATGTTGCTGGGCTGGAAAAAACTGGTGGTTGCAGCCGCCCCATCGGGGAATAGGAGCGACCCCACCCCTCCTGTACTATGTATGTTTTATTGTACCTCCAGCCAAGTCATCATTGCAGCAGGATTCCGTTCTGTGTCCATTTTTTCTAACGGTTTCCCAAGGACTGCATGTAACAGCATAAACAGTTTCTATACAAGTAAGAAAAAGTCTAAAAGCAGGTCTCTACTACAAATTAAAGAAATTACTTAGCAATTCACATACATTTTTCAAATTTAAAAACAAGCAAAACACCTGCTGTGAAAAGCAATCATTCCATTTCATAAATTCAAAGCTAAACCGAGTGTCACACTGTTACATTTAAAGTACAAATTGTAAATCTCTAATAAAGTCATTCTAAGGTCTTTGTTTCCCCACCAACTTGGTACATCTTTACGCACATTTTAATGAACTGGCTTTTAGTTATAAATAAAAAACAAAATTTTTTTATTGAAAACTACATTAAAATAAGATGTAACAACATTGAACCATACAGGATTCATAGCTCTTATCATTTTTGAACGTCAAAAACAGACACTTGCATTTTAAGAAATGCTGTTCAACCAACCACCCCAGAATGGGCCCTTTCTAATGTCCTAATGGAGACTCTCCGTCTGGCCCTCCCTAGTGCCACAAAAACAGTAGCCAAAAATTTGATTTTAGCTCAATGGTTCTCATCTCCTCATTTGACCTGGCACATTCCAGACTCCACTTTGATAAAGAGAGGTAAAAAAATTTTTTACTACTTGGAGCATTTCACTACTCTCATGCATTATCGATTTCAATCACTTCACGACCAACTGCAGAAATCATTTAGAGATACTCAATGGTACCTTCTTCAATTGCTAAGGGTCTTCACCCAATACATACATATGACTTGGTACGGCGCAATCAATGCTTTTGGAGGTTCCTTGTGTCTTTCAATACAGTGTTCATATATTCTTTACTGATGCTCCAGTGAACATAGAAAACATGAAAGAGAACAATTATAGTGTAATATTTTCCCACCAAAAAATTAGATTGCTAATGATTATCCAGTCACACATAAAGAGCCCCTGAACTGGCTCTGAGTGGATCCACGCTTGCGGGTTATTGCCTTCTTATTTATTAGGTGACCCACACCTTGCCTTCACCCAATATTTGTTTTGCCCACTGCCTCGAGGCATTCTGACTTTCTGGTAACCAAAGGTAACCATAGTGTCCTCCCCGTGGACACTTCGGCTCTCCCGTCTTTTCCTCTCTTGTCCTCAATATCTTCCCTGGGTGATGCTTAATCTTGACAATGTTATTGTGTTTTGTTATCGGAAGTATAGTGAAGCGCTATACTCGATTCACAAGCACAGATTTGCCTTCATGTTGGCAGGTGAGGTTTAAATTGCTGCTTAAGTAAACTAGTAACATGGGGTTTTTTTTTAGCTTAGCTATATGTGATACAAAGTGCAAATGACAATTTTTGGCATGTTTAATAGATGCATAACACTTAACTCATTCATGCACATTGGATAGTTGTGTATGTGCAGTTTATTCAAAATAGCAGTATATTCTCAGCATTTTCAAAATAAATGGATTCTTACACATTGTATAATATCTAGCAGTATTACTGGTTGGCTGTGAATCCTTGAGCTTTTATCCCCGCCTGGTGACAGCAGCATGGTAGCAACCAGTGTCGGCTGCTAACAGTTTTAATGCGGGGAGCAGACTGCAACCACATCCTGCATAAGCTCCCTCTGGATATATATATTTATATTAGGGCTGGTAATGATTAAAAATTTTGTGTTCGATTAATCAAATT
This sequence comes from Leptobrachium leishanense, assembly GCA_009667805.1. Taxonomy (NCBI): domain Eukaryota; kingdom Metazoa; phylum Chordata; class Amphibia; order Anura; family Megophryidae; genus Leptobrachium; species Leptobrachium leishanense. The sequence goes on from CM019063.1 coordinate 114,469,611, forward strand.
TTTTTTAAATCGATTAATTATAGCGCACATTCAGATCATACAGATCAGAAAAGAAAAACTTTAAAAAAGGACATAACATCGCTCCACAGTAATAAAACTCACCGCAAAGTGCGGTGTGTATGAGCGTATCACAGAATCCACAGCAATAAAACTCACTGATATATATGATGGATATATTGCCCCAGCTCACACATGGATATATTGCCCCCAGCTCACATGGATATATTGCCCCCAGCTCACACAACATGGATATAGTGCTCAAGCTTACATGGATATATAGTGCCCACAGCTCACACAACATGGATATATAGTGCCCCAGCTGACACAACATGGATATATAGTGCCCCCAGCTCTCCCACGTGTTTTGCTCCCTACGAGCGTCCGTCGGCATGAAGCTAGGCTGCGAGCGCTCGCCTGGGGACCACCTGACCAGCCGTTTCTCACAAGATCCCGGAATTCACGTGAACTCCGCAATCTCGCGAGATCGCAGCTAGAGAATCCCAGGCGAGCGGCAGGCAGCCACTTGTAGGGAGCAAACCACTCGGCGGCTGATCAAAATAAATTTGATCAACCAAAGAAATTAACGATTAATCTATTAATTAATCGTTATTTCCGCAGCCCTAATATATATATATATTAGGGATGCACCGAAATGAAAACTTGGGACCGAAACCGATAATGCCGAAAACCGAAAATCACTTTCTATATATGACTATATATATATATATATATACATACTGTGTATACATGTGTCTGGTGTGTGTAATATATATATTTATTTATTTATTTAGTTAAAAAGGATTTTACCAGGAAGGATACATTGAGATTTCTCTCGTTTTCAAGTATGTCCTGGGTTCGAGAACATTGAGTGGTTACAGTTGTTACAGAAATACAAAGTAATAAAATGCAAACTATTAAAAACAAAAAACACAAATATACAGATTAATTTATCATGGGAAGCCTAGAACCTTGGGTTAATTAGGGTGATTTGCAAAGTGGAAGCAGCTGGAAATTAAGCTACAAATTTCTGACCAGCACTGGGTGGGACAGCAGAGTCCAGGAGCAGCGCGGTGGCAGAGGGTGATGTGAGTGTGTGACCGGGCTGTGGAAGAAAGAATTTGCAGAGTCAGAACGTGTGGGCTGTATAGAGTAAATTTGTTGACGACCTGGGAGGGGAGAAGGGGGAGGGGCAGGCATATGGCAGCATGGCTTTAACAAAGCAGGAAATACATTTAGCAAGAAAAAACAAACAGTCAAAATATTAATAGATAGATGCAAGCATAAAATATTAACAGTACGATTAAAGTCAAAATTGTGGCGTAGAATTGCAGAAGACATGTTGAATCGCCGGTACCTTCAGATTCAGAGTCCAGGAGCAGCGCGGTGGCAGAGGGTGATGTGAGTGTGTGACCGGGCTTCAGATTCAGAGTCCAGGAGCAGCGCGGTGGCAGAGGGTGATGGAGTGTGTGACCGGGCTTCAGATTCAGAGTCCAGGAGCAGCGTGGTGGCAGAGGGTGATGTGAGTGTGTGACCGGGCTTCAGATTCAGAGTCCAGGAGCAGCGTGGTGGCAGAGGGTGATGTGAGTGTGTGAAATCTATCAGAAATGAAAATTTTGGAACGAAACCGGAAATGACTTTTTTCCCCTACAATTTATTTTAAGATAGTTTTTTGTATAAATGTATTAACCTCCCTGGCGGTATTCCCGAGTGTGACTCGGGGTTAAATTTCGCTACCGCGAACGGTAACCCCGAGCCACACTCGGGCTGGATACATACTCACCTCCTCCTGGCTCCCTCGCTGTCCCCCGCAGTGTGATCGCGGCAAGCTGCTTCCTGGAAGGCTCCCTGCGAGTCACACGATGCAGGGGGCGGGGCTAGCATAAAAGGAATCTTTTTTACAGTATACATTTTGGATTATACAGTGTAATGTTGATGAACGGCCACTAGGTGGCAGTACAGGATAAGAAATAGACCATACATCGTCTCACCCTTGCTTGCAGACAGATTTCAGAGTTTTTTGTTGTATTTTATTGAATATCATTTATTTGCATTATTTTGGATAATTATTTTTGGGATAATAAATTATTATTTCGGGTTTCAAACTTTATCGGACTCAGTGTATTTACTATTTATTTATAAAGGATTTTACCAGTAAGAACTCTTGATTGCACGGATTTCAGTGCGTGATTCCTAATTATTACAGGCTATGTACAAAAACACGTTTCCTTTAAAAAAAAAATTGAGACACTTTTAGACACAAAATTTTGAAAAAATTAGACCGCCAGGGAGGTTAGTACTAGACTTTATTAAATTAATATCATGAATTTAAATTAATCCACATTAAAATGTTTAATGTCCTATTTGGGTGGAGTTATTTTGCATCTAGTGTTACACCCACACCCATTTTATAGTTGCAGAAGAAATTTCCATATCCCAGCAATTCAGAGAACTCTGCAACTATAAAGTTTATTATTTGTTGTGTGGAGGCTTTTAATCTAATTATTTTGCCCTCCAACACAACTAAAATAAATAGATATATATATATATATAATGGCTCAGATGGAGCCTAAACATCAGTCTGTTTCTCTTAATCTCTTATTTTTTTAAAGTGCAGAAAAACAAAGCATTATAAATGTGCCTTTAAGATGCAAAGGAAAAGATAAACATTGAATGTGTATACGTTCCATTAACTTTTTGGAGGCATGGATGTAAGCTCCCACATTAACTCCCCTCTTGTACGCTGAGCAGACACCTCTGGCAGGAAGTCAGTGATAAATCACTTGTTCCTTGTCACTGAGAGGCCAGAGATTACTGCTTGCCCTGATGGTGTGTATCATGCAGTTAACCCTTTATGTGCAGAAATAAATGTGTAGCAGCTCCTGCCTCTTTCCAATTACAATTATCTCCAGCTAAGCAGCATTGAAAGAGTGCTCGCTCAGTGTCAGCTGGGATCATCAATTTTCGGCTGTCTTTTTCAGCTGGTGTTTTGCTTTCAGGCCTAAACTGATAACCCCATTATCGGCAGAATCTATTGGTGGCCGAAATTCCAGTGCAACCCTGATATATATATATATATATACACACACACATATATACACACACGTTAATAGATGCCCTGGAAAACATGGCTGATCTGGTAACTCTAGTGCTCTTTCAATACGAGTGTTTGTTGAGATAATGCTGCTTTATTAGCCATCAATGCACACAGTATCACCTATTAGTTTTATAAAAACTAACCCTTTGCCATCCATTAATCACCTTTATTGTCCACAATTATCCCAATCATAATCCAGATTGACAGTCCTTTGCTCCACCAGAATTAACACTGCATTAACCCACTCTATCCCATCTAGTTTTACCTCCACAGTTTATTAACTTCTTTTCTCACATTAGCCATACCAACACCTGATTAATCTACTGTTCTCAGCCCCTGTTATAACATCTCCACTTTTATTAACCTCTAACATCAAATACAGTATGGCTTGATCACCCTTACAAACCTATTTTAGCCCAACCAATATTACCTTCCCCATTAACCCATTCTGACACACTTATTAATAGTCTCATTACTTGGGCTGCAATTTGGATTGATATTTGCCATTGCTGCATTTATTGATTCCTCTGTCAGTTTTACCCTCATCAGTATTCCTTACCACAAGGGGTTACCTTGGCTTGGTGGTTCACTGGGAATGAGCGAGAGAGGAGGGCAGGCTAAGGTGGCAGGCCCAGCTCTGAGTAAAATCTGAGTACACTCTCTGGGTTGCTTTCCCTTCTGCCACCACTTACCTTTAAGAGTGAAAAGCTGTGCTATCTCTAAGCAGCTGCTTCTCACTCAGAAATGGACTTCTGGGCTATGTTTCAATATATTGATATATATATGTTACGGTTAAAGTCCGAAGTGCGGGTAATCCTAGCATTACCCAGTTGTCATTAGCAAAAGTCCGAAGAGAAATTAAATTTCGGACTTTACCCAGGTAATCTGCAAAGTATCCAGAGGCCTCTGGGTACTCTGGTTTTCTGCACTGTTTTAACCAGGTAATTCGCACATTACCCTAGTGTTGCTGGATAAAGTGTGATGTGCAATGAAACATCGTACTTTATCCGGGTAATCTGTAAAATATCTAAACCCCTCTGGGTGCTCCGCTTTTCTTGGGTTTTAAGCAGGTTACAGTTGACTGAATTCCGAGGATTACCCGAGTAAAGCTGCAAACTGTTATCCGACTGATAACAAAATTGTGTTTTTTGTTATTTTTAATGAAATTGTATCCACAGTCACAAACCACTCTAAGGGCCCTATTACATTATTCACATAAAAATGCATGGTAAACGTGTGAATTTTTGCGCGAAGCATCAAAAGTTAACGCGCGTAAATCAACGCTGGTATTACAATCCTCGCGCATTTTTTTATCTGTCAAAAATAACGCGCGTAAAAAGGACACGCAAAAACACACGCGCAGTAATGTTGCGTGCAGAAGTCAGTGTGCGGACTGCTTTTTTCACGCGATTCAGCCAATCAGTATTAAGAACCTTAATTGTCTCACGTTACGTTTTTGCGCCTGTCAGTCAATCTGCGCATATATGCTGTATCAAAAAAAAAAAAACACGCACAATTTCTCAAATTTATTGGTTTGGTATGTGTAGAATGTGTAACTATTCTTTGCTGTATTTTTTTTTTGGGCTGGTGTATTTGGGTTCGGCCAGGACGTTCAGATTTGCCGTTACCACTAGCTTTTAAAAGATGTTAAAATTATGCTCGCAAACGCTGTGCGTTAAATTTTGCACATAGATTGTAATACCATCCGCGTACCAGCGCAGAAACGCATTTGCACTCACAATGTTAAGTATAGGACTCACGCAGTACAGTACGCTCACAAGGGGTTCGCGCAGGTTCACCCGCGTTAAGACGACTGCGTGCGTTTGTTGCACTGACATTGTAATACGACGTTCTGCGCAAAGGGTTTTGACCATCGCGTTAATGCATTTTTGCACGCGCGCAAACATTTGCATGAATATTGTAATAGGGCCCTAAATAACTGTCATGTAACTCTGTGCATTAATTGTCTGAACATTTATTTACGAAGATAAAAGATATTATATAAAGAGTAACCTGATGGTTATTATGTATTATAAATTATATCTAAGCACATATGACACATAATAAAGATCATGTTTCTTGAACCCAGGACATACTTTTTAAAACGAGAGAAATCTCAATGTATCCTTCCTGGTAAAATCCTTTGCAAATAAATAAATAAATATAAGAAACATATCCTGTTACTCTGTATATTCATTATATCCTTAATACATTTTAATGTTGGTCTTTTGCCATTTTCATTGATAAAATCCATAGATAATGGCAAAATTCACTGCTGCCCAAGCGGGGTTGGATGCTCTGCAGATTACCCAGGTGAAGCTGTGGATAGTCCTCATATTACCCGGTTGAAGCTTCAGACTTGCACATTATCCGGGTAAAGTTCGAATTTTTCAGCTCTTCCAGACTGTTACCCAAGGGCAGTTGGTTAGTCCTAAAATTACCCGGGTAAAGTCCGAAATTTTCATTTTTTGCAGCTTTACTCAGCGGTTTTGGGTAATGTCAGGATTACCCAGGTAATCCTAGGATTAACCGCACGTCGGGCTTTACCTGTAACATATATATTACCCAGGCATCATTAGCAAAAGTCTGAAGTGAAATGAAATTTCGGACTTTACCCGGGTAATCTGCAAAGTATCCAGAGGCCTCTGGGTACCCTGCGTTTCTGCTCTATTTTAACCGGGTAATTTGCAGATTACCCTAGTGTTGCTGGATAAAGTGTGATGTGCAACGAAACATCGCACTTCATCCGGGTAATCTGCAAAGTATCCAAACGCCTCTGGGTGCTCCGCTTTTCTTGGGATTTCAGCATGTTACAGTTGACTGAATTCCGAGGATTACCCGGATAAAGCTGCAAACTGTTATCTGACTGATAAAAAAAAGTGTTTTTTTTTGTTATTTTTAATGAAATTGTATCCACAGTCACAAACCATACTAAATAACCATAAAGGTTACTCTGTGCATTAATTGTCTGAAAATTAATTTATGAAGATAAAGATATTATATAAAGAGTAACCTGATGGTTATTATGTTTTATAAATGATATATGAGCACATGACACATAATAAAGATCATGTAACTCTTTCACATTCATATAAGAAACATATCCTGTTACTCTGTATATTCATTATATCTGCAATACATTTAAATGTTGGTCTTTTGCCATTTTCATTGATAATATCCATAGATAATAGCAAAATTCACTTTTATCCAAGCGGGGTTGGATGCTCTGCAGATTACCAAGGTGAAGCTGTGGATAGTCCTCAGATTACCCGGGTGAAGCTTCAGATTTGCACATTATCCGGGTAAAGTGCGAATTTTTCAGCTCTTCCAGACTGTTGCCCAAGGGCAGTTGGTTAGTCCTAAGATTACCCGGGTAAAGTCCGAAATTTTCATTATTTTGCAGCTTTACCCAGCGGTTTTGGGTAATGTCAGGATTATGCGGGAAATCCTAGGATTAACCTCACTTCGGGCTTTACCCGTAACATATATATCAATCAAAATGCTGACAGTTGCATAAAGCAATATGAAAGGAATATTATACCCTCTGAAAAGCACAATAAAAAGCTAACAATTCTATGAACCATATTACAAAGATCTTATACATTAATCAAAGAGTCATTGACATCTCAGCAGGGTGGAGTAAAAAACCTACAAGCATTTTTACAGCAGAATTCTGACCGGTTTTAAACACAATTTTGTGGTTTAATTTCAAAACAAAATATGTATGCAAAGTGATGCATTAACGAGTGCACAATTTCTCCATTTTCGAAGCCCGGACCAAGAAAGTTACAAAAAATGAACATAAAATACCATGGGCCATATTACATACTTGGGGCTAACTTAACCAGAGCTGTTTAAACTTCCCAGAGCCATTATAGCCTGTGGAGGTTTTACGTTTACAACATCTCTGGTTAAGTTAGCACCAAGTAAGTAATATGGCCCCATGTTTGCCAAGCACCTGCTAGACTGCAAGTTTAGGTCCAGAACACCGCTGCTTGCAGGACACAGGATCTCAATGGCAGCACCGGCAAATTGAGGTCGCCGAAGGAGAGAGCACCAAAATTTTGCTGAAATTTCAGTGCTCTCTGAATAACCGCTTCTCTTTCAGAGGGTTCTGCATTCCCGTTTATAAAATTCCACATGCACAGAGGAAGCAGAAAGAGGATGTGAGAGATCAACCAGAGAGCAAACGATATCATGGAAAATGTGAGGAACAGGCAGCAAGGAGAAAGGGAATTATGATTTCATTATGATTGAGTTAAGGGACTAGATCAATCACTATGCTTATCCAGCGCGCAGGCAGGGTTAACCGTCGGTTCTGCTTGCTGGCTAAGCATAATGGGATATACAGGTCATAAAGACTATTGGTACATGACCAAATATATGGCCAGGTCTATAATTTTGCTGATAAGAGTCATGGTGACTACGTGTCATGCTGCTATTTTAACAGTATCAAAATAGCCTGTGTTTATCCACCTCCCCCCCCCAGCAGCCAGTGAGCTACACAAATACAAAAAAACCGCATAATATGAGTAAGGGGTCAGAATATAAGGGAAGCCATGCTAAACCTATTATCCATTGCAACTATTAAATTAAGTGGATTATAAAGCTATTAAAAAAAACTAAAAGAAAATGGTACAGATTTCTTTTCTGTTCACTGACAAACACAGGTGTCCCAAACTACTCAACGTATGGTGTGTTAACAAGTATAGGAATCGCAGGAGAGGTGTGTCAGGGACAAAGTAAGGGACACCAGAATTGATTTTAATGCAACATACAGGACAAAGATGGCAGACATTGGTTATATATTATTCCAAAGGAAAGTGTGATAAAATGTGTCCGTGTTTGCGTGAGATCGTCTCCCTACTGTACTTAGAGTGCCTTAACATTGTAGATGCAACTTACATTTACGTTCTACAAGCACCTTCTTCAATGAAGATGAGAATGACAAGGAAAGGCAAAAAGAAAAAAAAAACTGACTCAAGATGAGAGCTGAAACATCACAATGGTAATAAATTATGCAACACACAGAAAACCAAAATGCTTTCATCTCATCCTTATAGCACAGAGAATACCCACAGAGCAGCTACTGTATCTCCACTAATGCGCACGTTCCTGTCAGCGCACATCATCTTCACTCTGCTCTTCAGACACCTTATTTACATTTGTAAAGTGGAGTCACTTGTTTTCTTGTTATTTTTTCTTTGCAGCCGTGTCACGTACATTGCGTTTTCCTTTTCTCTATTAATTGTGTTCTGATGAAATGCAAAGCAGCAGAGCATCCCTGACAGGGTTTGATGGGGCACAACATAAACTTACAAACAAATTCCAACTTTGAGGCATGCCAGCCTTCCGACTCCTCTTTTCGAAGCTTTGCTCTGACACAAAGACAAAGAAAAAACAACACATTTGCATATTCTAATTAGACAAATTCAAATGAGATGTGTTCTTATTTTTACAAGAATGACAGTGATTTTGTGCCAAACAGGGCTTTTTCCTGACCTCTTATGCAGATACAGAAGCACAATGCTTGTAATTGAATTGTGTACACTGTACATGTACAAAGTCAGATTAAAGCGACCGTAAGGTCAAAAGGAAAGAGATTTCTTATTTTAGGGTCTCAGTTCTAAGTGGGCTATTAACGTTTGAAAGATGCTCAGTACTTTTTGCAGGGCATCCTACAAACAATAACCAGCTCCTTGGTGCTTTTAAAAGGTTCCTAATACTATTTGTAGATGTACAAAGGTATTGGAAGCTGTAGACTACAAGTCTCTAGTTATTCTCCAGATTCTATAAAAATGTAAACTAATTCCAGATTTCCAAACTCTGGAAAGAAGTGTTTTTCTGCATTTCTATTATACATAACGGCATCACTTGTTACCGCCAACAACTCGAGTTGCTATTTCAGTCAAGCTGCAAACACTGCTCGTCTCGTAGCTGTTACGACTCCCTCCGGTAAATTAAAGAGTCCCATACTTTGTATCGGAACCAGTAAATTGCAATCAGCAGGAAAATAACGAGCGATTACAATGTCGTTGCTTATTCTCGTCTGGAGGCAGTATTCAATATTTAATACCTTGTCCGGGACTTTGATGTTAAGGGATTTTATTTCTGAAAAAGCACTTAAAGTGTACCTGTCATGGGCAAAATCTCGTTTGACAGAGCGTGTCTCATGTAGGTCAGCATTTTTCCGCTAATATAGATTATGCAAAAAGGCGCATATATTTCCATTTCAAAATTTCTCCATCTCAGCGAGAAGGGGGTCGCTGCAGAGAGCCATCCTACAGGATAGACCCCTGCACACTCCGTGTGCTGCGCTACCTGTCACTCCGTGCGTGACAGGCAGTCAGTGCAGCACTCGCAGCGAGCTGTCCTGTAGAATGACTCTCTGCTGACAATTGTCTTCATTACTGCAGCATGCAACGGTGACGTGTAGGACCAGGGAAAACTTTAAAAAGAAACATCTCCTGCCCATTGCAACTTTTTCTTGCCAGAATATCACACACAATTACAGGCTACCTCCCCTTCCAAATCCCGCGGTGTGTCTAGTCTCATACACAACACATTCCAATCCCATAGTCAAATTGTCAACCTAATGGGAGATTTTTTTTTATTTGCTCCATTAATCCGGTTGATTATACGTTTGCTAACATCTATTGTCCAAACTCTGGCCAAGACCAGTACATTATGGAGTGTGTTGACAGCCTTCCTAGAGTCAGGAATGTCAATTACTTGTGTGTGTGGAAACTTTAATGTTTCCCTGGATGCTTCCGTACAGCATACCAGGCAAGAGAAGGCCCATTCATGAAAATACCAAAAACTATTCTGAATTCCAACTTTATCATGTGTGGAGACTGATGCACCCTGGGGAAATGGATTATTCCTTTTATTCGACCGCTCACAAGACGTATTCCAGATTGGACTACTTCTTGATGACCAGCACAGTTCAATTCGGTCTTGTGAGATGGTCGAGCCATGGCCCGATCACCTATCCCTTATTGCTTCCTCTCGCAGCTTTGGCAAGTCTCCCTTTAACTTAATGAATCTCTGCTGGCCTGCCCTGAAGTGACAGAGATCATCAAATATGAACGGTCACACTTTTTTAAAGAGAACTCTTCTGACGTTTTCCCCCTTCTCTTATGGCAGTCGTATTGTGACGGAAAGGTGTCTCGTCCGCCTGCGGGTGTGCTCAAATCTGCGTTGAGGTCTTCTCCCCCCTTTCTGTTATCCCACCGGCCCGACTACCAAGGTTGTGACACTCGGCGTCTCGAGCGGCCGGGTACAGCTTCGTGAGCGAGATGTCAGACGTAGCGAGGGGGACCTTGACGTAAACCCAGCCCGACCACTGAGGGATGACACTCAGCGTCCCGAGCAGCTGGCCGCTGACCTGTGCAGGAGCTTTTATGGTTAAAGATCAGAACAGATTCTCTCCGCGAAGATTCGGATCTCCCAGTAACCGGGTTAACCAATGGTCGATCGTTCGGAGGTCTTCTCGTATCACCCGGCGGACGATGCGCTTATTCGCGGCACAACACTGACCTATCCGGATCTCCCGGTAATCGAGTTGGCAAGCGGTCGATCGTTCGGAGATATTCGGATCGCCCAGCGGTCGTTGTGACCCTTCGCTGTGCGGCGCTGACCAATTCGGCTCTCTCCGCGGCTACAGGAATCTCCCTTCGACCTGCAGTAACTTCCGGATCACGCGGTAGTCGATGCGCCGCGCCCGGCAGGGTAGTGATTCTTCGGATCTCCCGGTAGTTAACGAAAAGGGTTCCGTCGGCTAGAGGTATTCGGATCGCGCGGCAGCGGCACGTGATATCCCTCCGATTCGCCCTGCGTTCTGAATCACGAGGGATGTCAGATACGGTCGGTGAACAGAGACACGAGACGCAGCTGCATGAACTCAACCAAAGACAACTTTTATTTTAACACACATGCATTTATAACTTTCACCACGAGCTCCACATCTGGAAAACCCCCTGCCCGCCCACACAGGTATCATTGGCTCACACGAATCGGGGCGTTGCCGATTCGGGACCGGATGGTCCGAATCGGCCATTTTACCTCCTGCTCCACCCGATCCGAACACGAGGCGGTAGAAAATGGCGGCAACCGCGGCAGATCTAGTCCGGCATAACATTACACAATATACAACAAGACACTTTTTATTTACAGGTACATCCTTCCTCCCCTCCAGAATGCAGGATTGTTGGTGCAACGGCACAAACACGCAGTTTATTGAACATCAATGTCCTGAACCCCCGTTTCTGGCTGAGGGTGCTGGGCCAGTCCATCACACGTATAAAGCAGTCATTAGAGATATTTGTATTAAATGGGGCTCTTACTTCAAACAACAATATACACAACACTTAGATTTGTAAAAACACCTGAATGAGTGCGTCTGAGACCATAAACTAAACCCCACGAGTCGTTGTCACAGGACCTAGCAGGTCTCAAATCCCAACTAATGGCAATGGACAAACAGCAATATGTATGGGCGACTAGGAGATTTAAGATTAAGTTCCATCATTTCAGTAACAAAGCGACCGTTTGCTTATAAATAAACTTAGGCAAAGGATTTGGAGATCTAAGATCGGCGCCTGGTAAACAGGGAGGGTAAGATGCATCATCACCCATAAGAAATAGTGGATAGCTTTGCGACTTATTAAATGGGGTGTCTGGCTATACATTTCAATATTAACATAAACTGGACAGGCTTTCAGAAAAAAATCCTAAATTATTTATTGGAAAGCGGTCACGTGACATTAAAGTATCGGTAATAGGTATCGGTGAGTGCCTGGAAAAAAAAAAAAAAAGAGTATCGTCCTCGATCTTAAAATATTGGTATTGTTGCATCCCTAGTTTCCTTTCTATAAACACAAGCTATGGGGCATCTTCCAGTATGAACTAGCACCTCCCTTTTGTTAAATGTAATAATAAAGTGGCTCATTCATAATAGAGGTGACGCCATTGAGTTGCTGAAGTTTAATAGCTTGTATTAACTTTTCCCTTTTGTGGTTTGCCATTACTGGCTGCAACGGTTCAGCTCAAACACACCATTTCTGTCTACTTGTTAGCTGGATGTCAAGCTTACCGAAAGGAAGGGCAGCGTAACTTCTATACAAAGAATTACCATAGCTTTCTATGCCAGATTCTGTAAAAAGAGCTGCGCATGAGTACAAAATTTGCTTTGTTCAAGCCAAACAGACGTACACAATATAATTTCAAACAAGGATTTAGATTTATTTTTTTTATTCATTTATGAGGTCTGGAGCAATTATTGGGCAGGTGTTACATCCTCTCATGCTTACATTTTCTGATCACAGACCGGCCTTTAAATTCCAGTAAAATTCTCATTGGGAGATTCCATCAGAATCCACAGTGTAAAAACGATCATCTCAAATTGTTCCGATTCTGCAACGATTTATTTTACTTTTTCCCGCAGCTCTCTTTATTTTCTAAAACACGCAAGTCCCGTGACATTGTCCTATTCATTTCAAGGTCAGTGTTTTCTATAATTCATACGGAAGCCTTTAAACAGAGGTAATATTAAACTTTAAAATGCTTAGAACACATGAGAAAACCAAAGATTCTATACTTCAAATGGCAAGGACATATCTAGAGGGGAGAAAAAACTCTAAATGGGGAAGTCAGTCATCCGTATCCGCCTGAAACAACATGTCAAAGGGGCACATGCAATGAATTTCAGATCAGATATATATATCATATTATTCTGCAGATAAAGCAAACAAAATTTTAACATTCAGACTTACAGCCAGACTTCAATCTTTTGGAAAATGAAGATGGTATGCATGATAAGCAAGAAAAGAGTGAAAAGATATAAATGCATAAAAAAGGGGGGGAAGCAGCACAAAACATACTCTTAAAAAGGTATCAACTTACACACACTGACATTTACATTAACCAAGCAACATCGTAGGAGCGATGTATTTACAATTCTTAAGGCAATTTAAAATGTACATGAATTACTCCAGAATATCCTGTAATTTCGGGGATCATCAGGACTATTCTTGATGGCTGTGACAAAAACTATTCTTTATGATGACTGAACTTAAAGTGCAACACATGTTGATAAAAGGACACTCTTGCCGCTGTGCACCATATGTAATTTGAGTGGCCAGTGACCCGAGTGTCCTCGCCCCTGTTCCCCAAGCACTGATCTCAGCCTCTTCAGAAGGTGGGACTCTATGGGACTTTTCCCACAGTCGATAGCTCTCAATACACTCATATTGAGAGCCATCAGATTGGTTGGACTCTGTCTCAATCGTCCGGCCTTCCCCTAGTCATGTTTCTTCTACAGATTGAAAGAAAGCCAAAGTATGTCGCATCCAGTGCAGAGCTGAGAGAGCCCAGCCGTTCAAAGGAATTTTAGAATGGACTAAAACGGGAGAGGGATGGGGGAAAGAGGTTGCCGTGATAGTCTGGCTTAATGTTTAACCCCTCTTTCCCCCTTACTGTTTAACTCCAGAGTATGCCTTCAATTATTTCCCACCCTGATTTTATCAAGGCTTGACTTTTGTCTATTGACTCCAGGTCAAAGAATTAAATACTCAAAGTTTCACTGAAATTAGCATACACGAGGTATGTCACTGCTACGCAAAGCTCTGAGCGACAACGTTACGTGTGTATTTAGTCCGTTTTCTAGGGTTAACTTAAAACACATGCTTCCATAAAGCAGTGAAGACATATGGTTGCCTGAAAATGGGGTTAGATAATAACTAAGTTGCTACCCTTTCATAAAATTATCCATTTAAAATCAAGTCATGCTATGTATTGGTTAATGATCTACTTCAATGGGTTATGAATATGCTTTTAGTGTTCATTTGTATCTTGCGTACAGTATGTCCACTGCCAGATACAGAATGATTCTCTTTGAAAGTGCTCGTCAAATAATTCATTTTTTATTTTTACATTTTTTAAGTTACTGTAATGTTGGGGGCTTCCAGCCTCTCCAGTGTGCTTGAAGGCAACATGTCTGATGCTGCTCGCTGACCAACGCCTGGTTTAAATAGAGACAGGCAGGGAGGTGGCTGCATGAGTTGCGGCTTGAGAGGGGGGCGCGGTCTGGTGAAGGTCTTTTAAAACCCTCAGTTCCTTCTCAGCAGTGCCAGATCGTGGTTATCCATACCTGAGCTCCTTGTACCTGAATTCTCTCGTGATTTAACCTGTTATTGATCTCAGCTTGTCTTCTGACTATTCTGCCTTCCGTTGCCCTAGACTATTTTCTTGTACTACGCTTCTGCACTGATATCGACCCGGCTATTCCATTTGACTAATCTATACTCTGTATTCCTAATTCTGGTTCGTCTGACTACCCCCGTGTTGCTAACCTGGTTTTGTATTTCGACATTGTCTTTGATTAACCCGGTCTAGCTAGTATACCTGGCCAATTCTAAGGACCAGACAGTTAGGTATTCTTCTACGGCTACTCTGTCGGTAGCTTTTGGGCTCTGTGGAGTGTTGGGCGTTAAGGACTGCGTGGTGGGATCCGGGAACCGTGACAGTTACACGTCGTGATCTCGATACTCCACCCATCACCTCCTCCTGAAGGTACATAATACAGCGGAGGGGGGCGTGGCCGGACGTTGCAGCGCGCGGTCACATGTGAGGTGAGCTCCTGTGACTGGCGCTAAACTTTTCATACCTGAGGCTAAATTACAGCAACCCCGGGGCTGAAACTTCACCCACAGCTGGGTGACATCTCCTGGCTCCCAGATGGTGCCCCCTAAGGCGCAACGAGCGTTGGAACCGGCAAAATCGGCAAAAAAAGACCGGGTTCGTGAGGCCCAAGATGGCGGATCTCCCTCCTCGGTTTCCTCTTTCACCATGGAAGCGGCTGTCGCAGGCCCACCCTGCATGTCTGACACCTCACCACCTTCAGAAAGCAGACTACATGCCATGCTGCAAGAACTCTGAGCTACTATACAAACGGATCTTAAAGAGGCGCTGCAGGAGCTGAGGCGCTGCAGGAGCTGTACAAGACCTGGGTGAGAGGACAGACTCGTTGGAGGCTAAGACAGACGACCTATGTTTGGCCCATAACGACTTAGTGGACTGTCATATAGCTTTGCAGACTGCACATGACACCATGGCAACGAAATTGGCCGATTTGGAAGACCGCTCACGGTGTAACAATGTACGGATCCGGGGCATTCCAGAGGCAGTAACCCCTGCTGATCTTCAATCTTATATAATGGAACTTTTCCAGATCCTGGTACCAACGTACTCGTCACAGGATTTCCAGATGGATCGGGCACACAGATTGCCACGCGCCAAGAACCTGCCGCCCTCAGCTTCTAGAGATGTTCTAGTCCGGGTGCACTTTTTCCATGTTAAAGAAGCGTTAATGAGAGCAGCACGGAAATCTATGCCTCTGCCTTCTCCGTATGCCGAAGTTTCTTTTTACGCAGACCTGTCAACAGCTACCATGTCTAAAAGAAGGGAATTTTCATCTTTCACGAAAATTCTACGTGACCACAACATGGCGTATCGATGGGGATTTCCCACAAAGATCTTGTTATGGCGGGAGGGAGTCTTGCACGTTATCCCTGATCCCCTCACTGGCATGCGTTTGTTGACGGAATGGAAAGTCGTATCTGAGTTCACTCCTCCCCGGGAGGAATCATCTTCGCCGCTGAAAATTTCTCCGGAGTGGCATCGGGTCCGGCCGAAATGAGGGGCTCTGATCCTCCGATATCCAGCACTGGGGCGTGCTTTTATTGCTTCGCCATGTTGCCTCCCGTCTTCTTGGGCGTCAGACCTCCTTCACGGATGCTGGACTGACCCCTTTTTGATCCACCTCAATTGGGCGCTCCTGGGGGCCTGTTCTGTTCTTTTATTCGGCCAGCCCCGAGGCCTTCCAATGGCCTGAAAATTGGCGCGGTCCTTCTCAGGTAGAGTTGGGACTGCTGTTTCCCCCACTGGAGTTTTTTCTTGACTGCGTTATTTTTTCCCCTACTATACCAATCTGCTGTGTTGATTGACTCCACTCAGCTGCGCTCATGGAGTGCAGTTTTTTCTTTTTTGAAGTTTGGTCGGATTTTTTCTTTTCTTTTTACCTTTCCTTTTATTTTTTATTTTTCCTTTGTTTCCTTTTGGTTCGACCTATGTATGTAATGTAAGTACTGTTTGTTTGTTTGGTAAGCACTATGATATACGGTTCCAGGGGCTATTATGTGCAGGAATGTCCCTTCACTTTCCCAAGGAGGTTGTCTTCACTGTCCGTTGTGAGATCTAGAGGGCTAGTAGTAACCACAAATGAGTAAACCTCAATTCCAGATTTACTCCTTGAATGTTAGGGGTTTGAACACTCCGTACAAACGTCATGCTTTATTTCTTGACTTGCATAAATCTCAACCGGCTATTGTATGTTTGCAAGAGACTCATTTTTGTAAGAGGCGTCCGCCGTTTTTGAAATCGCGCATGTACACTGAGGCCTACCACTCCACTGCTCTGACGAAGTCCAAAGGGGTCTCGATCCTGTTTCATAGAGATTGGACCTTTGTATGTTCGGCTCAGTATATAGATCCGTTGGGCCGCCTCGTGATTCTTGTAGGCACGCTGAACGAATTACCAATCACTATTGCTAACCTATATCTCCCTAATGATAATCCGGTTTCTTATCTGCGGAAAGCTTTTGGTAGAGTGAAAAAAATGTCTAGTGGTACGATGTTCTTATGTGGGGACTTTAATTGCACTCCTGACCCCGAAGTTGACACTCAGACGAGCCAACCCCGCCCCCATTCTCGCTCCCCCCCGCCCTCTAGTAAACAACTACGGGAATTCATGCATTCGTTTGACCTATATGATACTTGGAGGATCTGTCACCCCAATACACGTGATTACACATATTTTTCTCATGTCCACTCCTCATACAGTAGAATTGACTTGTGTTTGATACATAGCTCAGCATTGTCTCGTCTCCTGGAGGCGACCATAGGCATCATTACGTGGTCTGACCATGCTCCGCTTACGCTTACTTATGAGGCTGCTTTCCCACCGAGGGGTATGGGGAATTGGAGACTTAATGACTAACTCATTGTAAATAGAGAGGACGTGACAACAACACTACAACTCCTTCAAGAGTATTTCACAACGAACGTACCTGGGGACGTTGCAACAGCGTCGGTTTGGTTGGCCCACAAAGCTGTAATGCGAGGACATTTTATACAGAGAGGAGAGCAACGTAAACGATGTCTTAATGCTCAGATGACTGCTTTTACACGACGAATCACTGAAATAAAAATCCAGAATAAATCCTCGCCTACCCCTAGTATTACCGCTCAATTGATTGCGCAGCGCCGCGAGTTGGAACACCTGATGCTCCAGGTCACGGCACGCTCAATTAGACGGCTTAACTATGCTCATTATACCCAAGGGAATAAACTGGGGAAATTGCTGGCGTCTAAATTGAAAGGGAAAAGACTGCAAACCAACATACCGTACCTATTGGATGCTAATAATGTAAAAATTTATAACCCAGCCCTTATTACTGATGAATTTGCACGTTATTATGCTTCCCTGTACAACCTAGGATTAGACCACACTGTACCGTCCCCCACCCAGGACGACATAGATCTCTTTCTTCAGGCGGCAAGCCTCCCCTCCCTCTCGCCCTCTCAGGCTACAGATTTGCTTGCTGCGTTTAGAGAGGAAGAGGTACTTAAGGCTATTAATGCACTTCCAAAAACTAAAGCCCCAGGCCCTGATGGTTTTACGAATCTGTATTATCAGGTATTTGCTTCTTCACTAGTTCCGAGTCTTACCCTGTTTTTTAATGATATTAAGAACACTGGCATCATCCCGCCGGAGATGTTGCAGGCAACAGTAGTGACCCTGCCTAAACCTGGTAAAGCCCCGACGCACTGTGCCAACTTCCAGCCTATATCCCTGTTGAACGTAGACGCCAAACTGTATGCTAAATTACTAGCTACTAGGTTGGCCCCCCTACTCCCATCATTGATCGCGACTGAACAAACCGGCTTTGTCCCCGGCCGTCAAACGTGTGACAATACCCGATGCTTTTATGATATAATTGATTTGGCCCATAGGACTAATACCTCCGGACTCCTGCTGGCATTGGACGCCGAAAAGGCGTTCGATCGCCTACACTGGGGGTATATGCGGTTGGTGTTACTAAAGTTTTGTCTCCCAGCACAATTTGTACACCGCATTATGGCCCTTTACTCTGCTCCATCGGCGAAAGTTTTGGCATCGGGGTTTCTATCCTCCTCTTTTCACATAACCAATGGCACCCGGCAGGGTTGTCCATTATCCCTGTTAATATTTATTCTGGCCCTAGAACCCTTAGCGCTGCAGATTAAGATTTCCCCGGCAATAAAAGGTATGCCGACCCCGAATGGGGAGCACAAGCTGGCACTTTTCGCGGACGACATACTGCTTTTTTTGACCACACCGGAGATTTCGCTTCCTTCCCTGTTCCACCTCCTTGACAGCTTTGGTGCGTTATCTTACTATAAAAATAATGTGAGTAGAACACAGGCTCTCCCCATAAATATTGCTGCTTCATCCATTAGCTCTCTGCGTAGTAAATACCCTTTTGATTGGCGCTCTACCTCTTTAAAATACTTGGGAAACTCCCTCTCGAAATCGCGAGGCACCATCCTTAAGGAAAACTTCACGCCACTTTTGAACTCCATTGAGACGCAGCTCTCTACATGGAGCACAAATGAATCCTCCTGGTTGGGTCGTATGGCGGCCATAAAGATGTGTATCCTACCCCAAATTTTATACTATTTCAGAAATATCCCTGTTTTCATACCAGCGCATTTATTGCTCCGGCTGCAAAAACTGCTTCATGCGCATATTTGGAAAGGGAAGCCTCCTCGAGTATCGGCCTCTACAGTCACTGCGCCGCGACGTAACGGAGGGTTGGGTTTTTTGGATTTACAATCGTACTACAAAGCAGCCTTACTAGCCCAACTGTTGTCGTCAATGCATCTCAAAGAGCCACCTCTATGGTTACAGTTGGAGAATGCCATGATTTTCCCATATAAACTTCATGATCTGTTGTGGCTTCCATTCCTCCCTAGGAATAGTACCATGGGTCTACTACCCGCCTCGATGCTCTCCCTCACGTCCTGGTGCCAGTGGGGTCGTCCGTTGGTACGGCCTTACGACTTATTATGTCTCGCCCCGCTCAGAGTCCTGTGTCGCTATATCCCAGACTTAAATTTAGATTCTTGGTTCATGCGCGGCTTGACACATGTGTGGCAGCTCTTTACACCCCACTCCCTGAAACCCTTTCCCGACTTGGTACAGGAGTTTGCCATTCCATTGAGTGACTGTTTTACATACCTACGTGTGAAGCACGCTTTACACCAGAAGGGCCTGACCTCCTTCACACCTACGAACCTTTCAGCTTTTCACAAATTGTGTATGGGGAAGAAATGTCAAATGAAACCATTATCTCTCTGTTACAATAGCCTCCTAACTCCGACCCCACCTAAAAAATTACCCTATATGGTTAAATGGGAAAAAGATTTAGCTTTCATGCTTTCCATAGATGACTGGTCATACGCCATGGACACAATATACAAATATTCTAGAAGCACCAATCTACGTGAGGCCCATATCAAATTGCTGTGCAGATGGTATTTAACACCAACCCGATTGGCCCATATCTCGGGGAATACCGGCTTCTGCTGGAGATGCCTTACCGGCCTCGGTTCCCTACTGCATACCTTTTGGTTATGTCCCGCACTAGGGGGTTATTGGGTAAAAATAAGCAGACTGATTTCTCACTGTACTTCACTAATGCTCCCACTATGCCCGAAAATGTACCTCTTACATATTATACCCATTACTATTCAGATCCGTCACAGGAGGTTTATCTCTATGGTACTGGGGACAGCAAAAACGGTTATAGCGAGACATTGGCTTTCCTCACTATGTCCCTCTATGAAAGAAGTTATGATTGCCCTCGAAAGTGTCTTTAAATATGAAGAAATGTTCCATACCGCGAATAACTCAATGTGCCAGTTGTCTGATACATGGGAGGGGTGGAGGGTGTTTGTCGAGTCTGGAACCTTGATATAAGATACTTTACCGTGTACGACTGTAGTGCTGCCGTGTTTTGTGTTTTATGTTAGTTTACGATTCTATTTGTTTCTGGAAAATGGAGTCCGCACAAATGACCCTTTATCGGATAATATTGATACTTCATTTGAATTGTCTGTTGTCAATGATAGGAATTTATGTCCTTTACCTTTGAAGTTTCATCCTTTTTGCAATGATGTACCATTCTATGTGTGAACTCCAATAAAAAACTTTTATATATTCAAAAAAAAACAGAATACAGCGGAGGTTCACAGGCTGCTGGGAATAGGACCAACTCCTATAGGTCTATTGACTAAAGGGTAAAGTCTGGAGAATTGGCAGAAGCGAACAATCTAGACCAAATAGCCAATTTGGGAAGTGAGATAAATGGGAGTATTCCTCTGGTTTGGCCATTTTGACCTAGAATTGTCACTTCTCCAGTCATTCTCCTGACTTCACCCTTCAGTGAATACACCTGCTAGTAAGTATAAAATAAGTATTTAGTTTTAAAAACAGTTCATGGAATGCCTTTGTATTAATGCTGCTCTACATACTAGAAAAGGTGCCCTGTTGAAAGGGGAAAAGTAATTTTGCCCGTGACAGGTGCACTTTAAATACAAGAATATTGAATTGTTTGTGTTCAAAGATTCCTCCTGATCTTAAACAAAGGATGGGATTTACAGCAAACGCCACCGCAAAGCATTATTTATATTTAAAATTGTATTTTCTATATAATGCAGTCAAAGCGACGAAATGAGCCACCTACCCTATAGCCCAGCCTGTCCCTAGTCTAAACCAAGCTCAGATGGATTTCTACAGTGTGGACAAACAATAGACACATCCCAGTACTTAAGAGTAAGGTTTAATTTCTCATTATAGTGCATGCAATTTTTAAAGATTTCAAATGTCATGGTGAAATCAAGATGACATAATGTAATTATTATTCATAGATAATAAAGCCACTCCAGAGCTCACAAGGCAAAGGTTACCAGTGTTTTCTAAATCAAACTGTGACCGGTCACCCGGTCCATCAGCATGCCGTGCCCCAGGTTCAGTTCTTTCTCAAGGCAACAAACAAATCACGAAACGGTTTAACACACATACAGTAACAGGACAGATTTTCTAACAAAAACCTTTTGTGGCACAATCACACAGAGACAATAACAGGCAGACGGTGAAGCCAACATGCATATTCACAATCAGATACAGAAGAAAAAATGCAATTTTATACATTAAAATGGTCTTAAATTAAGATGTAAAGACGAAGCTGTGTGCGAAAAAACTAAAATCTGCAAGAAATTGAGTAATGTATCAACATTAAGAGCACGGCAGACTGGCACTCTGATGGGTTTGTTGAAATATGAAGAGGAAGAATCGCTAGATATACATTATAAAAGACAAAAGTGAAACGGGCCACTTTGTTCTGTGCAATTCAAAGCAGATATATGATTGCAGATTGACCTTCTGGTGTTCTACTACGCTGCATATTTTACCATATGAGAATTATCCAATCTACCACTCAAGCGTTTTGTGAAGAACATCTTCCAGACGCATCATTGGTGACATGGAGTGATAAAGATATGCTCCCTAAAGCTCTGCCTCCTCAAATTTCCCCATTTCATTTCTCCCTACGTTGAGCAAAGGGAGGTAATGATCACTAATCAAGCTTGAAACTGAAGCTATCCTTTTTAATTCAGCTTCATTCTTTCTGTTTGTGTGTTTTTTTTCTTCCCACCTCAATCATGCTTATACATACAGTTGTGTTCAAAATTATTCAACCCCCAATGCTGTAAAGGGTTTTAGGGAATTTAGTGTACATTTCTAATTGTATTCAGAATGAAATCCTACAAGGACATTTTAAAGAACCATATGCAACTAAAATGACATCAATTGGTTTTGTAATACAGTAGTAAAAGTTTATTTTGTGAATTCTTCATTGACACAATTATTCAACCCCTTAAAGACTACCACTCTGAAGAACAGAGGTTCATTCAAGTGTTTTCAATCAGGTATTGAAAACACCTGTGGATGTCACGGAGCAGCAATAAAGCATAATAAGCACCAATTAGGCAGCTTTAAAATGACTGTGATACTCAGCTCCTTCTAGACATTTACTGGTGTGGTTACAAACATGGTGAAGTCAAGAGAATGGTCCAGGAAGACAAGAGAAGAGGTGGTTACTCTTCACAGGAAGGGCAAAGGCTATAAGAAGATTGCAAAGATGTTAAACATACCAAGAGAGACCATAGGAAGCATCATTCGCAAATTCAAGGCAAAGGGCACTGTTGAAACGCTACCTGGTCGTGGCAGAAAGAAGATGCTCACTTCGACTGCTGTGCGCTACCTGAAGCGTAGAGTGGAGAAAAGTCCCGTGTGACTGCTGAGGAACTGAGAAAAGATTTGTCAGATGTGGGTACTGAAGTTTCAGCTCAGACAATACGGCGCACACTGCGTAATGAAGGCCTCCATGCCAGAACTCCCAGGCGCACCCCCTTGCTGTCTCCAAAGAATAAGAAGAGTCGACTGCAGTATGCCAAAAGTCATGTGGACAAACCACAGAAGTTTCGGGATAGTGTTCTGTGGACTGATGAAACAAAATTAGAACTGTTTGGGCCCATGGATCAACGCTATGTTTGGAGAAGGAAGAACAAGGCCTATGAAGAAAAGAACACCTTGCCTACTGTGAAGCATGGCGGGGGCTCAATCATGCTTTGGGGCTGTTTTGCTTCTGCAGGTACAGGGAAGCTTCAGCGTGTGCAAGGTACCATGAATTCTCTTCAGTACCAGGAGATATTGGATGACAATGTGATGCAGTCCTTCACAAACCTGAGGCTTGGGAGACGTTGGACCTTTCAACAACACAATGATCCCAAGCATACCTCCAAGTCCACTAGAGCATGGTTGCAGATTAAAGGCTGGAACATTTTGGAGTGGCCATCGCAGTCACCTGACTTAAATCTGATTGAGAACCTCTGGTGGGACTTAAAGAAAGCAGTTGCAGTGCGCAAGCCTAAGAATGTGACTGAACTGGAGGCTTTTGCCCATGACGAATGGGCGAAGATACCCGTAGATCCGTGCAAGACACTTGTGTCAAGCTATGCTTCACGTTTAAAAGCTGTTATAACTGTAAAAGGATGTTGTACTAAGTACTAAGATTGAATGTCACTTGGGGGTTGAATAAAACTGATAATGATGTGAGCACAGAAAAGACATTTGTGGTTATTTCATTATAAATGTTATGTTATATTTGTCTGACCTACACGTGCCTCTTTGATTTAAATGTAAGCAAGATGACTGAATGATCAAAATCAATGTCAAACTGGCCAAAACACTCAATTTCAGTGGGGGTTGAATAATTTTGAACACAACTGTATTGTATTTTGGTATGGAGGACATAAATTGTGTTCTTATAATAAAGTTTGGATTTGGTTTTTAAGACAACACTGGTTATAGTCAAATAATATTTATCATCCATCTTTATCACATTTAAGGGGTTATTCACGGTCGTCCGAATTTGCCACCGAATTTCACTGTAGGCGCGATTTCTGGGAAATTTGTTCACAAAGCTGTAGATTCGCCAAATACAGGTGAATTGACAGCAAAATATGGTGCAATTTGCCAAAATTTGCCACGATTTCTGCAGCAACAAAATGTCCAACTGGAAACTATTGATTCGTCTATTCACAGACTACAGAATTGCACCAAAATTTTATATAAAATTAGATGTTCTTCAGTGTTTCAATGTAATAAATTTAATATCTTTTAGAAATATTTTAACCACTTCGCTGCTGAGGACGCGCTCAGCGCGTCCTCAGCAGTCCCGCTGGTGTGCTGAGGACGCGCTGAGCGCGTCCTCACATTGGGGTCAGCGTTCGGCCGGGTTCCGGCCGATCGCTGGCCCCTCCGGTGCGGGCATCCGGACCAGCAGCCGCCAGAATTAGGTGTCATCGCGGGGGCGCGATGACACCTAATTCAGGCGCCCCCCCCGCATGTGCGGAGGAGGCGCCTGAAAGGGAGGGGGGGGAGGTCCTTCGGACCTCTCTCCCTCCCGATCGGCGGCGCACAGGGGGTTAACCCAGGCATCATTTGGAAGGGCACAGCCTGCCCTTCCAAATGATGCCTGGCATTAACCCCTGGGGAGCTGGATCGCGAATCGGCGCTGAAAAGCGCCGGTTCGCGATCCTTTCCCGGAGCTGGCCGACATCTTGGATGTCGGCCAAGCCTCCGGGAACTCCCCCAGAGGACTGGCGTCATCGTGCGTAGCACGATGACGCCAGTCCTAGCGTTAACCCCTAACTGCCACCAACTGTGGAGATAGGGAGTTCATTGGAACTCCCTATCTCCCGATCCGTGGCAGCTAGGGGTTAAATTTTGGTATGGTTGGATCGGCCGTTCCAACGATACCAAACACTACAGTGAAAAATGTTGTAAAAAAAAAAAAAAAATGAAAAATAAAAATAAAAAAAATTAAAAAAAAAAATTAAACACTTTTTTTTTTTTTTTTGGTTTGTTAATGCAGCAATATTGTTCCCATTTCAATTATAATGTGAACAATGATGCTGCACTAACGATTTTTGTATGCGGTGCGTTTGTTAAAAATAGTGTCATTTTCCCCAAAAAAAAATGTAATGAGACCCCATCTCTAATTTTTTTAACAAGCGCACCCCATACAAAATATAACCGCAATTGCTCGCATGTTAAAATGTGGAAAAAAACACTTTACACATTGTAAATTATTGAAAATACATATTTTATTGCATTTTTTGTTATAATATACAGACATGACATAACGTATACATATAATAATGACATATTATGAATCTACCGAGTCTGACGGAAAGAACGATATATAATATGTCTGGGTCATATACTAAAATAAGCCTTCAAAACACGTTTAAACATGATGCGCAAAACAGGTAAAAATGACCTCAGCATAGGGGCGAGAAAAGCCTCAGCAGCGAAAGGGTTAAAGACCATTTTTATGTTTTGCAAAAACCCTTTTGATTTTTCATTAAAAAAAGTAATTTAAAAAAATCTTTTAGAAGGACCTTTATTATTTAGACACATTATTATTATCATTATTCTTTATTTATGACGCACCAGCATATTCCGCAGCGCTGTACAACGAGCACAATATAGACAGGGTTACAATACATTGAAGGGGGCGTGGCTAAGAGCAGGAGGTGAAAGGTCGCAAGCCTGAACAGCTCCTTCGGATTTTCCAGACATTAACCCCTTAGTGACCGGGCAGTTTTACACAAATCCGTCCTTTAGTGACCGCTGCTGTTTTTACGTTTCTGCGCTGTTAGGGTTTAGGTCAAATTTTCCTCTTACTCGTTTATTCAACCCACACATATTATACACCCTTTTTCCCGCCATTAAATGGACTTTCTAGAAATACCATTATTTCCATCATATCAATAATTTAATATAAAAAAATATGAAATATGATGAAAAAAATTGTAAAAACACACTTTTTCGTAATTTAATCCCCTAAAGCTATAACCACCAATAAAGACCCCGGCTAAATAGTTTCCAAATTTTATCCCGAGAATACAAATACCCAATTTTTACATGTTTTTACCTTATAACCCTTTCACTGCTGAGCCAGTTCACCTATGTGCGCTGCGCTCATTCTGACCATTTTGTGCTAATTATTTTGAGATGTCAGCCTAGGTCCTATTTAATTAAACCCCCCCAGACAAATTTTTTTTATTTTTTTTAAAAAAAATTTTTTATTTTATTTAATTTTTTTATTATTATTATTTTTTATTATTTTTTTTTTTTTATTTATTTTTTAAACCAAACCTGGTCATGTTTGGTATCATTTGAAATATGGTATCATATAAATTAAGTCAAATATGACCATCTAGCTGCCATGGATCGGGAGATACATGGCAGCTAGATGGTTAACTGGCCCACTGACATCCTCACACATATGGTGAGGTTGTCAGTGGGTGGGGGGAGACCTGGAGGCTAGGCTGACATCCAAGATGTCAGCCCCCCTCCAGGTTCGAATCGCGTTTTGGCGCCAATTCGCGCTAAAACGCGATCCGGCGGCCAAACGGTTAATGCTATACACCGCTGAAAAGGGGAGACTCTCCCCTTTTCAGCGGTGCAAAAAGCATTTTGCTAGCTTCAATGGTTGGGGAGATAGAGGGCTCCGAAGGAGCCGCCCCCTCCCTTCCATTGAATTACATGGGGGCACCTTCTGATGACGTCACCACGCAGCGTGGCGACGTCATCAGCCTCGCCTGCCCATGTAAATCACATGGGCAGGCTTCCTCCCTGCCAGATCGCCGTGGGATCCGACGAGGGAGGTGACTATCGGGCGGGAGGGGGATTTGGCGCCGCTGACGTACCCTGTACGTCCGCGGGTCTAAGGGACCTTAGTGGCTCGACACCAATTTAGTGACATCACGGCGACTCTCCGGTCTCATGCTATCCGCTACCATTGGGGAGTGTCGGGATCCCCGCTCATTCACACTGGCACAGTGACTCTAGCGGCTTCCACAGCATCGGAGGCTCAGGCACATTTGTTGACTCTGGGTCTGTCGATGACCTCGCCTGGTGATGTTGATGACATATCGCCTTCACCGCCGGTGATGCGACAAAATGCCCCGGACTAGCTTGCTGAACTCCGTTGTTTTTCAACCCCTTTAACGCTAACTTTGGTTGCCTAGTTGGTATAGCTTTGATGCCCCCTCCCTCCCCCCCATTTTTAATTTTTTTTTGCCTTTTTATTTATTTTTCTCTGGATGGGTATGGAGGGTGGGTTCAGTCTCAGGCGAGCTGTGGGGTGGTGTCATGCCCCATCTCATCACCATCCCCTGTAGTTCCTGGCAGCACACCTTATGTTCTGTTCCACCCCTGAACCTGCATTCTGTATCTGTAACCAGCTGTCATGTTCCATTGCAACAGCCATCCTGGAACCCCCCTTGTGGTGTACTTAATGTACCGCTTTCTGTAACCAGCACGGGTTCTGGCATATACACAGTTAACACCAAAGCACGTCATACCACACACTCAAAATAAAGGGCTCCACACCACACTGACCAATGGCTGGTTCATTACAGCTCCTGTGTGTTTCAAGTGAAGAACTGATTATTTCGCTGCTCTGCAAAACCTATTTGATCCTATTTTGTTTTCCTGATTCCTGCAATTATTCCATGCTTCCCATTTACAGAATCCAACCTGGTCAGTTTCCGCATACCTTCATCCTCCTCCACCCCTACCAACCTGTTTATTTGTGCAAATCTGCATCCTGGGTTCATATCCCGGAACCTGGGCATGACAGGCGGTTACCTAGGCCCTCACTGCCACTCGGCCCTGGGGCGACCCGTGCCTGTGGCTCCCTCTGTGGCCCCCTACTGCTCTGCGGAGGGTTAGGGGTGAGCCGCTGAGTACCACCTATCCTTAATTGGAGGCATCCTCCCACCCATTCGTAAATCCGTGCAAATAAGATCTTCAAACCATATATCTATACAGTGAAGTCAAGTCTTCGAATGTGTATGGTCTGTTCGTGCCACCTAGTGGCCGTTCATGAGCAATTCATGCTGTAAGATATAAATCTTTTTTACAGTTTGCTAATTTGCTGCCTGGTCCCGCCCCCCTGCATCGTGTGACTCGCAGGGAGCCTTACCAGGAAGCAAGTCGCCGCGATCACACAGCGGGGAACAGCGAGGGAGCGCAGGAGGAGGTGAGTATGCAGCCCGAGTGTGGCTCGAGGTTACCGTTCGCGGTAGTGAAGTTTAACCCGGAGTCAAACTCGGGAATACCACCAGGGAGGTTAATGTAATTGTGCCTCCTCTGTGACTAATAAAAAATGGTTTTAATATAGTTTAAAGGTTTTAATATAATAATTTTACAACAAAAAAACTTTGTAGTGAAAGGGTTATGAATAAATGACCAATCACATCTATACTATAAAACAATAAGGGCTGGCGTGTCCGTCGCCAAAACCCTACTGCGCATGCGCACACAACCTGCGGCGGTTGGCTGCACGCGCATCCAATGGCCGCGGCACACGCACAGCCGGCGTGCGAGAGGGACAAAACAAATCCGATCCATTGGAGAGGCGCACAGCACAGAGCCTCTCCAATGGATCGGATTTGTTTTCTGCATCATCTCCGCGCCCGGCCTCCATCTCCTCCGTGCCCGGCCTGCCATATTATCAGTCTGCCATGCCTGCCAAGAACAATACCAGTCTGCCGTGCAAAATACCAGTCTACCATGCACAATACCAGTCTGCCTTGCAAAATACCAGTTCCCACCATATTACCAGTCTGCCATGCACAATACTAGTCTGCCATGCACAATACCAGTCTGCCATGCATATTACCAGTCTGCCATGCATATTACCAGTCTGCCATGCAAAATACCAGTCTGCCATGCATATTACCAGTCTGCCATGCACAATACCAGTTCCCACCATATTACCAGTCTGCCATGCACAATACTAGTCTGCCATGCACAATAACAGTCTGCAATGCACAATACCAGTCTGTCATGCACAATACCAGTCTGCCATGCACAATACC
This sequence comes from Leptobrachium leishanense, assembly GCA_009667805.1. Taxonomy (NCBI): domain Eukaryota; kingdom Metazoa; phylum Chordata; class Amphibia; order Anura; family Megophryidae; genus Leptobrachium; species Leptobrachium leishanense. The sequence goes on from CM019063.1 coordinate 114,498,324, forward strand.
AGTCTGCAATGCATATTACCAGTCTGCCATGCACAATACCAGTCTACCATGCATATTACCAGTCTGCCATGCATATTACCAGTTCCCAGCCATATTACCAGTCTACCATGCATATTACCAGTCTGCCATGCACATTACCAGTCTGCCATGCACAATACCAGTCTGCCATGCATATTACCAATCTGCCATGCACAATACCAGTCTACCATGCATATTACCAGTCTGCCATGCATATTACCAGTTCCCAGCCATATTACCAGTCTACCATGCATATTACCAGTCTGCCATGCACAATACCAGTCTGCCAGCCATATTACCAGTCTGCCATGCACAATACCAGTCTGCCATGCATATTACCAGTCTGCCATGCACAATACCAGTTCCCAGACATATTACCAGTCTGCCATGCATATTACCAGTCTGCCATGCACAATACCAGTTCCCAGCCATATTACCAGTCTGCCATGCACATTACCAGTCTGCCATGCACAATACCAGTCTGCCAGCCATATTACCAGTCTGCCAGCCATATTACCTATCTGCCAGCCATATTACCAGTTCGGCAGCCATATTACTAGTTCGGCAGCCATATTACCAGTCCGGCAGCCATATTACCAGTCTGCCATGCACAATACCAGTCTGCCATGCACAATACCAGTCTGCCATGCACAATACCAGTCTGCCATTCACAATAACAGTCTGCCATGCACAATACCAGTCTGCCATGCACAATACCAGTTCGCCAGCCATATTACCAGTCTGCCAGCCATATTACCAGTCTGCCATGCACAATACCAGTCTGTCATGCATATTACCAGTCTGCCATGCACAATACCAGTCTACCATGCATATTACCAGTCTGCCATGCATATTACCAGTTCCCAGCCATATTACCAGTCTACCATGCATATTACCAGTCTGCCATGCACAATACCAGTCTGCCAGCCATATTACCAGTCTGCCATGCACAATACCAGTCTGCCATGCATATTACCAGTCTGCCATACACAATACCAGTTCCAAGCCATATTACCAGTCTGCCAGCCATATTACCAGTCTGCCAGCCATATTACCAGTCTGCCAGCCATATTACCAGTCTGCCATGCACAATACCAGTCTGTCATGCATATTACCAGTCTGCCATGCACAACACCAGTCTACCATGCATATTACCAGTCTGCCATGCACAATACCAGTTCCCAGCCATATTACCAGTCTGCCATGCACAATACCAGTCTGCCATGCATATTACCAGTCTGCCATGCACAATACCAGTTCCCAGCCATATTACCAGTCTGCCATGCACAATACCAGTCTGCCAGCCATATTACCAGTTCGGCAGCCATATTACCAGTTCGGCAGCCATATTACCAGTCCGGCAGCCATATTACCAGTCTGCCATGCACAATACCAGTTCCCAGCCATATTACCAGTCTGCCAGCCATATTACCAGTCTGCCAGCCATATTACCAGTCTGCCATGCACAATACCAGTCTGCCATGCACATTACCAATCTGCCATGCACATTACCAGTCTGCCATGCACAATACCAGTTACCAGCCATATTACCAGTTCGGCAGCCATATTACCAGTCTGCCATGCACAATACCAGTCTGCCATGCACAATACCAGTCTGCCATCCATATTACCAGTCTGCCATGCACAATACCAGTCTGCCATGCATATTACCAGTCTGCCATGCATATTACCAGTCTGCCATGCACAATACCAGTTCCCAGCCATATTACCAGTCTGCCAGCCATATTACCAGTCTGCCATGCACAATACCAGTCTGCCAGCCATATTACCAGTCTGCCATGCACATTACCAGTCTGCCATGCACATTACCAGTCTGCCATGCACAATACAAGTTACCAGCCATATTACCAGTCTGCCAGCCATATTACCAGTCTGCCATGCACATTACCAGTCTGCCATGCACATTACCAGTCTGCCATGCACAATACCAGTTACCAGCCATATTACCAGTTCGGCAGCCATATAACCAGTTCGGCAGCCATATTACCAGTTCGGCAGCCATATTACCAGTTCGGCAGCCATATTACCAGTCCGGCAGCCATATTACCAGTCTGCCATGCACAATACCAGTTCCCAGCCATATTACCAGTCTGCCAGCCATATTACCAGTCTGCCAGCCATATTACCAGTCTGCCATGCACAATACCAGTCTGCCATGCACAATACCAGTCTGCCATGCACATTACCAGTCTGCCATGCACAATACCAGTTACCAGCCATATTACCAGTTCGGCAGCCATATTACCAGTCTGCCATGCACAATACCAGTCTGCCATGCACAATACCAGTCTGCCATCCATATTACCAGTCTGCCATGCACAATACCAGTCTGCCATGCATATTACCAGTCTGCCATGCACAATACCAGTTCCCAGCCATATTACCAGTCTGCCATGCACAATACCAGTCTGCCAGCCATATTACCAGTCTGCCATGCACATTACCAGTCTGCCATGCACATTACCAGTCTGCCATGCACAATACCAGTTACCAGCCATATTACCAGTCTGCCAGCCATATTACCAGTCTGCCATGCACATTACCAGTCTGCCATGCACATTACCAGTCTGCCATGCACAATACCAGTTCGGCAGCCATATTACCAGTTCGGCAGCCATATTACCAGTTCGGCAGCCATATTACCAGTCCGGCAGCCATATTACCAGTCTGCCATGCACAATACCAGTTCCCAGCCATATTACCAGTCTGCCACCATATTACCAGTCTGCCAGCCATATTACCAGTCTGCCATGCACAAAAATAGTCTGCCATGCACATTACCAGTCTGCCATGCACATTACCAGTCTGCCATGCACATTACCAGTCTGCCATGCACAATACCAGTTACCAGCCATATTACCAGTTCGGCAGCCATATTTACCTCTTGCCATGCACAATAACCAGTCTGCCATGCACAATACCAGTCTGCCATCCATATTACCAGTCTGCATCCATATTACCAGTCTGCCATGCACAATACCAGTCTGCCAGCCATATTACCAGTCTGCCATGCACATTACCAGTCTGCCATGCACATTACCAGTCTGCCATGCACAATACCAGTTACCAGCCATATTACCAGTCTGCCAGCCATATTACCAGTCTGCCATGCACATTAATACCAGTCTGCCATGCACATTACCAGTCTGCCATGCACATTACCAGTCTGCCATGCACAATACCAGTTACCAGCCATATTACCAGTCTGCCAGCCATATTACCAGTCTGCCATGCACATTACCAGTCTGCCATGCACATTACCAGTCTGCCATGCACAATACCAGTTACCAGCCATATTACCAGTCTGCCAGCCATATTACCAGTCTGCCATGCACATTACCAGTCTGCCATGCACATTACCAGTCTGCCATGCACAATACCAGTTACCAGCCATATTACCAGTTACCAGCCATATTACCAGTTCAGCAGCCATATTACCAGTCCGGCAGCCATATTACCAGTCCGGCAGCCATATTACCAGTCTGCCATGCACAATACCAGTTCCCAGCCATATTACCAGTCTGCAAGCCATATTACCAGTCTGCCATGCACAATACCAGTCTGCCATGCACATTACCAGTCTAGCCATGCACATTACCAGTCTGCCATGCACAATACCAGTTACCCATATTACCAGTTCGGCAGCCATATTACCAGTCTGCCATGCACAATACCAGTCTGCCATGCATATTACCAGTCTGCCATGCATATTACCAGTTCCCAGCCATATTACCAGTCTACCATGCATATTACCAGTCTGCCATGCACAATACCAGTTCCCAGCCATATTACCAGTCTGCCATGCACAATACCAGTCTGCCATGCATATTACCAGTCTGCCATGCACAATACCAGTTCCCAGCCATATTACCAGTCTGCCAGCCATATTACCAGTCTGCCATGCACAATACCAGTCTGCCAGCCATATTACCAGTCTGCCATGCACATTACCAGTCTGCCATGCACATTACCAGTCTGCCATGCACAATACCAGTTACCAGCCATATTACCAGTCTGCCAGCCATATTACCAGTCTGCCATGCACATTACCAGTCTGCCATGCACATTACCAGTCTGCCATGCACAATACCAGTTCGGCAGCCATATTACCAGTTCGGCAGCCATATTACCAGTTCGGCAGCCATATTACCAGTTCGGCAGCCATATTACCAGTCCGGCAGCCATATTACCAGTCTGCCATGCACAATACCAGTTCCCAGCCATATTACCAGTCTGCCAGCCATATTACCAGTCTGCCAGCCATATTACCAGTCTGCCATGCACAATACCAGTCTGCCAGCCATATTACCAGTCTGCCATGCACATTACCAGTCTGCCATGCACAATACCAGTTACCAGCCATATTACCAGTCTGCCAGCCATATTACCAGTCTGCCATGCATATTACCAGTCTGCCATGCACATTACCAGTCTGCCATGCACATTACCAGTCTGCCATGCACAATACCAGTTACCAGCCATATTACCAGTTCGGCAGCCATATTACCAGTTCGGCAGCCATATTACCAGTTCGGCAGCCATATTACCAGTCCGGCAGCCATATTACCAGTCTGCCATGCACAATACCAGTTCCCAGCCATATTACCAGTCTGCCAGCCATATTACCAGTCTGCCATGCACAATACCAGTCTGCCATGCACATTACCAGTCTGCCATGCACATTACCAGTCTGCCATGCACAATACCAGTTACCAGCCATATTACCAGTTCGGCAGCCATATTACCAGTCTGCCATGCACAATACCAGTCTGCCATGCACAATACCAGTCTGCCATCCATATTACCAGTCTGCCATCCATATTACCAGTCTGCCATGCACAATACCAGTCTGCCATGCATATTACCAGTCTGCCATGCACAATACCAGTTCCCAGCCATATTACCAGTCTGCCAGCCATATTACCAGTATGCCATGCACAATACCAGTCTGCCAGCCATATTACCAGTCTGCCATGCACATTACCAGTCTGCCATGCACATTACCAGTCTGCCATGCACAATACCAGTTACCAGCCATATTACCAGTCTGCCAGCCATATTACCAGTCCGCCATGCACATTACCAGTCTGCCATGCACATTACCAGTCTGCCATGCACATTACCAGTCTGCCATGCACATTACCAGTCTGCCATGCACAATACCAGTTACCAGCCATATTACCAGTCTGCCAGCCATATTACCAGTCTGCCATGCACATTACCAGTCTGCCATGCACATTACCAGTCTGCCATGCACATTACCAGTCTGCCATGCACAATACCAGTTACCAGCCATATTACCAGTCTGCCAGCCATATTACCAGTCTGCCATGCACATTACCAGTCTGCCATGCACATTACCAGTCTGCCATGCACAATACCAGTTACCAGCCATATTACCAGTTACCAGCCATATTACCAGTTCGGCAGCCATATTACCAGTCCGGCAGCCATATTACCAGTCCGGCAGCCATATTACCAGTCTGCCATGCACAATACCAGTTCCCAGCCATATTACCAGTTACCAGCCATATTACCAGTTACCAGCCATATTACCAGTTCGGCAGCCATATTACCAGTCCGGCAGCCATATTACCAGTCCGGCAGCCATATTACCAGTCTGCCATGCACAATACCAGTCTGCCATGCACATTACCAGTCTACCATGCACATTACCAGTCTGCCATGCACAATACCAGTTACCAGCCATATTACCAGTTCGGCAGCCATATTACCAGTCTGCCATGCACAATACCAGTCTGCCATGCACAATACCAGTCTGCCATCCATATTACCAGTCTGCCATGCACAATACCAGTCTGCCATGCACAATACCAGTCTGCCAGCCATATTACCAGTCTGCCAGCCATATTACCAGTCTGCCATGCACATTACCAGTCTGCCATGCACATTACCAGTCTGCCATGCACAATACCAGTTACCAGCCATATTACCAGTTCGGCAGCCATATTACCAGTTCGGCAGCCATATTACCAGTTCGGCAGCCATATTACCAGTTCGGCAGCCATATTACCAGTCCGGCAGCCATATTACCAGTCTGCCATGCACAATACCAGTTCCCAGCCATATTACCAGTCTGCCAGCCATATTACCAGTCTGCCATGCACAATACCAGTCTGCCATGCACATTACCAGTCTGCCATGCACATTACCAGTCTGCCATGCACAATACCAGTTACCAGCCATATTACCAGTTCGGCAGCCATATTACCAGTCTGCCATGCACAATACCAGTCTGCCATGCACAATACCAGTCTGCCATGCACAATACCAGTCTGCCATCCATATTACCAGTCTGCCATCCATATTACCAGTCTGCCATGCACAATACCAGTCTGCCATGCATATTACCAGTCTGCCATGCACAATACCAGTTCCCAGCCATATTACCAGTCTGCCAGCCATATTATCAGTCTGCCATGCACAATACCAGTCTGCCAGCCATATTACCAGTCTGCCATGCACATTACCAGTCTGCCATGCACATTACCAGTCTGCCATGCACAATACCAGTTACCAGCCATATTACCAGTCTGCCAGCCATATTACCAGTCTGCCATGCACATTACCAGTCTGCCATGCACATTACCAGTCTGCCATGCACAATACCAGTTACCAGCCATATTACCAGTCTGCCAGCCATATTACCAGTCTGCCATGCACATTACCAGTCTGCCATGCACATTACCAGTCTGCCATGCACATTACCAGTCTGCCATGCACAATACCAGTTACCAGCCATATTACCAGTCTGCCAGCCATATTACCAGTCTGCCATGCACATTACCAGTCTGCCATGCACATTACCAGTCTGCCATGCACAATACCAGTTACCAGCCATATTACCAGTTACCAGCCATATTACCAGTTCGGCAGCCATATTACCAGTTCGGCAGCCATATTACCAGTCCGGCAGCCATATTACCAGTCCGGCAGCCATATTACCAGTCTGCCATGCACAATACCAGTTCCCAGCCATATTACCAGTCTGCCAGCCATATTACCAGTCTGCCAGCCATATTACCAGTCTGCCATGCACAATACCAGTCTGCCATGCACATTACCAGTCTACCATGCACATTACCAGTCTGCCATGCACAATACCAGTTACCAGCCATATTACCAGTTCGGCAGCCATATTACCAGTCTGCCATGCACAATACCAGTCTGCCATGCACAATACCAGTCTGCCATCCATATTACCAGTCTGCCATGCACAATACCAGTCTGCCATGCACAATACCAGTCTGCCAGCCATATTACCAGTCTGCCAGCCATATTACCAGTCTGCCATGCACAATACCAGTCTGCCATCCATATTACCAGTCTGCCATGCACATTACCAGTCTGCCATGCACATTACCAGTCTGCCATGCACAATACCAGTCTGCCATGCACAATACCAGTTACCAGCCATATTACCAGTCTGCCATGCACAAAACCAGTCTGCCAGCCATATTACCAGTCTGGCAGCCATATTACCAGTTCGGCAGCCATATTACCAGTTCGGCAGCCATATTACCAGTCCGGCAGCCATATTACCAGTTCGGCAGCCATATTACCAGTCCGGCAGCCATATTACCAGTCTGCCATGCACAATACCAGTTACCGGCCATATTACCATTCTGCCATGCACAAAACCGGTCTGCCAGCCATATTACCAGTCTGCCAGCCATATTACCAGTCTGCCATGCACAAAACCAGTCTGCCAGCCATATTACCAGTCTGCCAGCCATATTACCAGTCTGCCAGCCATATTACCAGTTCGGCAGCCATATTACCAGTTCGGCAGCCATATTACCAGTTCGGCAGCCATATTACCAGTCCGGCAGCCATATTACCAGTCTGCCATGCACAATACCAGTTCGCCAGCCATATTACCAGTCTGCCATGCACAATACCAGTCTGCCAGACATATTACCAGTCTGCCAGACATATTACCAGTTCGCCAGCCATATTACCAGTCTGCCATGCACAATACCAGTCTGCCAGCCACATTACCAGTTCGCCAGCCATATCACCAGTTCGCCAGCCATATTACCAGTTCGCCAGCCATATTACCAGTCTGCCAGCCATATTACCAGTCTGCCATGCACAATGCCAGTCTGCCAGCCATAATGCCAGTCTGCCAGCCATAATGCCAGTCTGCCATTCATAATACCAGTGTCTCATAATACCAGTGTGCCTAAATACCAGCCTGCCATGCCATGCATACCACGTGCCATTAAATATACGCATAATGTATACGCTACAAAAAAAATGCCCGCCCAAGCCCAACACAATCTAAGGGGCCCCATGAGCTTACAATCTAAGGGGCCACATGAGCTTACAATCTACGGGGTCCCACAAGTTTACAATCTGAGGGGTCCCACGAGTTTACAATCTGAGGGTCCGGTTCCCGTGAGCTTACAATCTAAGAGGGAAGAGGAACCTACTCTAATATATAAATTCCTTTGTAATGCGCTGTCAGCTGTGCGCACACCCATCACAGCTGCTCAGTCGGCACTCCTGTTGTGGATGTGATGGCGATGGACGCGTTACAAACGTATTTATATAGAGAGATACTCTTGGACAGGACATTGAAAAAAAACTATGTAGACTTGAATTCTGACCTGGCGACAACAACAATAGACTGCCCTCTGGGCAGGCTTTCCACCTAGTAGTATGATAAAGCAGAAATTTCAGATTATGGGGTTTTTTTTGGGGGGGGAAATCAAAAAGCAGCTACATGGCTAAGATACAAGCTACATTCCAAATAGAATGTTAAAATATATGTACAACCAGGGCAAGAAAGGATAACCAATTTCTTAAAGGGACACTACCACTTATCCTTCAAAACCACTTTATAAAACACATGCTGCTGCTTTTTTTTTTCTTTGAAGTAATTGCAAGTAAAAAGGAAAAATATAGTTAGTTATTTATCTCCTGTTCCCATTTTGTGGATTTTTCCCATGATGCAACATTTACCAAAAGCTGTGCAAATGTTTTACCTTACTGATGTGGTTTAGTTTCTACCATATTTAACCCTTTCGCTGCTGAGGCTTTTCCCGCCCCTGTGCTGAGGTCATTTTTACCTGTTTTGTGCATCATGTTTAAACGTGTTTTGAAGGCTTATTTTAGTATATGACCCAGACATATTATATATCGTTCTTTCCGTCAGACTCGGTAGATTCATAATATGTCATTATTATATGTATACGTTATGTCATGTCTGTATATTATAACAAAAAATGCAATAAAATATGTATTTTCAATAATTTACAATGTGTAAAGTGTTTTTTTTCACATTTTAACATGCGAGCAATTGCAGTTATATTTTGTATGGGGTGCGCTTGTTAAAAAAATTAGAGATGGGGTCTCGTTACATTTTTTTTGGGGAAAATTACACTATTTTTAACAAACGCACTGCATACAAAAATCGTTAGTGCAGCATCATTGTTCACATTATAATTGAAATGGGAACAATATTGCTGCATTAACAAACCAAAAAAAATAAAAAAAAAGTGTTTATTTTTTTAATTTTTTTTTAATTTTTTTATTTTTCATTTTTTTTTTTTTTTACAACTTTTTTCACTGTAGTGTTTGGTATCGTTGGAACGGCCATGCTCTGGCCGATGCAACCATACCAAAATTTAACCCCTAACTGCCACGGATCGGGAGATAGGGAGTTCCAATGGAACTCCCTATCTCCACCGTTGGTGGCAGTTAAGGGTTAACTCTAGGACTGGCGTCATCGTGCTACGCACGATGACGCCAGTCCTCAGGGGGAGTTCCCGGAGGCTTGGCCGACATCCAAGATGTCGGCCAGCTCCAGGAAAGGATCGCGAACCGGCGCTTTTCAGCGCCGATTCGCGATCCAGCTCCCCAGGGGTTAATGCCAGGCATCATTTGGAAGGGCAGGCTGTGCCCTTCCAAATGATGCCTGGGTTAACCCCGCAGAGTCGCCGATCGGAGGGAGAGAGGTCCGAAGGACCTCCCCCCCTCCCTTTCAGGCGCCTCCTCCGCACATGCGGGGGGGCGCCTGAATTTGGTGTCATCGCGCTGCCGCGATGACACCAAATTCCGGCGGCTGCTGTTCCGGATGCCGGGCTGACATCCAGGATGTCAGCCCGCACCGAGGGCCAGCGATCGGCCGGAACCCGGCCGAACGCTGACCCCAATGGGAGGACGCGCTCAGCGCGTCCTCCGCACAGCAGCGGGAATGCTGAGGACGCGCTGAGCGCGTCCTCAGCATCCAAGTGGTTAGCAGTCTGCGAGGTGGAAGTGTGAATGTTTTAGATAAGGCAGAAGGGGCTATTGTGTTGCCGAGAAAAGACATGACAGCTGAAGGAGATAAAACAGGGGGGCTTAAAAGACTTCTAATCTACCCCCTGTTTATGGCCTTTGAATACATCCCACACAATACAATGATTGAATTTGGCTGCCCATAGACTCCATTCTATGACCAAAGCCACACAGTCAAGAGCAAGTGATGGAAGGATAATGGGGGTGTCAGTTTACAACACAAAAGATCACAAAATGGATGCAGCCAGTGGCACATATAGATTAAAATATTTTAACAAAACATACAAGAGAAAAACAAAACACATGTAAAATATCAGCAACATAAACAAAGTAAGAACATTGTGTTTTTTGGTGGTAGTGTCCCTTTAACTGTACCGGTTGGGTAGAGTAGAGGTAACATCACTGCTCTATAACCTTGGAGAGAGACTGTAGAGACACAGGTTCGATCCTGGCAAGAGCACCTCTTCAGTAAGTGTCCTTGGGAAAGACACCTAACGGTACATACTCGCCACCCAGGATATACTTGAAAACAAGAGAAATCTCAATGTATCCTTCCTGGTAAAATCCTTTCCCAAAAAAAAAAAACTGTATTGTGGAATACAATGTACCCATAGTCTCCTCATGGTTGGCAGGCTAAGATTTGAGAGGAAAAAAAGCCATATTTCTTTAAACAGCCAAGATATGGGAAAGTTTGACAATAGTTTAGCAATACATAAAAAACTAGGAAAAGACAGCATAGTCATATAAAACGTTCCCTCGATTAATTGGTACTTCAGGCCACATATATGGCATTTCTGACCAAAGGAATCAACATCTTGCATAGGTTGTAATTGAAGAGGTACTTTTGACTTCTTTCATTATCTGCTTTAATCGTTTAAAAGAAAGACTGCAAGCAGTACACAATCGTAATGGCCTTTCACAGCAGAGCAATAAAATGAAAAAAATACTAAAATAAAAAACTTTTGAAAGGACATAAAATCTTTAAAGCTTATTATTTAAACACGTAGAAATGCAATGAAAATCCCTGACAGAGATGACAGTGTATGGGATGCAATGGAAATTATTATGAAATAAACCAGTCCAAAAAATGCACTTATGACATATCCACACACAGTAAAGGGTTTTAAGATAAAATGGAAAAAAATATATTCGCACCATAAAATAATAAAAATGTGCGGTAAGAGAGTAAACAAAGACACGTTAATGTGGAGGATAAGAGTAGAGCTAAGACAGGTTGTAGACCAATTAACACAGAGAATCTTAAAGGATCAATCAAGCCAGCATGGTCACTTACTAGAATTAGCTTCCCTTAGGCATTGTGCCTGCTGTTCAATTTGGAGAGCTTACATCCACCATGAAAGCAAATTGGAACTTCCCACCTAAGGGTTCCACAGAGCCAAAAATACATCAATAATTATGCAAACAAATTATTTAAAAAGGGACACTCTAGGCACTGTGACCACTCAATGAAGATTGAATGGTCACAGGAATAAAAGTGTTCTTGAAGTGGAAATAGGCTGGAAGACGGCCGCCATTGTACACAGGCGGCCATCTTGTTCAGAATATTGGTTCACTTGTATATAACTAGACAGGTTTGTAGCTGAAACTAGAATGAGGTATACGTAGAAATTTAGGAATGCGTTTAGATTAGCAGAAAAGCAATTAAAGCCTTATGAAATATCTCTGCTGTTCCTGGCACGGAGGAGAAAAGCGAAGTAGATCCTCCAAGGTCGTTGGGGCCGCAGAAAGACAAAGGAGTAGAGATCAGGCCAGGTGCCATCTGTAACAAGTGATTGTAGGCGCAAGGGAGGAGGGCGCAGCCCGGAACAGTAAGAGCAATTAATTTTGATTTACTGAAACTAACACAAAGTTTGCCAATTTACAGCCAATTAATGAAATGTCTTTGTATTAGCCAAAGGGAGGTATTAACCCACGTGGGGTGGAATAAAGTGTCATTGGGAGGTGGGCTAACTGGGATGTACCTAATTACGTATTTTTGGGTATAAGATCCCTTGCACGGGTGAAAGGGGGGGCTCACTCTTTGCGATTCAATCCTGTGTGGGCACTTGTGTGACGACACAATAAAGTTTGCCTTTCCTGAAGAGACTCGTGTTCTGACAATCCTTACTTGTGCCCGGTCCGGCGCCGTCTTGAAAGTGAATCTGTTTTTGTCCGCCTACATTCTCACCCTTGCAGAAAGGCAGCAGCAGACCCTGTCTGGAGGAGAGCCAAGGTCATCCAGAACTGGGATGGCAAATTTTCATCATTATCTCTAGGGTTAAAATGGGGAAGTAGAGAGTGGTAGGGAAAAGGTTAAGGTTTAACCCCTCTGATTTTCCCTTCCTGTATTAATTCTAGACTATCCCCTTCCAGAAGAGTTGGTAAAACTTGAACGTGCATTAAACCTGCAGACACCAAAATGCAGAAACAGTGAGACATTTGATTGATATGCCAATCACCACGGGGCCACTAGAACCACGAGAGGGCCGCAAAGTAGGACAAAAGCTAGGTTTTAATCCTCTAGGTAAAAACTTTGGGATAGACTAATATTTTTCCAAAACTGGTAACCTTTCGGAAAAAAAATAAACTAAATTTCTACACACATCAGGCGTCAAAATTGTAAATTACAACTGAGAAAAATAAAGTGCTTGCAAAATGGATAACTTTCCAGAACACAGAAAAATGGCAAAAATCTACCTATAAACATCAAATGCTAAATGTCACTACTAGAAAGCTAAACAATATTTTGGGTTAAAGAATCTCAGCACTCAGTGACGGGTAACTCACAGTAATATGTCGTATGTATGAGCGTATCCCAGAGCTCCACAGCAATAAAACAAACAGTAATCTGCGCTGCGTAGGAGTGAATTTTATTGCTGTGGAGCTCTGTGATATGCTTATACACACACACACACACCGCAGATTACTGTATCACAGAGCTTCAAGGTGCAGCATCATTGTTCACTTTATTATTGAAAAGTGAACAATAGTTCTACATTAGGGGGAAAAAACACTTTATTTTTACACAGGTCATGCTTGGTATCACTGGAATGGTCATGTTGTGGCCTTTTTGCTGTTACCTCATATTAATCTCTAATTTCTAAGGTTCCAGAGATACAGGGGTCCAAACGACTGCTGCATCTCCCCCATAGGGAATTCCCTGCCCGGCAAGGATTAGTCCCGCTTCTGACATCACACAAGATCATCCAAGATGTCAGGCTGGTGTGGTAGAAGTCGGCAATCCAGGCCAGACTGCAGAACCAGACTGATGGGCTGCAGACGTCCTCTGCAACTCAACGGAGGAGCGTCTACCCTGCCAGTAGGTGTTAGTACTGAGTACTGGCGAGTACTGGCAGAAAAAGAGCCCCGGTTATCAGTAATATTGGCAATGTAGCAGGCCGATACAGGCGAAAATTCTAAATATATCGGCTCCAATTAAAAGGTAGTACCGATAATCGGTTGACCCCTAGTTAATATACAGGTGGTGGCAGTAGGGATTAATAATTAGACCCTCTTTTTCTTGCCTTTAATACCTTACAACAGGGGAGCAGCTGATATGGGAAACCGTTTGGCCTAGTCCTACAATAAGTATTTTTGGCTACACAAAAACATTTAGATTTATTTTTGTGTATTCTTTTCTTTCTGCAACATTTTCTTCTTCTTGATTTTAGCATACCATTTATGTCCTCAATGCTAAGGATGTGTGGGAGACGTCCTGGACATTCTTTCCTCCCCATCCCCAGTGAAAGCTTTAAAGTGGAGGATTGTACCCAATTACACTTGTCTTTGTTTTGCTACATCCTACATGTTTCCGATTAGGCTTGTCAATTGAGATTTTGTGCAGAGAGCCAACTAATACGAGTCTGCAGAGAAATAGGTTATGCTGATTAGAATATGAGCGCCTCTACCATTTTAGAGAGTATATTTCAGGTTCCTTATGACTGACATAAACAAGGGATTTGATTAGATTATAAACTCAAATGAGCAGGGTCCTCTTTTGTGATCCTTCTCTGTATCAAATCTATTTGTTAAGGTGTATGTTTTGTCCTACCGATTGTATAGCACTGCATTTCATGCAGGAGGTTGGAGTACCCACTGAAGGAAAAAAAAGGTCAGTAAAGTCATGGTTTTTAATGCCGTCATCAAGAATAAAGCTTCTAATAGAGTGAACATGGGCATCCTAGTTAAACTTTTTTTTTAATAAATCAAAAACTAGGAGGTTGTTAAAACTATTAATGCCCAAAATCGCTTATGGATGGAGCAACTTTAATAGCAATGATATTAATTAAATCAATGTAAGTGCTGCATTAAAGAATTTATTTTAGTAGTGCAGTCAGAACAAACTAGAAAAACGCCAAATAATTGCGAAGGTAATTTATATTTTTAGAAGAGAACATCTTGTGGTCAGTGATCTGTACCAGCCATAATCTATCTAGTGAACCAGACGTTTGCTGAAATAAGGTCAGAACAAAATTTTTAAGCTGTGCTTGGTTTCAGCCCTTTTTTCTGCCATTTTCCCTCGTCACACAACTTTTGCAGCTAAAAGCATTTTAAACATGAATTTTATATATAAAAAGGTGTTCAGGGCAAGTATTAATTAATTCAACTTAAATTACTCCTCACCGCACTATAATTTTAACAGATCTTTCGTATGTTGGAATTGTGTATGTGATGGGGAGTGGATGTAAAGTGATAAAACTGCTGAAAAAAATAGACATGAATAGTTAGGACCAATTTCCGTTTCAGTATTTTCTGTTTTAGCTGTTTATAGGCTTTTATCTCTGGAACCAAAGCAGGTAGAAGATCACATGAGGTATCATTGGACATGCCAGAACATGGCCTTTCCAATGATACAAAACTTGACCAGTGTATATGCAACCATAAATAAAAGGTTTATATTTTTATTTCCCTAATGCAGCACAATAAGTTTTCTGGAGTAAATAAAAATCTCTTTTATAATGCAGCATTATTGTTCACTTTTCAGTTAGAAAGTGAACAATGAAGCTGCACTAATTCACCTTCTCATTTCCTATGATGCCAGCAAGCGTGGAGGCAATGGCACAATGCATTATTACACATTGTTTCATCGAAAACCTAAACCACTGCACTGCAGCGAGAAGCACTGGGGGTACACTGGAACCCTACGTCTCTGATTTTAACATCGCACAGGGTCACGTTAGGGGTAATTGGAAAAGGTCAGAGTCGGGCCTTTCTGTCACGGGGTACCCGGCGTAAGCCAAGGTGGGCCCTTTGTACAGGATATTCAGCCCTTGGAGGCAGGTTAGCAGCAAACAGGGAAACCTGAATGGATATGAGGTCCTTACACTGGCCTCTATGCTACATTTAATATGCTGCTGGAAATACACAGAACAGGAAATAAGGAACAAATAATAGAATAGTCAGGACTGGAGCCAAAGGATCAAGAGCCAGGAGGGATGTCAGACAAGAAGAGGTCGGTACACAGATACACTATATTGCCAAAAGTATTCACTCACCTGCCCAGCTCCTGATTTGGATGGGTGAGCGAATACTTTTGGCAATATAGTGTATCTACAGGAAAGGGAGCAGACAACAGAATAGTCAGAATACAAGCAGAGATCATAAATCAGAATACCAGGACATATCAGGAAACAATAACTCAGGAACCAGTAACCCATAGGAACGCTCAGAAACATGAAACCCCTCGGGAACATGAACCCATGCAAGAGCAATGGGCCCCTCTGCTGCTTGCATTTTTATAGGAAACATGACGGAGCAAACAGGACGTGTGACCCCAGGCCTAACAGACAAAGGGCGGAACGGCTAAGCCCAGATATGGAAGAGCTGGCCTGGATCGCTCTTGCCACCAGGGGCATGGCTGGAACCGGTGGAAACGTGACACTTTCCAACAATACCAAACATGACCACCTAATGTGCAAAAATAAAACAAATTGAATGCAAAATGTACCTATGGTTTTCTCATTTCTAAAGGCAGTGGCATTATGTGTTTTTACTTATAAAGCAAGAGATGAGAGAGGAGGGGGCTAGGGAGAAGAGAGGGAAGGGGAGAGGAGGGGGCAATGGAAAAGAAGGGGGGAGAAGGAGAGAATGTAAGAATGAGCATGATGGAAAAGACACAGGGAAAAACAGAGATAATGGTCAATAAAATAGGGTGTGACGGGGAATCCTGCCCGTTTATCTGCCTTCCAGGACCTGCTGCTACCGGGCCAGCGCACAGGAGAGGCACAGGCAGACTGTTTAGCTGGCGGCTCTGCTGTCCGTCTCCTCTGAGTCCTGCATGGTGAAAGGAGAGCAGGGGAGCCAGCCCACATGTTCTGATTGGATTCAGTAGTCCAGATTAACAGGGTTGGGTGCCTGGCACCCTATGTGCACCACCTGCTTTCCTGATAAACCTGCCTAGCCCCAGACTGTACAAAAGCCAAATTTGTACCTCAGGAGCATACAAGCATAGAAATATGGAGCGCCCCAACCAAAAAAATTCCAAAAATAAGTTTTTTGTAAAACCCAAAAGAACCCAAATCAAAAAAAACTTTTTATAGCAGACTACTTTACCTCCCCTCACAGCATGCATTCAAACATGTTGTATTAAATATCAATCTTATTCTATAATTAGGTGTGGCGCCACATTCACATAGAAATTAAAGGAGGAATTACCCTCCAAATTCCAGGACTACAGGAATAAATTGCAATATCTCTCTCTAAGGCTAGGGACAGATGAGCGCATTTTCTGCGGCCACCGTCAAAATGTACGTCGATGCGTGCGCACGCATTTTTTCACGGAATACGCTTAAGTGGTCAGACGACCACAGTCGCACAGTCGCAGGTACTCACCAACGCAATTCTAGGGAAATCCGGCTGTTTGAACGTTATGTAGGCCGCACACTAGCAGCGTCTGACGTCTCCTAATCACGCACACACGCTGCCATGCGGCCGCAGCGCACTCTGTACGTCTGTAGCAGCGGTTTCACGTTCTGAGAAAAATGCGTTCATTTGCCGGTTGCGTGGTGTCGGCGCACTTTTGTACGCACGTACTGCGTATATTGGCCGTCATTGGCCGTTATGTGCTGCTACTGCCGCCGTGATTTAGTGCGCCTGCACGCGCGTTCCGACTGCCCCACTCTGACCCTAGCCTTAACACAGGATATGTACAAATACAAAAATTAAAACACATTGCGCAACGCTGCTGTATAGCAAAATATTTTGGAATATAAAGCACGTTCACAAAATCAGAGCTTATATGGGGCTCGATCAATTATAGGCTTATGAGTTGTTTGAGGGCCACTCACCAGCCTCATCATACACATTAAGCGGTATTAATGGCTGTGTGTTGAGTTATTTTGAGGGGACAGTAAATTTACACTGTTCTACAAGCTGTACACTCAATGCTTTACATTGTAACAAAGTGTCATTTCTTCAGTGTTGTCACATGAAAAGATATAATAAAATATTTACAAAAATGTGAGGGGTGTACTCACTTCTGTGACATACATTTCTTGTTAAATATATGCAGTATTTATTTTAAAGGGGTTGAAGGCTGTGGCTGCTGCTCACTTCCCGATAGAATCTTTTTTCATTTTTGTTTGTTTTGGGGGAAACCAAAAAGGCACATTATTTTTAAAACTAATGAGAAACAGTTTTTTCGCTGCGCTCACACCAAAAGAAGGGCATTATCTGATGCCTTAAAATGAAGCAAAAAAAAAAAATGGAGCAGCATGTTAGGGTTCGGGTTAACCCTAAAACAGGAACAAAGTTACCTAACCCTAATTTCTAAACCTAGCTATGGAAAAGGATGCTCCATTTCAGCGAGGAGCAACCAAAATTCTGGGCAACACAATCTACACCTTCAATTAGAAGGTACACATATTCTGGGCATCAAATTGCAGCTGCGACCAAGAGTCTTCTTCAAGACTTGCCTTTTTAACCAATTCATTTTATATGTGACAAATGGACAATGCCTTTGCAAAAAAATTTTATTTTTTTTTTAATAATTTCATGGTTTTGTTTGGTATCATTACAAAGGCCAGACTGTGACCTGTCCAATTTTTTTTTAGAAAGGATTTTACCAGGAAGGATACATTGAGATTTCCCTCGTTTTCAAGTATGTCCTGGGTGGGAAGTATGTACCGTTAGGTGTCTTGTCCAAGGACACTTACTGGAAAGGTGCTGTGGCTGGGATCGAACCCATGACTCCACAGGCTCTCTCCAAGCAGAGCAGTGATGTTACCTCTACTCCACCCAGCCGGTACAAAGACAAATAACTTGAACTTGTGGGGTGTAAATAATGGAGATCCAGAGGAACAAAAGATGCCCTGCTCTCCTCCCATCGGAGCTTGTGTTTTATTTACAAAAATAGTTTGTAATGCCTTCTAAACAGTCTGGTAATAATTCAGTTTCTGAGCGTTCCTACAGCAACCTCCCTAAATGGTATGTGTTTATAGCTATGTATGTGTTTGTTTTGTATCTATCAGGGTAATTCAAAGAGATCCGAATGGCTGGAGAAAGGTAACTGAACGCCTAAATTCAGCGTTCGGTTACCTTTCTTGGCCATTCAGCTATCCAGAGAGCAGGCAATTCGCCAAATCCTAGCGAATTGCCTGCACATACGGTGCCTGTTCGGTGCTTGTTCGAGGGCAGTGCAATTCCCATAAAAAAAGCACTGCTTCGGCTATTCAGAGAGCACAAACCAGCAGTGAAAGGTTCCCGAAATGCCCGGCCATTCGGTGGTTTCATTCGACAGATTTATTCAGGCGAATCCCATAGGCTTCAATGTTAAAAATATTCCCGTTTTAATATCTAATAAACCGTTCATTCTAAAATTCTGCAGTAAAGAGTATATTTATAGATTTTTTAGGATATTTTAAGCATTTTTCCGAAAAAAAACTTTTTTTAACTTATTTTTTCTGTAACAGCCCTCTTTATTATCATTCCCTGGACCTCATATGTAAATTTCAGACATTTTCGCTCTGTAGTTTCTTTGCAAACAGCGTTTCACTTTCACACATTCAAGCAAACTGTTTTGCTAATTTATTCACTTCACTCGTCTGCGGTGTCGGCTTTTTCCGGAGGCTTCGCTGCGTGTGATAGACTCCTGCTCGGGTTTTTTTTTTTTTTTTTTGGTGGGTTAATCCAGATGTTTTTGCGGGTTTTCGGCGTGCATTCGCCGGGTTTTGCGGTTAGTTTTCGTCGGGTTTGCGACAGCCTTTCCCTGCAATTCGGGGACCCTGTGGTGCTTGCTGAATACACCGCAGGGTCACCGAAATGTGATCGGCAAAACAAACTGAATTGAAGAGAAAGAAAAGTCACCGAATGTGCGGTGACTTTTCGAATCTCTTTGAATTACCCTGTAAGTGTTTATGCCTATGTCTGGGCATCAGTTATTGCTGGTTGATTCTCAGTGGCAGGCAAACAATGTACCAGAATGCAGACCGCAGAACATTGCTGTGCGGGATCTGTCAGGTGTCACCTGAGCAGCAGGAGGACAGATCATGTGCGGCATTCTTCTGGAGAAAGTGAGTGTGAGAAGCACAGTTTGGCACCTGTTCTGCCTGTCACTGTTAGTGCGTTCATCTGACCCCGACCTATGCACGCCCATACTGACGTGCCTCCTGGCATCTGTCGCAGAATTGTGAAGCTTCAACAAGGCTGGCCACACGCTGTAGCACGTGCACGAATTGCAGGCGTGCTGCGGACTTTCTGAAAGCCTCCCAGTCGAAAAGCTACAATGCGCGTTCAACGGGGCTGCAAAGCGCGATCCCCCATAGGCGGATCGAGCCTTGCAGCGCTGAGCGCACTAACTGTGCTAAGGGAGGTGGCCAGACGGGCGTCAGAATGGAAGGAACGTCCACCGTCACAGACGTTCCTTCCGCTCTTTAAAACGCTCATCCGGCCTTACTGTGAACTGAACATGCTCTTGGCACTGTACCAGTTTTGGCTCCTTCCAAAACGTCTGTCTGGATCCATCCCTGGTCCCCATTCAATCCACCTCCCCGACATACGGAAATGCACATTGGGTAGAAACCCGAGGTGCTGAAAGCTACTGGAGAAACATGAATAACCATGTCCCTTTAAAATAGATAAGTGCCTAAAAAAGTCAACCTATGAGACTTGTACACAATGCTATCTATAGTACAGGGTCACTATGAGGAATTACTGTACTGACAACTTAAAAGTTGCGTATGAAGTGCAAATTATGACATTTTAAAGTGTGTAAAGTGAAAATCACGATAGCTGGGTCAGGTTTTTTACATGTATTTGACTGTTTTGGCAGACCAACCTGGTTCGCTGCAAGGAAATATGAGGGTGTGTGTATATGTGTGCGTGTATATGTGTGCGTGTGTAATTTATTATTCAAATGTGTAATATGCTGCCAATTATGTTTTTCAGATGAGAAGGGAAGCAATACAGAAATGTAAAGATTTCCTTCTCCAGCTGGACTTCTGCTTCAGCTTGTGTTTAGTGAGCGAAACAAGATAAATAAGTCAACCAGAACACACAATACGAATAAGGACACTTAGCACAGGGATTTCTTCTGGCTTTGATATATCAAAGCTGGCTAGGTTTCATTCAGCTGCATGTGTTACAAAGTTCCATTGTGTTCTTTAGAATAAACGTTATGGTCCGTGAAAAATCCACCTAAGCTGGTACTCAGTATTCAGAAGCGCTTTACCTCACCTCTAAAACATCCTTGCCACTAGGAGCTATTTGCAAGTCTGAGCAGGAGAAATTGGATTCAGGTAAACACATCCCGGGCGAGCGGCAATTTGACAAGTTAGTTAAAGAGTAACAGACTGTGGCATTGTGTGCGATATAAAATATATATAGAAAAAAATGTTACTGCAATAACCATCTAATGACTTGTGACTGCTTTTAATTGGAGACCAGGATTTAACTACTGAAAGGCTGGAAGACGAGTATAAATACACTAATGTGATTTGTGAAGATAAGGTTGAATGAAGGCAGCTCAGATGAGAAGAAATCGAGCAGAATTACAAAAAATTTGAGTTATTTACCAAGCACAAGTTGTTTCAGTTCAACTGGATTTTCTGCCATGAACCGCCTCGGTTTAACAACGGTGAACTACAGCGTACGTATGGAACTACTGCAGGAGTGAGCCATAGCTGAAGCTGTAAAAATCATAAGAACATCTGTCTTTCCAGCACAGATTTTTATAGAGTTCTTCCAGAAAATGTATCGGTATATCTCACATTCCATCTACCCAGCAAAGGATTCTTAAAGTGAACCTGTCATGTAGAGCCTGGGGATATGTGCAATCATAACATCTCCTTTAGGCAAATATTGAACCTCAGAGTCAGGGAATCGCTATAAATAAGCAAATAGTCCTAAAAAAAGGGAAAAAAAATAGAGGGAGGCAGAAGAAACCCAGGCTTGGGGGCAGGAAGGCTTTAACTTTGTTATTAACTTTATGTAAAGATTGGAAGAAAGCAAACAAACGCCGAATGGAGAAGCAACTTAAGGTATTCCAGCTATCACATGGATTTAATGGATTCTAGAGATGGGGTCATGGTGCGTTGAATGCCCCCTCCCTCGTGTTCCTATGAGCGGTTTCAACCTTCCACAATGGATGGCTTTCCTGCTCACATATGGCTCGACAGCATGAACTGGACAGCCTTCCAGGGTCAAGGACAGCAATGCTCAGCTCTGTACATTGCTAATCAGTCAATGCCTCTCTTTGCAACCACAAACATATGACATGTAAAATAATGGCTATCCCCTAATATAAGGCAATGGATTGATATTTCACCTTTTGGAAAGCAAGATTTGTGCACCAAAGGTTTAAATGTGTGATATGCCACATCAGTATCAGCCCTTTATGTAAATGACCTGTACCTGAGGTCAACAAGGAAATAGGACAGTATGTTTATATATGTTTTATGGAAAAATCATACTAGAGCAAATAGAAAAAAATGAGACTGCCCTTAGCAATTTTATCATTTACCAAAATATCAAAGAGTAATGTTACCATGTCCATTAAAGAGTGCGTGAAAGAAAATCAATAAACAGCGATGTTTCAAACTCACAAGCATCTTTCTATCGTCTTACAGAGAAAAAAAGCACAAAATTCAATAAATACAGTAAGAACACTGTCCAACGAGTACAAAAACCCACAAAATATCTTTCTAGCTTTCTATATTTAGGATGATAAGATCAATAGTATGTTTTTAGGTGAAGACATGACCATTTTAAATAAAGATTAGAGATAACGTTTTGTCGGATGTATTATTTTCCCAATACAATACTGCTCTCTAGTGGTGATTAAGGTAACTGCAGGCATTCTGCCCAGTTACATGACTAAATTGCACATATCAATTGACCTAAACATGATAGAAAACAACAACTCTTTAAAACGGATTTGTTTTCCCTTTCTGTGTGTGGCTTTTCTAAAATGTTTCTTCTCAATTGTACGTACAGAATACAGTTACATCTATATGTTTATAATATCTGTATATAATAAAACCTGCAATATTGCACATACCATTAAATCCTAGGCTCCACTATATTGCAATATTGGAATATGGCAACACCATAATTCACAATGGACATAATTGTGAAAAGAACAAGCTACGCACTTAACGACTCCATAACGATATATTCTAAGACAACTGCTATTTGCAGTTTTCATAGACAATAAAATAACAACAGGTACAAATTCTGGAGGAACACTTTAAAATGGTCAGTGGTTCCCAACCCTGGTCCTCCTAACAGGTCAGGTTTTCCAGATATCTGAAGCACAGCACAGGTGACATAAATTGTTGCTCAGTGATTGCAGGATTCAGTCTGCATTTCCCCAAGATGATCCTTAAAATCTGATCTGCTAGGGGTACCTGAGGACCAGGGTTGGGAACCACAGGTCTATGTAATACGACAGATCTCAGGACAATATGACTCCTACTTCACTACTATAAAATCCAAAAGAAAATATTTCACTCGATTACTCCTCCACTTTTTTTATTTTGCTTGCTTTCCCATTTTCTACCTTCCTTTACTTCTCTACTTTTGGCCATTGAATGCCAACCATACAAAGACATCAGACTCCATTCGATAAATGCCAAGTTGCTGCTGGCAAGTTCAATTCAGCTGTGTTTTGCACAAATGCACCTATCAGCAATGGCTCTGCTAACCAAGTCATGAAACAATCTGGTTCAGGAGTAATAATTGCTGTTTCTGTGATATTAGTCAAACCATCCTTACATGTGCTACTCTACAAATACAGCCACGTTACTCTGGTTGATGGCAACTCACAATTTAGTGAATGGAGACCATAGTTTCAGATAAAATATAAATACATGTACCCAAGTTTTGCATTAAATAGAGGTAACATCACTGCTCTGCGTGGAGAGAGCCTGTGGAGTCATGGGTTCGATCCCAGCGAGCAACCTCTCCAGTAAGTGTCCTTGGGCAAGACACCTAACGGTATGTAGCGCTGCTTTAAAGACTGTGTTCAGCTGCATTTAATTATTATGGCCACCAGAGGGAGACAGAGACGTAGTGGACTATGCTGGACAAAAACGGAACTACACCGACCATCATCCTTTGCAGGAGGACAGGAAGGGGGTGGGATAGGAAGAGGAAGGAGATCATGGGCCTCGTGGCAGGCAAGGTCAGAGTGAGCGGAGCGGTGAAAGGTGGAGGACGCACGTGAGAGCTGTCAAGGATTACGACCAGGCTGGAGTACAGACGCTGCCTCACTGGTGCTGGAGATCGGGACAGTGACCGTGCTGAAACCTACCTATGCAGCGCTGAGAGGTCTGGATGACAAGCTGGTTC
Organism: Leptobrachium leishanense; assembly: GCA_009667805.1. NCBI lineage: Eukaryota > Metazoa > Chordata > Amphibia > Anura > Megophryidae > Leptobrachium > Leptobrachium leishanense. Next base: position 114,522,453 of record CM019063.1, read on the forward strand.
CAGCTGGACCCCGAGTTAGGAGACCGCGCTGATCGATTGGGAGTGCAGGCGGTGGACCGTTGTTCCGGTTGCGGAGATTCGGCAAGCGGGGAGCAGATCCAGTGGCACAGAGCCCCAGTACACAGCGGAGAAGGTCTCAGATCGGGTGCTGGACAGTTTCATCTATCGGATGGGTGAGAGGCCTCCCAGGCCGCAGTTGCAAATAAGAACCGCACGCTGCGGTGTTGTATAAATCCACAGGGCCCCAACGGTGACTAGTCGAAGATTGTTTTGTTTCATTCACTGGCCAGTTGAATACAGTACCCGGGTACCCGAGACAATACACATACACATTTTTGAGCTATTATTCACGGGACTTACACTCCAGAACTGAGGGGGTTAACCGCTTCTTTTGCCGCCGCGTGTTTTTCCTGCGTTACGAATTCTTGTCATTTAAATACCGTATATACGTAATATATGCTGCTTTATTGGGATCAGTAAAGAATATAATACATAAAAATCCACAACAGTGCTGCTGTATAGTTATTTCCTAGTGCGGTGAGACTAACCCAAGGTTTATTCAGCGGCTCCTCCGGGAGTGAGCGCTACAGGTACGTAAATCGCCACCCAGGACATACTTGAAAAAGAGAGAAATCTCAATGTATCCTTCCTGGTAAAATCATTTCTCAAAAAAATAAAAAGTAAAATATTTTAGTGTATTTTAGTATGTTTTGCACCACATTCCGATCTAATCTCCATTCATCATACAGTTTTCAAATTGTATTTGTATTTGATGCTGCATTATTTGTACCTGTTCTATAAATACTACCATAACGTGTTATTTACCGGTTTTCCAAAAATTTAATTAAAATATTTAAGGAAATTTAAAATAAGAAAAAATCCACCACCATTAAGGCTGGGGTCAGACGAGCGCACGGAATGCGCACAGTAACGGATGCACTTTATAACGATGAGATTGTGGTTACATTGTATCAGTTAGCTTTGACTGATGTTGAGAAAAAGAAAAAATAAAGTTGTATGCTGGGGTTTCTCTATGTCCGTGTAGCTTTTTCACATCAATGTCATTTTGGCATCCATTGCACGTTGCGCGTGCGTGAAAAAGTGCACACGTGCTTTGTGTGTTGTTCTCTATTGACTCCTTGGAAAAGCTACAACAGACAGCAAACAGTGAGGGCAGACGGACGCAAAAAGTGCGCTCGTCTGACCCCAGCCTTGGTGGAAAAAAAAATATAAGAGGGGCACATTAATTAAATGGCAAATGCACAATACTACCAGGAAATAATTCTACAAACATTACCCCTGGGCTCAGATAGCCGTTACTCACCCACATGCAATGTCCCTCTATGGACAAATGAGGCATTTTTACACAATTTATTGTTTATTATTTTTTTTTTTACAAAGTGTTAAGAGCAATTTGTAACATTCAGTGCAGTTCTTCATAGTAAGCAATTATGCAAAAAAAAATAAGTGGATGGAAGTTTTTGGAAACGTCTGTGAGAGTCGTTTCTATGTATACTTAAATAATAGAAGACTCGAAAGTGCTATGAGCCAGATTCACCGATCGCATCAGTCACTGCCAAGCTGGCAAGCTGCCCATATCAGACCCAACTCATGTAATCACATAAAAAACGCTTAGCCAGTACTCTTGATCCACCATGGCTATTGGGCTGCTGCAGTTTATGCTCTAATCAACTTTGAGTGAGCTTTCAATTACTTCCATCAAACATCAGTAACATAACCTTCTTTATACCTTCCCCTTAGTGAATACATTTAGGAGGTTTGACAGGTATACAACTAGCAACATGGCACTGACTTGTATCTCTGTTGCCTTACAAAAGTATGTGTGAAATACACCTTTTAAACAATATATAAAAAAACCTCTAAAGGAAAAACCTACGGATTGGTCACACCATATGGCTCTGATGTGTTAAGATCACTATTACATTTTAGGCAAGTCCCACACTGCTCTAAACATGGGAGACAGATCTCCCTTCATCACCGGACTGAGTCGAGATACATCGGTCCCCCAGCAGCACCCGGTCTCCAATCTTTGTTGGAGCACAGCTGCAGCCCTGCACATTGCCGATCCCTGAGTCTCTAGACCAGCCATCCATCTGGATAAACAACATCAGCAGTGGGCCCTCCATCACCTTGGAACTTAGAACTTAGGCTGCTAAATGGAGTCACACAAAAAAAGACAACTCCAGGAGCTGACTTGCAGGTGGGAAACCTTCATGGACCCCATGTAAGTATTTGCAGCTAGAAAGCGGAGATGGAGCAGAAAAGTATCCAAAAAAATACAACATGTTTGTCAGCTGGTGTGGAGCTTCTCCACCTTGCATCTACTCCACTCTGCTTCCAGACATGTTCCCCTCATGTGTGTATCTGTACACCTTTAATAATAAATTTGTCCTAGTGTTTTAAGACTTTTTTTTCTATTTTTTTTTTGGGAGGCGCTGAGGATATATTATTACATTTTTATTATTGTATTGCAGCAGCACATTTTATGTCTGCTCCCGTTATCCAGAATTAGTCGAGTACCCCTCCAGAAATTCATATCTGGATCCGTATCTACCCCCGAGAAGAGCAAAGGCTGATCTCTCATTACAGCATTCAAATAAAGGGCTCAATTTAACACACTTTGGCTCCATCCCTGAAATGTACTGTTTTTGTGATCAGTAAATCGAACACTTTTCATTGCGGCAGATTTAAGGGATACCGGGATTACGATGCCTGTTAAAACATCGGCACTTACGCCTATACTCAAATGGAAAGTTAAGCTTTAGTAATTAAATGTAGAAAGAATTTCTAATATATATCAAGCGCTTAAAAGGGTTGACATACAGTAAATGGCTGTATTGGCAGGGAAACATGGAAAGTCACGCTGAAACCCTCATTTAAACATTGGAATTCCAAATATAGCCATGCTTTTCCGAGTTGTATAATTTTTCAACTATGGCCGAATCAACGCAAATTAATTACCTGATATTTCAATAAACGTAAAATCGACAATATTTTTTTTTTTTTTTGAAAACTGTACTGATAGAATTTAAATTGAGCCCTAAATGTTAAGACTCAATGCTTTCCGCCAAATAAGCTAAAACTTTGAAGACAACTACTGGAAAAACTCTGCAGCCAGAAGGTTGAACTATAATGCGAAGAAATATGAAGCATATTTCGCCGTAAAAGAAAGTTAGCCGCACAAACCTATAGAAAACAAATTATATTGCACCAGATCCACAACCGTCACGGAGACAGATGTACGGGACATACTGGCTAATAGTTCTCAGGGGATTAATGCAATCATAGTAGCCAGGGTATCTTAAAATATGCATGTGCTATGCAAATCCTGTTCAACTGGATGATATGCTGCGGTATTATATGCAAATCACATGCATAGCTAATGTCGTATGGACTGCCTGGAGCTTGGGTCCCTGTCTGCCATTGTAGCCCAAAGCAGACCACCCTCTGATTGAATTTAAATGACACCAGATGCTGTTGAATATACTTTTCACAATCTAATCATTTCCACATTATATCGAAAATATCTTATCAAACACCTGCTTGAACAGAGATTGAAAACTATAGAAGCAAAAATATATAAAAAATTCCATGCAAACCTAAGTGGGCTAAATCAAAGTATTGACACCTTATCACAGGTAGAATGAGAAGGAAATGAACGGAGCAGAATAATCAAGCGAGAAAGGGTCATTTGAAGGAATTAAACATTCAGTGAATCATAACTGGAGGAAATTGACATTCATTCGATTTGAAGCTGCATGAAAATGACTCCGGGCATTCAGAAGTCACGTACCTGACAGAGACGTTGAATGTGATGATCAATATTAATCGGAAACTTAGAAACCAAGTCTGTACAGTATTAGAGTACAATAATTAAACTGGGAGAAAAAAATATCACTGAATAATTTTGTTAAAACAAAGACATTAAGGATTAAATGGTCCAAGAATCATGACCACCTAAGTCAGGGTCAGCAACCTTGGCCCTCCAGATATTTTGGAACTACATCTTCCATGATGCCTCTCATTTATACGTTAAGAATGTTAAACTGAAAGGAGGTCTTAGCAAACACAAGGATTATGAAAGTACCAAAAATAGACAACAGCACCTACAGTGGGTCCCCGCTCAGGTCTTTTAAGATTTTAGCTTGACGGTGTCGATGGGACCGAACCATATGCAAGTAAGTCTGCCATCACCCAGAAAGGAGGCCAGTATTGAAATGCCATGGAAGTCATCTCTGTAGGAGAGGTGCAGCAATCCCCGATGACCGTTTCAGCCTTGTCGGGGGGGGGGGTATAGATACACCCTTCTAGATATCTCGAGCAAGGAGTCAACATCTGGATTACCCTGTAAACTTATAGTGAGCAAAAAGAACGTTTATGACAGTACCGAGAACGGGCAATAACACTAGTGGCTTGCCCTATAGTGTGTCCACTATGCTTTCCTGACGAGGCCTAACAGGGCCGAAATGATCGTCAGAGGTTGCAGTTCCTCTTGTGCAGGGGTGTTCCCTTGGCATTTCAACTCTGGCCACCCTTTCTAGGTGGTAACAGACTGATTTGCATATGGTATAGCCTCCTCTATAATGGCATGCGTCCTGAGTGGGCAGCCACAGGAAAGGCATGCCATTAGTACTTTTGTTCATTATCAATCTCATACACCCTTATTTTGCTTAATAAAATGTGTTTTGAGTACAGTAACCTTTGGGGGCATTTAAGAGAACACCAAGGGAAAGAATAGAAAACGTGTCCTCTAATGTAAGCAAGCATTTTGACTTGAGTTTTTTCCTCAAGCAAGATAATTATGGGCAGCCATACTACATGGCCCTTGAATCTCGCAGGACAAAGTACACCTAATTTCAGCAATCTCTGGTTTTGCAACAAGCATGGGATGTTGAGAATCTGCATAGGTTTAGGATCAAAAGGTTATTGTCATGGCCAATGCCTGGCAGCACAGGAGAACTATAAAAAGAACCGTGGCCAAGCTGATGTGCCTCTACAGTTTGGTGCATCACTGCATATTGTGCTCATACCCGCAAACTCCAGTACCAGTTCAAGTGCATGTTCCATTTACATACTGGCTTTAAAGTACACATGTAGTGACCATTGGCATGGATTTCACATTGGTCTTAAATGATCAATGTGATAGTTCATCTCTTGAAAAGCATGGAAATTTTTTCTGCGATTCTTTTGGTCTAAGCAAAACTCTAACCCCTTTCCGACCGCTGACGTACCATGTACGTCCTGCCCACGGGTCTCCCTTAGACCCGCGGACGTACATAGTACGTCAGCAGACTCCTAACCTCCCTCCCGCCGAAACGCACCTTCCTCGCCGGCTCCCACGACGTCTATGGCAAGCTTGAAGCTTGCCTTGTTGTTTCCTGCGTGATGACGTCATCGGCCGGCGCCAGTGGGTAAAATTCAGGAAGGGGGGCTCATTTGGAGCCCTCTATCTCCCCAACCGTTTAAGCTAGAGCGATGCAAGTTACACCGCTGGAAAGGGGAGAGTCTCCCCTTTTCAGCGATGTACAGCATTAACTATTTCGCTGCTGGGTCCCGATTTGGCGCAAATTTGTGCCAAATAGCGATTCAAACCTGGAGGGGCTGACATCTTGGATGTCAGCCAAGCCTCCAGGTCACCCCCCCCCCACCCACTGACATACTCACCATATGTGTGAGTATGTCAGTGGGCCAGTTAACCCCCTAGCTGCCATGTAGAAATAAAGGATCCAAAGGATCCCCCTATCTCCCGATCCGTGGCAGCTAGAGGGTCATATTTGACATCATTGTAAAGACCTGACCATGATTTGGTGTAAAAATAACATTTAAAAAAAAAAAAAATTGGGGGGGGGGGTTTAGTTAAATAAACTTAGCTAAATAAAACTGTTAAATAAAATTTTTAGTTAAATAAACTGTTAAATAAACTAAGCTGTCATCTAAAAATAATTAGCATAAAACGGTCAGAATGAGCTCAGTGCACATAAGTGAACTGGCTCAGCAGTGAAGGGGTTAAAAAGCAAAAATATGACAAAATTTTGAAACTATTTAGCCGGGGTCTTTTTTGGTGGTTGTAGATTTTGGGGATTAAATTACAAAAAAAGTGTGTTTTTACCATTTTTTCATCATATTTCATTTTTTTTTTTTATAGTAAATTATTCGATATGATGGAAATAAGTCCATTTAATGGCAGGAAAAACGGTGTATAATATGTGTAGGTTGAATAAACGAGTAAGAGGAAAATTTGACCTAAACACTAACAGCGCAGAAACGTAAAAACAGCAGCAGTCACTAAAGGACGGATTTGTGTAAAACCACCCGGTCACTAAGGGGTTAATACCAGGTTTTGGCAGATGGTAATATTTTGTTTCCCAGTCAGTGGCTGCACAAGAGAATTGTTATGGAAGACAAAAACGTCCATCTACGAATGTCTGGTCTGTCCGATCAGCAAACTTGGAATCCATAGAAATTCTGCAGGTGCCTCAGTACAGCTTCCTATGCAAAGTATGGGCAGTATTCATTTACTGTAAGTAGCTGCAACAGCTGAGCTTTGGAATAAGAGGAAAGCCGTTAGCATTTACAAGCGAGTTGTTATGTATTATGTCCCCACTCGTTAAGACTAACAGCTCGACTGGAAAAGGGCTCTATCTTTGCTGCAAGTTGACGAGATATTAGAAATGTACTTTTTCAACTACCTGAACAGATGTCCTACAAGCTCAGCTTCAGTTCTGACTTTGAAAGGTCCCTTTAGAGTGGCGGCTTCTATCCTGAATATTATGAAGAATAAAATGATATCTATGGATCATAAAGCAAAAGGTTTTACAAATGAATGACATCACAAATACCCCCAAATAAGACTATTCCATGTTCCCACTTCGACTAGCTGCGCTACATGGGAATGTACACAGAGCTCTGTGGGAAGAACAGGTTTCTGATTTTCACAGGTATAGAGAATAAATGATACTCATATTATCTCTCCATCTAAAAATATATATATATTCACACAGACATTAAGCACAGTATATATATACACAGTATAAAGCTAATAGGCATACTACCTGGCGCTCTCATATTGCCCCGTTTAATTGTGGTGTTCATAAATAAAAAATAGACAATCCATTACAGGAGAAACATCTGTCCTTTTTCCACAGTTAAAAAAAATAAATATTAAAAGACAACCCCTTGTTAAACACTTCATTAACCTGTGTTATTTCCATTTCGACAGAGGCCTCATTGCCATTATCCAGTTCACGTAAAGTTTGATTCTCTGTTGAATGCGAGCTCCGTGGCATATGTGGATCTTTTATAAGGTGCATGATGAACGCATGTGCCAGACCTCTAGTAAAGAATATAAAAAGCGAGCAAGTAAATGAAACTGCTGTACACCTCTGGGTGCTAAGACGCGTGACTCCTCGTTAAAAAGGAACTGTGAGTCCAGGGATGTGATAGCCAAAACAGGCAAGGCAAGACCAGAACATTGTTTGGGTTTATAGCAGAAAAGTCTGTTTCTGCAATATATTTTCTGTTAATCCTAGTCAGGTACATGAACAGTTAGTGCCTAGAAAGATCTACTCACTCCCAATTTAGACACAGCTGTCACAGTCGCACAGATTGAAACTACACCATCTTTAAACACAATTTAGATGTAACGTGGGGATCTGTACCCGGGATGGGTTTCCATATGCATAAAGGCTCCTGAAGGAATACAGATTCCTGGCCCAAACCCACACAGTCAATAGCTGGAGCTCCTTGTACGGTTAAACAGATTTTAATGAAACATATCAGCCAAATAAATACAGAACAAGAAGAGACCTGGAGACCAATGGAAAATGACACCCTGGCGCCCCCTCCTTCTCAAGTGAGCCAGTGCCTAGCTATAACCCATTTTAATCTTCAGACTCGAAACAATGTTGCAAATGGCAATCACAAGGTGGACATTGATAGAGTAGATAACAGACCGCAGCTTTCTCAGACTGTCCTGTGTTTGTGCTATGTTTGTCAAACAAAGATCACTCATATTCTATTCGGGGGTGGAGGGTTAGAAAGGGCTGCAGTGACACACACACAGAAATTACATTTGAAATAACAGTAACATATAAAACACAGACAACAACATTAACAATATCCACACATAACACAGACACGCTGTATCCTTATAGGCACAGGGTGACTTGGAACATAGGAGAGGGCTGGTGAACAAAACTGTTGTGTCATGCTCGCCCATGACGTCTCTCGAAACCCTGGCCCTTTCCTCACTTCTCAATATGCTACTAGGAATCTGGCTAATCTTATCCACATTCCCTCCTTTCCCACCACTGCTCTCCCACTACACTGTGCCCACCTTTGCTTGCAGGCTCACCAAATCTTCCTTCATTCAAGACCTTTTCATTCCTCGTTCCCTCCAACTCCCAGCTTTCACAGAAACAGGTCTCTCCCCCTCCAACTCTGTTACCCCAGCCTCCCTATCCTACGGCGGTCTCTAACGGTCCCACACACCTAGATCTGGGGACCCCAAGGTGGGTGCGTGTGATTTCTACTCTCTCCAACCTGCACTTTCCAGTCTGTTCCTCCCTTACCCTCCCCTCCTATTCTCCTCCTTTGAAGACCATGCCGTCCGCCTTTCCAGCCCAACACCCCTACGTGTTGTGGTAATCTACCGCCACCCTGGTTCTCCTTGACCCTTTTTCGAACATTTCTCAACCTGGCTTCCTCACTTTTATCTGACATTCCATCTCACATTCGACATTTCATCTCTCATCCTTAGAGATTTTAACATTACAAATCGACTCTCCTACCAACCCCCACAGCTCCAAATTTCTCTCCACCTCCTCCTCGGGCCTCACACAATGGTCCGACTCCCCTACCAACCAAGCTGGCAACACCCTGGACCTTATTTTCTCCAATAAGAAATTGTACAATATCCAACTTTTCTAACACGCCTCTCCCCCTTTCCGATCGCCACCTTCTTTCCTGGAAACATCTCCTGCCACCAACCCAGACTCCTGCTTCTACTCCCACTCCTCCTCTGCCTCAAGGGAATATTTGTGCCCTGAATCCACAGCTACTCCCCACCGCTATCCATCCTCGTCTCCTTCTGATCTCAACATCTAACTGCACGGTCACAGCCACTGATCTCTACAACTCTGCCCTCTCCACTTCACTAGACAAACTTGCTCCTACCTTTCTCCGTCCAGCACGTAGGCTTAACTGTCAAACGTGATGCACTAAATACACAAGATGGTTTTTTTTGGGGGAGGGTTTGATCGTGAACGAACATATTGTCGGCGATGTTAAATTACTCTATGCTTTACTTATAAAGTTCAGCAAACTGTTTATGTCTTCAAATGTCTAATTACATTTACAATCTTGTTTTACTGATTTTATTGTTGTTAAGATGTGACTGGAATGCATAGCATTGAGGTTGGAACGCACGTAACCTCGTTGCAGTATTGCACGTTGGCTGACCATGTGTCATTGCTAGATGAAATCATGCACACCTCTATCAGTTTAAACAGATTATTTGTTAATGTGGTGAAGACTATAAATACCTCGTTTGTTTTACGGACTACACACCACTGTCGCGAAACGCGTTTGGGTGTATTACTCGTTTTTATCTGAATAAACCATATTTTATTAGCCGATTGTATCTTGAAGTTTGGCTGGAACGGCTCAAAAGAATCTGCTGGTTGTATGGGAGATCCGGCGTTCCCTCTAATATCGCCGGCTGCATTTATATCTAGTGTCTGATCGAGATACCAACAATTGTGAGTGGAATTCCCCTTGCGTTGATATATTTATGCGAATATAGTACCCGCTGCACTATGATTTATTTCTTTGTTTGATGTACATATCAACACTACAATGAGGACAGCAAGAGGGTGATCATGGCTGAAGGAGTCGCTGATTCCGCCATTTTTCTCTTCTACCTAAATACACAAGATACCTCCGACGATGTTCCAGGGCAGGTGAACGTTGCTGGTGAAAGTCTTGCAATTCAGCCGACTTCCTGCACTACGAATTCATGCTCCGTTCCTACAGTCTCGCTTTATCCCTCACTAAAACGTATTTCTCGTCCCTTATCTCCACCTTTTCTCATTATTCCAGACATCTGTTTCATACTGCCAATCTGTTAATGTGTCCCGCTTCCATTCAACCTTCCACAGACCTCACAGCTGCCAGCTTTGCCTACTACTTCACCAAGAAGATCAACAAACTTAGACTGGAAATCTCTTCACTGCCCTCCTCCACCAACCTTTCAACATCACTCACTCCTTCACTCCCTGACCCTTTTACTATGTCTGCCTTTTCTCCAGTGTCAGAGGAGGGAGTCTCAGCACTTCCCATGTCCTCCTGACCAACCACTTTCCGCTCGATCTTATCCCGTCTGTCCTAATGGTTATTGCCCATACTTTGACCCACATTTTCAACCACTTCCTCTCCTCTGGAGTCTTCCCCTCTGCATTTAAACATGCTCTAAATCACCCCCATTCTGAAGAAACTATCTCGATTCCACCTCTCACTTTCAAACTACAGTCCTATCATTTTGCTTTCCTTTGCCTCCAAAATCTTAGAATGCCTGGTGTATAACCAGTTATCCTGCTGCTAACTCCCTCACTTGACCTGCACCAGTCTGGCTTTCGCTCCCAGCACTCTACTGAGACTGCTCTGACCAAGGTGACCAATGATTTAGTTGCTGCTAAAAGCAAAAGGTCACTTCTCCCTCCACATTCTTCTTGACCTTTCCGCTGCCTATGACACTGTTGACCACCCTCTCCTGCTACTCACGCTGCGTCAACTTGGCCTCAGGGACATTGCGCTCTCCTGGTTCTCTTCCTATCTCTCGCTTCGCTCCTTCAGTGTCTCTTTTGCAGGTGCCTCTTCCCCCCCCCCCCAGTTACTCTCTCAGTTGGGCTACCTCAAGGCTCTGATCTAGGTCCCCTACTCTTCTCGATCTATACCGCCTCTCTGGTAACCTCATCTCATCCTATGGACTCCAATATCATCTCTATGCTGACGACACCCAAATCTACCTTTCCGCTCTCCTCCTGTGTTGGACCGTTGTACAGCCTGCCTGTACAACTTCCCGTTTCCTAAAGCTCAACCTCTCTAAAACTGAACTTCTAATCTTCCCTCCTTCCAAAGCCAATATTCCTGCACCCTTTTCCTTTAAGATGAATGGTGCAACCATTGCTTCTACCTCACAGGCTCATTGCCTTGGGGTCCTCTTAGATCTCTCCTTCACTTCTCACATTGTCGCTAACCAAATCCTGCTACTTCCACCTAAATAAACATTGCACGCATCCACCCTTTTCTTAATCAAGACTCTACTAAAACGCTCATCCAAGCTCTCATCTCTCACCTTGATTACTGTAACCCACTTCTTGCTGGCCTAAAGAAATCCCAGACTCTCCTTCTGCAGTCTATAATGAACGCCTGTGCCAGGCTCATACACCTCACCCTCTTGTCAATCTCTACTCTGGCTCCCCTTCTCCTATAGAATCCAATTCAAATTACTGGTGCTCACATACAAAGCTCTCCATAACTGTGCCCCTGCCTACATCTTTTCCCTTATTTGCAGGTACATCCTGTCCCGACCACTTCGCTCTGCCAATGATCTGATGTTATCGCCTCTTTGTACCTGCACCCCCAACTCTCGCCTTCAGGACTTCTCCCGAACTGCCCCCTTCTTGTGGAACTCCCTCCCCTGCAACATTAGACTCTCCTCGTCTCTCCTGGCCTTCAAGTAGACTCAAAAAAAACAAAACTATCCGCTCACCCCATAATCCCATTGTAGATCACTTGCACCCCATTACTTCACATAATCTGCCACTTACCCTCACCTAGTATGTCAGATTGTAAACTCTCGAGCAGGGTCCTCACCTTACTTTTCTATAGGTTTAATTTTAATGTATTAGAATGGATGTGAAGTATATCTCTGGCGCCACCTGGTGGTCTAGTGTTTATTCTGTAAGGTGTATATAGGTTACGGTTCAAGCCCGAACTGCGGTTAATCCTGACATTACCCAGGCGTCATTAGCAAAAGTCCGAAGTGAAATGAAATTTCGGACTTTACCCGGGTAAACTGCAAAGTATCCAGAGGCCTCTGGGTAATTCGGTTTTCTGCACGGTTTTAACCGGGTAATTCGCACATTACCTTAGTGTTGCTGGAAATGTGATGTGCAACGAAACATCGTACTTTATCCGGGTAATCTGCAAAATATCCAAACGCCTCTGGGTTCTCCGCTTTTCAGCAGGTTACAGTTGACTGAATACTGAGGATTACCCTGATAAAGATGCAAACTGTCATCTGACCGATAAAAACAAAAAAAAACACGATTTTGTTAACGAAATTGTAGCAACAGTCACAAACCACACTAAATGCACAGAGTTACACGACAGTTATTAATAGTCAGAAAATTAATTTATGAAGATAAAGATATTATATAAAGAGTAATCTGATGGTTATTCGGTTTTATAAATGATATATAAGCACATGACACATAATATAGATCATGTAACACTTTCACATTCATATAAGAAACATATAATGAATATACAGAGTAACAGGATATCTGCAATACATTTTAATGTTGGTCTTTTGCCATTTTCATTGATAATATCCATAGATAATAGAAAAATTCACTTTTATCCAAGTGGGGTTGGATGCTCTGTAGATTACCCAGGTGAAGCTGTGGATAGTCCTCCGATTACCTGGGTGAAGCTTCAGACTTGCACATTATCCGGGTAAAGTGCGAATTTTTCAGCTCTTCCAGACTGTTACCCAAGGGCAGTTGGCTAGTCCTAAGACTACCCGGGAAAAGTCCGAAATTTTAATTTTTTTGCAGCTTTACCCAGCGGTTTTGGGTAATGTCAGGATTACCCAGCAGGGGTGTGGAAATTTAAAAAATATTTACTTGTCCAACGGACTAAGTGGTAGTCCAATCTACTTGTCCCTCAGGACGATCTGCTTGTCCCGATAAGAAAAACAATTTCAACAAAATAGTGTTTAGAGGTCTTTATTCATAACAGCGTGCACATGATTTGAGTTAGAATGCAAGCTGTATTAATATATAAATTACTCCCAATTTAATCTGAATAGTATCATGCACAGATACATATATACAAACTAGATCATGCCCACTCAAGATACATATACAGAGACCTCAGCCCAAATCGCCCACAGATATATATATATATATATATATATCAGACCAGATGATGCCCACATATAGATCTCAGACCAGATGATGCCCACAGATATAGACCTCAGACCAGATAAAACCCCATAAACACAAACCCATAAATAAAGGACGAGGGCAAAACGTGGGGAAACACTATACAGTGGCAAGAAAAAGTATGTGAACCCTTTGGGATTACGTGGAGTTTTGCATGAATTTGTCATAATGTGCTCTGATCTTCATCTAAGTCACAACAATTTGAAAAACACAGTCTGCTTAACGCCGCAGGACGTACAATTACGTCCTGCATTAGGCGGGCTTTAACACCGCAGGACGTAATTGTACGTCCTCGGCGTTTGCAGCCCCCCTCCGGCAATACTCACCTCCTCCGGTCGCTCCCACGCTGCTCTGACTCCCGCGGAGTCAGATCGGCGTATATCCCCCCTCCCGGTGCACTGACGTCAGTTTCAGGCGTCCTCCGCAGCCGGCGCAGGGGAAGTGCCTGAAGGGGAGGAGGGAACCTTTGAATCCCTCTATCTCCCCATTGCCGGGGACCATTCGGCTGTGGCCAGCATCGCTGGAAGGGTCACAGCCTGACCTTTCCAGCGATGTAGGGGGTTAACCCCTTAGTTGCCAGGTCGCGGCCTGGCACCAATCGGTGCAAGACCATGGCCTTTTTCAGGTGGGGGCCGCCATCTTGGATGGCAGCCCCCACCTCTGGGTCATCCCCCCCGCGTCAACTGACTCATCACACCATGCGCAATGATATCAGTTAACCGGGGAACCCTCTAGCTGCAAAGGGATTTCCTAAGGAAATCCCATGGAGGAGATAAAGGGGTTCAAAGAGCCCCCTATCTCCTGATCGGTGGCAGCTAGGGGGTCATGTCTGATATTGCTGGAAGGCTAGAGCATGGCCTTTCCAATGATATCAAACATGACCATGTTAAAAGTAAAATAAAAGTGTAAAAATAAAAATAAAATAAATAAAAAAAAGTTTTTTTTAGTTTTTTTTCAATGCAGCACTATTGTTCACATTTCAATTATAATGTGAACAATGATGCTTCACTAATGATTTTTTTTCGAGGGGGGGGGGGGGTTAGCTAAAATCACACAATTTCTCCCCAAAAAATTTTTTAAAAAAATGGGTTCCCCGTTCTAATTTTTTTAACAAATCTACCCCATAGCATATGACCGCAAAGGCTCGGATAATAAAATTTAAAATAAAACACTTTACACACTGTGGATGATAGAAAATTTATTGAAAATTCACATTTTTTTTTTAAATTTTTTATTATAGCATTTTGGGCATTTTTTGTTATAGCATTTTGGGCAGGGCATGACCTATACATATAATAATGATAAATTATTAATCTTCCGAGTCTGCCGGAAAAGAACGATATATAATTTGTCTGGGTGGTATAAGAATACGTGACTTAAAACCGCGTTCAAACTGTCAAAACACATAACGGGAGCCAGAGATGGGGAGGGAGTCCTGCACACATCCCCAGCTACAGTTAATAAATTGTTTACCTCATACTTTCAGACATTATACAACCACTCCCCGACCCACGTTTCCGACTCTATTCCATTGGGCCAATCGATTGACCGTTTCCTGTCGAGTGCTCCTCTTCCCCGGCTATCCCCAGCACAGAGACAGGCGCTTAGACACCCCCCATCTGAGGAAGAGATAGCTGAGGTTATTAAGGCATTCAAACCTCACAAGGCTCCTGGCCCGGATGGGTTCTCTGCCTTTTACTATAAAACCTTTACCCAAACTTTGTCTCCACACTTACATAAATTCTATCTGTCTCTGTGGGAGGGTGCCCCGGCCCCAGCAGATTTTCTCCGCTCTGACATAATTTTAATTCCAAAGGAAGGAAAGGACCCGTCTTACCCGCAAAATAACAGGCCCATTTCCCTTTTGAATGTTGATTATAAAATATTCACAAAAATACTGGCAAATAGACTGAACTCCTTTTTAGCTTCCATCATTCATCCGGATCAGGTGGGGTTCATCCCGGGCAGGCATGCATTTGCTAATACCAGACAGGCTGTGGTGCTGATGGAGCGAATGACTGACACCCAACTGCCCTCTCTGCTCATCTCTTTAGATGCAGAGAAGGCATTCGATCGACTGAAATGGCCCTTTTTATTTCGACTTTTGACCACGTGGGCTTCCGATGTCCTTTATCTCGACCCTCCGATCTCTGTATGATTCCCCTACCTCGGCTGTCATTACACCAGGTACTGTTCCCACGAGCTTCTCTGTAGGAAATGGGACGCGACAGGGATGCCCTTTGTCCCCCTCCTCTTTGCCCTATCTCTCGAACCCCTCTTATCGGCTATTCGCCACTCCCCCCATATTACGGGAGTAACTGTGGGTGGGGAGGAATACAAGGTATCGGCGTACGCCGATGATGTCTTGCTCACTCTTAGCCATCCCTCCGCCTCCATTCCTCCCCTGCTCTCCCTCCTGCGCGACTTTTCAGCAGTCTCGGGTTATAAGATTAACCTTGAAAAGTCGGTTGCTATGCCCTTTTCCCTGTCGGCCTCGATCTGTCAGGAAATTGAGAGTTCCTCGGGCTTCCGTTTTACTCGATCCTCTTTGAAATACCTGGGAGTGTGGCTTACGCCTGATGTGAATGGTTTGCACTCCCTAAACTATGAGGCAATGTTTAAACTTCTGGGCGAGGATCTGGAGAGGTGGGGGAGGGAGGGGGTCTCCTGGATCGGCAGGATTAATTGCATAAAAATGAACCTGCTTCCGAGATTATTATATCTATTTCAAGCCCTGCCGATCTGGGTGTGCCCCCGATCTCTTCGACAGCTGCAGTCCCAAATTGAGGGTTTTGTGTGGGCGGGGGGCAGGAGAAGGGTTTCTAAATATGTCTTATATCGCCCTAAAGAACGAGGGGGCCTGGGCCTTCCGCACTTGTATAAATATTTCCAAGCGGCTCAGATTGCTCAGTTTGTAATGTTTCATCTGCCCCAACACTCCCAACGTTGGGCCGATTTGGAATCGGATCTATTTGCACCAGACCTCCCGCAATTTTATTTTTGGCTACCCAAAGAGTTCCGCCCGCTATTGCGGTCCACCTGTACAGCGACCCTAACCTCACTGAGGGTTTGGGACTCCGTCCGGGACAAATTTCACCTCTGCTCTTGCTACTCGCCTTTAATGCCATATTTACGCAACAGAGCTTTTGTTCCGGGACTGTCCCCCTCCGCCTTTACAGCTTTCGAAAATATCGACCTGCAGAGGATTAAGCATTTCAGATCTCCAGGAGGTGACTGGTTCTCCTTCTCGGACCTACAATCGAAGGGTGACCTCCGGACCTTCGACCACTTCAGATTCCTACAGATACGAGACTTTTTATCTCAACATAACATTTCACGAGCAGCTAGTCAAAAATTAACGTTTTTTGAATCCATGTGTGACTCCGGAAGGGCTCCAAAAGCTCTGATTTCCACCTTATATAGTCATTTTTCATGCGAGGATGTCTCCTGGCTGACCCCTGGATTCATTGCCCGCTGGGAGGCGGATATCGGGGAGGAGCTGGAGGGGGAGGAGTGGCAAGATATGTGGAAAATATTGCAAAAGTGTCTATATGTGTTACGCTGAAAGAACAGGCATATAAAACGTTGTACCGATGGTATGCCCACCCGGTCTTGCTCTCGCATCTGCAGCCGGTACCCCTGATGTGTGTTGGAAGGGCTGTGGGGCTCGAGGTACCCTGTTTCACATGTGGTGGCTGTGCCCGAAGGTGCGATCCTTCTGGGACCGGATTGGTGATTTATTAGAGGAGGTATTTCAACAACCTGTCCCTCTTGATCCTTGGGCCTTCCTGCTCCATAGGTCACCGGCATCCCTTCAGGGGCCGGATTGCAAACTCTTCCACAGGATAGTGTTGGGAGCTAGGAGAGCTCTCGCTAAACACTGGCGAGCTGGGGAGGTGCCTTCCGTTGAGGTGGCCCGGGCTTATATAGCCGAGGCGCATCACATGGATAAACTGTCTGCGGTGATTCACAACTCTCTTCCCTCGTTTTATAAAACCTGGAGTCGTTGGGAAGAAACTAATTAAAGCCAGATTAACACCTAAAGGGAGCTAGATGCGGGAGGTTCTTCCTTTCTTTCCTTCTTTCTTTTTCCTCTTTTCTCTGTCCTTATCTTTCCTTCTCTTTTCCCTCTCCTGTCGTACGTGGCTTATTGTTAGTCCTGTCCTGTCGGCTACGTGGCATGCCAAGCGCTGGGCATAAGGGCTGATTTACTACATTTCATCCGATCTCAACCAGTATGCTTTTTTATTTCCACCTTGATTTTATGAGTTGAGCCAAACCATGTTTTATTAAGCTTGCCCTCTCTGCCCTGCGAGGCGATGTCACAGGTGGCTGTTTACCTGTCTTTTTGTGTTTAAAACTTTTTCAAAATAAAGAATTATAAAAAAAAAACTGTCAAAATGAGCTCAAACCTCTACTTCGAAACAGCGCCGAAGTTGTAAAATTACTCCCGTCCTTAAGGGGTTAAAATAATACAAAACATATGTTTTCATGTTTTATTGAACAGAACATGTAAACATTCACAGTGCAGGGTGGAAAAAGTATGTGAACCTTTGGACTTAACTGGTTGACCCTCCTTTGGCAGCAATAACCTCAACCAAACGTTTCCTGTAGTTGCAGATCAGACCTGCACAACGATTTGGAGTAATTTTGGACCACTCCTCTTCACAAAACTGTTTCAGTGTAGCAATATTCTTGGGATGTCTGGTGTGAATCGCTCTCATAAGGTCATGCCACAGCATTTCAATCGGATTGAGGTCAGGACTCTGACTGGGCCACTCCAGAAGGCGTATTTTGTTTTGTTAAAGCCATTCTTTTGTTGAATTACTTATATGCTTTGGGTCATTGTCCTGTTGCATCACCCATCCTCTGCGGAGCTTCAGTTGGCGGACAGATGGTCTTACGTTTTCCTGCAAAATGTCTTGATAAACTCTGGAATTCATTTTTCTATCAATGACAACAATCCGTCCAGGCCTTGAGGCAACAAAGCAGCCCCCAACCATGATGCTCCCTCCACCATGTTTTACAGTGGGGATGAGGTTTTGATGTTGGTGTGCTGTGCCTTTATGTCTCCACACATAGTGTTGTGTGTTTTTTTCCAAACAACTCAATTTTGGTTTCATCTGTCCTCAGAATATTTTGCCAGTAGTGCTGTGGAACATCCAGGTGCTCTTTTGCAAACTTCAACCTGCTGCAATATTCTTTTTGGACAGCAATGACTTCCTCCGTGGTGTCCTCCCATGTACTCCATTCTTGTTTAATGTTTTCCTTATTGTAGAGGTGTCAACAAAAATGTTAGCATGTGCCAGAGATTTCTGTAAATCTTTAGCTGACACTCTAGCATTCTTCTTTACATCATTAAGCATTCTGCGCTGTGCTCTTCCAGTCATCTTTACAGGACGACCACGCCTAGGGAGAGTTGCAACAGTGCTGAACTTTCTCCATTTGTAGACAGTCTGTCTTACCGTGGACACATGAACATCAAGGCTTTTGGAGATACTTTTGTAACCCTTTCCAGCTTCATGCAAGTCAACAATTCTTGATCATAGGTCTTCTGAGAGCTCTTTTCTGCGAGGCATGGTTCACATCAGGCAGGGCTTCTTGAAACCAGTAAACCCAAAACTGGTGTGTGTTTTTAAAGGGCAGGACAGCTTTCAGCAACACATCCAATAATATCACACTGATTGGACTCAAGGTTGGCTCCCTCCTGGCTCCAATTAGCTCTTGGAGAAGCTAGGGGTTCACATACTTTTTCCACCCTGCACTGTGAATGTTTACATGTTATGTTCAATAAACACATGAAAATATATAATGTTTGTGTTGTATTACTTTAAGCAGACTGTGTTTTTCAAATTGTTGTGACTTCGATGAAGATCAGAGCACATTTTATGACCAATTCATGCAAAACTCCACGTAATCCCAAAGGGTTCACATACTTTTTATTGCCACTGTAAATCCTGCACCTTCACCAGACCCCCAATACACCTCGCCGAGCAATGAAACGGCAACAATGTTACAGGGGGGGCACCACCGAAATGCAGGGCCTTCCTTGATCTGCTCCATAGAGGGTCTTCAGGAAGGAGCTGCTCGGCTGCAGGAAGTCTGCAGACCCCGTCCAGGCGTGGGGAGACTAGAGTGACTAAGCTGGTGCCAGGCGACTCGGCAGCCGCAGAGACTCGTGTGTGTACGGCAGCATTTTGTTCCACGTGCTGCCGGACAAATAAACAGCATCTGGGGGTATTCAATCCTCCTTGCAGGCCCTTCCCTGCGCAGCGGGCAGCCGGGAGATGCACTCGCCGCCGCACAAACCTCGCCCCTCCCTTCATTGCGTCGCTCAATGAGAGAGGGGAAGGAACCTCCGGTAGAGTGGGCGTTCCTTCCACTCTCTGCGCTCAGTGTGCAAAGTGCGATCCTCCATTAGGAGGATCGTGCTTTGTATCCCGACGGCGCTAGTGTGCCAGGAGCAGTCCGGCGGGGTTCATGCCCGCCAGACTGCATCTAAAAAATATTTACTTGACCGGCGCCCGGATCTTAATGTCCCGGGCGTCGGGCAATAGAATTGCCACACCCCTGCCCAGGTAATCCTAGGATTAACCGCACTTTGGGCTTTACCCGTAACATATACACTTAAGTGCAATATTGTGAATTTTGTAAATTCTCAGTAAACGAATCTCAACAGTCATATGCAAAATAATCAATGTGCAAAACGTGCTTAAATAGTAGCAGCAAAGTGATCTCTAATATTAGACCTAATAATATTATGTTTTTGTAAATAGTTAAAATAATTACTGCATTTTATGTATCTGTGAGATTTTGTGATAGATCAACAGTACAAAAATTATGCTTTTAGTAGATAAATGCATCAATCATTAAATAGGAGAAACAGTAACATAATAGGAGGAAGAAAAGAAAAAAAACGTTCTTGTTGGTTGTGATGATGATCCTGGTGTGCAGCTGCTTATATTCACAATGGGTGATAAATCCCCCAAAATTCACCAATAGAGAGATATGTAGGCTGTAGTGGATATCTGCGCTCGCACTGGTGAACAATTCATCCAATTTTCAGTATTACACTGGAAAATGAGGTCTTTACTTCGTGGGGTGTTCCTGGGTAAAAACAAACAAAATGCAATGTGCAGACCACTTAAGGGTGCCTATTATTTAAGAGGCACCAAATCTCAAAAACAAACACCCACTGATGAAGCTGACCACAGCGAAACGCGTATGCAGTGTTTTATTTATAGTATTGTAAACTTTTAATAAAGTAGTTTTAAACGTAGTCAGAGATTGCCTGTTCTGTTTAAGTGGATGAATCACCACCACTATCACCACTGAGGACCATATCAACTAGAAAGGGGGTCTGGTGCCCTTTGGAATCACCAGCTGCTTGATATTTGGTGCCTCTTGAATAATAGGCACCATTAAATGTGAGTAGACCTTTTATATTCTACTATAACCATTTCTTTTAAATGGTCTGCACATTGCATTTTATTTGGTTTTACCGAGGAACACTCCACGAAGTAAAGACCTAATTTTCCAGTGTAATACTGAAAATTGGATGAATTGATCACCAGTGCGACCGCTGATATCCACTACATCCTACATAACTTTAATGTATATTTGTTATTCTATCTCTCTCATTGCACAGCGTGATGGAATTTGTTGGCGCTTCATAAATACCTGTAACAATGTGTCAGATGCACCACAACCCATAGCTCCGCACCTACCAACAGTAATGCAAAGTCCAAGTACCCCCAGTTCAAAGTGACTCTCCACAGGATACCTCTTTGTTTTCAGTTGTTTTGACCGGTGACTTATTTATACTATAGTTTGATATTTACAAGTATAATTATTTAAGCAATTCACAACAGAAACCTAAAAATTGGATTTAACGTACTTGCACTTTAGATTTAATTAAACGTGAATTACCACAATGTCAGCTTTAAAAAGGGCAGCTACCTAAAGTAACAACTAAGCAAGTCCTTCCTCAGTTTGTCAGGTATAAGATACTGTATAAAAATAGTAATACATCTCATGCAGTCAATAGACCCAGTTAGTAATCTAAGCCATAGAAAACTGAAGTTAAACACATTGTACACCCACCAATAGTAACCAAAGATCAAAAGATCTAGGAAAATTGCACAAAACCCTGAACCAAACATCTAAAATCAGGCAGGTTAAGAATCTTCACACATGGAGATCTAGATCTCACATGTTTTGACCCATTTTCAAATATGTAGAATCATTTTGACCACGATCTTTCTCCCGATCCGCTGAAATTTTTAACCAAAGAGCAAAACTTTACATGAAAGGAACACTCTAGGTACCGTGACACTTCATGTGCATTACAAATAAAACCACTTTAAAAAAAAAATGCTTCATTTTTTTTCTTTGAAGAAATTGCATGAAGTGACTATATTTCCTACATATTTATTTTCTATTAATCTGTATATTTGTTCTGTGTTAATATCTTGCATTTTACTACTTTGTATTTCTATAACAACTCAATGTACTTGAACCCAAGACATACTTGAAAACGAGAGAAATCTCAATGTATCCTTCCTGGTAAAATCCTTTATAAATAAATAAAATTATGGAATAATCTGCCAAACACAATCAAATCTTGCCCCAGTCTAAAGTCACTTAAGAGCTCCCAATTAACATACCTCAATACAGAATGCACCTTCAAACATGTAACATAATGACATTATTTCCTACATATTTATTTCTGTGTAAATCTGTATATTTGTGTTGTTTTGTTTTACTATCTTGCATTTTATTACTTTGTATTTCTGTAACAACAACTGTAAAAATTTCAATGTTCTTGAACCCAGGACATACTTGAAAACGAGAGAAATCTCAATGTGTCCTTACTGGTAAAATACTTTAGGGATTTTATCTCTGAGTTTCAGTATTTTCCCAAAAGCTTGGCTTTTGTGGGTCTTGATTATTTAATATACACTATTTAACAGTTAATGAGATGGAGGATGGAATATTTAGATAAGGTTATTATTTTCTAGGCTACTTGTGATGAGCGCTGGCAGATGAATGAGGTAGGACAGGGAGTTTAAAAGACATCTAATCTACCCCTGGTGGTGTCCTTTGAATTCATCCCACAAAATACAATGGTATAAGTCGGCTGTCTAACCCATAGACTCCATTATATGGCCCAAACCACGAAGGGAGGACCAAGTGAGGAAAAGATACAGAGCAGTATTACAATGTTGGTACTAACTTAACCAGAGCTGTTGTAAACTTTAAACCTCCATAGGCTATAATGGCTCTGGTAAGTTTACAGTTGCAAGAAAAAGTATGTGAACCCTTTGGGATTACGTGGAGTTTTGCATGAATTGGTCATAAAATGTGCGCTGATCTTCATCGAAGTCACAACAATTTGAAAAACACAGTCTGCTTAAAATAATACAACACAAACATTATAGGTTTTCATGTTTTTATTGAACAGAACATGTAAACATTCACAGTGCAGGGTGGAAAAAGTATGTGAACCCCTGGCCTAATGACTTCTCCAAGAGCTAATTGGAGCCAGGAGTGAGCCAACCTTGAGTCCAATCAGTGTGATATTATTGGATGTATTGCTGAAAGCTGTCCTGCCCTTTAAAAACACACACCAGTTTTGGGTTTACTGGTTTCAAGAAGCACTGCCTGATGTGAACCATGCCTCGCAGAAAAGAGCTCTCAGAAGACCTACGATCAAGAATTGTTAACTTGCATGAAGCTGGAAATGGTTACAAAAGTATCTCCAAAAACCTTGATGTTCATGTGTCCACGGTAAGACAGACTGTCTACAAATGGAGAAAGTTCAGCACTGTTGCTACTCTCCCTAGGCGTGGTTGTCCTGTAAAGATGACTGCAAGAGCACAGCGCAGAATGCTTAATGAGGTAAAGAAGAATCCTAGAGTGTCAGCTAAAGACTTACAGAAATCTCTGGCACATGCTAACATTTTTGTTGACACATCTACAATAAGGAAAACATTAAACAAGAATTGAGTACATGGGAGGACACCACGGAGGAAGCCATTGCTGTCCAAAAAGAATATTGCAGCTTGAGTTTATCAAGACATTTTGCAGGAAAACGTAAGACCATCTGTCCGCCAACTGAAGCTCCGCAGAGGATGGGTGATGCAACAGAACAATGACCCAAAGCATACAAGTAATTCAACAAAAGAATGGCTTCAACAAAACAAAATACGCCTTCCGGAGTGGCCCAGTCAAAGTCCTGACCTCAACCCGATTGAAATGCTGTGGCATGACCTGAACAGAGCGATTCACACCAGACATCCCAAGCATATTGCTACACTGAAACAGTTTTGTGAAGAGGAGTGGTCCAAAATTACTCCAGATGGTTGTGCAGGTCTGATCTGCAACTACAGGAAACGTTTGGTTGAGGTTATTGCTGCCAAAGGAGGGTCAACCAGTTATTAAGTCCAAAGGTTCACATACTTTTTCCACCCTGCACTGTGAATGTTTACATGTTCTGTTCAATAAACACATGAAAACATATGTTTGTGTTGTATTATTTTAAGCAGACTGTGTTTTTCAAATTGTTGTGACTTAGATGAAGATCAGAGCACATTTTATGACCAATTCATGTAAAACTCCATGTAATCCCAAAGGGTTCACATACTTTTTCTTGCAACTGTACAACAGCTCTGGTTAAGTTAGCACCAACTATGTAATATGGCCCACAGTGGGGAGGGGGCAGTTTAGAACACAATAGATCACAAAATGGATACACCTAGTGGCACAATAAAATATTTTCTTATCTACAACATACCAGAAAAAAGAAAAAAAAAATCAAAGTACATATCAGCAACACAATAAGGACATTTCATTTTTTGGTGGTAGTGGCCCTTTAAGATTTCTGAGTCTATTGACAGATTGTTGAAGGTGGAGGGTGGTTAAAAGGAGAGTGTGGGAACTCTCCAAGAATTCTTCTCCCAATTAACTGTTGACATGTTGTACTTAACCCACCAACCCACACTCATAGGATTTTAATGTTTAAAAGTAATAATGAGCTGGGAATAGTCATGATCATGAAATAAATATCACATTTCTTGTAACTTATTAAGGAAATATGCCATTGAGACCTAAAGGGAAGCATTCTGGTGCTTGTGGCTAAAGGGAGCGCCTTTCCAAGAGCGGAGGAACTGTGTTCAAGAGTTTAAACTCACCCAACTCCTGAATAAGGTTAATAAGGGGGGGGGTGCGAGGTCCTAAGAACCGAGGATGTCTTGGTAACCAGTTCATGAAACCACAAAACTATTAACCGAGAAGAAGCTCTGGATAGGTTTCCAACCTAGCAACAGGAGAGCAAATCAATAGAAGGAGTAGGAAAAAGAATGAGATCAGCTAGGTGGGTTATATACAGTTGTGTTCAAAATTATTCAACCCCCAATGCTGTAGGGTTTTAGGGAATTTAGTGTACATTTGTAATTGTATTCAGAATGAAATCCTACAAGGACTTTTTAAAGAACCATATGCAACTAAAATGACATCAATTGGTTTTGTAATAAAGAATTCTTCATTGACACAATTATTCAACCCCTTAAAGACTACCACTCTGAAGAACAGAGGTTCATTCAAGTGTTTTCAATCAGGTATTGAAAACACCTGTGGATGTCACGGAGCAGCAATAAAGCATAATAAGCACCAATTAGGCAGCTTTAAAATGACTGTGATACTCAGCTCCTTCTAGACATTTACTGGTGTGGTTACAAACATGGTGAAGTCAAGAGAATGGTCCAGGAAGACAAGAGAAGAGGTGATTACTCTTCACAGGAAGGGCAATGGCTATAAGAAGATTGCAAAGATGTTAACCACTTCGCTGCTGAGGACGCGCTCAGCGCGTCCTCAGCTTCCCGCTGGTGTGCTGAGGACGCGCTGAGCGCGTCCTCCCATTGGGGTCAGCGTTCGGCCGGGTTCCGGCCGATCGCTGGCCCCTCCGGTGCGGGCTGACATCCTGGATGTCAGCCCGGCATCCGGAACAGCAGCCGCCGGAATTTGATGTCATCGCGATGACACCAAATTCAGGCGCCCCCCCCCGCATGTGCGGAGGAGGCGCCTGAAAGGGAGGGGGGGAGGTCCTTCGGACCTCTCTCCCTCCCGATCGGCGACTCTGCGGGGGTTAACCCAGGCATCATTTGGAAGGGCACAGCCTGCCCTTCCAAATGATGCCTGGCATTAACCCCTGGGGAGCTGGATCGCGAATCGGCGCTGAAAAGCGCCGGTTCGCGATCCTTTCCCGGAGCTGGCCGACATCTTGGATGTCGGCCAAGCCTCCGGGAACTCCCCCTGAGGACTGGCGTCATCGTGCGTAGCACGATGACGCCAGTCCTAGAGTTAACCCTTAACTGCCACCAACGGTGGAGATAGGGAGTTCCAATGAACTCCCTATCTCCCGATCCGTGGCAGTTAGGGTTAAATTTTGGTATGGTTGGATCGGCCAGAGCATGGCCGTTCCAACGATACCAAACACTACAGTGAAAAAAGTTGTAAAAAAAAAAAAAAAAATGAAAAATATAAATAAAAAAAAAATTGAAAAAAAAATTATAAAAAAAAATAAACACTTTTTTTTTATTTTTTTTGGTTTGTTAGTGTAGCAATATTGTTCCCATTTCAATTATAATGTGAACAATGATGCTGCACTAACGATTTTTGTATGCGGTGCGTTTGATAAAAATAGTGTAATTTTCCCCAAAAAAAAATGTAACGAGACCCCATCTCTAATTTTTTTAACAAGCGCACCCCATACAAAATATAACCGCAATTGCTCGCATGTTAAAATGTGAAAAAAAACACTTTACACATTGTAAATTATTGAAAATACATATTTTATTGCATTTTTTGTTATAATATACAGACATGACATAACGTATACATATAATGACATATTATGAATCTACCGAGTCTGCCGGAAAGAACGATATATAATATGTCTGGGTCATATACTAAAATAAGCCTTCAAAACACGTTTAAACATGATGCGCAAAACAGGTAAAAATGACCTCAGCACAGGGGCGGGAAAAGCCTCAGCAGCGAAAGGGTTAAACATACCAAGAGAGACCATAGGAAGCATCATTCGCAAATTCAAGGCAAAGGGCACTGTTGAAACGCTACCTGGTCGTGGCAGAAAGAAGATGCTGACTTCGACTTCTGAACGCTACCTGAAGCGTAGAGTGGAGAAAAGTCCCCGTGTGACTGCTGAGGAACTGAGAAAAGATTTGTCAGATGTGGGTACTGAAGTTTCAGCTCAGACAATACGGCGCACACTGCGTAATGAAGGCCTCCATGCCAGAACTCCCAGGCGCACCCCCTTGCTGTCTCCAAAGAATAAGAAGAGTCGACTGCCCTATTGACACAGCCCATCCAGCATCAGGTGTTTACCTTTTAACTGCCTGAATGCAATTAGTCTGCCCTATATAACAGCTAAGACTGGCTCCATTTGAGCCTTGGCTCTTGTGACATCCCCAAGTGGCATCCTAAGTGGACGTTTAGAGTTGATTTCCTGGAGTTCAGTGGCATCCTAAGTGGACGTTTAGAGTTGATTTCCTGGAGTTCAGTGGCATCCTAAGTGGACGTTTAGAGTTGATTTCCTGGAGTTCAGTGGCATCCTAAGTGGATGTTTAGAGTTGATTTCCTGGAGTTGCGGGACTGGAGGAAGGAACTGCAAGGCCCACTTTTTACTCTGGGTAAACACACGTCTATATCATGCTTTCTCTCACGCTTCTACGCTTTACTTCTACCTTTCTCCTTAAATGGAACTCCTGCCCCTCTACCACAGACCCCTACAGTATCTGCATCTCTCCCTCCCTCCTCTCGTCCCACATGATGGCCTCGCATGAGCTCCTTTGTTTCCTCAGAACATGGTCTCCCTCTAACTCTCGTGCTGCCAATCACTCCCACTCCCACAAATCCCATTCCCACCTTCTCTTTCTCACCCTCCTGCTGTTACTCTATGCAGGTGACATATCCCCTAACCCTGGCCCCACAACACATCCAATACTTCCCTCTCATCCTATCTCCATCGCACATAAATCACCTCCCTGCAAGCCCAGCAACCTCATTCCCATAAACCCTCAGCGCCTGTCCTCTTTCTCCTGCGCCCTCTGGAACGCTCGCTCTGTGTGCAACAAACTCACAGCAATCCATGACCTCTTCCTTTCAAACTCCTTCAACCTCCTAGCTTTAACTGAAACCTGGCTAACTCCCTCTGACACGGCCTCCGTTGCTGCTCTCTCACATGGCGGTCTACACTTGAGCCATACCCCCAGACCGGGTGAGAGAAATGGTGGCGGGGTCGGAATCCTGCTCTCTCCCACCTGCACCTACCAGCATCTCCCTCCACCCCCATCCCTCTCCTTCTCCTCCTTCGAGACACACTGCATCCGCCTGTTCTCTCCTCTGGCCCTCAGGGTGGCAGTCATCTACCGCCCACTGGGACCAACCTCCCAGTTCTTTGACCACTTTGCTACCTGGCTTTCGCACTTCCTGTCTTCTAATCTTCCATGCCTAATTCTCGGGGACTTCAACATTCCCATTGATGATCCTTCCGCCCCTGCTGCCTCCAAACTTCTTTCACTCACGTCCTCCCTTGGACTCACACAATCCTCCCTACCAACCGCGATGGTCGCGCTATTGACCTTGTCTTTTCCAACCTCTGCTCCATTTCTGAGTTCAACTGTCGCCCTTTCCCCATTTCTGACCACCACCTTCTCTCTTTCAACCTATCTGGACTTCCTAAACACCCTGCTCCCCCACCCCGCACACACACACACTCGCAGAAATCTACATGCTGTGGATCCCCATCAATTCTCCAATCTACTTCACCACCTCCCTCACACCTCATCCTTCACCTGCCCTGTTGCTACCACTAATCACTACAACACTACTCTTATCTCTGCTCTAGACACTCTTCCTCCTCTTCGACTCTGTAAGGACCCACGCCGCCAGCTTCAGCCCTGGCACACCCTCCAGACTCGCTACCTGCAAAGATGCTCCCGCACTGAAGAGCGTGACTGGAAGAAATCCCGCTCTGAAGCGGATTTTGTTCACTTCAAGTTTATTCTCCGGTCATACACCTCTGCCCTCCACTTGGCCAAACAATCCTTCTCATCTCTTATATCTACGCTGTCCTCCAACCCTAAACGGCTCTGGTCCACCTTCAACACCCTCCTCTACCCAACCAACACCTCCCCCCACAGCTGCCTTCAGCGCTCAAGACCTGGCAGACTACTTCCTCAGTAAAACTCTAACTATCAGAAGCAACATCCCAACACAAGATAGTTATCTGCCACCTCCACTCCCAGAGGTCCACTCTGTCACCCTCTGCCGCTTCCTCCCAGCCACTGAGGAGGAAGTCAATTCCTTATTGTCCTCCTCACATCTCACCACGTGCCCGCTCGACCCCTTTCCCTCACATCTAATTCCTCCCCTCTCCTCCTCCCTCACCCCTGCTCTCACATACATCTGCAACCTATCTCTCTCCACTGGCTCCTTTCCATCCGCCTTCAAACACGCGCTAGTTACCCCTTTACTAAAAAACCATCCCTCGATCCCAACTCTCCATCCAACTACCGCCCTGTATCCCTGCTTCCCTTTACCTCTAAGCTCTTAGAAAAACTAGGTCTTCAACCGCCTCTCCCTCTTCCTTCCTCCAATTCCCTACTGACCCCCTGCAATCTGGCTTCCGTCCCCTACACTCAACTGAAACTGCCCTCAAAGTCACCAACGACCTCCTAACTGCTAAAAAACAAGGCCACTATTCTATTCTCATCCTGCTTGACCTCTCGGCTGCTTTTGACACTGTTGACCACCCCCTCCTTCTACAGACCCTCAACTCTCTGGGTCTCGGTGACACTGCACTTGCTTGGGTTGACTCCTATTTATCCAACAGGTCCTTCTGTGTGTCCTTTGCTGGTAACTTCTCCTCCTCATTGCCTCTATCTGTTGGCGTACCTCAAGGCTCTGTCCTTGGTCCTCTGCTCTTTTCCATCTACACCTCCTCCCTGGCAAAATCATCAACAGCTTTGGCTTTAATTACCACCTCTACGCTGATGACACTCAGATCTACCTCTCTACCCCTGATCTCTCTCCCCCTGTCCTTTCAAAAGTCAGTGACTGTTTATCTGGCATCTCCTCCTAGATGGCCTCCCACCACCTAAAGATCAACATGTCAAAGACTGAGCTCCTACTTATTCCTCCCTCCAATGCCTCCCCACCTCCTGACTCCTCTATCACGGTGGAGGGTATCACCATCTCCCATCAAACCAAGTTCGCTGTCTTGGAGTTACACTTGACCTGCTCTTTCCTTCATCCCCCACATCAAGTCTCTTTCCTCCTCCTGCCGATACCAACTGCGTAATATTTCCAGAATTCGGCCATTTCTTACCGCTGTCACCACAAAACAACTCATACATGCCCTGGTAATCTCGACTCGACTATTGCAATAATCTCTTATCTGGCCTCCCTCTGTCTCGCCTCTACACCTACAATCCATCCTGAACGCCTCCGCCAGGCTAAATCACCTCACCCGCCACTCTGTCTCTGCGAGTCCCTTCACTGGCTCCCCATCCACTGCAGAATTAAGTTCAAAATCCTTATCCTTACCTACAAAACCCTCACTAACTCAGCTCCCCACTACCTGTCCTCACTAATCACCAAATACACCCCAGCCTGCTCCCTAAGGTCAAACAGTGACCTGCGCCTAGCTTCTCCCCGCATCACCTCTTCCCATGATAGACTGCAGGATTTCTCACGCGCAGCCCCCACTCTCTGGAAAGCTCTCCATCGTACTGTCAGACTTTCCCCTAACTTCTCTTCCTTCAAACGCTCCTTTAAAACGTTCCTATTTAGGGAAGCCTACCACCCAACTCACTGACGCAACCATCAATCACTCTCACCTTACAGTCCTCTCCTCCTGTTTCCAACCCGAACCCTCCTAGATTGTTAGTTCCTACGGGAATAGGGCCCTCATCTCCTCCTGTACTGTTTGTCAAATGTTGTTCAATGTATTGTAACCCTGTCTATACTGTGCCTATTGTACAGTGCTGCGGAATATGCTGGCGCTTTATAAAGAATAATAATAATAATAATAAGCCAAAAGTCATGTGGACAAACCACAGAAGTTTTGGGATAGTGTTCTGTGGACTGATGAAACAAAATTAGAACTGTTTGGGCCCATGGATCAACGCTATGTTTGGAGGAGGAAGAACAAGGCCTATGAAGAAATTAACACTTTGCCTACTGTGAAGCATGGCGGGGGGTCAATCATGCTTTGGGGCGGTTTTGCTTCTGCAGGTACAGGGAAGCTTCAGCGTGTGCAAGGTACCATGAATTCTCTTCAGTACCAGGAGATATTGGATGACAATGTGATGCAGTCCGTCACAAACCTGAGGCTTGGGAGACGTTGGACCTTTCAACAGGATAATGATCCCAAGCATACCTCCAAGTCCACTAGAGCATGGTTGCAGATTAAAGGCTGGAACATTTTGGAGTGGCCATCGCAGTCACCTGACTTAAATCCGATTGAGAACCCCTGTTGGGACTTAAAGAAAGCAGTTGCAGTGCGCAAGCCTAAGAATGTGACTGAACTGGAGGCTTTTGCCCATGACGAATGGGCGAAGATACCCAAGACACTTGTGTCAAGCTATGCTTCACGTTTAAAAGCTGTTATAACTGTAAAAGGATGTTGTACTAAGTACTAAGATTGAATGTCACTTGGGGGTTGAATAAAACTGATAATGATGGGAGCACAGAAAAGACATTTGTGGTTATTTCATTATAAATGTTATGTTATATTTGTCTGACCTACACGTGCCTCTTTGATTTATTTGTAAGCAAGATGACTGAATGATCAAAATCTATGTCAAACTGGCCAAAACACTCAATTTCAGTGGGGGTTGAATAATTTTGAATACAACTGTAAGTGGGTGCATAGTAGATACCAAAGAGAAGATTTCATTTGGCACCTGAGCATCATCCTGCATTGCCCGCATCTGTTTTTTAGTTCCTACTAAAGAACAGGCCACTAGTGCTGCTGCTGCCCATTCTCCGTACTCTCAGACCTTGCCTCTACAAACTAAAGGGTTGTTGTAGTGGCTGAGCAGAGACGCCTATTCTAATCTCATTCTGCTTTTTAAGACTTTTGATTTCAGACATCATCCAATCACTAAACTATTGTTAAATTAAGATGGCTTGGGCACACCATAATACTCTGTATGATCATTCATTAGATGAAACATTCAGACAATCTGTATACTTGAACGTGAAACAGTAGACATTATACAAGCTGTCATGCAAATAAATAACACTGTAAGAAGTTACTGTGTCTAGAAAGAATTCGGAAAAAAAATGCAGAATTTATGTCAAAATATCAGAGCAAGAACGAGTGGGACTAAAAATGTTAAAATTCAGTTTAATGAATAAGACCAGTGTCAGACGAGTGGAAGGAACGTCCGTGAGAGTGGACGTTCCTTCCACTCTAACGCCCGTGTGGCCACCTCGCTGAGCGCAGCCTCTAATGGAGGATCGCGCTTTGCAACTCCGCCAAATGCGTGTCGCAGCCTTTCGACGGGGAGGGTTTCAGCACGTCCGTTGTAGCACGCAACTCATGTGCGTGGTACACCATGTGGCCCACCCCGTCGCAACGTCACAATGTTGTGATGGACCTCGGGAAGGCGAGTCAGTACGTGCAGACGTAGTGCGCTCGTCTGACACCGGCCTTACCTATTATATGATTAAATAATTACTCTGTTATAGCCCTGAAATAGTGGGTGTGATGTACAAGGTGCTATTTTGATAAAAAAATTATTTTGATGACTTTATAATATCTGGTGTATTTGTACTGACTTCCTAACTAAACAGATTAATTTCTTTACAGTCTCTTGAAAAAGTCGAACAGACGAAACGCGTCAACTGATAAGGCCTAACAATGTCCACACACGCTGTGATCACACTGTATTGGAAGCCCTCCACACCAGCGCGAAGTCACCGCTCAAAGGGGATGCCAAAATACCCCTAACATACCGTAAAGAACGGAGTGAGACTCCAAACAGCCAGGTGTATAATCTCTCTCTTTATTCGTGGGAAAGCAGCCTAATCCATAAGAAGTGACGTTTCGGCCATGACAGCCTTAATCATACTGATGAGGCCTGGGACAGCTGGATTGAGGCATGGACCAGTCGTGAATCTCTGAAGCCGGGTGATATTTTATATATGCGATTTAATCATTATACATTGTAAGCACAATAAATACGTTTGAATTTTATTATATTTGTGGTCCTTCACTATGTACCATTTTATTTCCTGTATGGTATTGCCATTAGAGCCACATGGGGAGAAAGGAAATAATGAAGCAGCTTAGCCTGCATGCCTGACCAATTTGCTGTTTGTGAGAGTTGAATTGGCACATCTCCATAACACTTGGTGTCAAGGGGTTTTACCCTATATTTGTTTACCCTCACTTCTTTACAAAAATGTAAGGCAGGGGTCAGCAACCCTTACCACCCCCCCCCCCCCCGGCTTGTTTTTTGGAACTACATTTCTCATGAGGCTCTGACAATCGAATGATTAAATGAGCATCATGGAAGATATAGTTCAAAGATGTCTGCAAGACCAAGGTTTCTGACCCCTGATGTTGCAACAACTTTATTTTATAGGTTTATGGTTAGTTATGTTGGCAATTCTTACATTCTAAAATCCAAAGTGGTCACCTCCATCCTGGGAAAAATATAATTTATTCTTTTCACAATCCCTTCCTTACCTGCATCTTGTGCATAATGCTCGACGATCAGTATCCAGCTCAACTGGAAGAGAAGACAGGCCACGGATAGCATCTTCCTCATCCGAGAACTCAAATTCACCCACTAGAGCATCATCTTCAGGATAAGTGTCACTGTGCAGCTGCTCTGCTTTCATGGAAACCTCAGCGTTCTCCTGCTGTCCAAGTGAGCAGCCCACAGAATCTAGGTTTGGTAGAAGTAGGTCACCATTGCTAAAGCTATGTAAACACCGAGCATCAGGCTCAGAATGTGGAGCTAGGGGGATTCTGTCACATAACCTGGATTCCCCTTTCTCCCCTGCTTCTCTGGACATTCCTGAATACTTCTGTTTGCAGAGGCTTATCCTTCTATGTGACAACTGTAGAAAAAAAGGGAATGTGGTTTAGAAGTCAGATACAAACATGGTAACCTATCAAATGGCAACATTTTGTCAACATAGTTACTTAGGCCAAAAAAAGACATGCGTCCATCGAGTTCAGCCTTTCACCATTACCTACTGCTGTTGATCCAAAAGGCGGCAAAAAACCCAGTCTGAAGCGCTCGCCAATATGCAACACACTGGGAAAAAAATCCTTCTTGACCCCAGAACGGCGTCAGATTTCTCCTGGATCAAGCAGCTTTTATCCACATATTTAAATGTTATGATGACCCTAATAATATGTTTTTGCAAGAAGTCATCCAGCCGTTGTTTAGACGTCTGTACAGTGCTTCAGATTTTATAAAGCAAATACTGTAAACTGTCCATATATCTGTATTGATTTAAATATTAAATCAGTGACAAAACCAATGACAAAAAATATTAATGCAACATAATATTACATTTCCCACTATTCAGAAAGTCAATGAAGCATCAGTAAAGGTGCATTCTAGAGGTTTTTGTACTTTACATACTGTAAATTAATGCAGCTTTTTTAAACCTTTCATGACCATAAACGCACATACACAATTTAGCTTTGAAATCAGCATACTGTAAAAAAGACCATTTTAAATTGAAGAATTATGTTCTCCTTGGGAAGAAATTAATTTATGACATCTCACTCCTGTCCATTGAAAGCCCTTTTGACTTTGCGTTATCTCCTCTACACTTGCTCCCAGCATGGAAAACGTGAATCCTTGCAGAAATGACGATGATGTGTAGGACACTTCTGCAAACTGGTTAAATATGACTAAAGTGACAGTATTTTACTCTTTAAACCCTTTACCATCGGGCAGGTTGTGCCCGGCGGGCAGGTTTAAAAACCGTCATTGCGTGATAGCCCCGCAGCTCTCCGATGCACCACTGGCTGTAGGGGGGGGGGGGTGGTCTGAGTTCAAGCTGTCTTGCAGTCAATGACGCACGCGGTTGGGAGGCGTGCAATAGAAGCCAGTGGGTGGGCCTGAACACCGCGGGTTTTAGGGGTTAGGCATAACAAAATAACCTTTACGTACAATTGTCAATATACCCCACTTGTTAACTGTACATTCCATGTTTCAAACAAAGGTTATAGTTTAAACCATGCTTGATAGTTAAAGGGGTAAAACAAATATTTTCCCAAACTACATTGATTATGCATTTCCTTTCTTTAGTCAGTTATCAGCACATACTACCTCTGTTTTTTTCCCCTGAGTCTGCAGATATCCGCCCAGATAAACCGCAGGACCCCTGCGAGTAATACACAGACTTTACTCCTACTGCAGGTACAATAGTAAGGTCTAATATTTTATGTGTGAACTAGGTGTAAAGCCTGCCCAGAGGGCAGTCTATTGATAAGTGTGGTGCATTGTGCTTGGTTCTGTGCTCTGTGCCGTTTATTCTGTTGTGCTCGGCTCTGTGCCGTCTATGGTACTGTGCTCGGCTCTGTGCCGTCTATGGTACTGTGCTCGGCTCTGTGCCGTCTATGGTACTGTGCTCGGCTCTGTGGCGTTTTTATTGTGCTCGGCTCTGTGGCGTTTTTATTGTGCTCGGCTCTGTGGCGTTTTTATTGTGCTCGGCTCTGTGGCGTTTATTCTGTTTTGCGTTTATACTGCCCCTGCTCATGGATATATGCCCCAACACGTGGATACTGCCCCAGCTCGTGGATACTGCCCCAGCACGTGGATACTGCCCCAGCTCGTGGATACTGCCCCAGCACGTGGATACTGCCCCAGCACGTGGATACTGCCCCAGCACGTGGATACTGCCCAGCACGTGGATATTGCCCCAGCTCGTGGATATTGCCCCAGCACGTGGATATTGCCCCAGCACGTGGATACTGCCCCAGCACGTGATACTGCCCCAGCACGTGGATATGCCCAGCTCGTGGATATTGCCCCAGCACGTGGATATTGCCCCAGCTCGTGGCCCCAGCACGTGGATACTGCCGCAGCTCGTGGATATTGCCACAGCACGTGGATACTGCCCCAGCACGTGGATATTGCCCCAGCCGTGGATGGATACTGCCCCAGCACGTGGATACTGCCCCAGCACGTGGATATTGCCCCAGCACGTGGATACTGCCCCAGAGCATGTGGATACTGCCCCAGCTTGTGGATATTGCCCCAGCACGTGGACACTGTCCCAGCTCGTGGATACTGCCCCAGCACGTGGATATTGGCCCCCAGCTCGTGGATACTGCCCCAGCACGTGGATATTGCCCCAGCACGTGGATATTGCCCCAGCTCGTGGATATTGCCCCAGCTCGTGGATACTGCCCCAGCACGTGGATTACTGCCGCAGCTCGTGGATATTGCCACAGCACGTGGATACTGCCCCAGCACGTGGATGGATACTGCCCCAGCACGTGGATACTGCCCAGCACGTGGATACTGCCCCAGCATGTGGATATTGCCCCAGCACGTGGATACTGCCCAGCACGTGGATACTGCCCAAGCTTGTGGATATTGCCCCAGCACGTGGATACTGCCCCAGCATGTGGATACTGCGCCAGCTCGTGGATACTGCCCCAGCTCGTGGATACTGCCCCAGCACGTGGATATTGCCCCAGCACGTGGATATTGCCCCAGCACGTGGATACTGCCCCAGCACGTGGATGGATACTGCCCCAGCACGTGGATGGATACTGCCCCAGCACGTGGATGGATACTGCCCCAGCACGTGGATACTGCCCCAGCACGTGGATATTGCCCCAGCACGTGGATACTGCCCCAGCACGTGGATACTGCCCCAGCTTGTGGATATTGCCCCAGCACGTGGATACTGCCCCAGCACGTGGATATTGCCCCAGCTCGTGGATACTGCCCCAGCTTGTGGATATTGCCCCAGCACGTGGATACTGCCCCAGCACGTGGATATTGCCCCAGCACGTGGATATTGCCCCAGCACGTGGATACTGCCCCAGCACGTGGATGGATACTGCCCCAGCACGTGGATACTGCCCCAGCACGTGGATACTGCCCCAGCACGTGGATATTGCCCCAGCACGTGGATACTGCCCCAGCACGTGGATGGATACTGCCCCAGCACGTGGATATTGGCCCCCAGCTCGTGGATATACTCACCTACATCGGCCTCCAGCGATGGCGGTCCCGCTTCCAGCGTTCTCTCTCTCTCTCTCCGTTGGTCGCCGGGATGACGTCACGAAAGCCTTTGACCCCGGGGTCAAAGGCTTTCGTGACGTCATTCCGGCGAACAACGGAGAGAGAGAGGATGCTGCAAGCGGGACCGCCATCGCTGGAGGAGCTAAGGGCCGATGTAGGTGAGTATGTGTAGGCAACATCCCCCTACATTGGCCCGGAGCCTCAGCGGTGGCTGTCGCAGGCTGCTCGGCCGGCCTCCAGGCTTAGGCGAGCCCCCGGCTCGGCTGGGCCTGTAGGCCCAAGCCAAGTCGGGGCTCGCCTGAGCCTGGAGGCCGGCCGAGCAGCCTGCGACAGCCGGAGGACAGTCACCGCTGGAGCTCAGGCTAATGTAGGTGAGTATGTGCTCTCCACCACCCACCCTGCTTACTCGGCCGGTATCCAAGCTTAGGCGAGCCCCCGGCTTGGCGTGGGCCTAGAGGCCCAGCCGAGCCGGGGACTCGCCTGAGCCTGGAAGACGCCCGAGCATGCAACTCGACCGGCCTCCATGCTCAGGCGAGTCCCCGGCTCGGCAGGGCCTCTAGGCCCAAGCCAAGCCGGGGGCTCGCCTAAGCTTGGATACCGGCCGAGCAAGCAGGGTGTGTGTGTGTGAGCACATACTCACCTACATCAGCCTCGAGTCCTCCACCGGTTCCACACATACTCACCTACATCGGCCCTTAGCTCCTCCAGCGATGGCGGTCCCGCTTCCAGCGTCCTCTCTCTCTCCGTTGCTCGCCAGGATGACGTCACGAAAGCCTTTGACCCCGGGGTCAAAGGCTTTCGTGACGTCATTCCGGCGAACAACGGAGAGAGAGAGGATGCTGCAAGCGGGACCGCCATCGCTGGAGGAGCTAAGGGCCGATGTCGGTGAGTATGTGTTAGGCAACATCGGCCCTGAGCTCCAGCGGTGACCTCCTCCGGCCGAGCAGGCTGCTCGGCCGGCCTCTACACTTAGGCGAGTCCCCGGCTCGGCTGGGCCTGTAGGCCCAAGCCAAGCCGGGGGTCGCCTGAACCTGGAGGCCCGCCTAGCAGCCTGCTCGGCCGGAGGAGGTCACCGCTGGAGCTCAGGGCCGATTTGGTGGAGTATGTTTTGGGAATTTAGGCCCTGAGCTCCAGCGGTGACCTCCTCCGGCTGTCGCTGGCTGCTCGGCCGGCCTCTAGGCTTAGGCGAGTCCCCGGCTCGGCTGGGCCTGTAGGCCCAAACCAAGCCGGGGGCTCGCCTGAGCCTGGAGGCCCGCTAGCAGCCCGCTCGGCCGGAGGAGGTCACCGCTGGAGCTCAGGGCCGATTTGGTGGAGTATGTTTTGGGAATTTAGGCCCTGAGCTCCAGCGGTGACCTCCTCCGGCTGTCGCTGGCTGCTCGGCGTGCCTCTAGGCTTAGGCGAGTCCCCGGCTCGGCTGGGCCTGTAGGCCCAAACCAAGCCGGGGGCTCGCCTGAGCCTGGAGGCCCGCCTAGCAGCCTGCTCGGCGGAGGAGGTCACCGCTGGAGCTCAGGGCCGATTATGGGGACTATGTTTTGGGAACTTTGGCCCCGATCCTCCAGCGGTGACCGTCCTCCGGCTGTCGCTGGCTGCTCGGCGGGCCTCTAGGCTTAGGCGAGTCCCCGGCTCGGCTGGGCTGTAGGCCCAAACCAAGCCGGGGGCTCGCCTAAGCCTAGAGGCCCGCCGACCAGCGGCAGCCGCAGGCCGGCGATCCGCTGGAGCCGAGGACCGCGGAGCTCAGGCCGATTTAGGGGACAATGTTTTGGGAACTTTGGCCCCGATCCTCAGCGGTGACCGTCCTCCGGCTGTCGCTGGCTGCTCGGCGGGCCTCTAGGCTTAGGCGAGTCCCCGGCTCGGCTGGGCCTGTAGGCCCACACCGAGCCGGGGACTCGCCTAAGCCTAGAGGCCCGCCGAGCAGCCAGCGGCAGCCGGAGGAGGTCTCCGCTGGAGCTCAGGGCCGATTTAGGGGACAATGTTTTGGGAACTTTGGCCCCGATCCTCCAGCGGTGACCTTCTCCGGCTGCCGCTGGCTGCTCGGCGGGCCTCTAGGCTTAGGCGAGTCCCCGGCTCGGCTGGGCCTGTAGGCCCACACCGAGCCGGGGGCTCGCCTGAGCCTGGAGGCCCGCCGAGCAGCCAGCGGCAGCCGGAGAGGTCTCCGCTGGAGCTGAGGGCCGATTTTGGGATGTATTTTTTTGGGAACTTCGGCCCCGATCCTCCAGCGGTGACCTTCTCCGGCTGCCGCTGGCTGCTCGGCGGGCTCTAGGCTTAGGCGAGTCCCCGGCTCGGCTGGGCCTGTAGGCCCAAACCGAGCCGGGGGCTCGCCTAAGCCTAGAGGCCCGCCGAGCACCCAGCGGCAGCCGGAGGAGGTGTCCGCTGGAGCTCAGGGCCGACTTATGGGGTTATGTGTGTTTTGGGAACTTCGGCCCCGATCCTCCAGCGGTGACCGGCTGCCGGCGGCCTGCTCGGCGGACCTCTAGGCTTAGGCGAGTCCCCGGCTCGGCTGGGCCTGTAGGCCCAAACCGAGCCGGGGGCTCGCCTGAGCCTGGAGGCCCGCCGGCAGCCGGAGGACGGTCACCGCTGGAGGATCGGGGCATCTGGCCGTGTAAACACACGGGTAGCTGCGCGCGGCTCGTGCCGTTTTTTTTTTTTTTTTTTTTTCACGCGGCCGGCACGCGCAGCTACCTGTGTGTTCTAACGGCCGCTTTCAAATGTCCGTCGCGCATGCGCAGTAGGGTTTTGGCGACGGACAGTTTTTAGCTTACTCTTTTATAGTATAGATTATAGACTGTGGCAAGACTGATTATCCGTGACATATAACGGACTATTGGAATAGACTGCTACTAAACATCTGATATTTGGACTAACCATGTATGCTCGGACAGATTACAGCGGTCTGATAGAGACTATCTAAAGATCAGTTATACAGACTGTCCTGTAATTTACCACTTCAATTGAAGTTTGGGATCGCCCTCCTCCAACTCCATCTGTATTTCTTTGGTGAGTTAAAGGGACACTCTAGGCAACATGACTACCTAAGCTATTTTAGGTGGTCATGATGCCCGGAGTATTCCCTTGCCTGTCCCTCCTGCCTCCGCTCAGCCGATCGTCAGGAAAGGCTGAAAACAGCTGAGAGAGGCGGAGGAGTTTACTCCGCCCTCCCAGCTTTCAGTCAGCAGAGCGGGAATCATATTTCCAACTTCTGCCGACTTTTGCCGAGTAGGAGACGTCATCGCGCTTTCAGAGCGATGACGTCTCCAACTCACCGCAGAAGCTGGCGGCTCCCTCTGAGGGTTAGTGTTGCGCGCATCCTCTTGTGCGCAACACTAATCCTCAGAGGGAGCCGGGAGGAAGCTGCCGATTGGCTGGCTTATGTGAGAGGCGCGCATGCGCGCTTCTCACGTAAACCAAAAGCCAAGAAGCATGAAGAAGGACGGGAGCGGAAGAGGAGGGAGGTGAGTATATAAAAAAAAAAAAAAAAGACGCCGCTGGAAAGAAGAGGATTTTAGGGTAAGTACTACAGTTACAAAAAAAACAAAAAAAAAAAAACGAAAGATTTATTAAGGGAATAGGGATAGGTTAGGATAAAAAAACGGGGGGTGATTTTTTGAGTAGAGTGTCCCTTTAAGTTTATTTATAAAGTGTCCATTGACTTTCTCCTGAAATATAACATGCGTTTTACTTACCTGTCAAGTCCTCACACAAACTCCTGCTTCTGCTGTGCACTTCTATTTAAGGCACGTTAGTTCTTAGGTGTTTAGTGTCAACGTTTGTTACCTGGACTGTAAAATTACAAAAAAAAAAGGTTTAAACATTTGAGTTTAGATAAAGCAGTGATGCAGGCTTGGTGCTTCCCTAGGCTCTCCAAATTCTGTTGCCCCCCCAATAAAATGTCATGTTTTGCCGGCTTTTGACAACTTCAAACTATCAGGACAATTTACTAAAACACTAAAAATGTAATTTAGAACGAAAAGTAACTTCCTTTCTCACAACATTTAATGTAGTTTTGAAACTCATGACTGGTACATTTGTGTACTGTTATACAACTGCACGTCTACATAAATGTGTGTATATATATATATATACACACACACACATACATACACACACGTACATACATTTACGTTATGGTGGTGGGCAAAAAGGGAGTAAAAGCCTCGACACACATTATATATATAGATGCTCCCGGAACTGCAGAGCGTGCCTGGGGGAAATCCCGCTCTGAAGCGGATTTTGTTCACTTCAAGTTTATTCTCCGGTCATACACCTCTGCGCTCCACTTGGCCAAACAATCCTTCTTCTCATCTCTTATATCTACGCTGTCCTCCAACCCTAAACGGCTCTGGTCCACCTTCAACACCCTCCTCTACCCACCTGCACCTCCCCCCACAAATGCCTTCAGCGCTCAAGACCTGGCAGACTACTTCCTCAGTAAAACTCTAACTATCAGAAGCAACATCCCAACACAAGATAGTTATCTGCCACCTCCACTCCCACAGGTCCCCTCTGCCACCCTCTGCCGCTTCCTCCCATCCACTGAGGAGGAAGTCAATTCCTTATTGTCCTCCTCACATCTCACCACGTGCCCGCTCGACCCCATTCCCTCACATCTAATTCCTCCCCTCTCCTCCTCCTCCCTCACCCCTGCTCTCACACACATCTTCAACCTCTCTCTCTCCACTGGCTCCTTTCCATCCGCCTTCAAACACGCGCTAGTTACCCCTTTACTAAAGAAACCATCCCTCGATCCCAACTCTCCATCCAACTACCGCCCTGTATCCCTGCTTCCCTTTACCTCTAAGCTCTTAGAAAAACTAGGTCTTCAACCGCCTCTCCCTCTTCCTGTCCTCCAATTCCCTACTTGACCCCCTGCAATCTGGCTTCCGTCCCCTACACTCAACTGAAACTGCCCTCAAAGTCACCAACGACCTCCTAACTGCTAAAAAAACAAGGCCACTATTCTATTCTCATCCTGCTTGACCTCTCGGCTGCTTTTGACACTGTTGACCACCCCCTCCTTCTACAGACCCTCAACTCTCTGGGTCTCGGTGACACTGCACTTGCTTGGGTTGACTCCTATTTATCCAACAGGTCCTTCTGTGTGTCCTTTGCTGGTAACTCCTCCTCTTCATTGCCTCTATCTGTTGGTGTACCTCAAGGCTCTGTCCTTGGTCCTCTGCTCTTTTCCATCTACACCTCCTCCCTGGGCAAAATCATCAACAGCTTTGGCTTTAATTACCACCTCTACGCTGATGACACTCAGATCTACCTCTCTACCCCTGATCTCTCTCCCCCTGTCCTTTCAAAAGTTAGTGACTGTTTATCTGGCATCTCCTCCTGGATGGCCTCCCACCACCTAAAGATCAACATGTCAAAGACTGAGCTCCTACTTATTCCTCCCTCCAATGCCTCCCCACCTCCTGACTTCTCTATCATGGTGGAGGGTATCACCATCTCCCCATCAAACCAAGTTCGCTGTCTTGGAGTTACACTTGACTCTGCTCTTTCCTTCATCCCCACATCAAGTCTCTTTCCTCCTCCTGCCGATACCAACTGCGTAATATTTCCAGAATTCGGCCATTTCTTACCGCTGTCACCACAAAACAACTCATATACGCCCTGGTAATCTCCCGACTCGACTATTGCAATAATCTCTTATCTGGCCTCCCTCTGTCCCGCCTCTCCCCCCTACAATCCATCCTGAACGCCTCCGCCAGGCTAATTCACCTCACCCGCCGCTCTGTCTCTGCCGCTCCCCTCTACGAGTCCCTTCACTGGCTCCCCATCCACTGCAGAATTAAGTTCAAAATCCTTATCCTTACCTACAAAACCCTCACTAACTCAGCTCCCCACTACCGGTCCTCACTAATCACCAAATACACCCCAGCCCGCTCCCTAAGGTCAAACAGCGACCTGCGCCTAGCTTCTCCCCGCATCACCTCTTCCCATGATAGACTGCAGGATTTCTCACGCGCAGCCCCCACTCTCTGGAACGCTCTCCATCGTACTGTCAGACTTTCCCCTAACTTCTCTTCCTTCAAACGCTCCTTTAAAACATTCCTATTTAGGGAAGCCTACCACCCAACTCACTGACGCAACCATCAATCACTCTCACCTTACAGTCCTCTCCTCCTGTTTCCAACCCCAACCCTCCCAGATTGTGAGTTCCTACGGGAATAGGGCCCTCATCTCCTCCTGTACTGTTTGTCAAATGTTGTTCAATGTATTGCACAGCGCTGCGGAATATGATGGCGTTTTATAAATAAAGAATAATAATAATAATAATAATTATATATATATATATTATTCACACACAGCTCCTGCTCTGGAGCGTAAATGTTGACTATTAATAAACTAATGGAAAAACGTGTAGATGCGAAGGCAGCGCTTCCGTGCAAAATAAATATAGATATTAATTAGGGTAGGTGCTGCCGTAGTGGAATGTGCAGTGTCCACACACCTCCAAGGACACAAATAATATAAAAAGGAACAAAACATAAATTCCTGGCGCACCTTGTATATTAGAACATTGTTTTAGAATACAATATGTATGATACAATTGTAAGTGAACAGTGGGTAAAAAAATATTGGAGTATGGGTTTTTTTTGTGTTTTTTATTTTTTTTCCTCTTAACACTGAAAACACTCAAAAAATTCAAACAAATTAAAAAAAAAGAGAAATCAGAATACTTATATTAGTAATGATGGTATCTTTATCTTCCTCCTTAGCTTTTTTTTCCCCCAATGTTGACTAGTTTATTCATTAGCTCATTCGATGCATATTAAGACCCTAGAGTGCTAGCTCTTTTTCCAGCTTTTATATATGACCTGCTGGGAGGTATATGGATGTGGCAGCCGGATGCAATGTGTGATCAAATTTTGTTCATATATTACCACTGTTTTACCCAAGTCAGGTGCTTTTAAAAACGTTTAAGTTTTTCACATGTCTTGTGTTTATATATACAGAGATCTAGTCACTCCTGCACTCAAGGACACTATTTGAATAATTGTGCCCTGTTTGCTTCCTAGTTACATCACAAACATTATCCAGCAGCCCAGACTCTTCTTATTTCTCACACATTTTAGAAATGTTGATTTTTTACTGGATTAAATAACGATTAGCAGCGTTTTACGATGACCCTGAAGTGTTAGTTCATTACACAATGTATTCTTGATATATACCCAATAAAATTCACATAACGGATGCTCACAACCTGATGCATTTTTCATAATGCTGCCTCTGAGACCATTATACACAACCAACCACATTCTCAGCATTCCACTTTAATACAGCTTTAAAGATTAAAAATAAACCAAGTGGAGCATTTGACATGATTACATATAAACGCATAGAGTAGCCATGCATCTAGTCACCAGTACAGCATTGTACACACTCACACTCAGCATGGTCTGCAACAACTTCCGCCTCCCTGTGTGAACTATGAATGCTGCCTGATTACGCAGGCTGCCAGCACTGAGGCTCTGTTCTGGTCATGTGATGCTACCTCTCTACAGGGTCTAAACAGGGACAAAATGCATCAAGTCCGTCTGCTGAAAAAGGTCCTGAAAGGGAAATAAATCACTTCTGTTTTCAGCAGGTTTTTTTTGTACGTAATAAATAAATAACTCACCCCTCTGCTCCTGCAATCTTGCTATACTCCTACAAAAACCCCTCCATTGCTCTCAGAGGGGTATATGTATATAACAGTCATTGAAGATTTTTGCACAAGAAATTTCACAAGCTATCAACATCACGAAAAGGTTAATAATAAGCATATGTGGGAAAGACAGAAAG
Organism: Leptobrachium leishanense; assembly: GCA_009667805.1. NCBI lineage: Eukaryota > Metazoa > Chordata > Amphibia > Anura > Megophryidae > Leptobrachium > Leptobrachium leishanense. Next base: position 114,566,806 of record CM019063.1, read on the forward strand.
TGAAGTATAAAGCTATCTATTATGACATAGCAGTGGCATGAGGCGTATCTGCTGTAAATGCAAAAAGTAAAAGGGTTATTCAAAAAGCGGCGAACTTGCCACCGAATTGCACCGAACGGTGAATTTCACCATACGGTGCAATATCGTGGCAGTTCGTCTATTCAGAAAGCTGTCAATTTGCCAAATACAGTTGGAATTTTGGTGCTCTTTGAATAACCCTGCAAGCGTTCCAAGTCAATAATCCATATCTTTTGTTGACTGTTTTTACTTTTATTAAAAAATACGAATCTTTGTGTCATAAACTTTACAAATTACATACTCATTTCTGTACATTTGTTGCACACTAAATTTAATTTAGAAATGATATGGGACACAACACGCTTTGGCTGCTGTAATTTAATTTGTGGTTCAAAGTATATGGTATGATTGATTTTATGTTAAATTATTAAAGGAAATTTAATATATGTAACATAAATGTTTTTCGACATTGTGCCATTAAGCTTTATGTTTTTCATAAACTCCAGAAAATTAATATATAGGTAAACAGTACTATATTTACAAAGTAAGTATATATTTACAGTTAAATTAGAAGATCTAACAGAAGAGGGTGCCCTTCTCTCTTTTAACAAGACTCATTGCACTCTTCTACATAGCGAACATCCATAAAGCTCTTCTCTCACGCTTTTGTTTTCTGACAGGACTATAGCAGACTGAAATATATTTTCTGGGCCTACTTATTTTTTTTCAGCATTCTCTTTATTTAGAACTAGCCATTAAGCCTGCGCCTGCATCCGGCTCTCCTGGATGCGTGCGCAGCCGACCGGTAGGGCTGCGAGCGCATCCGCTCCGGCTGTGCTGGACGTGCGCACATCCAGCGCAGCGACGAATAAAACTATTTTATATATAGTGATGCGGCTCCTCTTTCCCCTCTTAGTTTGTAAACTCATGGGAGCGGCTCCTCTTTTCCTTCTTAGATTGTAAACTCACGGGAGCGGCTCCTCCTCCCTCAGATTGTAATGGCATTTTGCATTGACGCCCGGCCCCCCTCACGTGATGCACACGGCAGGGGGCCGGGCAGCGGCGGGGCGGCGTGTGCGGCGGATCCAGTGTGCGGCAGGGCGGCAGATCCAGTGTGCGGCAGGGCGGCGGATCCAGTGTGCGGTGGGCCCAGTGTGTGGTGGGGTGGCAGGTCCAGTGTGCAGCCGACCTGTAGGGCTGCGCGCGCATCCAATAGAAACCGGATACGCGGCGACAGACAAATGATTTTATAGATAAAATATGCATGCAAAAGCTTGGATGTGCCTTTGGACACACTGGCCATTAAGGGTCTGGTTAACATTGCAGTATATGCGCTTATTTGTTTTTACTCTATCCACACACTATATTCAATTAATAGTTCATTAAAGTAGTTCAGAACCCAAAGCCAGGGCACTGTTGAGGATTATGCTGAATTTTTTGACTTTAGAGGTCATTTAATAAAATAAAAGTTTGAGAGATGACCCGACATAGGGACCTATTCCAAAGTTGGTGCTAACTTAACCAGAGTTGTTATAAACTTAACAGAGCCATTATAGGGCCCTATTACAAACTTAACGCTAACGTTAACGCTCAGCTATGTGAACGTTAATGCTAGGTTAAGTGACCTTAGCGCAGGCCACCCATATTACAATCCGAACGCTAACGGGTTAAAAAATTCGTTAGCTCATCGGGGAATGTGCTCGCTTCAGCGAGCTTACTATACTTTGCGCTCCCTATGCTTAACATGGGGAGCGCAATGAGTAAATAGCGTTAGGATTACAAAGTTAACCACACCTTGGAGCTGGTGCTAACGGATTCTGCTAATGCGGAATCAGATAGCACCAGCTGGAAATCCCCACAAAATTTAGATACTCACCTATCATCCCACGACACGAATGGCGGCCCGATCCGCCGCTTCTGGCTGCCTGGAGCAGAATGAGACTGGGGAAAAATGTCCCCAGTCTCACTCCGCGATCACTCCGCAGACCTGCACGATCTCGCAAGAGCAAGATTCTGCAGGTCAGCTGACCCTGCATCACAAGCCTCCATGGAGTCCTATGGACTCTAGGAAGTGATACTCGGTGCGGCGTGTTAGGAGGGCTGGATTAAGATCTCTATGGGCTTGGAGCTGAAGATTTCGGTGGGCTTTATTTTGGAAATAAGTGAAATGAAAACATATTTAGGTTATTTAATAGTGCAGATACGGATATATCTAACCCGGCAGATACTGTGTGAGGAAATTTCCATTTAGATTTCAATCATTTACAACATGTCAAATAAATTTTTTACATTTTATCATCCAAACCTTTGTGGTTATATATTCTATAGGGCATTCTTGTTAAAAAAGTGAAATGGGCCACCTGTTACTGCATTTTCCTGAGAGAATATACAATTTTAACCCAAAAAAAAAAAAAAGGGAGAAAAAAAAATTGAATAGTTACATACAGGGTAATTCAAAGACAAACGAAAAGTCACCATGCGTTCGGTGACTTTTCATTCTCTTCAATTCGGTTCGTTTTGCCGATCCCATTTCGGCGACCCTGCAGTGTATTCAGCAAACACCACAGGGTCCCCGAATTGCAGGGAAAGGCCGCCGCAAACCCAACGAAAACTAACCACAAAACCCGGTGAATGCATGCTGAAAACCCGCAAAAACATCTGGATTAACCCAACGAATACGCAGGAAAAAGCGGAGCAGGAACCGATCACACGCAGAGCAGCCACCAAAATAAGCGGACACCGCAGACGAATGTAGTGAATAAATTAGCAAAATAGTTCGCTTGATTGTTTGAAAAGTGAAACGCTGTTTGCAAAGAAACTACTGAGCGAAAATGTCTGAAATTTGCATATGAGGTCCAATGAATGATAATAAAAAGGACTGTTACAGAAAAAATAAGTAAACTTAAAAAAAATAAAATAAAATCAGAATTTAAAAAATAAAAACAAATCCAGAAAAATGCTTAAAATATCCTAAAAAAAATCTATAAATAAAGAGACTCTTTACTGCAGAATTTTATAATGAATGGTTTATTAGATATTGAATTAAAACGGGAATATTTTTAACATTAAAGCCTATGGGATTCGCCTGAATAAACCTGCCGAATTAAACCACCGAATGGCAGGGCATTTCGGGAACCTTTCACTGCTGGTTTGTGCTCTCTGAATAGCTGAAGCAGTGCTTTTTTATGGGGTTTCACTGCCCTCGAACAGGCGCCGAACAGGCACCGTATGTGCAGGCAATTCGCAAGGATTTTGGCGAATTGCCTGCTCTCTGGATAGCCAAATGGCCAAGAAAGGTAACCGAACGCTGAATTTCAGCGTTCGGTTACCTTTCTCCAGCCATTTGGATCTCTTTGGATAACCCTGCTTGTGTTTTGGAGGATGGATGAATAATATGACTATGCATAAAATACTGAACTTGCTCCCAGTATGGGAAATGAGAAGGTAAGTAATGGCAGTGGTATTGCTAATTTAATACGTGACAAATGGACAATGCCATCGCTTTGGAATTAAAAATAAATAAATAAATGTGGTTTTTTTGTTTCTTTTCTTTTAGATTTTACATTGTCACGTTTGGTATCAATGCAAAGGCCAGGATCTGTCCTGTCCAATGACACCTCACTTGACCTTGTGAAGTGTAAAGATTAGGGACGCAGGGTTCTAAAGTCTTCCCCCCACGAGCTCTTTGCCACAGTGCGGCGGTTTAGGTTTTTATTTATTTATTTATTTCTAAAGGATTTTACCAGGAAGGATACATTGAGATTTCTCTCGATGTAACAATTCTTAACAATGGAATGTGCCATCACCTCCACACTTGTTGGTGACATGTGAAATGAGATGGTGAGTTAGTGCAGCATCACTGTTCACTTTATAATTGAAAAGTGAAAAATATTGTGCTGTGTTAGAAAGAAAACGGAAAAATAAAGACACTTTTCTTATTTCTATTGTTTTCAATTTTTTTTTAAAATAATAAAAAAAAAAATGTATTTTAAAAAATCCAAATAATACAAAAGGGTCTATTAAAAATAAAAGGATTTTGTAAAAATTAAAAGTAATAAATGATCTTAGAAAAAAAAAGAGATTGCATTTATTACATTAAAATCAATTAGATTCGCCTGCTTAAACCTGGTCAATTTGAAACACGGAAATCAGGTAATTTCACCGTAATTTCGGTGCAATTTGGGGCTCTGTGAATAGACATATTGATATTTGTCTATGGGAATATATTGGTGCTAACAAATGCCTCTGACTCGCACGAATTGTGGCAAAATACACCATGATTCACTGTCAATTCGCCTGTATGTTGTTCTCAGAAGAAGATTTTCAAATTAAAATAAAGGACTAAGGCTGGGGCCACATGGACATACAGGAGTATGGAAAGAACTGTCCGTTGGCCACCTCGTGCGCACATTTGTAGGGGTTTGACAGGGAGGTAAAATCCACGCCTGATGCAACGTGCTTTAAAAGTATGCACGTTACACTGTGTGGTCCTCCCAACCAATCCATCAAAATGCTACAACAGACACTGGGGGAGTCACACACCGGACGAACTTATTGTCGCCCCAACCTTAGTCTCAACAGGGAGTGGCACCCCAAATTTAAGATAAACATTCAAATCTTGGCATCCGGAGATTAATGGGATTTTCGTCTGAAGTAATGGTTCCTCACTCTGTCCTCAAATACCCCTATCAGGCCAAATTTTAAAAAGACACTACCACTTACATAAACTATAACTAGATTACTTGAGCATTACAACTAAAACCACATTATAAAACACATACTTCTGGGTTATTTTCATTGTTTCAAGTAAATACATGTAAAAAGGGAAAATAAAGTAAGGTTTAAATTTCTTGTTTCCATTTTGTGTATTTTTCCCATGATGCAACATTTACCAAAAACTTCACTTTGTGGCTCTTGTTTATTTAATCTACATTATTTAACAGTTAAGGTGGCAGGAGGTTATTGTTATCCAGGATAATTGAGATAAGAGATCGCTGAATGATAAAACAGGGATCTAAAAGACTTCTAATCTACCCTCTGGTGATGTCCTTTGAATACTTCCCACACAATACAATGATTTGAGTCAGTGATAGACCCATAGACTCCATTCTATGGCCAAATCCACCGAGTGAGGAGCAAGTGATGTAAATATACTGTCAGGGGGCAGTTTCCAACACAAAAGATCACAAAATGGATTCACCCAGTGACACATACAGAATAAAATATTTTCTTAACGAAACAAGAGAAAAATAAAGTACATGTAAGATATCAGCAACATAAAATAAACACAATAAGGACCTTTCATTTTTAGGTGGTAGTGGCCCTTTAAGGATTACCTTGGGGAAATGCAGACGGAATCCTGCAATCAATGAGCAGCAAATCATATCCCTGTGCTTTGCCTCAGATATCTGGCAAACCTGGCCTGTTAGGGAATCTGAGGACCAGGGTTGGGAAACACTGCACTAAAGCAACAAAGAATTGTTCAAATAAGTCTAATACAAGTCTACAGAAATGTTGTGGTTTAAAAATTGTTACAAAGTATAACCTGAAATGAATTAAGATACTCTGCATATGACATATTTCCATATTACAATGATAATTCTATTTTTAAAAGGGGCCCTGTCCCAACCCACACAGTAAATTAATGAGAGGGGCCGTTATACTTACTGGCTCTTTCACAAGCAATTACTTCAAAGGAAAAAAAAAACAATGTGTTTTTCTTTGTAATTCACAAGTACTCTAGTTACAATTTATGTTAGTGGTGGTGTTCCTTTAAACGTGTCGGCAAGAAGTGATCCATGCAATAATCCTAACTGCAGAGCACATTTAATCGCCAAAGGGAAGGATATGAAGCCAATCGCAGAGGCCCAAAAACCCTTCCAAGTCCAAACTTCCTACAAAATTCTAGCTGCCGAAATATATTAATGAACATACTTTTTAAACTAGTTTGTTATTATTTTTAAATCCGTAATCATGAACATGTTCATGAGGTTTTGTGACCATATTTGCAAATAGAAACCGCGGTTATTGTAATTATAACAGTTAAAAAAACAATAAATCAAACCAGTATCACAATGCAAACTGTTAACATGTGGAAGAAAACACATTGGTTAATAATTATATTAGCAACAAAGATACTAATTAACTGCTGGATTAAACAGGAATCTCTACACTTTAATCCATGCTGAGCAACTAAAAATATATTTCAGCATCTAACACGAATTACTTGGCAGGACTGGTACACTTATGGATTACACACTTTATGGTGAATTAGAAATATTCATCAGCTGTTTCTCACGGCTTACTTCACTGGTATGCCAAAACCGAGACCAACGCCGTGTCGAGGCAGTGGTAGACAATTCAACCTGACAACGTTCGGCATCTGATCCAAATTGTGCTCAATGTGAAGAGCCAGGCACGTGCATTTTTGTGGTCATACCGTACAGCATGTACTATACATGCTGTCCTCCAGCTGCAAGAGCCACCATAGGCTGGTTGCAAGTGATGGGTGCAGGCCAAGACTGCTGTCCTGGCTTTGAAGGTAGCTGCCCTGTTCTTTTTAGGCCTATGATGGTGTGGTCCAGTTCCTGTAAGTATGCTGCTAAGTGCCTTCCATTATGACATCAGAGATACATTTTCAGATGGCTCCAGTTTAGTTGAGAGCTCCTTTGTGACCAATGGTAGCTTACCATTCTTATGTTTCTTGCCTTGCTTGTTACAGTTATTTGTGAAGCTTTGTTGCCTTTTGACCTTTGGCTTTCATAACTCATAATTTGGCTTATTCTTTACATGACTGTGCATACCAGGGCTATCAAACTGACAGCCCCTCAGATGTTGATACCTAGAATTCCCAGAATTCTTTCAAAGCCAAAGATGGCCAGAGAATCATGGTAGTTGTAGTTCAGAAACATCTGAGGGGCTGGAGTTTGACAGCCCTGAGGTGCGTTCAATACCTCAGCCGCTGCAAGTGCTAAGTTAGCAACTTGACATTGAACGCCATTCTGCCGCTCAGTGCTCAGCACTGCTAACTTGCACTTGCAGCGACCAAAGGAGATGCTGCGAGTAGCTGAGTGTGACGTAGTAAAGATGGCCGCCGCCATGAAGCAAGTAACAATTCCGTACGGCAATGTTAATTTTGAGGTTTTTGTTCACCAAAGCACAAAATATTTATTTATTATTATTTACCCCATGCACATAGACATATATTCCGGTTCAGTTATATATTTGTAGCGCTCACTCCCGGAGGAGCCGCTGAATTTAAACCTCGGGTCAGTCTCCCCGCACTAGGGAATAAATATACACCAGCACTGTTGTGGATTTTCTAAGTTATATAGTTTACTGATCTCAAATAAACTGGCATATATAGAGCAGCACAGTATACATATATATTTACAGAAGTTCGTAATGCGAGAAACGCGCAGCGGAAAAGAAAAATGAATATTAACCCCTTCGTTGTTGGAATGTGAGTCCCGTACAGGTTGTGTCCCAAAAGGTGTACGTGTATGCGTGTGTTGGTACCCGGGTACAAGATTCAACTGGCCAGTGAATGATTTCAATGTGTCTTCGACTAGTCACGTTGGGGCCCTGTAGGTTTAGACAAACTTGCAGCGTGCTTTATTATTTTACTGTGGCCAGGAAGGCCTCTCACCCATCCGCCAGATACTCTGCGCTCTGCTTGACCCAGGACGTCTCTCCGCTCGACTTGACTGGGACTCTGTGCCACCGGATCCGCTTGTCTTGCTTGTCCGTTTCTGCCACAGGATGCTCAGCTCACCGCCTCGGGGTCCTTCAGCAACTCTGTATCTGTGTAAACTTATCAGCGGTGGATCGCTAGGTCTCTGGCAAGTAATGTGAACCGATCTCCAGCTCCACAAGGCCGCACCTGCCCTCCGGCCTGGTCACGATCGTTGTCTGTCTCACGTGCATCCTGCTCTCTTCACTCCTCTGCGCGCTCTGGGTTTCCTCTGCACGAGGCTGCGGATGTAAGTCTTTTTCTCCCCACCCACTTCCTGTTCCCGGCGCAAAGCATGCTGGAAAACGTAGTCCCATTGTCCAGTGTCTCTTACATTGCGCTTGTCTCCCTCTGGTGGCCAAAAATAAGTACAACAGCAACAGTATTTTAAACCAGCGCTACACTCTCCCCCTCCTAGAACTCTTGGGTCTCTCCAAGGAGGTATAACAGTTGCATTACATTTCAACATAACATTAGGCAACATATACAGTCTCAGCAGCAAGCATACAATGGGTCAGATACACTTCCTCAAGTTGACTCATGCTTCTGACTACCTCAGCTAACATAGCAGACACCTGGCAACCTTCGCACCGTGGTAACAGCCTCTTCAGTGCTATGTTCTGGTGAGTTGTAGGTGAGTCTTTGAGGGGGTCGGACAGAACGTTTTGGCTCTGGCTCAATCAGTTCCTCTTCAGGTGGAAGTGCTACAGGTGCGGGTTCAGTTCTTTCATCCACAACTGGAACAGACATCTCTTCGGAGTATGATCCTTCCAGTGAAGGCATAGAACTGTAATCATAAGATGCGGCGTCTGGAACTACAGGGATTTCAGAAGTCTCGGGAACTTCCAATTGGAATTCAGGAGCCTCAGGTTACTTTCCCACCGTTCAGGAACTGGAATGACCTCTTCAGGCTCTGGTGAGCGCACCCAGTCCAGACAAAAGCTTTCTTCCTCACTGTCCCCTTCACTCTCTTCAACAACCCGTGTCTGCTGAGACTGAGTAACGGGAGTCAAGCGTGGAGCAGGCAGGTTCGGCAGAGAAAGTTCGTCACCAACTGGTACACTTACAGCCTCTCTCAAAGGTAGCAGATGATTCCGGTGCCAATTTTTAAGAGGCCCAGCCTTTCCATCCGGTCGGATTTGGGAAACTGGCAGACAATGCTTGCAGACAATGTAGACCTGAGAACTCCATCTATCCGCCAACTTATGCCTTGCAGCAGCACCCAAGTTCTTCAACAAAACCCTATCACCGGGTTGTAGATCCTGTATCCGAACTTTCAAATCATAGTTCCGCTTATTCCTCTGTTCCCTGTTTCCTGAGGTCAAACGGGCCTGTTCAAACGCAGAGGCCAAGATCTTCCGAAGTCTATCCACATAATTTCTGTGAGAAGCTACCGACGTCTGAGCTTCTCTTCCGAACATAAGACGGTACGGTGAGTATCCAGTAGCGTCACTCTCCGTACTGTTGTATGCATGTACTAGCGTAGCTATGTGCCGACTCCAGCTCTGTTTCTCTGTTTGACAGTGTCCAACATGTTTAGCAGCGTGCAATTGAACCTTTCGGGTTGAGCATCACCTTGAGGGTGATATGGTGTAGTTCGGGTCTTCTGAATTCCCAACAGTTCCAGTAATTGCCCAACAAGCCGGCTTTCAAAGTCTCTACCCTGATCAGAGTGTATTCTCCTTGGTAGGCCATAGTGAACAAAGAACTTTTCCATTAGAACCTTCACCACCGTAGGAGCACGTTGGTCTTTCGTGGAAAAAGCTTGGGCATAATGTGTGAAATGATCAGTCACTACTAGAATATTTCCCTGCCCACTAGCAACCGGCTCTAAGCACAGGAAATCAATGCACACCAAATCCATGGGTCCTTGACTTTGTAGGTGGCTCATTGGAGCGGTTCGGGTCGGTAGGGTCTTCCTCTGGATACACCTCAGACATGAATGGAAGTAACTTTCCACTTCAGCTCTCATGCAGGGCCAATAGAATCTGTCTCGCACCAGCTTAAAAGTTCTCTCTGCACCTAAATGTCCATGTTCATCGTGTAACGACCGCAGCACATCCTCTCTGTGCTTAGTGGGAAGGAACAACTGTTGGGTCTCATAGAAAACATAGAAACATAGAAAAATGTCGGCAGATAAGAACCTTTCGGCCCATCTAGTCTGCCCAATTACATGGCTACTTTACCTGGATTTATCTTTTGTTTAGGATAGCCTTATGCCTATCCCATGCTTGCTTAAATTCAATTACTGTTTTGGCCTCTACCACTTCTACTGGAAGACTGTTCCATGTATCCACCACCCTCTCAGTAAAATAATGCTTCCTAATGTTACTTTTAAACCTTTGCCCCTCTAATCTAAGACTATGTCCTCTTGTTTTGCTATTTTGTTTCCTTTTAAATATACTCCCTTCCTCTACCTTGTGGATTCCCTTTACGTATTTAAATGTTTCTATGTCTCTTCAGCATTGTTCGAGGGGCCCCTTCGGTAGACCACCCCATCCAACATCTTCAATCATTCCCACTCTTTATATACCAATCTGGCCCCTTCTGGGGAATTTGTCAGAAGAATCTCCCGTTGGTTCGCGTTCAGGGCCTTCACGTTAATGCAATCAAAGGGTCTTCAGCCTGATCAGCTCTCAGGTCCTGTTTTGAAAAAGTAGGCAAACTTTCATCCCTCAGCTGCGTAGGATTACAATAGAACTCTGGAACAGCCGCAGCCATAACTCCTATGGCTTCCGCTTCAATCCCTCCCTTGACCCGGCGCTCTGCTCCTTGACATAAAGCTTGCACCCCATCGGGAGTTAACTGAGTCCATTCTGTAATGTAGGGTCTCCTCGACAAAGCATCGGCATCTCGATTATTCACCCCAGGGCGATAGAGCAGCCAACCACCGATGTCCCGTGGCGTCCAGCTTCGCAGTAGTAAGGATGTAGGTAAGAGGATTGTTATCCGTCTTTATCACGAATTCAGCTCCATACAGATAAGCTAAAAGACTATCTACCACCGCCCACTTCAAGGCTAGAAACTCCAACTTGTGGGTAGGATAGTTCTTTTCTGAAGGCGTAAGCCTCCGGCTCACATACGCTACAGGCCTCAGCAATCCACCATACTCTTGGTACAGGACTCCCCCTAGACCTTCTCTACTGGCATCCACATGCAGTTCGTACGGCTTGTGAGGATCCGTGTAAGCCAAGACAGGAGCTAGAGTTAGACTCTCTTTCAGCTTCACGAAAGCACCTTCACATTGACTAGTCCATTCTCCCTGGATAGATTCAAGCCTTCCTTGGCCCTGGAGCCGACGAATTTCGGTCAGAGGCCTGGTGGCCTTCCTCTGCAGCTTCTTTCTGTAGGAGCTTGTTCAGTGGTTGAGCTATCTTGGCAAATCCTCCTACAAATCTTCGATAATAGGAGCAGAACCCCAAGAAAGATCTAAGTTCAGTAACATTCCGGGGTCTAGGTCAGGAAGCTACGGCTTCCAACTTCCGAGGATCTGTCAAAACGCCTTCTGCTGACGCCACATGTCCCACATATGTAACGGAAGGTAAGCAGAATTGACATTTTTCCAGAGACAATTTCAACCCCTCTTCATGGAGTCTCTTCAAGACCTTCTCCAACCGTTGTTCATGTTCGAGAGTCTTCCCGAACACAAGAATATCATCCAGATACACTAATACTTCAATCAGGTTCATGTCCCCGACGGTCTTCTCCATTAACCGTTGGAACGTGGCTGGAGCTCCCGTAAGGCCTTGAGTCATTCTGTTGAACTCAAAGAACCCCAGTGGGCAGATGAACGCAGTCTTCTCTTTGTCTTCAGGATGCATTGGTATCTGTTGATACCCACTTCGCAGGTCTAGTACACTAAACCATTTTGCTCCAGACAGACACTGTAATTCATCTTCTATCCAAGGAGTAGCATATTGATCTGGGATGGTTCTCCGATTTAGTGTGCGATAGTCTATACATAGACGGACAGAACCATTCTTCTTCCGGATCATTACTATTGGAGATGCATACGGGCTCCTGGACTCTTGGATCACCTTAGTTCTTTGCAGTTCATTCAGCTGTTCTCGTAGATCATCCAAGTCTCCCAACGGAACTCGTCTTGACCTTTCTCGAAACGGCTTGTCTTCCTGTAGTCGAACGCGATGCTCAGTACTCTTAGCCAGGCCCACGTCAAACTCATCCTTGGAGAACAAGTCCCTCCACTTTAGGACCTGGGACTGAAGACGTTTCTTCCATTCAGGTGAGATGGGAGCGTCCTTGGTTCATCTGGAATCTCTTTATCCACTCCCCCTCCTAAATCGGTAGGAGAGAGAGGCGTAGCAGACGCTACATGCCCGATAGGCATTCGTGCTTTCAGGACCACTGGAGAATCAGACACATTACACACACTGACTGAGACTCTTCCTCGTGTTCGTTTCAAAGCTCTCGTGGAGATTATTTCAGGGATTACTTCTACTCCGGCTTCACTCCCATGATTAAAATTGGTTTCCAGTACCACATAGGGACCTGGTTGTGATCCGTTCAACTTGACTGAAGCCCGGAAGCTCGCTACTTCTCCTGATTGCAGAACCTTCTCTGTTCCTTCCAATCTCCATAGGCGCCCCACTTCAGCAGGTGCCTTCTGTTCTTCGACCATTCTCTGATAGACTGGACGTAACATTGGGTGTACTCCCTTGGTAGAACCTTCTTCCAGTACCATAGGAGTCAGGAGACGTCGCACCAGATCAGTATTCGTCCCCACTATCATAAAACTTCTGTTTGCCCCTGAAGGCCGAGGACACACAATGGCCAATGCATCACAACCTCCAGACTGTTCGATGACTTCGGATCCGATCTCTAACTTCACCTGTAGATATCCGTCATAGGGAAGTTTCTCAGTTCCAATACCCCAGATTTCCAGGTCCTTCAATTTCTGTAGAGGTATGTGCTTCAAGTGCTTCTCGTAGAAGTCTCGGTAGATCAATGTGACTTGAGCCCCTGAGTCCAACAGAGCTTTAGTGTAGACTCCCTCTACTTGAATTGGCACAATGGGAGACGGACCTATCAGCTGGTCAGGAAACTTTGTTGTAGTAACAGGAAGTTTAGACCCAGTTTGCTGTACCCTGGCCTTCTTCTTGGCCCGTGTAGGTTTTGGGTGTGCATTGCTTCCCCATGACGTAGGACCGGATGCTAAGGGAGTGACTCTTTCAGTCCTGGCAGGCTCAGCAGTTGGCCAGACTCTGGGCCCTCTCGGCCTCTCAGTCCTGGCTTGATTTTTTGGAGCGGATTTTGACCATTGGGCACCTAGTTTGCTCCTTCACTTGTGCCCTCTGGCGTTTCCCGCTGGTGAGGTAGATAGTAACCCCTCCAAGGCTTTTAGGAGATCTACCATATTTCTTTCAGGCTTTTGGCTTTTGCATTGTGCGCGGAAATGACCCATTTCCCCACAACTGAAACATCTCTTCTTTGAAGACGGAGACGCAGTTACTTGCTGTGATTCGGTTGAAGGACCCTGGCCAGACGCCACAGCGACTCCAGTTGTCCGCATATCAGCAAGGAACTTCTGCATATCGGTCTGTGTCTCTGCCACCTTCAAAAGTGCTCGGCACAGGTCCGCATGCGCCTGTTGCAATTCCGCTTGAGTTTCTTGTACCTTCTTAATGGTCTTGTGTAACTCACTATGTGCAGAAAGGGTTAGTTCTTTTGCAGCCTTCTCTGTGGATTTAGGAACAACCAAACGCTCTTGTTCGTCCACTTCGGATCCATAGGTGTCTAACGAATCATCTTCAGGTTGCAGACATTCGTTGTGCCTCACGGGTTGTGCGTAAGCTCTTTATCCTCTCCTAAATGATTTTTCTTCAAGTAAAGCCTCTTCCTCTGACAGCTCGGATCAGTTCTAGATATTTAAATTCTCGGTTACCTTCCCTGCTTCTCAGCTGTAGCATCACCGGATCTAGAGGTTGAGCGCCCCTCAGGATCTGCTGCATTCGGATTTTATCTATTTCGGCCGGTTCAGCCCCTTTCTTGAGAAGTATCTGGTGCAGAATCTTATCTAGGCGCCTCATATTCAGTCATTTTATCACCTTTCCACTGGTAGGTGTGTTCATACTGGTACACGAGCTCCGCAGCCTTTTCCATTCGCCCAAAGACTTCCTGAAAAATATTTAGATAATCTAAAGCAGTGCAGTCTTGCTTACTCAATTTTAGGTTTCTTACAGCCTCTGACGCAGGTCCCTTTAAGCTCTCAGTAATCCTTTGCTTCTTCTGCGCTTCAGGGACGTCCCACTCATCCAGAGCCTGCATCTCCTGTTCTACCCTTTCTTCGAAGGTTTCTTCTCCCGCCGGAGTTGGTACGTTTCCTGTAAAATTTCTCAACCGTCGATAACCAAAGTTAGTGTGCGGAAGGCTTGTTCTTTGACATTTAGCCAGCAAATCTTCAATAGCCACTATAAATTCAGGTCCGATCATGGCCAGCGGACTGGGCGCGGGAACACTCGCCGGATCGCCACGTGGCGCACTTGGCTGAATCAGTTGAATTTTCACCTCATCGGTCAGCTTCACGCTCGCGCCCTGAAAACACACTGGAACACCCTTTCTCCACTCAAAAAGAACATACGTGTGAGAGGTATCTGGGTTCTCTTCAATGTCCAGGATTAACCCCCGATGATCTGGCGTCAGCGCGGCCACGGCCTGGCGAATCTGATCTTCAGCCCAAGTGTCTGCAGGAATATCCATCACTATACACAATTCTATCTGACTACTGTGCTCCTCACACCATTTGGCAGCAGTGTCTGGATCCATATTTAACCCTTTAAATGTGTTTTTTCCAGAGACTGGATCCCGGAAACGAGCCCCCACATGTAGCGCTCACTCCCAGAGGTGCCGCTGAATTTAAACCTCAGGTCAGTCTCCCCGCACTAGGGAATAAATATACACCAGCACTGTTGTGGATTTTATAAGTTATATAGTTTACTGATCTCAAATAAACTGGCATATATAGAGCAGCACAGTATACATATATATTTACAGAAGTTCGTAATGCGAGAAACGCGCAGCGGAAAAGAAAAATGAATATTAACCCCTTCGTTGTTGGAATGTGAGTCCCGTACAGGTTGTGTCCCAAAAGGTGTACGTGTATGCGTGTGTTGGTACCCAGGTACAAGATTCAACTGGCCAGTGAATGATTTAAATGTGTCTTCGACTAGTCACGTTGGGGCCCTGTAGGTTTAGACAAACTTGCAGCGTGCTTTATTATTTTACTGTGGCCGGGAAGGCCTCTCACCCATCCGCCAGATACTCTGCTTGACCCAGGACGTCTCTCCGCTCGACTTGACTGGGACTCTGTGCCACCAGATCCGCTTGTCTTGCTTGTCCATTTCTGCCACAAAATGCTCAGCTCACCGCCTGCACTCCCATTAGGTCATCTGCGGTCTCCTAACTCGGGGTCCTTCAGCAACTCTGTATCTGTGTAAACTTATCAGCGGTGGATCACTAGGTCTCTGGCAAGTAATGTGAACCGATCTCCAGCTCCGCAAGGCCGCACCTGCGCTCCGGCCTGGTCACGATCGTTGTCTGTCTCACGTGCGTCCTGCTCTCTTCACTCCTCGGCGCGCTCTGGGTTTCCTCTGCACGAGGCTGCGGATGTAAGTCTTTTTCACCCCACCCACTTCGTGTTCCCGGCACAAAGCATGCTGGAAAACGTAGTCCCATTGTCCAGTGTCTCTTACATTTCGCTTGTCTCCCTCTGGTGGCCAAAAATAAGTACTACAGCAACAGTGTTTTAAACCAGCGGTACATATTTTTTTCAGAAGTAACCATTACGTTTATTCAATAAAAACTATCATTTGTGGTGTGTGCATACAAAACAGAATTGTGCTGACTGCTTTTCTTTATCATATTTTGTCCGAGTCATATGAAAAACAATCTCAATCTTTCATTAAGAAATCGGCCATTTTATTTCGAAATTCGCATCCAAAGCGTTCAATGACACTGCAGCAATTCAGCAGCTGCTGAGGTATTGAACGGGGCTCCGGTTTAAACCTTCAGATCCATGCTATGTACACAACACTACTGTCGTTAGTTTCATTCAAATTTGCAATGTCTTTTTCAGTTATTCACAGATTCATAATGCATTCTCTAACCCTTTATGTACCAGAATAACTACACGTGTTATTGGCGTCATTGATTGCAGTAACTTTCTGATTGTGAGCTATGGTTATCAGTGATGTCTTACATGTTATCTTACGATGATGCTAAAAGGGACCTTGTTTTACCCTAAATTGCCTGAAATTCTGCTCAGTGCTCACTGATGAGTAGTAAAATGATGGTTTAGGCTAGGGTCAGACGAACGCATTTTTCACGTTTTCCGTGAAAAAGTGCGTTCGAACGAATGGACGTATTTTTTCACGGAATACGCAATAGCGGTCATACAATGCGCATTTTCGTCCGTGATTTTGTACGGATCATCAAGAAAACCCTTTTTGCGTCTGGACGTTATGTTGGCCGGACATGTGCAGCGTCTGACGTCTCCCAATCACGCAAACACACCGCTATGCGGCCGCAGCGCACTCTGTACGTCAGTAGTAGCGGTTTGACGTTCTCGAAAAAATGCGTTCGTTTGCCACTTGCGTTGCCCGGACGAACTTTCGTGCGGCCGTTCGTCGTATGTTCCCCGGCATTGGACGTCATTTGCTGCTAGCACGGCCGTGATTTCGTGCGGCTAAACGCACGTTAAAACTGCTTTCGTCTGACCTTAGCCTTAGACCACACTAACCTGGACCTTCAGACACATCCTGATACCCAAATATCCTCCAAATACTAAAAAGTATATATATATTTTCCATAATCCAACATACTGCCTCCACTCCAAACCCCTTCGTTATATTTCCTACAAAGAAGCAGTATAACAAAACCATATCCACAATGAAAAGAAAAAAACAACAATTAATAAAGATATGGGAGACGTTAATGACTGGGGCTTTTATGCTTCATTATAATGTTGTGGCAATTTACTATCCTAGCATAGGTCTTCTTGGGCTCAAATCAGTATTCAGAAATGAATACTGCCTCAAAGACCCTGGTGTTAGAAATAAAAATTAACCTACATTATGTAAAAGGAACATGTGTATATGCGCTGGCCACACAACACATTGAAAGAACAGCAGCTCACTCCGCTCACATGCAAACTTGCTGAGCATGGCAGCTTTCCCTCAGCCTGCTGCTACCAGGGCCTAGGGTAGGGTTGCCACCTTTTCTTCAAGCCAAATTCGAACACTCTAGTCTAGTGTTTGGGTTGGGCGGCCATTTTTTTTGTAGTGTATACATTATGCGTATATTTACATTATGTGTATATAATATGGCACGTGGTATGCATGGCAGGCTGGTATTATGCATGGCAGACTGGTAATATGGCTAGCACACTGGTATTATGCATGGCAGATGGGTATGGCACACACTGGGTTTATGCATGGCAAACTGGTATGGCTGGCACACTGGTATTATGCATGGCAGACTGGTAGGGCTGGCACACTGGTTTTATGCATGGCAGACTGGTATGGCTGGCACACTGGTTTTATGCATGGCAGACTGGTTTGGCTGGCCCACTGGTATTATGCATGGCAGACTGGTTTGGCTGGCCCACTGGTATTATGCATGGCAGACTGGTATGGCTGGCACACTGGTATTATGCATGGCAGACTGGTAAGGCTGGCACACTGGTTTTATGCATGGCAGACTGGTATGGCACACACTGGTATTATGCATGGCAGACTGGTATGGCTGGCAAACTGGTATAGCACACACTGGTTTTATGCATGGCAGACTGGTATGGCTGGCACACTGGCATGGCACACACTGGTATAATACTAAGTTGGCCGACTGGAAAGGCTGGCACACTGTATGGCACACACTGGTATTATTTATGCTGCAGCAGACTGGAAACAAAGACTGGCACACTCACTGTCCTGTCGGCTTCACTCAGTCTCGGTGAGTCGCAGCTGGGCTGGCCTGGCGCCAGGCACACTGACTGACTGCTGAGCTGAGCCGATCTGTGAGCCTCCCTTGAGTTGACCGGCGACGTCAGAGTGGATGGAGTGGAGAGCTGCTGGCTGGCCTGGCGAGATCGACCGCATTCCAGGTCCGGAATCCGGATGAAGACAGAGCACGTCCTCTCCTTAGCTGCTCGCTCTGCACACTGCTCGGCCGGGAGGACTAGGGAGGGAGCAGCCCGCACGAGCAACCACATGAAACGACTTCACGTGAGAGTGAGCCCGTTGCGCCTGCGCGACCATGACAGAGGCTCAGTGGACGACACGTGGCGCAGACTAGCCAATCCCTCTTCAGCCTGGAAAAAATGGAAGGAGGAAAAGACTGCAGCGTGGGGGAACGCAGGAAATGTAAGTATAACCTTGGATTCATGTGTCCGGGTGGCAGAGGGTGTCAAACCCGGACACATGACTCCAAACCCGGACAGTTCGGGTCAAAAACGGACAGGATTGAACCCTAGCCTAGGGCCAACATAAGGCAATAGATCCCTGTCCTTCCAAGCATGGCAGGTGGTGAGGGAATTATAAGGATCTGTACGGAGTGTGGTTGTCAGGACCCGTACCCCCAGACCCACTGGCTCCCTCTTTGTTTTACTTTTTCACCATGTTCTGCATGAACTATGCAGGTTCCAGGACTTTATGTTGAACCATGCTCATTCCTGGACTCTGATTTGCATTCTGGACCTGAAACCTCACCTGCAGTTGATCCTGCCTGATGAGTCCTGCATAAGAGGAAGCTACGCCCCTTACAATGTGATAATGCACAGACTTAGGCTGTCCTTATGTGGAGTTCCAGGATGATCCTCTGGCAGGCAGCCCACAAATATAGGTAAATGAAGATCAGTCAAACCGTCAAACATGAAAAAGGTTCAAGAATTGCAGTCCTCTCCTCCTGTTTCCAGCCCCAACCTTTCTGGATTGTGAGTTCCCACAGGAATAGGGCCCTCGTTTCCTCCTGTACTGGTTTATCAAATGTTGTTCAGTCTCAGTGTATTATAACCCCGTCTATATTGTGCCCATTGTTCAGCGCTGCGGAATATGCCGGCGCTATATAAATAAAGTATAAGAATAAATAAGAATAAAACTGAAACATTGCATCACTTCAATAAATCCGTTATTTTTTTCACCATGATGACGTGACCACTTTTCTTTTTCCCTATTTTAGTGTATAACTGTGTGTGGGGGGGGGATTCAGTGTGTTTGTGTGGTGTATCAGTGCATGTGTGGGGTGTCTGTGTATGCAGATAGTATATCAGTGTGTGTGGGTTGTCAGATTATGTGAGTCTTTTGTTGAACTGTGTGTCGGATATATCATGGTCTCTGTGCTTGTGTCAGTGTCTTTTTCGTTCTCTACATGGCTTTGCTATTTTCTATGCATGTGTCTATCACTGTAGGTGTCTCTGCCTTTGTCCTTGTTAAAGTCTGTCTGTGTGTGTCTTTGCTAGTGGCTCTTTGCTTGTTATTGTATGTCTCTGTCAATGTCTGTCAATTGTCATTTTCTAAAGGGGCTATTCAAAGGACACCGAAATTTCGGTGTTCTTTCATTCCGCACACTTCAGCGAGCTCAAGTCGCTGACCCTGCGGCACCCAAAGTGCGCACAATGGATCTGCCGAACGCTACTGAAAAACCGCATCCAGCACTGTGGGATATGCTGGCACTATATAAAGTAGAATAATAATAATAATAATAATAATAATAATAATAATAAGAAGAAGAAGCTGAACACAGCCAACAATCCGCCGAATGCCTCCGATCAGCTGCTGAATGCCACCGAAAAAAGCCAACCAGCCACCAAACAGGGGTAAAAAAAAACAGCATTTTTTTTAAAAGGCGTTTTAAACAAAAAAAAGAAAATGCGTGGAAATAAGGTCCAATGAATAACAATAAAAAGGTCTGTTACAGAATAAAAAAAAAACGCCATTTAAAAAAAAATCGGAATCAAAAGTTTTGCTAAAAAAGTCCCAAAAAATACCTAAAAATTCAAAAAAATTATTTAATAATTATTCTTTTCATTTGCAGCAAAAAGTCTTAACAGTTGAATACAAATTTTATAAAAATGGGGAATTATTTTTGCATTAAAACCTATGGGATTCGCCTGCTTAAACCTGTCAATCGAAACCACCAAAAATTGGGGCATGTCGGCAACTTTTCGGGGCTGTTCGTCATTCTCTAAACAGATTAACCATTTACCTATTGGGAATTTCACTGCAGCCAAATTGAACCGTATTTCGCTAGTGAATTGCCAGCTTTTTGAATAGCTGAATAGCCACAAAATTACACGGTTCTGTGAAATTAAATGTGCGCCGTTTTGCGGTGCATTTCGGTGGCCAATTCAGCTCTCTTTGAATAACCCCTAAGTGTCTGTGTCTTTCAGCCTCTGTGTCTCTGTCAAAGTATGTCAGTTTGTCTGTCAGTGTCTTTGCTAGTGTTCCTGCCAGTGTGTTTGTGTATGTCAGTGTTAGCCAGTGTCTTTGAAAGTGTGTCCTGTGTGAGTCTTTCACAATCTCTTGGTGCTTCTACCAGAATGTCTAAAATAAAGTGTGGGGACCATGAATTTCCTTGCATGACTGTAGGAACGTTATTTACACAAATCACAATGTTTTGGCTAGTACATTAGCCTTTCTTGACACTTCAGAAAAACTGTTGTACCAGCCAAAATGTTGCGCTTTGTGTAAATAAGGAAGGGACTGGCTCCCTTATGTTTCCTTGTACAGTGCGGCATTGTGGATTTGGCCGCTCCAGCGGGATTACAGAGGACCCTTCTTTTTGCTATTGTACGGTATGTTCTGACAGTGTGCTAAATCACTATAACATGTCAGTGTGTCTGTCAATTAACTTTATGCGCCTGTCTTTATGCAGAAAGGGGAGGGGGCAAGGTGGTACGAAAAATATTAGAGAGTTGTTGAAATAAGTAAGTGAAACATTACAAGATTATGCAAAAGCTATAAAGTGTGCTATAAACGAGGTAGATAGAGGATACAGGAATGGGAAATAGTGAAACATTTGATGATAGGGGAGCTGGGATCAGAGACGTACAGGGTTATTCAGAGAAAGGTGAAACTCAGGAGAACTGGCAGGAGAAGAGAACAATCTAGACCAAATAGCTGATTTGGAAAGTGACATAAATGGGAGAATTTTTCTGGTTTGGCCTCTTTGACCTAGAATTTTCACTTATGCCAATTCTTCTGAGTTTCGGCTTCCTTTGAATAGACCTGTAGATTTGTTGTGGGGGGGGGCACCCGGTGGGATTGAGGTGTCAAAATGTGTTTTAACTAAAGTGCCAGAAATCCTTGCACCTTGAAAACGAACCTTAAAAAAATTGTATCCCACAAAGTTTGCAAAGTGTTTGATAATGTCAAAGTGAAAGATGCGAATAAATTCAGCTTGACTAGATAGATTTAAGTTTAGGTAAAGCCAGGAACATCTATAAAAAAATATTTTTCCAGTTCTGGGGCCACTGAGTATGTACATTACATCCTAACGCTATATCCGGTAAAAATCCATCGGTGCGAGCTTTGGCAAGCAACCTGTACTTTGCGCTCCCCATGTTAAGTATAGAATGCGCAATCGGTAATTAGCATTAGGATAAGTAAGGTATTACTTTACAAAGTCCTAGGGCTAGCTACCGCACCCAATAAATCCGATACTCGCCTCTCATCCCCAACGAGAACGGTTACCTGACAGTTCTTGGAATCACAGGAGACTTGGAGACACAGGGGTTCTTAGAGATAGGGTATCCAAATGGGTAATCCGGTCACAAAGTCCAAAGGTAAGCCGTGGGTCAAGGGCAGGTAGCAAGCTAGTGAGTCATTGATGAAAGCCAATGGTTTGGTACACTGGGACGCAGAGGAAAAGTCAGGAGAGGACAGCTTCTAGGCTACTAGTTGGCTGGAAAGACACTCAGCAGTGAATAATGCAGAAGCATTGCATGATGAGTGCTCCACCCTTAAGTAGTGGAACAGAGGCCGGTGATTAGCAAGCACCTGTTGAGACTGCAGTGCTGGGAGAAGAGGCTAGGAGCTGAGTAGGGCAGGTCATGAAAGGTGCTGCCAGCCTTTCAGGGTGGAGCAGCACCGGGTTTGCCTTTCTTTCCACAGCCATGGCGGATCTTTATTGGATTGCTGGGGGGCGCCTGGCAGGGTTCGTGACTCCAACCTGGGTGTTCTGGCTACTCCAAGGAGCTTCAGGTCTACCCCATCACACCTGATGAGGTCTCCTCAAAATTAAGTAGTGCCCCAATCTCAGGGCTTCAAAGTTGAAGTCCCAGTGTGCCCTTTCTACCCCGTGATCCTGCCTTGCTACCCATCATTGTTCCTGCTTTCCTACCCACCATGTTCATGCTTTGCTACCCACTGTGATCCAGCCGTGTTTCCCATCCGTAATCCTACCTTCCTACCCTCTATGCCTCCAGACTTGCAATACCTACCTGTGCCTCCCAGCATTCCTGTATAATTTTCCTGTGCTCCTGGCTTGCTGTTTGGACTTCTTGTGAAACAAACTCTTGCTACGGTCATTGGCCACGCTTTCTGCCAGCCGCCTGCCACGACCAGGGCCGTCTTTAACGCGGGGCAAAAGGGGCAGCTGCCCCGGGCCCAGTCATTGTTGAGGGGCCCAAAGCAGCTGCCACTTAGGCCCCCGTAAACTGTGGATATCCAGGGCTTTTCTTTCTGGCGACCCACACATCACACCAGGGCCGTCTTTAACGCGGGGCAAAAGGGGCAGCTGCCCCGGGCCCAGTCATTGTTGAGGGGCCCAAAGCAGCTGCCACTTAGGCCCCCGTAAACTGTGGATATCCAGGGCTTTTCTTTTCTGGCGACCCACACATCACACGCCAGCAGCCCAAATGAGTGAGTGGAGGAAACGGAGCGTGTTTCTCCTCCTTCCTCCAGCTGCCGCCGCTGTGCGAGCATCTCGCGGGATTTCAAGAGCTGACGTATGGGCAGCTGCATGCAGGTCACGTGAGAAAGTTGCCTGGTGGTCAGTCAGGAGTCCGTGTGTTACTGCGCCTGCGTGCATCACATGCTGCCCCCTCGCACAGCTCACAGCATTACCTCAGCCTGGCCAGAACCGCTGCTGCCTCCACTCCCCACACCCGGCGGCAGAGAGAGTGTAAGGGAGATAAGACACGGGTCACAGCTGCTTCCCTCTTCAGCCATCAGGCGTAATGGGGTTAATCTTGTTTGCCGGACACAGAGCGTCCATGCTCTGCATAGAGTTATGAGCAGAGCCCTCTCCCTGCATTCCTCATGGTTCCAGGTCAGCGCATCCTCACCTACACAGCTTGTGGGATCTGAGCACAGGCATAAAGGAAGCGTATCACAGCTCCCCTACACATGCAGGATGCTGGGCCCAGCTGATTGATAGCAGGAGCAGCACAGTAAGAGACTCCTCTTCTAAAAACGAAAAAAATTAAAAAATAATAGTCATGCCTGTCTGCTTGTTTTGTGGCTGTTTTAAGTAATTTAGTTGAGGCAGCTTGAAATGCTTTTAATCACAGGTTGTGTTAACAGTATGTATGGTATCAGGCGAGTGTATTTGTTAAAGGGACACTCTAGACATCCTGACCACTTTATATTATTTAAATGGTCGGGATATGAGAAGTGCCCCCCCCCATTTTTGCTATAAAGCTGGGTGAAGTGGAGGAGTTTTCTCCACCCAGCTTCACCAGTAGCCAGTAATTAGAATTTCCTGCCTGCCAGTTACTACTCAGTTACTAGTGACGTCGGCACAGAGGGACATGTTGACGTCACTTTCACTGGGACCAGTCTCATTAGCGACCAGTCTCAGACAGGCTGCGATGGATCACAACTGCGCCTGCGCACAGCTTTGATCCATCATTCTGCACTGTTGGTACGGGACTTGTGTACATAAAGTTTGCAAGTCTTGTAGCAGTGCGCAATTTGTGTTTCCGACACTACAAAAGTAGAGGAGGAAGTGGAAACTTCATGGAAAAGCTTCAGGAACGTGCAGGAGTCCCTGAGCCGAAGAGCAGGTGCTGCGCCCGGCGTAGGACAAAAGGTGAGTAAAACTGGGCAAAATAAAAAAATAATTGGGCAGAGGCTGTCAGCAACCTCTGCCCAATTATTTAAGGGCAAAAGGAACAATACTTTTCAATAGTGTTCCTTTAAATTAGACAAGCTCTGTGATACGCTCATACACACCGCACATTACTGTGAGTTATCGCTGCGGAGCTCTGTGATACGCTCATACACACCGCACGTTACTGTGAGTTATCGCTGCAGAGCTCTGTGATACGCTGATACACATCGCACATTACTGTGAGTTATCGCTGCGGAGCTCTGTGATACACTCATACATACACACTGCACGGTACTGTGAGTTTTATCGCTGCGGAGCTCTGTGATACACTCACATACTGCACATTACTGTGACTTATCGCTGTGGAGCTCTGTGATGCACTCATACACACCGCACATTACTGTGAGTTTTATCGCTGTGGAGCTCTGTGATACGCTCACATACTGCACATTACTGTGAGTTTTATTGCTGCGAAGCTCTGTGATACACTCACATACTGCACATTACTGTGAGTTATCGCTGCGGAGCTCTGTGATTCACTCATACATACACACTGCACGGTACTGTGAGTATTATTGCTGCGGAGCTCTGTGATACGCTCATACACACCGCACATTACTGTGAGTTTTATCACTGTGGAGCTCTGTGATACACTCACATACTGCACATTACTGTGAGTTATCGCTGTGGAGCTCTGTGATGCACTCATACACACCGCACATTACTGTGAGTTATCGCTGCGGAGCTCTGTGATACGCTCACATACTGCACATTACTGTGAGTTATCACTGTGGAGCTCAGTGATACGCTCATACACACTGCACATTACTGTGAGTTATCGCTGCGGAGCTCTGTGATACGCTCATAAATACACACTGCTCAGTACTGTGAGTTTTATTGCTGCGGAGCTCTGTGATGCACTCATACACACCGTGCATTACTGTGAGTTTCATTAGTGTGGAAATGTTCATTTGCACTTTATTACTGAAAGTTATTAAGATATTAACATGCCTTTTTCTCCCAAGAGCATAGAACTGTTAATAGAAATATATGACGAGAAAAGATGAAGCTAGAATTGGCATGTATCTACTGATACAGATCAATCTAAGGACCTTTGTTTGTTTGTGAGCCAGTTCTTTGTGTTTACATTATTAAAGATTTTGAGACAAGTCCATGACGTTTATGTGTTGCTTTTTTTTTTTTTTTTGGGATGTTGGGGGTGGGGAGCAAAATTATGCGGTGGGCAGGTTTTCAGGGGGGGGCCCCAAGAAAATGTTTGCCCAGGGTCCAATCGATATTAAAGACGGGCCTGGCCACGACCCTTACTTCTACGACCCCTACTGCTCCAGCCCCTTGTCTTGCCCATGCCCATCCACGTCTCTGACCTGTGTATTGTGAGCCTCCCTTGTGTCCTGTTTCTCTGTCTCCAGGTTCTGTTGTGGTCAGTTTCCTACAAATACATTGCCAACTATCCTCAGTTTTCCTACCGGTGCTCCAAGCAAGCTCTCTTCCTGTGTCGCCTCTTTGTCTCTTCTGTGTTTTAATACACCCAGTGTCCAGCTCCCTTCTTATCTTACTCTCTGTCCTGTGTCCTGTGCGTCTCTGTCTAGCCCTATTCCTGCCCTGCTCAGCCATCTCCAGTATTCAGCTCTGTCTCCATTGTTGCTTTTGACCTTACCCCTGTGTATTCTGCTGTTAGACCGTTGTTGCTGTGCCCTGGAACCTCTCTGGCCCTTCACTGTATTACTGCATACTGGACTCTTACCTGCAAACCCCCTGCACACTCCTGAAAAACAGGGAAGGATCGACACCAGTGGGGGCACTTAAATGCCTGTGAGAGTGTATCTAAGTAACAAACCCATAAGAATGTATAAATTATGGACGTGCGACAAAATACACGTGTCTGATACCATGCAGAAAGACCTTTATCTACAATTACCGGCTGGGTGGAGTAGAGGTAACATCACTGCTAAGCGTGGAGAGAGCCTGTGGAGACATGGATCCCGGCCAGAGCACGTCTCCAGTAAGTGTCCTTGGGCAAGACACCTAACGGTACATATTCGTCGCCACCCAGGACATACTTGAAAACAAGAGAAATCTCAACAGGGCCGGTCTAGCGTACCGGGATACTGGGAAGAATCCCGATAGGCTGGTTACACTTTGGGCCGTTTTTATCATTTTTTGCGCCCGCGGGTTGGTAGCGGGCCGACCTGGGTATAAACTGCCTGGCAACCGCGGCAGACTTCTTAATGCTCAGCTCAGGTATCGGACTCTCTTGAGTCAGAATCCGGAGCTGATTGGTCTGCTGCCACCCTCTGTGCGTGTGAGGGGCCGGGCTGAATTGCAGAGTGAGAGGCTGGGGCGGGCCGACATGGAGGCAGAGTGAGCGTGCGTGCCTTCCCAGATACTACTGGAGGCTGAGAACGGCACACAAGCTGTATTGGTGCTGCACCCTTCACCCAGCATGTAATGAGTGTAGACGAACAGGCGCACAATGTCTCTGCGCTGCGTGTCTCACGCGCCAGTGGCCGCAGCTAATGGAGGAGGCCAGCCAACGCCCTTTGAAGGCTCCTGGGCTGGCGCTGCTCCCTCCTCCCAGTCGGCTGCACGTTTAGTTTTTCATCCACCCGCCGGCGGCAGGCGAACAAAGACTGGAGCGCGACATGGGAGGACAGCCACAGGACACTGCAGGCTGAGCCGAGGAGACACAGGACCACAGGGAGTCTGCACTCACTCACTGACTGGCGAGGCGACTAGAGTTGGGTGATTGACTGTGACACACTTTTTTTTTCTTTGCAGGATGGATACTGAAGTTTATGGTTGGATCCCCCAGAAGGCAGGCCTCTCTCAATCTTTTGACCCCCCCCAGCCAGCAGACCCCTCAAATTCTTTTGACCCCCAGCAGGTCCCTCACATTCTTCTCCCCCTAGAGTCAGCCTATCCCATTCTTTATTAGCACCCAGCAGGTCCCTCAAATTATTTTGACCCCCCAGCAGGCCCCTTAATTTCTTCTACTCCCCCAGGACCCACATCATCAGATGAATGAGAGGGGGGGTAGAAGATTGTGAGGGACTTGCTGGGGGGGTCAAAATAATTTGAGGGGGCTGCTGGCTGGGGGGGTGTAAAGATTGAGAGGGGCCTGGGAGTGTAAATAAACTGTAAAGCTCAGCGATACCTTCAAATACACCACATATTACTGTATAGCTCAGTGATACCCTCAAACACACCGCATATTACTGTACAGCTCAGCGATACCCTCAAACACACCGCATATTACTGTACAGCTCAGCGATATCCTCAAACACACCGCATATTACTGTACAGCTCAGCGATACCCTCAAACACACCGCATATTACTGTACAGCTCAGCGATATCCTCAAACACACCGCATATTACTGTACAGCTCAGCGATACCCTCAAACACACCGCTTATTACTGTACAGCTCAGCGATATCCTCAAACACACCGCATATTACTGTACAGCTCAGCGATATCCTCAAACACACCGCATATTACTGTACAGCTCAGCGATACCCTCAAACACACCGCTTATTACTGTACAGCTCAGCGATATCCTCAAACACACCGCATATTACTGTACAGCTCAGCGATATCCTCAAACACACCGCGTATTACTGTACAGCTCAGCGATACCCTCAAACACACCGCATATTACTGTACAGCTCAGCGATACTCTCAAACACACCGCATATTACTGTACAGCTCAGCGATACCCTCAAACACACCGCATATTACTGTATAGCTCAGCGATATCCTCAAACACAACGCATATTACTGTACAGCTCAGCGATATCCTCAAACACACCACATATTACTGTACAGCTCAGCGATACCCTCAAACACAACGCATATTACTGTACAGCTCAGTGATACCCTCAAACACAACGCATATTACTGTACAGCTCAGCGATATCCTCAAACACACCGCATATTACTGTACAGCTCAGCGATACCCTCAAACACAACGCATATTACTGTACAGCTCAGTGATACCCTCAAACACAACGCATATTACTGTACAGCTCAGCGATATCCTCAAACACACCGCATATTACTGTACAGCTCAGCGATACCCTCAAACACAACGCATATTACTGTACAGCTCAGCGATACCCTCAAACACAACGCATATTACTGTACAGCTCAACGATATCCTCAAACACACCGCATATTACTGTACAGCTCAGCGATACCCTCAAACACAACGCATATTACTGTACAGCTCAGCGATACCCTCAAACACAACGCATATTACTGTACAGCTCAGTGATACCCTCAAACACATCGCATATTACTGTACAGCTCAGCGATATCCTCAAACACACCGCATATTACTGTACAGCTCAGCGATACCCTCAAACACAACGCATATTACTGTACAGCTCAGCGATATCCTCAAACACACCGCATATTACTGTACAGCTCAGCGATATCCTCAAACACAACGCATATTACTGTACAGCTCAGTGATACCCTCAAACACACCGCATATTACTGTACAGCTCAGTGATACCCTCAAACACACTGCATATTACTGTACAGCTCAGGGATACCCTCAAACACACCGCATATTACTGTACAGCTAAGTGATACCCTCAAACACAACGCATATTACTGTACAGCTCAGCGATACCCTCAAACACAACGCATATTACTGTACAGCTCAGTGATACCCTCAAACACACCGCATATTACTGTACAGCTCAGCGATAGCCTCAAACACAACGCATATTACTGTACAGCTCAGTGATACCCTCAAACACACCGCATATTACTGTACAGCTTAGCGATACCCTCAAACACACCGCATATTACTGTACAGCTCAGCGATACCCTCAAACACAACGCATATTACTGTACAGCTCAGTGATACCCTCAAACACACCGCATATTACTGTACAGCTTAGCGATACCCTCAAACACACCGCATATTACTGTACAGCTCAGCGATACCCTCAAACACACCGCATATTACTGTACAGCTTAGCGATACCCTCAAACACACCGCATATTACTGTACAGCTCAGCGATACTCTCAAACACACCGCGAATTACTGTACAGCTCAGCGATACCCTCAAACACACCGCACATTACTGTACAGCTCAGCGATACCCTCAAACACAACGCACATTACTGTACAGCTCAGCGATACCCTCAAACACACCGCACATTACTGTACAGCTCAGCGATACTCTCAAACACACCGCATATTACTGTACAGCTCAGCGATACCCTCAAACACACATTACTGGGGCTGGTATTAAATTATTTCCAGGCTGGTTTTTAGCCCCAGTCGGCCCTGAATCTCAATGTATCCTTCCTGGTAAAATACTTTCTCAGAAAAAAAAAAAATATTATGTGAGTATGGAATTCCCTCTATTGTAGTACCTGACTGAACCCACTATTGTCTCCCCCAGAACTACTGTATTCATTTATTATTTCTATCCTTAGGACAGGTGTAAAGGCTGAAACATCTGACTAAGCTAAAGGGGTTATTCAAAGAGCACCGAATTGCACCGCACAATGAATTTCCCCATACAGTGCAATGTCGTGGCCATTTGGCTATTCAAAAAGCTGGCAATTGCCAGCAAAATACGGTGAAATCCCAAAATACGGTGAAATCCCAAAATGCGGTGAAATCCCCATAGAGAAGTAATGGTTCTCTATTCAGAGAACGCTGAACAGCTGAACATTATGCAGTAACACTATGAAGAAGAATACTAGAACACTATGAAGTAATGGTTAATCTATTCAGAGATCGCTGAACAGCTCTGAAATGCCCTGATTTTCGGTGGTTTCATTCGACGGGTTTAAGCAGGCGAATCCCATAGGTTTCAATGTAAAAAAAAAATCCTGGTTTACTTAAATATTTACAGGGTTATTCAAAGAGAATTGAAAAGTCACCGCACATTCAGTGACTTTTCGTTCTATTCAATAAAGCGCGATTTGGCGATCCCATTTCCGCGACCCTGCGGTGTATTCAGCAAGCACCACAGGTCCGCCGTAATGCAGGGAAAAGTCACCGTAAACCCGCCGAAAACTCACCGCAAAACCCAGCGAAGGGTCACAGAAACCCGCAAAAAACATCTGGATTAACCCCCGCCGAACACGCCGGAGAAACCCGAGCAGGAGCCGATCACACGCAGCGCAGTCGCCGGAAAAAGCCGACACTGCAGACGAATGGAGTGGAAAAAAAAATAGTAGTCTTAAATGTTTGAAAAGTGAAACGCTGTTTGCAAACAAACTAATGAGTGAAAATGTCTGAAATTTACATGTGAGGTCCAATGAATGATAATAAAAAGGGCTGTTACAGAAAAAAGAAAAACGTTTAAAAATTTTTGTTTTAAAAAAAGAAAACAATTTTTGCAAAAAAATCCTGAAAAATGCTTACCAGATCCTAAAAAAATCTATAAATAAAGAGAATATTATAATAAACGTTTTATTAGATATTGGATTAAAACAGGAATATTTTAACATTGAAGCCTATGGGATTCTCCTGAATAAACCTGTCGAAAGAAACCACCGAATGGCAGGGCATTTCGGCAACCTTTCACTGCTGGTTTGTGCTCTCTGAATAGACAAAGCAGTGCTTCTCTATGGGGATTTCACTGCCCTCAAACAGGCACCGAACAGGCACCGTATGTGCAGGCAATTCGCCAACATTTGGCGAACTGCCTGCTCTTTGAATAGCCGAATGGCCAGGAAAGGTAACCGTACCCTGAATTTCAGCATTCAGTTACTTTTCGCCACCAATTCGGATCTCTTTGAATAACCCTGTAGGAAATACATTGTGAAGTGAAAAGAATGGACCATATCTACGCCACTTTCCCACTCTATGACTAATTCCTAATACAAAAAAAGGCATGATCTGTAGATACGAGGACCCCTATTCCTTTCCTGTCAATAACAGGGAGCTGCTAAAGGAAAATAGCCCTTAGTGGTTCCTTGTTACCAACTCTATTACGACCAAGCCACAGTTTGAGCCATAATATCATGCAGCAGTTTGCAGATATTGGCAGAAAGTATTGGCTACTGGAGTCCATAGGACTCCATGGAGGCAAGCATTACCCTACTCTATTTGTTCCCAGCGTTCTGCTCTCAAGCCCAGAGGAAGTGTCGGATTGCTCTGGCCTCTGCACCACATGATTAGAGGTAAGTACAGAGTGTCCATAAAGTTTCGTTACAATTTCAAAAATGTATTACAAAGGCAATTGATGAGATATCTTCATCAGATTTGTTCTACAGTATGTACTCATTGGTTATCAAGGTTTTTATCACATTGCATTCATGTATTTCAGGTACCCTGTTGATGAACGAGTTACTGTTAAATGAACCCCATTGAACATTTCCAGGCCGGTGGATTGGAGGGGTGGCCCAATTCCCTGGCCACCTCGTTCACCAGATATCACTCCCATCGACTTCTTTCTATGGGGTTATGTTAAAGATAATCAAGGATATTCAAAGAGAATCGAAAAGTCACCGCACCGCATAATTTGGTGCGATTTGGCGATCCCATTTTGGCGACCCTGGGGTGTATTCAGCAAACACCACAGGGCCGTCGTAGTGCAGGGAAAAGCTGCCTAAAACTTGCCGAACACTCACCACATAAGCCGGCGAATGCACACTAAAAACATCTGGATTAACCCCGCCGAACACGTCGGAGAAACCCGAGCAGGAGCCGATCACAGCGCAGAGCAGCCGCCGGAAAAAGCCGACACCGCAGACGAATGGAGTGAGAAAAAAAAAACAGTTCGCTTGAATGTTTGAAAAGTGAAACGCTGTTTGCAAAGTAACTACAGAACTAAAATGTCTGAAATTTACATTTAAGATCCAATGAATGATAATAAAAAGGGCTGTTACAGAAAACAGAAAAAAACGTTTGAAAAAAAACCCAGAAAATTATATTTTGCAAAAAAAATCCCGAAAAATGCTTAACAGATCCTAAAAAATCTATAAATAAAGATACTTGTTACTGCAGTATATTATAATAAACGGTTTATTAGTTATTGACTTAAAACGGGAATATTTTTAACATTGAAGCCTATGGGATTCGCCTGAATAAATCTGCTGCATGAAGCCACCGAATGGCAGGACATTTCGGCAACTTTACACTGCTGGTTTTTGTTCTTGGAATATATGAAGCTATGGGGATTTCACTGCCCTCGAACAGGCACCGAACAGGCACCGTATGTGCAGGCAATTCGCCAGGATTTGGCAAACTGCCCGCGCTCTGGATAGCCGAATGGCCAGGAAAGGTAACCGAACGCTGATTTTCAGCGTTCGGTTACCTTTCGGCAGCCATTCGGATCTCTTTGAATAACCCTGTTAGTCAACCATTTATTCTTTTCACTTGCAGTAAAAAGTCTCTTTATTTATTTTTTAGAATGTTTCAGGCATTTTTCGGGATTTTTTTCAGTGAATTTTTATTTATTTATTTATTTTTATTATTCTGTAACAGACTTTTTTATTGTTCTTTATAGGATATAATATATTATTTCCAGGCATTTTCATGCACTAGCTTTTGTTTCTAAGTTGCGGGGTTCTTTACTGTTCAGCAGCTGAGCTCGGCGGTCTGTTCGGTGGGTCGTCATCTGCTTGAGGATCAATTTGGCGGTCTGTTCGGTGGATAGTCAACTTTTTTTGGCGGGTTTGCAGCTGCGATTGGTGGTTTTACATATCATTTCGCTGGTTTTGCGGCGGGTTGAGGATGCGTTTGACGGGTTGATCTGCTGCACTTCAGGAACCCTGCGATGAATGCTGAATTAATGCCAGGGTTGTCGAATTTAACTCGCCAAAGTGCGGAGAAAGAGAGAGCACTGAAATGTCGTCACATTTTGGTGCTCTCTGAATAACCTGTTTAGCTATTTATACTTGAAACTCATTTTATTCCTTCACAGTTACAGCATCAGGACTAGTTATCACTAGCCACCACTAGCTTAGTACTGAATGGTCAAAAACCGTGGAAGAGATTCCTGACTCTGATATCAAATCAGTGCAACTGAGATCAGATTGTGTGATACATATATTTAAGCGCAGTATAATATATTTTGGGAAAACACTTGTATCCACATTCGTCAGGCTCCCACAGATTGTGTTATTACATTAAACAGAGTCTGGGTACATTGGACGTGAACACACCACAGCTTTGTAAACAGAAAGCTGCTCCTGTAGTTTCCTTGCTAAGGTTGATGATGGAAACACAAAGACATGGAAAAATTTACAGGGTTATTCAAAGAGAATCGAAAAGCCACCGCATATTCGGTGACTTTTCGTTCTCTTCAATTCGGTTCGATTCGGCGATCCCATTTCGGCGACTCTGTGGTCTATTCAGCAAGCACCACAGGGCTGTCGTAATGCAGGGAAAAGTCGCCGCAAACCCGCCGAAAAATCACCGCAAAACGAGGGTGAAGGATCACCGAAACCCGCAAAAACATCTGGATTAACTCGCTGAAAACGCCGAAAAAACCCGAGCAGGAGCCGATCACAGCACAGATCAGCCGACGGAAAAACCCGACACCGCAGACGAAGGAGGTGAAGAAAAAAAAAACAGTCCGCAT